>OX451739.1:610162967-611362967 GCA_948472305.1 Vicia faba | reverse complement strand
GAAAAAGTGGCTTTTGTTGACTTTCTGAAAATGACATGTAATGTATGAGCTTGTATCTTTCAAATGGTGCATTTATTGGACTTGAAGGATGAATAGAAGTTGTAGGGAATGAGATTATCTTAAATATGAGCTTTTGTTTGGGAAAAATGGACGAAGTATGTGAAAGTTATGCCTGGTCAAAGTTTAGTTGACTTTTCCTATAGAAACCCTAATTAGCAATTCTTGACTTTTGGTAGATTAGGAGAATTTATCGAGGAATCATGATCAAACCTTGATCAAATGATGGATATCACTTTAAAATGTTGATGTTGACCAAAAATCTTGAAGTTTGACTGTGTATAGGCCACAATTGACTTTTGACCTAGTACAGTTGATTTTCAGACATTTGAGCAATTGACTGAGCAAACTTGTAGTGTAGGGTATGAAATTTTTCATGGACGACATTGAAGGCATATGAGGACCATGGAAAACATTTGAGACATTTGGAGCTCACACATCTTAGTGAAAAGTGAAACCCTAGTTAGAGGTTCATTGCTTAAGAGGAGAATTTGTTTGGTCAATTCTTGGTCAACCTTGAGCAATTGGGAACCCCAATGAGCATGTCTTGAGTAAAAATGGGAGGGAAAATTTTGAGGTACAACAACGAGCCTTAGATATTGTCCCGTTTCTTAAAGTCATTACTAACTGTCTTTCTATTTTTTATGCATATATTTGTAAGCAGTAATCACATTCAAATCCACATGTTCAAAACTAATCACTGGATGTTTTCGCAAACAAAACAGAAAAATAAAAACAAATAGTTTTGCACTTTCAAAGGAATAGATTTGTATTCACTTGAAAAATTTGTGCCTATAATAGGCGTTTTTGTACAAGGAGACAGTCATCCTAGTAAGAGAATGCGGTCGTAAAAACTGAAAACTGTACAAAATAGTATACAAAAAAAAAACTATGTGCAATAATCCCATTGGGTTCTCATCCTGCTATTGTCTTTATGTCTTTTAGCGTCTCATCTCTTTCGCTACTTGTCCGAAGCTGATTGGATTGATTAATATCGTTTGAGCTTGATAGTTGATACTGAAGATTGGCTGTAAGGTGATCCAACGGGACATTGTTATACGCTTTAAATCCCTAACTTTTTCCTGGATCGCCCTTTCGGGTTTTTAGTCCACCGGGATACCCTTTTTTTCCCAAGCCGCCTTTTCAGGTTTTCGACTTGTCGGGTGTACATATTTTTTATGTATATCCCTAATTTTTGCCCAAAACCTTTTGGTTCACCGAGATGCCCTTATTTTTTCCTAGGCCAGTCAACCTAGCGGGTCTTTGTTCATGCGTAGTATCTTTTAACTATGTTCGCATTTACAGGGCGTGGAAGGTCGTCACCGTCCATAGTGGTTAAGATCATGGCTCCACTAGAAAATATGTTCTTGATCACAAATAGCCCTTTGTATGTGGGAGTCCATTTACCCATGGGATCACCTTGCGGCAGGATAATGCGCTTGATTACCAGATCACCAGCCTGATATACCTGACGTGTTACCTTATTATTAAAAGCTTTAATCATACATTTTTGGTACACCTGACCATGACAGACAACCGCAAGCCTCTTTTTATCAATCAGGTTTAATTTGTCAAGTCGAGTATGAACCCATTCGTCATCATTCAAACCTGCATCCTCAATGATTCTCAATGAAGGGATCTGGACATCAATGGGTAGGACAACTTCTATACTGTATACCAATGAGAAAGGAGTTTCCCCTGTTGATGTGCACATTATGGTACGGTGACCATGAAGAGCAAATGGAAAGATCTCATGCCAGTCTTTATAAGTCACTGTCATCTTCTGTATGATTTTATTGATGTTTTTATTAGCAGCTTCTACAACGCCATTCGTCTTCAGTCGATAAGGAGAAGAGTTATGATGCTGGACCTTGAATTGTGTGAAAAGCTTGGTGATCATAGTGTTATCGATATTAGTACCATTATCCGTAATGATTCTCTCTGGAATACCATACCGACATATAAGGTTATGTCTGATGAATCGAGCCACAACGTTCTTGGTGACAGAAGCAAATGAAGTTGCCTTGAACCACTTTGTAAAGTAATAAATGGCAACCAGGATGAAGTGGTGCCCATTAGAAGCTGTAGGCCTAATCTCTCCAATCATGTCGATTCCCCACATTGCAAATGGCTAAGGAGAAGTCAAGACGTTTAGAGGAACCAGAGGCACGTGTACTTTATCACCATAGATCTGGAATTTGTGACAAGTCCGTGAATGTTGATAACAGTCTGCTTCCATAGTGGACCAGTAGTATCCTGCCCATAGGATCTTTTTAGCCATAGTATACCTACTAGAATGGGTGCCAAAGGTACCTTCGTGTAAGTCAGCCCCAATCTTTTCTGCCTCACCCTTGTCTACACACCGAAGCAAGGTAGAGTCGTGGTTGCACTTGTAGAGGATTCTGTTACTGAGGAAGAACTTGGCAGGGAACCTTCTTAGGAACTTCTTATCATTGACTGAAGCTCCCTCAGGATACTCTTGGAGTTCGAGATATCTTTTGACTTCATGTAACCAAGGTTTGTCCACTATTTCTTCAGTACCAATCTCGTGACAATATGCTGGTTCATCTATCCTTTCAATAGTGATCTGAGGAGCCTCATTATCCAACATGACTTTGAACATGGATGACATCATAGCTAGCGCGTCCGCTAGTTTATTTTCCTCTCGTGGAAAATGCTCAAATGTGAATTCTTCAAAGTGTGGAATCAATGTCAACACATGCTCTCTGTACGAGATGAGATTAGGATGCTCCGTGTCCCATTCTCATTTGATTTGACTAATTACTAAAGTCGAGTCTCCAAATACACTCAAGAATTTGATCCTCAAGTCGATAGCAGCTTTGAGACCCATAATGCATGCTTCATATTCATCCATATTGTTGGTACAATTGAAACATAGCTTGGTTGTGAAAGGAGTGTGACAGCCTTCAGGAGATATGATCGCAACGCCGATGCCATTTCCAAGAGCGTTGGAAGCTCCGTCAAAAACCATAGTCCATCGGGATCCTTTTTCAGGTCCTTCATCCGGTCCAGGTTCTTCATAATCAGTTACTAACTTGATGTTTTCATCCGGAAACTCAAAACTCATGGATTGGTAGACGTCCACAACCTGATGAGCCAAATGATCAGCTAGTACACTTCCCTTAATTGCTTTATGGGTTGTACACTAAATGTCGTATTCGGTCAAGATCATTTGCCATCTTGCTATTCTTCCGGAGAGAGTAGGCTTCTCAAAGATGTACTGGATAGGATCCATTTTAGATATCAACAAGGTAGTGTGAGTCAACATATGCTATCTCAGTCGGGGAGCAGCCCATGCCAAAGCGCAACAAATTTTCTCGAGCAGTGAGTATCTTGTTTCACAGTCAGTAAACATTTTGCTAAGGTAGTATATTTTATGCTCTTTTCGACCAGACTTGTCATACTGCCCCAACACACACCCCATTGAGTTCTCTAACACTGTTAAGTACATGATCAGAGGTCTTCCTTGAACTAGAGGCATCAAAATTGGAGGCTCTTGAAGATATTCCTTGATTTTGTCAAAGGCGTCCTGGCAGTCGTCATTCCACTTTACTGCTTGATCTTTCTTCAGCAATTTGAAGATTGGCTCACAAGTAGCCGTCATATGTGAAATGAATATGGATATGTAGTTTAGGCGTCCCAAGAATCCCCTAACCTCCTTCTCAGTGCGAGGGGTTGGCAATTCTTGTATACCTTTAACCTTTTTAGGGTCCACTTCAATGCCTTTTCCGCTAACCACGAAACCTAAGAGCTTACCAGATCTCACTCCAAAGGTGCACTTATTCAGGTTCAGCCTCAATTTGTATTTTTTTAACCTTTCAAATAGATTTTGTAGGTGATCAAGGCGCCCTTCTTCAATCTGAAACCTGGCTATCATATCATCAACGTAGACCTCTATCTCGTGATGGATCATATCGTGAAACAAAGCTACCATGGCACGCTGATAGGTTACCTCAGCGTTCTTTAACCCAAATGGCATAACTTTGTAACAGAAAGTGCCCCACTGTGTAACAAAGGTCGTTTTCTCCATGTTCTTAGGTGCCATTTTGATCTGATTGTACCCGGAGAAACCATCCATGAAGAAGAATACCTTATGCTATGCGGTGTTGTCAACCAGAACATCGATGTGGGGAAGCGAAAAGTCATCCTTGGGGCTTGCCCTATTCAGGTCTCTGTAATCTACACACATATGTACCTTACCGTCCTTCTTAGGTACTGGAACAACGTTGGCAACCCATTATGGATAAGAGGTGACATCTAAGAAACCAACGTTGAACTGTTTCATGACTTCATCCTTAATCTTTTCTGACATCTCTGGCCGCATGCGATGAACCTTTTGTTTCACTGGAGGGAAGTCCTCTTTTGTAGGTAGGCGATGAACCACAATATCGGTGTCAAGTCCCGGAATGTCTTCATATGACCAGGAAAAAACCTCAACATAGTCATGTAACATCTAAATTAACCGCTTCTTGACACTATGCGCCATATTGGCACCTATCTTGACTTCTTTCTTGTCCTCTTCAGTACCCAAGTTCACTGTCTCAACTGGATCTTCATGAGGTTGTATTGCCCTTTCCTCCTGTTGTAACAGTCTGGCAAGTTCTCCTGGTACTTCACAATCTTCCTCACCTTCGTCCTCGGATTGGTAGATCGGATTTTCAAAGTCATAATAAGCAATAGCAGAACCGTTATCAATGGGATCCAGAGTGGATGTGGATCTGCAGTTTGATATGTAGGTGTGTGTAAGAGAATAGTTGTATATTTTTTGATAAAGGAAAGAGGAAGAAAAATAAAAACAAAGAGTGCAAAATTCTAATGCAAAACGTCCAATGTTTTATTAATGTCATATGAAAATGAACAAATGACCCTCACAAATAGATCATTGTACCTTGGGTAAGACACAAGGCTTTAAAGTTTCAATTGTTCAAATATTACATATCCTCAAAACAAAAAGACAAATTACTCTTGAATAAAAGTAATGGGCACAAAATATTTAGCCTCCCAATTGCTGAGTCCACCGCTGATGGTTGGGAAGATCCACTTATCCAGGTCGCAATCGCTATCACTGTCTTCCAGGGCATTGACTCCATGGTTGCTGATCCATAAAGGTGGTCCCCCGGTGCGATCACAACGAACAACTCTCTAGGCTCCTGAAGTAAATTCCAAACCAAATTTGTCAGATTTGTAGGGAATATCCGAAAGTTGCCCCCAAATTATACACCCACCTTCTTCGACTACTGCCTTGGCATCCTTCAAAGAAGTTGTAACACTAGCAGTGGTCTTGGTCGCAGCAACAGTTTGTGGAACCTCCTCAAAGTTTTGACAGGGGGTTTCAATGAACTCGCCGTCCATTTCAACATACCTGAAAGAGTTCAGGTGGCTCACCATGTACTCCTCCTCTCCATGGACTATGATAATTTTCCCATTGACTGGGTACTTCGGCATCTGATGCAGGGTAGAAGTAATAGCACCAACCCCATGGTTCCAAGGTCTACCAAATAAACATGAATAAGACGGGAGGATGTCCATCACATAGAAGGTGGAACTAAAGGTATGAGTACCAACTTTGGTAGGGGTGTCCACCTCCCTGTGCACCATTCTTTTAGAACCGTTGAAGGCCCTCACTACAATTTTACTGGGATTTAGTGTTAGTCCTTCACAATCTAACCTGTCTAGAGCATTCTTGGGTAAGACATTCAGTGATGAACCTGTATCCACTAGAACATGGGCTAATGTAGTGCCCCTGCACTCAATGGAGACATGCAGAGCATCATTGTGTTTCCTTCCCTTGGGAGTTATGGCTGTATCAGAGAATCCCAAGCCATTGTTAGCTGTCAAAGTAGCCACACAATTCTCAAATTGATCAGCGGAGGTCTCCTGAGGCACATGGGCAGACTTCAGGAATTTTACTAAATCCTTAGCATGGGCTTTAGAGCACAACAATAGGGCCAACATTGAGATTTTTGAAGGGGTCTACCCCAATTGCTCCACGACATTATAATCACTTTTCTTGATTATCTTTAATATTTATTCCATCTCCTTTTTAGAAGCCTCAGGGATGACTTCTTTGTGCCCCTTCATTTGGACAGGCTCAACCAATACCTCTTTGCCCCTAGTCTCGGCCGACTCGATAGCAGAGATAACAGCAGGACTAACAGTAGGAGTAGCAATGGGAATACTGACAAGAGCAGCAGCAGGAATAATCATAGGGGTAGTAATAGGAGTACTAGCGGGAGTAGCAGCATAAATGATCACAGGAGTAACAATGGTCTTTGGAGAGATCTCGGGAGAGAAAACTCTCCCGTTTCTCGTTATTTTACTGGTCCCAATGATATTGTCGATGTCAAGATCAGTACCTTCAACAACTTTGTCTTCAATAGCCAACAGGTCTTGCTTGATGCCATGGTAATAGACGTCAGCCCCATAATTCCAGGGAACAACTTTATCTGAGGAATACAGTATTAGCCCAGGAAGGGTGATGATCAAGGGAGCAAACTCAGAAACAGATGTAATCCTGACGGGTCTTTTAGTGGAGACCCTGGGAGGATTGTTGGAAATGGTGATTATCAAAACATATTCTCATGAAATTCTTGCAAGAGGAACTTTCTCGAACATGATTTCTTTGTTAACCATCAGGCGTTGGACGCCCATCTTCAATAACAAACAGCCATCTCGTAGTGTCATACATAAATGGAAACCTTCACCACAACCCGAAAATAAACTGACTCACCACAAGTTCCTTTTGATAGTCAGAAGAGGAGTAGCTAACTCGTCTACAAAAGAAACAAACCGATTGTCATCAACAACATTGACACCTCGGCCATGTTTGGGCATTGGCGTAGTTATTACGTTAGGTGTCTCGGGAAGGTTAAACTCAATCTCCTTCACCTCAATGAGATCCTGTACCTTATTCTTTAAAGCCCAACAGTCATTTGTATCATGCCCCGGAGTTTCAGAGTGGTAGGAACATCGAGCATTTGGGTTGTAGCGAGGAGAGGCAATATTAGGAATCTCCGAGGCCTCCTTTAGGGTCACCAGGTTGGACTTCAGCGGGTGTGGTAAAACCTGGGAGAGGGTCATGTTGATCCGCGTTAACTATCTTTTAGGCGCATCTGTTATGTGCTGATTGTTTCATTGTTGGTTTGAGGCAGGATTGGAAATCATAACAGCTCCTACCGTCCGACGATGTACAGTTTTGTTGTGATTTCTTTGGCCATAAGCAGCACTGACCTCCTTATTTCTTGTGAATGGTTTCTTTGTTGTACTGGAGGATGCATCTCTCTGGATTTTACTGCTTCTGATGCCAGCCTCTACCCGTTCACCAGTCAGTATTAGTTCAGTATACCCAACAGAAGAACTCCCAATCAAATGGTTAAAGAACGGGCCAGACAACGTGCCCAAGAACATCTCCACTAGATCCCTATCAGACAAAGGAGGTTGGACTCTTCCCATAAGGTCTCTCCACTTTTGGGCATAATATTTAAAACCTTCACCTAAACCCATAGACATACTTTGCAACTGTGTACGAGTTGGGGTGAAGTCAGCATTATATTGATACTGCTTGCAGAAAGCAGCAACCAGGTCTTCCCAATTACGATCGTTGGTTCTCTCCAGTTGGTAGAACCATTCCAGCTGAGTCCCTGACAAACTCTCTTGGAAGAAATGTACCCACAGATTCCTATCAGTAGTGTGGGGTTGAATCTTCCTGACATACAACCTTAAATGCAGCTTAGGACATGAGACATCGTCGTACTTAGCAAATGTAGGGACCTTGAATATTTGCGGGATGACCACCCCTGAAATCAGTCATAACTTCTCAAAATCCAGCCCGGGTATCCTCTAGATCTCCATAGCATTGAGTCGGTCCTCTAACTGTTTGTATTTATCATTAGCAGGAGGATATTGCTCCTCAGAATAGTCAGGTTCATCTTCCTCAGACCCTGGATTATTGTTTTCTTCCACTGGCTTCTCTTCTTGATTGTCTCCCTCATTTGACGGGGTTGCAAAATCTATAGCTCGCTTAACCGGTCATATGATTCTTCTTCCAAAATTCAATACATTATCTAGTTTCTTTGCCTTCTCTTTGACAATCAGAGCTTTCAGGTCTTCTTGCCCATGGGCCAGAGCCAGGATAGTCTGCTGAAACTGAGCGTTTTGAGCTTGAAGATCCTTCACTGTCTGTTCGAGAGCCACTTCTCTTGCTGAAATAAACAGCAAAAAGAATAAGAAACCTATCTTGGAATACCTGCTTATGCAATGAAGTGTATGATATTCTTATGCAATGTTTTCAAGGACTTTTAAGATCTTAAATTTGCTTAGTCAAAGAGAAGAACAAACATTAATTGCATTCATAAGTTTAAATGATTACAATGATGCCTTTTGGGCTTACAATGGAAGAAACAAAGATAAATAAAACTCCTAAATCAAACAAGACTCAAGCTTCCCATGAGCGCATCCTCTTTGGTTCAATATAGGCATTCAAACTTTGTTCTTCATGCAGTTTTCTTGTAAGGTCCAAAACCTTTTTCTCACTTGCATAGAACTGGGCTTTAAAGGTATCTCGTTCCTATTTAAGTTGAACCCAAGACCTTTGCAATTCCTTGAGAGTTGTCGGCATGTCAGGATGGAGAATGGTATGAGGTACATTTGTATCTGCAATGGGTTCCATGATGATGGGTAGAATGGCGGGGTAAGCCATAATGAGATTTTGAGTGCGAGCTCGCACCCACTTAAGATAAGGCTCCAAAGGGATGGAGTTCTTATGCCCCAGTGTCGTGCTATCCATTTTGTTTACCATGCCCTAGGCTCGGATGAACCTCTGACGGCACCCTTGAACATCATCCTCGTAGTTGAACACAATGCCTTGAACCAATACATCACGAGGACCATCCCTCCTAGCATACCCAAACTATCGCAATGCAAAACAAGGGTTATAAGTGATTCCTCCCCTAATGCCTAGGAGAGGTGCATTAGGGAATTCCCCACAGCGATCAATGATGGTAACGTCTTCCACAGATCGAGGACACCAGTGAATATCCAAATGTGTGAGAGACATCATCCTACTAGACCATCTTAAGCCTTGTTCGTTCTTCAAAACAGACCGGGGTAGGTGCAAAATAAACCACCTAGCCAATAGAGGAATGTAACACATAAGGGTCCCTCTTCTCTTTATAGTGAAAGTGTGAAAAGAGTGAAGAATGTCTCCAAGTAAAGTAGGCACCGAGTTATGAGACATGAAAACTTTGACCGCATTCACGTCTATGAGTTGGTCCGGATTAGGGAACAGTATCATCCCATAGATGATAAGGGCCAATACCTCTTCAAAGGCTTGTAATTCCAAAGTATCCCAAAAATAGTGAACTTTTTCAAGCAAGAACTTGGCTAGAAACCCTTAGATATTGTTTCTTGTTTCCCAGTTTGCTACGATGTCAGATCGTTGTAAATACAGGGCTTGAGCAACTTCTTCAGGCTTTGGGTCTCTTTCCATACCGTTGAAGGGTAAATGATTGAGGATAGGCACACCCAATAACTGGGAAAACACTTCCAAGGTAGGAACCAACTGGTATTCGGAAAATGTAAAGCAGTGAAGCAAAGGGTCAAAGAACTGGAAGAGAACTTTCACCATATCTTCATCAGGGCTTAAGGTGACCAAACTGAGGAGCCAACCATGTCTTTTAGTGAATGGGGAATTATTAGGAACCCTTGATGCTAACTCTTTGAGTTGAGGAGGTACCCTTACATGGTTGACTTGGATAGTATTTCTGCGAATGAGAGCCATGTCCTACAAAACAGACACAAAGATAAGTCCTAAAAGTCCTTGAAATGGTTAGTGTGATATGGCATGTTATGATGTTATGATGTTATGTACAAACAAATATATACAATCACACAAACAGATCCTTAGGTTTAGGCTTGCATGGATTCTATAGGTAAGTACCCTCTTAAAGTATAGTTGGCTCAACCTGTCCTATCAATAGTAACCGAGTTCTAGGGAATATCAATATCACCGATATTTCTTCACCGAGCATTGTTTCAGCGTAAGCCTCTTGGCGACCGAAATATCCCGGAAGTCGGATCTTAATGATTATAGTATCAAGTATCAACCAACTTCGGACTGCACCAAAGCCGGCTATCTCACTACTTCCTAATGGCCAAGTTGGTTCAATTAAAGGTTCTAAGGCCAGTTGATGCTTTATGACACCACACAGTGGCCCTGTATTCTCCTTGGCTACTTAAGGGCTATCGGTACCAATAAATGTGTCACATCAACATATCTATCGTTTCAACCGTGTCGGTATACCCTGCATAGTCCCCACGATCTATTGCTACTTACCTAAAAGGTGCCCCCATATCCGGGTGTAGGATCTATAGTAAAAACCCAAACAACCCTCCAAGGATAAAGCATACAAAGCAAGCCATTAAAACAGTTTTAAAATGAACTAACTCTTAAGGTGACCCCACTTTTAAGTATGTCCCCAACAGAGTCGCCAGTTCTGTGATACGGTGGCAGAACCGACTGTTATACTAGTTTTGCGTTTATATTCGCAAATGTTGCAGTAAGCAAGAGTCACCACCAAATTTTCTTTTATCCAACAAAGGAAAGGGTGAAAAGAATAGAAAAAGACCTTTCGAGCTTATTTCTGAGTAAGGGGGGTAGATTATGGAAAGGGAAGGTGTTAGCACCCTTTCCATCCGTAGTTTTCTACGGGCTCTTAGATGCTAGCTCATTTGAAAATACCTTGTGCTCTGTGCTTTGAAAAAAAAGGTAGTTTTGAAAATGCCTTAGTGCGGTGATTCACTTTATGGTAACTCTTGTATCAGTCCTCAAGAGTGTTGACAAAGCGAATGTTTTCGAAAGTGTTTTGAAATGTTTTGTGTAAGTGCAAAAAGTTTGTTTTTGAGCAAGCATCTAACAACTATCTACTTGTACTCGAAAATGTTCATTACTTTCCTCTTATCCTTTAGATAGTGCTATCCTACTATTAGTGAGTAGGTAGCCCTATCATTGGATGTACGAGGGACATTCAAAGGGACGGTTTATAGTCACATAGGCAACTGGGCAAGAAGATTTAGTAACTACCCTAAGGTTCTAAGATCATATTTTTACCGAGGCAACGTTGAGCGGGACATCGAGAGACTTATGATCTTTTTGAACCAGAGGGTAGTCACTAAAACCTCTCACGTTTCGAGAGTTGTGACTATTTCCGAAGGCAACCGAAGTGGGGTACCCTAGAGGTGTATATGTGCAATGTGTGTTATGTTCAGTTATTTTAGTCTTGAGTTAGGTTTGCTAACGTTTGATTATTAGGCTCTTGTCATGAAATCATATTATCATACATCTAGGCAGTTAATATATGTACAGGAATTAAAAGTGCGGAAATGTAAATCCTACGCTATTACAATGCTTCGGGGAGGGGTATTTACATATCCAAAAATTTGGGGAAAGAAAATAAAGAAAATCGGTAAAGCCCTAGTTAATTCTCTATTACATCCAATGTGCAGTTACATTAGTATAAAAGTGCGAAAATAAAATAACGCGTGCGAAAGGGAAAGAAACATCTAGAGCCCTAAAACTTCTAAATAAACAAGAAAATCCTTTTGGTTGTTTTTTTTTATTTTAAGAAAATCATTAAATTTAATTAAATGAGAAAGACTAAGTTTAATCTTAATTAATTAAATAAATAAAAGAAAACTAAATGTAATATTTTTTTTGTATTTTTGTTAAGAAAGATTTGAATGAAATAAATCTAAGTCTAATTGATTTTAAATTAATTAAATAAAGGTCAAAATAATTAATTTAATTAATTTGTGAAAAATAAATTAATTTAAGAAAACCTAAGTCTATTATTTTTTATGGTTTTTGATTTTATATTATTATAAAAAAATATTAAGTGAAAATGATAAAACAAATAAAGAATAAAAAAAAGAAGCAAGTTGAGCCTGGTGTCTAAAGCAAATAAGGGGTATGCTTATGAAATTTCGCTTAGGCCCAATAAGAAGCAGCCCAGAATCCCGCATTCAATCTGGTGGAGAATGCACCCTAGGGTACACCATGGTCCCTAGCCACTGGGAGCATTGGATTTAGAATCTCAGATTTGGATAGCCCATATGTGAGGCGTATCATGCACTTGCTGACCCTCGCGTGCGCTAGATCTGAAATAAATTTGTTAGAAAATGCAAAACGCAGACTCCTGGAATCGAACCCAGGCCCTCCAGCATCATGCACGCCTTCTTCACCACCAAGCCAATTGATCATTCATTATTTTATATAACATAATAACATTATATTGTAAAACAATTCAGAAATTATTCAAACAAAAAAGCGCGCGCCCAATGGGTCCCCTGCGGTTTAAACGAACCAATCAGAGATACGCATCTAGCCACACAAGCCCTTGACGGGAGTTAAGTCAGTCAAACCGCCCAGCCCGGTGGTTTCCACCGTCTTCTTCGGCATGGGTGTTTTCCGATCCTGCAAAACATGATGAAATAAAGAAAATGAAAGGGCCTATCCACCTAATTCGGCCATTGTGAATTCAATGGTGGTGGCCGTTTGGTCTGAAATGGCCTGTATCACCCAGATAGAGGCTTAACGAACTCGAAACCCTATCAATGGAAATATGCATTTCAAGCTTCAAAGCTCACATGAGTTACGTTTAACCTGTCCTAAATGGTCTCACAAACATATATCAATGCACAAAAAGAATTTATATAACATGAATAAAAAGTTTGAGATCTAAGAATGTGAGCAAACTGGAGCAACTTGTATGCGCGATCCAGACGTGCTTCAGGCTAAGGTAAGGACTTGGATGAACTCCTGAGACCTTCAAGAAGCTAGTGGAATGCTTGGAATTGACTAAAGATGGCTGGAGATGGGAGTTTGAAATTGGACAAATTGGAAATTTTTTTTTAATTTTGCATGGCTCTCTTAGGCAATGGTATCGTGAGTTTGGCTTGCAGGGAGATAGTATATATAGAGGAGAGCGAGGGGACAAGGTAAGAAGGATATAAATCAAGGCATAAACATGTTATTTAAAGCCATGATCACAATTTGAAAAATGACCTAAAATGGAGATTTCATGCCATTTTCATATTTGGATGAACCTGGACAGTGTTGCATGAATTCATGGGCCTAAAATCAATCCAAACCATCAGCCCAAGTGTCATGATCCATCACTCACCATTTTATACAATTTATCTTGCATTTATTTGAATAAAAACAAAATAAGTATGAATAAAATAGATAAAAATTTCAAGGCAAGGTAAAAATGAGATTAGAGGTCCCTTATAAGTTCAAGAAGATGTTTGAAGTCTAAGAAATTAAGCCATTGACCTAAAAGTTCAAATTTTCCCAATGTACAATCCTTGAAATTTCCAAAATTTTCCCAACTTGGGCAAGCCATAACTTACTCAATTTTTATCTCATGATGATGATCTTGGACTTTTTGGAAAGCCCAAGATGTCTAATTCAATATCTTGTTTGATCAATTTTGCATTTGAAGAATTTATCTTGATGTAAACGGTCTTGACAAAAAGTGCCTTTTGTTGACTTTCTGAAAATGACCTGTAATGTATGAGCTTATATCTTTCAAATGGTGCATCTCTTGATCTTGAGGACAAAAGAGAAGTTGTAGGGAATTAGATTCTATTCAAAATGAGTTTGATTTGGGGAAAAATGGATGAATTATATGAAAGTTATGCCTGGTCAAAGTTCAGTTGACTTTTCCTATAGAAACCCTAATTTAGCAATTTTTGATTTTTGATAGATTAGGAGCATTTCTTGAGGAATCATGATCAACCCTTGATCAAATGATGGATATAAATTCAAAATGTTGATGTTGACCAAAAATCATGAAGTTTAACTGTATTTGGGTCATAGTTGACTTTTGACCTAGTATAGTTGATTTTCCAGCATTTGAGCAATTGACTGAGCAAACTTGTAGTGTAAAGCATGAAATTCGTCATGGACAACCTTAAAGGCATATTAGGACCATGGAAAACATTTGATACCTTTGGAGCTCACACATCTTGATGAAAAGTGAAACCCTAGTTAGAGGTTCATTGCTTAGGAGGGGAATTTGTCTGGTCAATTCTTGGTCATCCTTGAGCAATTGGGAACCTCAATAAGCATGCCTTCAGTAAAAGTGGGAGGGAAAATTTTGGGGTACAACAGAACCCAATGAGATCATTTCCACATGGCTATACATTTTGTTTTCACTTATGTACTCTTTTCATTTCACGACGACTTCCTCTTACTAGGATTTCCGTCTCTTTGAACAAAATTGCTTGTATATAGGCAAATTATCAATACAAATACATCTTAAAGTATAAACTCTTTGTTTTTTCTATTTTGTTTGCAAAAACGTCCAATGACTAAAATTTAATGAACATATGCATATGAATATGAATAACTGTTAACAAATATATGCATGATAAAATGAATAAGAATTTACTCAAGACTCTAGGAGCTGAGATGACACTCAAGCTGTCCATCAATCCATACAGAACCGCTCCTATGAGATTATCCCCACAGAATTGTCTTCACAAATAAGGGTACATTCCCCACAATCTTCTCGACAGATCGCTCCAACAAATAAAGGAGTATAAATTCTTTCCCGACAATATCACCAACCTACTGAGTTCCAATCAGTACACTTCATAGAAGTTCTTTTCCCCAACTGAGTTTGGTCCTCCAAAACTAAAAAAGAAACCTTGTAGAGTCCTTCTCTTTAGAAAATTCAATTTACCTGGAGAGTTTGTTTTCTCAGCAGAATACTTCTCCGACAACAAGGTCTATTTCCCCAACAGACTACAATTTCCCCAACTCGAGTCTATTCCTCAGACTACTACAAATCACTGAAAAAATTCTTCTCCCTAGTAAAGTTGCCACTATCCCTAGAAAGTTGCTGCAAAACCTGGAATCGACCAAATATCAGTTAACTTTATCCTCCCCAGACAAGTCGGAAGATTATCCATCTCTTTTATCCCTAGCCAGGGTGTTTAAGAATTAATTCTCCCTAGACGAGTTGGAAGTTTAACCATCTCTTTTATCCCCAGTCAGGGTATATAAGAAATAAACTCCCCAGTAGAGAAACGAATGACCAGTGTTCCTAAACTCTACTCCCCAAATAGAAATCAATACATCCCTTGTAGAGTTTCCTCAAACAAGTAAGAAGGAATTCCCTAGTAGAAGCATTCTAGACAAGATTGAAGATACATATACTCTTCATTCCCAGCAATAGTCATGGATTTATTTTCCCAGACAAGATTTTGCACGGGTTTACAACTACACTTCAACAACATTTCACCTTTATACATCATAGCATATGCATACGAAATGCACAATCTCATTTATTTTGAGAACATCATTATGCAATGCATTTCATACATCATTACATTGCATACAACTAACTCTTTACCTTTTCAGGAAAGATCAATCAACAGACGAATACCATCAACAATTTTCAACAGTTCCAGATTAATTCCTGAAACAAGACAGGGCAACTATCTGTGAACAACAGTCCAAGATTAATTCCCGAAACAAGATGGGGCAACTATCTATAAGACTAGGTTAGAGAATAATTCCTGAAACAAGATAGGGCAACTATCTCAATGGCCGATAAAGAGAAGGTTCCAGATTAATTCCTGAAACAAGACGGGGTAACTATCTGAGTGACCAGCCACAGATTAATTCCTAAAACAAGACAGGGCAACTATCTGTGAGTAACAAATTGTAGATTAATTCCCGAAACAAGACATGGCAACTATCTACAAGACTAGGATGGGGAAACTATCTAAAAAAACTGATTGAAGATTAACTCCCGAAACAGGACAGGGAAACTATCTTCCTTTCTCTATGGTCAGATGATGATCAATTCCCAAAACAGGACGGGGCGACTATCTTTATCACCAATGGTATAAACTGATTATAGATCAATTCTCGAAACAGGACGAGGCGACTATCTACATGAATAACTTAAATATCAATTCCTGAAACAGGATGGGGCGAGTATCTTTATCACCAACAGATTAATTCCTGAAACAAGACAGTGCAACTATCTGTGAAAAATTGATTGTAGACCAATTCTCGAAACAAGATGAGGCAACTATCTACATGAACAAATTAAAGATTAAATCCTGAAACAGGATGAGGAAACTATCTTCCTTTCTTTCTCTTTGGTCAGATATAGATCAATTCCCGAAATAGGACAGGGCGACTATCTTTATCACCAATGGTATGAACTCTCGAAACAGGACGAATTTACCAACAAAACTGATTATGGATCAATTCCCGAAATAGGATGGGGAAACTATCTATATGATAAGTAGCTACTCAAACACCTTTCCCAGAGGTTCATTCTGGAAAAGTACTCTTCAGATATAGTCGAGCGTAAACTCATTATGATACTTCTATCAATAATTACTTTGGATGGCATCTGTAAGCCCATCTCCGACAACTCTCCATCATCTCTCCAAATGGCATCTCTAATCCCATTCCCGATATAATCAACAAAAAAATTTACTTCATGCACAAGCGAGTGCAAATTTTTGGGCACTTAAGTGTTCAATCCCCTTCTACCTTTAAGTCACGAATGGCGGACAAGCCAATCTAGCTCTTCAGGTTTAAGAACATTGAACAGCGGCAGCTGTTGTACCCCAAAATTTTCCCTCCCTTTCTTCAAGACATTTCCACAAAAGATTTCAAATGCTCAAGGATTCTCAAGAGTTGATCAGACAAGCTCACCTCCTAAGCACTGAGTCCACGAATTAGGGTTTTGGTTTTCTCAAGAAACATTGGACTTATAATGCCTTAAGTGATTTTCATGGTTCATTATAGGTCTTCAAGAATGCTCATATCAAGTTTTAAGTCTTGCATCACAAATTTTCTCAGTCAATTGCTCAGATGACTAAAAATCAACTGTATTGGAGAAAAAGTCAAATATGGTCAACATACAGTCAAACTTCATGATTTTTGGCTAACCTCAACATTTTGAAGTCATATTAATCAATTGATCAAGGGTTGATCGTAATTCCTCAAGAAAAGCATTCAAATCATCAAAGGGGCAAAATTGTCAAAATTAGGGTTTTGACTAAGAATGACTGATCATTGACTTTTGACCTAGTACATGACCTAATGGATTGAATCATGATCTCAAGGACTCAAACACAATATCTTTACCTAATTTCATGGCTCAAAACACTTCTCAAGATCAAGGGATTGATAGTTGAAATTTGGATCAATTGATGAAAAGTCAACTGACACACAAAAAGTCAAACTTTGACTTTTTGGTCAACATTGAATTTCAAAGATCAAGAATCATCAAGACATTCAAAAAGATAAAACTTGATCATCAAGAATAAAGAAAGTCAAGAAAAGTCAACAAAAGTCAGTATTTTCAATACTTAGAAAAATTCTAAGTGTTTTTAACCTTGATAGTTTAACTATTTCATGACCATTTTTCACCATGATGCAAGATGATTCAAGGAAAACTCTCAACATGAAAGTTGTAGAGAATGATGAATTCTAAAACTTTGTCCATTAGGGTTTATGTCCATAAAATTCATGGATTATGAGATATAGGCTCATGAAGTCATGACATTTTCACCAAAACACTTAGTGAAATTTTCAACAAGTTTGGACATATTTTTGTCCCAACTTCTTGGAAAATTTTCACCAAGTTTCAAGTTGATTTAGCCAAAGTGGTCAATATGAAGGTTGTAGAAAATGTTTCAATCTTTCAAAAATATTCAAGAACTTGAAGAGATCATTTTTGAGCTAGAGGTTTCGAAGAGATGAAGATGGCATCATAAACTTGAATTTTAGGTCATTTTGTGATGAACCTTATGATCCAATCTTCAAGAATTCTACATAATATTGATTTGTAAACCTTCTAAATTACAAATAGCTCAATAATTTAATGTTTACACAACTAATTGATCCATTGTCCAAGTGATTCAATCTTTGTCCAAGTGATCATGCCATTAATGGAACAAAGTTACCATTTCCATTCTTGTAAAGTGACTTTAATCACAAAATCCACTCTCCTTGAGCCTTGCACTTATTTCTTCTGAGCATACATAATCTCAAAGCCAGAAGCAACATATCTACAACTCATAACCACCCTACAATCCCTTGTACTATGCATTGGAACAATGTGTTTCAAGTTTGCTTCAAAACCAAGTCACATAACCATAACATGTGATCATTGAAATCTGGTTACTTGAGCCTTCCAAACCTTCCCTCTATAAATAGAGGAAGTATTTGCAAGCTAAAGGACAAGTACAATAGCCCTCTAAACCTCTCAAACTCCATCAAACTCAGAATTGTACACAAAACCTCCATTGTTGCAACTTCTGGCTAAAAACTTCAAACACCTAATCCCCTCGTGTGTTCCCATTCTAAATCATTCAAACATCATCTACACATCATATAAAACTCATCCCCACCACTGTTTCATAACTGTAACTTCATCTTCATCATCCTCCAAACTCAAAAATAGCAACCTGCAACTTGACTTCTCCAGAAAGTTTCAGCCACTTTCAGCTCAAAGTAAGGATTACAATAGCTGCCTAGGAGTTCAATAAAGTTATCCAGATCATCACAACACCTCTAGAAATGCTCAAACTCCAAACACGATTTCTAGTTTTGAGGTAAGTTTTCTCAACTTTTAACTTCCTATACAAGCATCATCATTGGTTACTTTGTGAATAAAAAATGTAGACATCATTGCCCTGAAGCTAACCGTACCTTTAGTTCTCATTTATGTTAATTGTACATGGAGAATTTTGGAAATGAAGTTTATGAAAAGATTAGATTTTAATTTGGTACCAATAAAATTCTCATTCATCTTTGATTTATAGCTTATGAAATTTATATGGTTGGATTCATGGTGAAATTTCAAGCAAGTTTCATGTTTACATTTTTAGATTTGGTTGAGAAATGAGGAAGTTCCAAAAATAAAAAATGGTTTTGTTGTTACTGTTAGCGGGCGAAGGAGGAAGAAGATTAAGTTCAAAATTCAGAAATGAGTTTATTTTATATTTAGTTCAAGTGGTATTATAAACGGATGAAACAGCCATCCCAGTGGCAAAGAAGCGCGCGCTAAGTCATTTGTGTATAGGGACCTGGGTTCGAGCCCCAGCGGTACCCTTTTGTTTATTTCATATTTTCTTGTCTTAGATCATGTGCAGGAAAGTCTAGTGCATGTACTAGGCACCTCTCTCCATCACCATCTGATTATCACAAGGCCATATCCAGCGCTTAGGATTGCAAGCCCATGCTGCCTCAGCATAAGGCAGCCACACTGGATCTCATACAAGGGTTTGGACTTTGTTTTGGGCCTAATACGAGTTGCTTTCCATACGCCCCTTTTGCTTGCTAGCACTAGCCAAATTCCATTTTATTTTATTTCCTGATTCCAACAAAAATGTATTTTGGGCCTGCCAAAAATTGTTTTCTCACACCCCTTTTACTTTTCAACACCCAAGTCCAATTTTCATATTCTTTATTTATTTATTTATTTATTTATTTATTTTTAACAAAAATACAAAAATATATTTTCTTAAATAATTAAATTAAAAATATTTAATTATAAAAACCTTTTCTTTCCAAATTAACATAAACATCAAAAATATTTTTCTAAACAATTAATTCCACTTTTAAATTAACTTAGATTATTAGGTTTTGTTTTAAATAATTAATTAACCTCTCTTGTGACTAAAATTAATTAGTTTAATTAGGTTAATATTAAACCTTTTTCTCCATCAAAAACCCCAAAAACAATTTTCTTTTCTTCATCTTTACATTTTTGTATATTTTATTTTGCATTATCATTTATGTACATGGTCCGTAATAGATGATTAGGATTTATTGCTATCCTCCCCTCATTCACAAACTTGTACCCCTTATTCTCAAAGCGTTGTAATAGCGTAGGACATTTAAATTTCACAATTTATCGCTTTCCGTATTATTGTTAGTAATTATGGTTTGCATGACAAGACTAAAATCAAACTTAGTAAAACCCTAATTCAAAGATAAAATACTTGAAATCAAAACACCTTTCACACATGCACCTCTAGGGTTAACCTACACTTGTTGCCTCGGATAAAAATAGTCATGTCCCTCGAACGTCTGATGTTTTAGCAAAGACCCTCGATTAAAAGATCATAGTCCCTCAATGACCCTTCGATGTTGCCTTCGATAAATAATCTTAGTCCCTTACGACAATTGCTAAAACGTCTTACAAGTTACCTTCTATGAATGTACAATGACCCACACATGTCCCTCACATCCAATGATATGGCTCCCTACCAACTAATGGTAAAGTAGCACTATCTAAAGGAGGAGGAAAAGAACAAAGACTTTTTGAGTAGGTAGATTTCTCGTAATTGCTAGCTCACAAACTAAAACAATATTTACACCTCACACTTTCAAAACACTCTTCAAAAACAAACATTGTGTATACATTCTCAACGATACGAGAATCATTACAAAATTTCCTTACATTGGAATTTCCAAACACTCCCTTTCAATAAATCTTTTCAAAACCAACACTTTGTATGTGTTCTCAACGATACAAGAATCATTACAAAGTTTTCCGATCAAAGGCGTTTTCAAAATATTTTCAAACTTACACAAAACACAAAGCATTTCAAAGTAAGCTAGCAATTAAGAGCCCGTAGATAACTACAGATGAAAAGGGTGCTAACACCTTCCCTTTTCATAACCTACCCCCCGAACTCAAAATAATTCTCAAAAGGTCTTTTCTGTTCTTTTCCCTCTTTCCTTTATTGGATAAAAGAAAATTTGGTGGCGACTCTTGCTATCCGCAACATTTGCAATAAAACGCAAAACACTAAGTCAATTCTCCCACCGTATTACAGTGAGAATACGCTCAAAAAATATTAGCGATGCAAAACATAGTAAGGGTAACATATTCAACACAATCATCACTCACACACTTTATTCACAATAATAAAACAACCATAATGTGTTTATGTATGGAACGCTAACAACATCTCGACTCATTGCACGTGATACCCTTTTATGGACATCAGAGTTATGTTAATGATATTCATCCACTCACTGTAGTTCGTCTTTGAACCCGGTTCCTCTTCGAACCCAAACTCATCATTAATCCTCTCTTCTGAGCCAACAACTCATCACTCCTCAGCACTGACACATATGATGCATGGCATATATAAACCATATACAGGTGTAATAACACTATTGGTTCCACTTCAAACCATACACAACAATACACAAGGCAATCACAATAGTCTCACTCCAAACTACATACCCCAACATCAACAACAAATAATTATATTCATCACCACATAATTATACCAATAATCCATAACTCGTATACATTGAAATTCTGGCAGCAGATACTCAATGTCACAGTAAATGTTATGACACCGTATCTGACTTTCTATAAGACAGTAAATAAAAACAGTAAAGAACACAGTCAATTGTTTACCCAGTTCAGTGTGAAACAACACCTACTCTGGGGGCTACCAAGCCAGGGAGGAAATCCACTATAAGAGATATTAATTCAGGAATAAACCAACCAGTTTATCTCCTTCACTTAAGACCTACCCAATGCAACTTCAATCTAAGTTCTACTTAAACCTGAGTTCCTACTCACTCCCCCTCAATCACAGCAGTGATACTTAAAACAATTGACTAATGAATTAATGAAGACACTCTTCAGAACATACACTTGATTATGCTTCACAGCTTTTTAATCAAGTAACACAAACACTCTTGCTTCACAGCTTTGAGTGATACATAAACCTAACTTGACTTTGCTTCAAAGCTTTAGTCAAGAGACACAAAACACTCTTGCTTCAAAGCTTTGAGTGGTACAAAAAACCCTTACAATCAAAACCTATTCCAAGTCACTTATCACAATGATAATTGCTTGGATTACAGCAGTTAAAACTATACAGTTTCTAATTGATCTTCAGTCCAAATGAGATGTTTTCCAAACAGCAATCCTGTTGAATATATAGCAGCTGTTTCTTCAGTTAGGGTTTCCACAAAAAGCTAGGGTTAATTAGGTTTAACCTTAAGACTTGGTCACAAGACTTTATCAACCAGTTTAGGGTTGAGCTAGGTTAACCCAAAGACAACGGGAGATTCTGTTCTGGAAGGAATGAGCCAACTTCCTGAAAAATCTCAGAATTAACCAAACTGCACTACTGTTAGATCAGTACAGGATGTCTTAACATTTGTTATGACATCAGAATTCCTGTTTACTGATTTTGGTAGAAGGCAATAAATGTGATCTTTTGCAAAATGCTCAGATACACACTCATACACAGTAGCTACTGTATGCCATGATTTTTCTGCATAAAGTACCTAATAAACCAGAATGTTATGACATCAGTCATGACATTCACACACCTGGTTTTACCAAAAATACATGCCAATAACCAAACACTTACAAACTCCCCCTTTGGCAGATTTTTGGCTAAAGCCCCTAAGCAATCAGAGAATATAGAGCAGCAGAATGAATATGACTGCAGAAAAAATATGAGGTCTACCAAGTGATTAACACAGAAATTATCTCCCCCTCTTTAGCCACAAATGGGCAAAAGAAACATGTACTTAAATGTTATACAGTTATCCAAAATAGGTAATAAAAACAACAAATAAAATCTGAACAACACTTGCATCAACAGGGACCAGCATCAGGCTTGTCAACTCCACCAAACTTTAAGCACTGTCACCTTCAGAGGAGCTACTTTCTTCAGCATTGAGCTGATCTTCAGCAGCACCCTCTTCCCTTCTGTTTCCTTCAGTCTCCTCCTGTTCTAATTTAGCAATTAGGTTTTCTAGAGTATTTTTCCTGGTCTCCAGCTCTTTGCAGGTCTCTTTCAATACAGCTATAACATCAGATGTCTTGGACTAAGTTTTTGCAGATGATGTCTCAGCTGATGTTATGACAATGTCAGGAACATGAGATCCCTGAAACAACTTGTAGTGTAACCCAAGAGCAGGAGCTCTTTTGCAAGCAGTGTCTCTTTCCACCAGGATATCAGGGTACTGAGCAAGGATGATTCCACATAGGAGGGAGGGAAAGGTAATTGGGCCTTTAACAGCATAGCTACCAGCATGTTTTAAAGTTCAATCAAAAATGTACCTGCCATAGTCAAATTCAGTCCTGGTACCAACAGCATAAATGAATCTCCCCAATCTTGTAGAGATGGTTGATTTATGGTTTGTAGGGACCCAGTTGGCTGCACCAATCTTGTGCAGGATGGCAAATTTTATGCTTAGCTTGCTAGAATTTAGCTTGCCTTTTGAGGGCCAGCACTTGACTTGTCTTGCTGTGATGGTTTGGCAAACTTCATTGTTAGTAACTTCCAGTTCAGGGCAAGCCTCATTTGATCTTTCAAGAAATTTGTTAATTTCATATGGAGAGAAATTAACCCTTCTTCCTCTCACATATACACATTCAAAGTCAGTTGACCTTCCATCAACACATTCATCAGACAAATTCACTATGAATTCCTTGACCAGATTTTCATAGCATTTGGTAAATTTTACCACAATCTTCATTAGTCCAGCAGCTTTGATCAGGTCCATGATTTCCTTGCAATCCATGGCACCATGGTTTAGTTCTCTTTCCAAGGCTATTCTCTTCAAGCAAACATACTTCCATCTGTTGGCATTTTCAGGGTGGTGAAATGAAATGTTGTCAGTGGGGACTTCAGGAACTCTAGCCATTTTGCTGAAAGGGAGTTTCCTTCTGAGAGGAATGTCTTCAGCATCAATTTCAAATTCTGATTCCTCATCAGAATCAGTAGGCTCAGGTTCTTTTCTCTTCTTTGTTATTGGTTGTCTTGCAGCCTTTGAGAGACTCCCATTATGCACTTGGGCTTTCACCTTCCCTTTGGACAGTCCAGTCTTCTCAGTACCAGTCTTCCCTTCAGACCTGGTTTTCTTATCAGCAGGTTTCTCTTTGTTCAGACCTTTTGCAGCATCTTGATTACCCTTCCTGTTCATCATTCTCCTAGCTATGCTAGGGTTGATATTTGCAATCAGGTCATTGTCTGAGTATTCCTCATCCACATCAATAACAGGTGGTTCAGCATTATTTTCTGAGGGGTTCTGAATATCATCAAGGTTTTCAGATGACTTTTGAATGTTGTCATTTGGTGTCTCAACATTCTCAGAGACATCTGGATTTGCTTCAACATTTGGGCTTGCTGATTCTTGATTTAATGGAACAGAAATCCCCGGTACAGAGTGGTTCTCACTCAGGATTCTTGTAACAAGCTTAGCTATTGCTTGATGTACATAAGCTGATCCTTCCCTATTAGGTACAGAAGATGAAGGTTGAGAGGGATTACCGGATGACGTAGCCTGAGACCTTCCTGCATGCCTTGTTCTCAGCTTTTTGACCTTGGAAGGGTTAGTTGCTATTTCTCTAAGAGGAGTAATCTCCAGGACTTCAGAATCCATGCACGAGGTGATTGCTCGAGAATCTTGATCAGATGAAGAAGATGAAACAGTTGTCTTGGATGAGGATGATGTTTGAGACATTTTGATTGACTTGGAAAACCAGTAGCAACTAGGGAGAAAACTTTGATTGAGAGAAAAGGAGTTGTTGCAAAGTCGAGAGTGGAAGGAGGCAAATGTGTGTCTATTCAACTTCTTAATAATTTTGAAAGAATTGGGGAAATATATGATTAACCCACTTAAAATAGACTTAACAAAAATAACTCCTTCAACCCTTGTTTTGAGCAAAATTAATTGCTATAATTTCTCATGTTGGCAAATACCCAACTTGCCCCTCAAGTTTTCAAATTTATTTGCATCAAGAGCCTTGGTAAAAAAGTCAGCCAGCTGTAGCTTAATGGCAACATGTTTCAGTTTAATTGTTTTCTCCTCTACAAGGTCTCTGATAAAGTAATTTTTAAGGTCAATGTGCTTGGTCCTGCTATGCTGAATAGGGTTCTTGGAAATATTGATTGTACTTAGATTGTCACAGTACAATGTCACAACATCTTGTGAGACATTATACTCAGTGAGTATCTTTTTTGTCCAGATAATTTGAGAACAGCTACTACCAGCTGCAACTATTTCAGCACAAAGTTGAAAAGGAATTCTTTTGGCATGAATCATAGCTCTGGCAGATTCCTGTATGACTCCATTTTGTTGATGAGTTATAGGAGAAGAGAATTCATGACTAATTCCTTCTGAGAAACAGAACTTATTAAACTTCCTGTTTCCAAATTCCTTGTCATGATCACTTCTGATTCTGACAATACACCCTTCTTTTTGAGTTCTTTTGCACAGTTCTTTAAAAACTTCAAATTTATCCACCACAACATAGGCATATCTCTTTCCACCAAGACTTTCCACCTGCATTGGTCCCATATGAAGAAGTTTCAGAACCTTAGAGGTGGTCAGATGTCTTGACTTTGGATGTGACATCCTAGTGTGCTTACCATCCTGACATTCACCACAAACTCTCCCTTCATCAATTTGCAGTCTTGGAATCCCTATGACTGCTTCCATGGAGATAATCCTTTTCATTCCTCTTAGATGAAGATGGCCAAGTTTTTGTTGCCACAGTTTCACCTCTTTTTCTTCTTTGGCAATAGAACACACAGTGGAGTTATTAGTGTTCTCAGGTTCCCACAAGTAACAGTTGTCTTTAGATCTGACTCCTTTCATTACAACTTCTTGTTTTTCATTAATTACAAGACATTCAGATTTTGAGAAGTTGACCTTGAATCCTAGATCACATAATTGACTGATACTAATGAGATTAGCAGTCAGGCCTTTTACCAATAGTACTTCATTCAGATTTGGAACTCCAGGGCAGTCCAAATTACCAACTCCTTTGATTTCACCTCTAGCACCATCTCCAAAGGTCACATAACTAGTTGTGTGAGGTTTAACATTATTGAGAATGTTCTTGATTCCAATCATGTGCTTAGAACACCCACTGTCAAAGTACCAGTCTTCCTTTGCAGAGACTCTCAGGGAAGTGTGGGCTATCAGGGCAGTAGCCTTTTTCTTCCATTGAGGAGTATGTGGAACCCTGTTAGACTTAGGTTTGACACTTGGGTTATGATTAGGGTATCCATACAATCTGAAGCAGAAAGGCTTTATGTGACCAAACCTCCCACAATGATGACATCTCCATCTTTGGTACTTTTTCTTCATATTTCTCTGTTCCCGATGTTGAGTGTTATGTTGTGACATCTGCTTTGACATTTGTTTATGAGACCTGATCTTCTTGTCTGCACCAGATTTCTTTGCTTCCACAAATCCTAGTCCAGACTTGTTTCCCACATTTTGTCCAACCTGAAGGATTTCTTCCAATTTGTCAGTTCCATTTGTCAGCATCTTGACAGATTTGGTCATCTGGTTCAATTTTGAGTTCAACAGTTGAACTTCTCCTTCTAGATGACTTATAGTTTCAAGATCTGCCCTTTTTTCAGCGTCCAACTTTATGATGAGTTTTGTTTGTTTCTCATTTTGCACACAGACTTCAGCACTTCTGATACACAATTTCTTGTAAGTATCAGCCAGTTCTTCAAATGTCACTTCCTCATCACTAGTGTTACTTTCAGAGGTACAAACACCAGTTAGAGCAGTAACTAGTTTGACAGATTCTTCTTCAGAATTACTTTCTGAATCACAGTCAGACTAGGTAACAATCATACCTTTCTTTTGTTTCTTAAGAAAGGTAGGACATTCAACTCGAATATGCCCATATCCTTCACAACCATGGCATTGAATTCCTCTGCCTTGATTTCCCTTCTCTTCAGACCTTGGTCTTCTGCTGGAGTCATAAGATCTGTTAATGTCAGAGGGAATGTTATCAACATTTGAACTTGACTTTGGATCCATTCTCTTGATGAGTTTGTTGAATTGTCTTCCAAGCATGGCAATAGCTTCTGAAATATTTTCTTCTTCATCCTCCTTGTTTTCATCTTCAGTGTTGGATACAAGTGCTATGCTCTTGTTTTTCTTGTCAACATTGTCACTGATCCCCATCTCAAAAGTCTGAAGAGACCCAATGAGTTCATCCACTTTTAAGTTGCTGATGTCTTGGGCTTCCTCTATAGCAGTTACCTTCATTGCAAATCTTTTAGGCAGGGATCTGAGAATCTTTCTCACCAGTTTTTCTTCAGACATCTTTTCACCCAATGCTCCTGAGGTGTTGGCAATCTCCAAGATGTTCATGTGAAACTCATGAATGGTTTCATCTTCCTTCATCCTTAGGTTCTCAAACTTTGTAGTCAGCATCTGAAGCCTTGACATTTTTACTTTGGATGTGCCTTCATGGGTAGTTTTGAGAGTGTCCCACACTTCCTTGGCCAGTTCACATTGGTGTACTAGTCTGAAAATGTTTCTATCAATTCCATTGAACAAGGCATTTAAAGCTTTGGAATTTCCCAGGGCTAACTCATCTTCTTCTTTGCTCCATTCTTCCTCAGGCTTCAGACTGATTGTCCCATCTTTCTCAGTTATGGTGGGATGGTTCCATCCTTTGTCAGCAGCTCTCCAAGCCTTTTTGTCCAGAGATTTTAAGAAGGCAATCATACGAGGTTTCCAGTAGTCATAATTTGTTCCATCCAGAATGGGTGGTCTATTTCCAAAAACTCCTTCTTTGTCCATAGTGCCAGAAAGTGATATCCCTAGATCTCACCCAGTAATACATGCAGGGTGCCTGCTCTGATGCCAATTGAAATTCTGGCAGCAGATACTCAATGTCACAGTGAATGTTATGACACCGTATCTGACTTTCTATAAGACAGTAAATAAAAACAGTAAAGAACACAGTCAATTGTTTACCCAGTTCAGTGTGAAACAACACCTACTCTGGGGGCTACCAAGCCAGGGAGGAAATCCACTATAAGATATATTAATTCAAGAATAAACCAACTAATTTATCTCCTTCACTTAAGACCTACCCAATGCAACTTCAATCTAAGTTCTACTTAAACCTGAGTTCCTACTCACTCCCCCTCAATCACAGCAGTGATACTTAAAACAATTGACTAATGAATTAATGAAGACACTCTTCAGAACATACACTTGATTATGCTTCACAGCTTTTTAATCAAGTAACACAAACACTCTTGCTTCACAACTTTGAGTGATACATAAACCTAACTTGACTTTGCTTCAAAGCTTTAGTCAAGAGACACAAAACACTCTTTCTTCAAAGCTTTTAGTGGTACAAAAAAACCTTACAATCAAAACCTATTCCAAGTCACTTATCACAATGATAATTGCTTGGATTACAGCAGTTAAAACTATACAGTTTCTAATTGATCTTCAGTCCAAATGAGATGTTTTCCAAACAACAATCCTGTTGAATATATAGCAGCTGTTTCTTCAGTTAGGGTTTCCACAAAAAGCTAGGGTTAATTAGGTTTAACCTTAAGACTTGGTCACAAGACTTTATCAACCAGTTTAGGGTTGAGCTAGGTTAACCCAAAGACAAGGGGAGATTCTGTTCTGGAAGGAATGAGCCAACTTCCTGAAAAATCTCAGAATTAACCAAACTGCACTACTGTTAGATCAATACAGGATGTCTTAACATTTGTTATGACATCAGAATTCCTGTTTACTGATTTTGGTAGAAGGCAATAAATGTGATCTTTTGCAAAATGCTCAGATACACACTCATACGCAGTAGCTACTGTATGCCATAATTTTTCTGCATAAAGTACCTAATAAACCAGAATGTTATGACATCAGTCATGACATTCACACACCTGGTTTTACCAAAAATACATGCCAATAACCAAACACTTACATACATGATTATAATTCAAAACATATAATTATGTAAAATATCTCAATTATTATTAAACTCATCATAGTATTTTATCTCAACATAAAAATCAAGGTGATAAAGTTTCTCATCAATAATCGTCTCAACATCAACATCCCTTCTCATGGGGTAATCATTAATTCAATTAATCACAACAATCAAAACAAAATGTTTTCATCACCATTATCAATCAATTATCATTACACAACAAGTAACACCGTAAAATCACTTCCTCAAGTACACTATTAAACTCTTAGGACCTTATTATAAATTAGTATTACATGTTAGCTTTCCAATGCTTCAAACTGCGCCTTAATTGGAGTCACGAAAGTCAAATTATGATGAAAACAATGTCAAAGCAAAATCAGCCTGGTCGTGACAAGTGAACCGTTACAAAGCTGGCGACTGTCAGCTCGTTCGACATAGTAATGGGCGGTCCGTCACAAAGGCGAAGTCCGTCACTGTTGCAGAATGAAGAATTCTGTGTTTTTAACCATAGGAGGACTTCCATACCCCTGATTTCGATTTTGTAAAAACCAGAACACCCAGAATTCGACATATAGTAATTGTGTAACAATTATAATAGCATAAAACACATATATTATAGATCCTAACATCATTTAATCATCAATCTATTCTAAATCTAAGAACATGTTTATCAAACCAAAACCCCATGAACATGAACACTCAAACTAAGATTTGCACATACATATCATACATGAATTTCATCAATAAAATGGAGCATAAATTTCATAACAATCCTGTAATACGGTGGGAGAACTGACATAGGTGTTTTGCGTTTGATCGCAATTTTTGCGGATAGCAAGAGTCGCCACCGACTTTTCTTTTATCCAATAAGGAAAGGGTGAAAAGAACAAGAAAGACCTTTGAGATTATTTTCTTGAGTTCGGGGGGTAAGTTATGAAAAGGGAAGGTATTAGCACCTTTTCCATCTGTAGTTATCTACGAGCTCTTAGTTTCTTTCTAGATCACTTGCTTTTGTTTAAAAATGTGTTTGTGGTGTGGGTTTTGAAAGTATTTTGAAAAGTGTTTTTTGTAATGGTTCTCGTTTCCATAAGAACGTATACAAAAAGCCTTGTCTTTTGAAAATGTTTTAAATGAGAGTGTTAGTGTATAAAATGTTTTTGTTGTGAGTAAGCGGGAAACTAGGAGCATCCTACCTACTCAAAAGGTCTATATTCTTTTCCTCCTCCTTTAGATGTTGCTATCTTACCATTGATTTGTTAAAAGGCCCCATCATTGGATGTGAAGGGACAGACGTGGGACATTTGTATAATCATAGAAGACAATCTATGGGACATTTTAGCAATTTTTATTTAGGGACTAGATCGTTTACTGAAGGCAACATTGAGGGTCATCGAGGGACTACGATCTTTTATTGAGGGTCTTTGCTAAATCTCCCATATTCGAGGGACGTGAATATTTTTCCAAGGCAACAAGTGAGATTACCCTAGGGGTGCATGTGTGTGAATAGTGTGTTTGATTGCTTGCATTTTGTCTTTGAATTTTAGGTTGTCTACTTGTTGGTTTTATCTTGCCATACATCCTAATTACTAACATTTGTACAAAAGCAATAAAAATTCAAAAAATAAATCCTACACTATTATAACCATATTGAATAGTAAGAAAATATAAAGACAAAATAAAATAAAGAAAGAAAAATGGACTTTTTCGATTCAGGCAACCACACTCTTTGATTATGCACTTCTTGGCTCCCTTTGATTTCGGCCTGGAGTCAGTAAGCGTCGCTCTCAGCACTGCCGAAGCAGAATACATTGCGGCTGGAAGCGGATGCGCTCAAATTCTTTGGCTAAAACAACAATTACTTGACTATGGAGTAAACCTTGGATGCATTCCACTTTGATGTGATAACACAAGCGTGATCAATATTACAAAAAATCCAGTTATACATTCCCGGACAAAACACATTGACATCAGACACCATTTCATCAGAGATCACGTACTCAAAGGAGATGTCGAGATTACTTTTGCGGACACTCAAAATCAACTCGCGGACATCTTCACAAAACCACTTGCAAAGGATGCATTCTTCAAAATCCTTCGTGAACTCGGAATCCTAGATGAAGAAGATATATAAGGTGCACTCTATCCTTAACTATATATAAATATACATATATATGGGCTTAGAACATGTTTCAAATGTTAAAAATACTGTTTTAAAATTTTTTCTTTTAAGTAAATCGATTTACTTAGTGTGTAAATCGATTTACCACTGAACCAAAATCAATTTTCATAAAATTTTTTGTTGTGTAAATCGATTTACCAGGTATGTAAATCGATTTACCACTGAAACTGAAGTGTTTTTATTTAATTTTCCACAGTGCAAATCGATTGATCCTTCACTTTAATCGATTTACACCTGTTCAACATGTGATATTTTTATGAGTCTTTAATATATTGGTCAACCTTACCTTGCCCCTCAACCTCCCACCTTCTTTTTGACCAATCATGGAATATTGACCAACTCCACTCAATTAAGTCTCATAAAGACCTCACTTACTCTACTCTACTATTTAATCTCACCAAAACTCCCTCACTATCTCATAACACCAAAACTCACTCACTATCTCATAACAACACCTAATTCTCTATCATCCTTACTCAAAACCCTAACCATCTCCATGGCTCCCAAAAGAAAATCAACAACCTCAGAAAAAGGAAAGAAGAAAACTGTTGCAGCCTCTGAAAACTCATTGTTCGAGTCCCTCTCGGATACACAACGTGAAAGATTCATCAAGCATTTTCAAAAGAAAATTATCTCAGCTCCAAAATTCGGTATGTTATCTATCTTTCCCGATGAATGCTTCACTTTTCAAAAGGATTTGATTGCTTATGGGCTAGAACCATTAATATCATCACGTGGTTACTATTATCCGGATCTAGTTCGAGTATTCTACAGCAACATGCATTATGATAACAACAAATGCTATACCTATGTGCTCGGAACAAGAATTCCTCTGCATTCAAAAACAATAGGCAGAATTTTGAACATCCCATATACTGGAAGTACCCTCTATGACCCAGAGGATGCTGACTGGGAAAATTATAAGAAGCGAGAATTCTTCTACAACATTGGTCGGTTGTCAGAAGCAGAATACCGTGCAAAGCGGATTCGTAGTCTTGGCGGTGTTATTCCGGCTCGGGACACTTGGAGTGCTGGTAATTTTCATATTGATGATAGATTGTTCCATTATTTTCTGGTATAGATTTTATTTCCTAGAGCAGGAAATCATTGTACTGTGACTGACCTAGAATTGCAAATACTCTATGCGAGGAAAAATGGCATTTCGGTAAACTGGGCTAAACTGATTGTGGTGCATATGTTAAGAGTTGCCACAAGGGCTACTTTTCTGCCATATGCATACTTCATCACAAGGATCTTGGAAGCATTTGATATAGATTTTACTGGGTTTGAGAGAGTTGAAATGGATCCAATCAGCAATAGGATCTCCATCAAAAATGTTGATTCTCGGATGGGTGTTCATTTCAATTCTGAAGCAAAAACCATCACATATATTGGAGAGGATGTTATAGGTGATGAAGGCAATAAATGCGGATGAAGAAGAAAATGAAGTTCCTCCTCCTGCTGCCTCTTCTGGTCCAACCAACCAAGATGTTATGGATTATATGACTCAACAATTTGCATCTCTCAACACTAACATCAATGCTCGATGGACCGCGAAAAATGACTCTACCTCCTATCGCATCAATGCTTTTGAGAACGATGTGAACTAACAGTTTTCATACCTCTACTCACATCTCCATATTCCTCCATACGATCCAAACAATCCAGCACCTCCGCCTCCTCAATACACCGAACCACCTCTACAACAACAATTTCCATATCAAGGACCCTTCTAATGTTTTCTTGACCAATATTATTAAATTCTTGTTATTTATCATTATGTTTTTGTTTTGTACAATTTCAAGTGTTAGTTTTTGTATTATGTATTTGAACTTTGTTCGCTATTTTTAGAAATTTTCATTTTCGTTTATGTTTATATCTGTTTCAACTTGTTATAAGTATTATCTTATGTTGCATCTTTCCCTTCTTTTTGATAATGTCAAAGGGGGAGAAGGATGTGATAGCACTTTATGGTTGTTTGTTTCAATTCTCTTTACATGGCAAGTTTTCAAAACTTTTTGTCCATAGGGGGAGAAATCCATCTTAGGGGGAGAAAACTTCTTTTGCTCCAATTCTGAACAACTCATAAAGAAAGATGGTTTGTCATCATCAAAAAGGGGGAGAATGTAATCTTAAGCCTCAACTCAACTTTAGTTTTGATAAAAGACAAACAAGCTAGTTTTGATGAAAGACAAACAAGCACTATGGCAAGAAGGAAAAAAAGTGGAATTAGCCTAAAGCATCATTCACTCAAAGCTTCAAGGATCATGGCAAGCAATCAAGTATATCAATTCTCCTTTGAACTACATTGATTAGAAATGCTCAAAAATGATATACACACTTGCCACAACACTTCACTTAAAGTTTAAAACAAATTCTAAGTTTTTCGCTGATGTAAATCGATTAACATATCATGTAAATCGATTTACACATGGTTTTTCAAAAGCTGATTGCCCCTGGCAGCAATCGATTTACATGGAGTGTAAATTGATTGATTACTGAATTGAATTGAATTTTTAACACTTGTAAATCGATTTACACATCATGCTAATTGATTTACACTTCAAATTTTTTGAAAACAAGAACGTTACAAATTCGTGCAATCGATTTACATCTAATGCTAATCGATTTACACATTGTAATTTTTGAAAAATATGAACTGGTTTCAAGATATCCTTCACACCTTTTCTCCAATAGATGCATGGTCATACAATGCATCTTCTCAAGTTTTACAAACAGAAAAGTGTCCATTTTGGAAAGGTATCTTGATTACTTTAAATACTCAATCTTTCAAATTATAAAACAACTCTTCTCTTATGCAATAATTCTGAACTTTGTAAAATATTCAAACTTCATATTTCTTAAGTTTTAAGAACAAAGATTTTCTGCACTTTCACACATATAAGAACAGAAATCTTTGAGCATTGTCTAACCATTGTGTTACCGTTTGAATTGCTTACAAGAGAAGAAAGAAGAAACTTCATTGAAGTCACTCTATGTGATCAACATCTTTCAAGAAATAATATTTCATAGAATTATACAAAGTGTAACTTATTTCCAGGATTGTTGGAATTAAGAATTAGAATACTTTTGTTCCTTGTTGTCCATTGTTGGAAACAAGAGGTATCTTTTGAGAGGATTGTTCTCAAGAGACTTATTGGAAATCCAAGAGGGTGTTCTTGGTATTTGTTAGTGTCTTTAGTTGATAAGACTAGTAAGAGTCTTGTAAAAGTTCTAACAAAATAGTGAAATCTCTTGCGTGTTTGCAAGGGGACTGGACGTACTTCCGGGGTGTGGAAGGAACCAGGATAAATCTCCGTGTCTCTTTACTTTCTTCACTTTACCATTTTCCAAAGCACTAAAACAAAACCAGAAAGTGTAAAATAAGTCAAAAATCGACCACCACCTAATTCACCCCCCCTCTTAGGCGCAATCTTAAACTTACAATTGGTATCAGAGCAGGTTATAGGTAACCTGCTCCTAGAGATCCAGAATGGCTTCCGTAAATCATCAACCCGTTTTTAGAGATGGTGGTAGTAACAACAAGCCTCCTCTATTCTGTGGTGAATATTTTGACTTCTGGAAAATACGCATGAAGGCGCATCTAGAAGCGCAAGGAGAGGAAATATGGGATGCCGTTGAAAATGGTCCATTTATCCCGGTAACGGTAATCAATGGCGTTGGCTCTTCAAAGCCTAAAACTGCATGGGACGACGATGATAAAAAGAAAGTTCTCTATTACAAAAAGACAATAAACCTTCTTCAAGGTGCACTTAGTATGGACGAATTTTTCCGTGTCTCGACATGCAAAACAACAAAGGAAATATGGGATACCTTGATACAAAATCACGAAGGAACGACTGAAGTAAAAAGATCAAGGCTAAATACCCTAAGTCAAGAATACGAACTATTTCGAATACAGCCCGGAGAATCCATTCTTGACTTACAAAAGAGATTTGTGCACTTGACAAATCACTTAAGTGCTCTTGGTAAAACCTTGACAAATGATGAACTCAACTTGAAAGTCCTTAGATCATTGACTAGGGAATGGCAACCAAAGGTAACGACAATCTCGGAAAAGAAGAGTCTCTCTGCAATGACTTCCGCTACATTATTTGGCAAACTTCAAGAATACGAAACAGAACTCGGTAGACTTGAAAAACATGAGAATCTAGAAAAGAAATCCAAAAACATTGCCTTAAAAATCGATTCCAAGGAAGTAGTAAAAGAAGACAATCCGGAAGAAGATGAAAATTTCATGCTTCTTGTTAAAAGACTTGGGAAGTTTTTTGGCAAAAATGACAAGGGCGGATCTCATGCAAATAAGAGAAAGCACTTCAAGAAAAGAGAAGCCTCCACATCAACACAAGATGTCTCATGTTATGAATGTGGAAAGCAAGGACATATCAAGCCAAATTGTCCAAATCTCCCAAAGAAAAACGGATTCAAAGGAAAGGACTCAAAACACAAGAAAGCCTACATAGAATGGGAAGATAATGATATGAGTAGTACATCGGAATCGGAAAGCGACGAATGTGCAAATTTAGCCTTAATGGCATCACATCACTCCGACAACGAAGAAGAGGTTAGTAATGAATTTAATCTTTTTGATGATGATGTTCAAGGTGCAATTGATGAACTCTTGAAAGAATGCAAAATTTTATACAAAAAGGTGTCAAACCAAGAAAAAGAACTTCTCATTTGTCTCGAAAAAATTGACAGCATGACTAAAGATTTTGATCTTCAAAAACAAAATTTTATAAAAGAAAAGGAAAACTTTGCATGCTCCAAGTGTGAATCAAATGTCTTTCAAATTGTTCAATTGAAAAGAGTCATTGAACGATATGAAAAAGGACAAATAGGATTGGAAGGATTACTAAGCCAACAACGTTATCTAAATGATAAAAGAGGTCTTGGTTATGTGAATTCTAAGAAACCAAGTAACAATCCCACTGTTTTTGTAAAGGCTAGTAATAGTTCCAATCCCAAGAGAGTAGAAAAGAAGCAAGTTGTTCATAATCATCAAAAGAAAAAGGCTATTGTATCTAAAAGAAAACAAATTCATAGATACAAGAGCAAATTTGTTCCAAACTGTTTTTACTGTGGTATTATTGGACACACACCCAATGCATGCTATATTAGAAATTTCAGTATGGCTAGTGGACACTATGCATGGGTGAAAAAGGGAACTAACTATGAAGGACCCAAGGCAACTTGGGTACCTAACAAGAAATAATTTGTTTTTGTAGGTATGCTTGAAATCCACATCAAACCTTTGGTATCTTGACAGTGGATGTTCAAAGCATATGACAGGAGATGTACACCAATTTTCATATCTAGTACATAAAGCCAAAGGGTATGTCACCTATGGAGACAACACCAAAGGAAAGATTCTTGGCGTTGGAATAGTTGGCACACCTCCATCCATTCAAATTGAGGATGTTCTATATGTTGAAGGATTAAAGCACAACCTTCTTAGCATAAGTCAACTTTGCGATAGAGGGTTCAAAATCAAATTCAACAAAGAAGAATGCCAAATTATGGATGAGGCAACCAATGAGGTAAAACTCAAAGGTATAAGATCTAACAATATTTTTATGATTACTTTAGATGATTTGTCTATGAAGGTACAATGTCTTATGGTAAACAACAATGACGCTTGGTTATGGCACAAGAGGATTGCTCACATTCACATGGAGCACTTGAACAAATTAGTTAAGCATGACTTAGTTATTGGTCTACCAAAGATGAAATTCATCAAAGACAAATCATGTAGTGCATGCCAAAAGGGCAAACAAACAAAATCAACTTTCAAACCAAAGAATATGGTTTCAACAACAAGACCACTTCAATTGTTGCACATGGATCTTTTTGGTCCATCTAGAACAAGAAGCTTCAGAGGTAATATTTTTGCTTTAGTTATTGTAGATGATTTTTCTCGTTTTACTTGGACTTTGTTTTTAGTGCACAAAAATGACGCATTCAAGGCATTCAAGAGATATGCAAAACAAGTTCAAAATGAGAAGTCATTAAAGATAACATCAATCCGAAGTGATCATGGTGGAGAATTCCAAAACAGTCTGTTTGAAGAATTTTGTGAAGAAAATGGGATCTTCCACAATTTTTCAGCACCAAGAACTCCACAACAAAATGGAGTAGTTGAAAGGAAAAATAGGTCTTTGGTAGAGCTTGCAAGAACCATGCTAAGTGACTCAAGTTTGCCTAAATATTTTTGGGCGGATGTGGTAAGCACGGCATGTTACGTAAGCAATCACGTGATCATAAGACCTATACTAAAGAAAACTCCATATGAGATTTACAAAGGAAGAAAACCAAATATCTCTCACTTTCACATTTTCGGGTGCAAATGTTTTGTCCTTAACAACGACAAAGACAATCTAGGTAAGTTCGATGAAAAATCGGATGAAGGTATTTTTCTTGGTTACTCCCTTTCTAGCAAAGCTTTTAGAATTTACAATAAAAGAACTTTAACTATAGAAGAATCAATGCATGTTTCTTTTGATGAATCTAACACCTCCAAGGAGGAAGTTGTTATTTGTGATGATGATGATTCTATAGATTTACCTCATGAGAATTCATGCGAAGGTGGCAAAATTGTCAACCCGGAACAAACACATGAACTTTCACATCAAAATGAAAATGATGATGGTCTTCCTCAAGAATGGAGAACTCATCGTGATCATCCAATTGATAACATAATTGGAGATATTAGCAAAGGGGTATCTACTCGACTAAATCTTAAGGATGCATGCTTGAATATGGATTTTGTATCTCAAGTTGAACCTACCAAAGGGGCTCAAGCACTAGACGATGATCAATGGATCCTTGCCATGCAAGAGGAGCTAAACCAATTCGAGCGGAACGAAGTTTGGGAACTTGTTCCTCATCCAGGAAATAAACGTATCATTGGAACCAAATGGGTATTCAAAAACAGGATGGATGAAAATGGTATAATCACTCGAAACAAGGCAAGACTAGTTGCTCAAGGATACAACCAAGAGGAAGGAATTGATTTTGAAGAAACTTTTGCTCTGGTAGCACGTTTGCAAGCAATAAGACTATTACTTGCATATGCATGCTCATTGGACTTTGAACTTTTTCAAATGGATGTAAAAAGCGCATTTCTCAACAGATTCATAAATGAAGAAGTCTATGTAAAGCAAACTCCCGGATTTGAAGACTTCAAACATCCTAATCATGTCTTCAAATTTAAGAAAGCTCTCTATGGGCTGAAGCAAGCACCAAGGGCATGGTATGATAGACTAAGCGCATTCCTATGTGAAAAAGGGTTTGTAAAGGGTAAAGTTGCTACCACTCTCTTCATAGAAAATGTTAATCATCATACTTTACTTGTACAAATCTATGTAGATGATATTGTTTTCGGTTCAACTAACCAAAATATGTGCAAGGAATTTTCATGTATGATGCAAGGAGAGTTTGAGATGTCTATGATGGAAAGATTGAATTTCTTTCTCGGTCTTCAAATTAAGCAACTCAAACACGGTATCTTCATAAACCAATCAAAATATTGCAAAGACCTTATAAAGAAGTTTGAAATGGAAAGCAGCAGAGAAAGTGAAATTCCTATGGATCCGGCACCTATTTTGATCCAGATGAATCAGGGAACTCTATTGACATAAATAAGTATCATGGAATGATTGGCTCTCTTCTCTATTTAACAACAAGTAGACCTGACATAATGTTCAGCGTTTGCCTATGTGCAAAATATCAAGCCAATCCTAAAGAGTCTCACCTTGCAGCAGTCAAGCGCATAATAAAATATCTTAAAGGAACAACCAACGTCGGATTATGGTATCCAAAGGGTAGTATGTGCAATCTAGTTGGTTATTCTGATGCTGACTATGTAGGTTGTAAGACTGATCGCAAAAGTACAAGTGGAACATGTCACATTCTCGGAAATGCCTTGGTTTCATGGTCATGCAAAAAGCAAGCAAGCGTCGCTCTCAGCATTGCCGAAGCAGAATACATTGCGGCTGGAAGCGGATGCGCTCAAATTCTTTGGCTAAAACAACAATTACTTGACTATGGAGTAAACCTTGGATGCATTCCACTTCGATGTGATAACACAAGCGCGATCAATATTACAAAAAATCCAGTTATGAATTCCCGGAAAAAACACATTGACATCAGACACCATTTCATCAGAGATCACGTACTCAAAGGAGATGTCGAGATTACTTTTGTGGACACTCAAAATCAACTCGCGGACATCTTCACAAAACCACTTGCAAAGGATGCATTCTTCAAAATCCGTCGTGAACTCGGAATCCTAGATGAAGAAGATATATAAGGTGCACTCTATCCTTAACTATACATAAATATACATATATATGGGCTTAGAACATGTTTCAAATGTTAAAAATACTGTTTTAAAATTTTTTCTTTTAAGTAAATCGATTTACTTAGTGTGTAAATTGATTTACCACTGAACCAAAATCAATTTTCATAAAAAATTTTATTGTGTAAATCGATTTACCAGGTATGTAAATCGATTTACCACTGAAACTGAAGTGTTTTTATTTAATTTTCCACAGTGTAAATCGATTGATCCTTCACTTTAATCGATTTACACCTGTTCAGCATGTGATATTTTTATGAGTCTTTAATATATTGGTCAACCTTACCTTGCCCCTCAACCTCCCACCTTCTTTTTGACCAATCATGGAATCTTGACCAACTCCACTCAATTAAGTCTCATAAAGACCTCACTTACTCTACTCTACTATTTAATCTCACCAAAACTCCCTCACTATCTCATAACACCAAAACTTACTCACTATCTCATAACAACACCTAATTCTCTATCTTCCTTACTCAAAACCCTAACCATCTCCATGGCTCCCAAAAGAAAAGCAACAGCCTCAAAAAAAGGAAAGAAGAAAACTATTGCAGCCTCTGAAAACTCATTGCTCGAGTCCCTCTCAGATACACAACGTGAAAGATTCATCAAGCATTTTCAAAAGAAAATTATCTCAACTCCAAAATTCGGTATGTTATCTACCTTTCCCGATGAATGCTTCACTTTTCAAAAGGATTTGATTGCTTATGGGCTAGAACCGTTAATATCATCACGTGGTTAGTATTATCCGGATCTAGTTCGAGTATTCTACAGCAACATGCATTATGATAACAACAAATGCTATACCTATGTGCTCGGAACAAGAATTCATCTGCATTCAAAAATAATAGGCAGAATTTTGAACATCCCATATACTGGAAGTACCCTCTATGACCCAGAGGATGCTGACTGGGAAAATTATAAGAAGCGAGAATTCTTCTACAGCATTGGCCGGTTGTCAGAAGCAGAATACCGTGCAAAGCGGATTCGTAGTCTTGGCGGTGTTATTCCGGCTCGGGACACTTGGAGTGCTGGTAATTTTCATATTGATGATAGATTGTTCCATTATTTTCTGGTATAGATTTTATTTCCTAGAGCAGGAAATCATTGTACTGTGACCGACCTAGAATTGCAAATACTCTATGCGAGGAAAAATGGCATTTCAGTAAACTGGGCTAAACTGATTGTGGTGCATATGTTAAGGGTTGCCACAAGGGCTACTTTTCTGCCATATGCATACTTCATCACAAGGATCTTGGAAGCATTTGATATAGATTTTACTGGGTTTGAGAGAGTTGAAATGGATCCAATCAGCAATAGGATCTCCATCAAAAATGTTGATTCTCGGATGGGTGTTCATTTCAATTCTGAAGCAAAAACCATCACATATATTGGAGAGGATGTTATAGGTGATGAAGGCAATAATGCAGATGAAGAAGAAAATGAAGTTCCTCCTCCTGCTGCCTCTTCTGGTCCAACCAACCAAGATGTTATGGATTATATGACTCAACAATTTGCATCTCTCAACACTAACATCAATGCTCGATGGACCGCGAAAAATGACTCTACCTCCTCTCGCATCAATGCTTTTCAGAACGATGTGAACTAACAGTTTTCATACCTCTACTCACATCTCCATATTCCTCCATACGATCCAAACAATCCAGCACCTCCGCCTCCTCAATACACCGAACCACCTCTACAACAACAATTTCCATATCAAGGACCCTTCTAATGTTTTCTTGACCAATATTATTAAATTCTTGTTATTTATCATTATGTTTTTGTTTTGTATTATTTCAAGTGTTAGTTTTTGTATTATGTATTTGAACTTTGTTCGCTATTTTTAGAAATTTTCATTTTCGTTTATGTTTATATCTGTTTCAACTTGTTATAAGTACTATCTTATGTTGCATCTTTCCCTTCTTTTTGATAATGTCAAAGGGGGAGAAGGATGTGATAGAACTTTATGGTTGTTTGTTTCAATTCTCTTTACAGGGCAAGTTTTCAAAACTTTTTCTCCATAGGGGGAGAAATCCATCTTAGGGGGAGAAAACTTCTTTTGCTCCAATTCTGAATAACTCATAAAGAAAGATGGTTTGTCATCATCAAAAAGGGGGAGAATGTAATCTCAAGCCTCAACTCAACTTTAGTTTTGATAAAAGACAAACAAGCTAGTTTTGATGAAAGACAAACATGCACTATGGCAAGAAGGAAAAAAAGTGGAATTAGCTTAAAGCATCATTCACTCAAAGCTTCAAGGATCATGGCAAGCAATCAAGTATATCAATTCTCCTTTGAACTACATTGATTAGAAATGCTCAAAAATGATATACACACTTGCCACAACACTTCACTTAAAGTTTAAAACAAATTCTAAGTTTTTCGCTGATGAAAATCGATTAACATATCATGTAAATCGATTTACACATGTTTTTTCAAAAGCTGATTGCCCCTGGCAGCAATCGATTTACATGGAGTGTAAATTGATTGATTATTGAACTGAATTAAATTTTTAACACTTGTAAATCGATTTACACATCATGCTAATCGATTTACACTTCAAACTTTTTGAAAACAAGAACGTTACAAATTCGTGCAATCGATTTACATCTAATGCTAATCGATTTACACGTTGTAATTTTTGAAAAATCTGAACTGGTTTCAAGATATCCTTCACACCTTTTCTCCAATAGATGCATGGTCATACAATGCATCTTCTCAAGTTTTACAAACAGAAAAGTGTCCATTTTGGAAAGATATCTTGATTACTTTAAATACTCAATCTTTCAAATTATAAAACAACTCTTCTCTTATGCAATAATTCTGAACTTTGTAAAATATTCAAACTTCATATTTCTTAAGTTTTAAGAACAAAGATTTTCTGCACTTTCACACATATAAGAACAGAAATCTTTGAGCATTGCCTAACCATTGTGTTACAGTTTGAATTGCTTACAAGAGAAGAAAGAAGAAACTTCATTGAAGTCACTCTATGTGATCAACATCTTTTAAGAAATCATATTTCATAGAATTATACAAAGTGTAACTTATTTCCAGGATTGTTAGAATTAAGAATTAGAATACTTTTGTTCCTTGTTGTCCATTGTTGGAAACAAGAGGTATCTTTTGAGAGGATTGTTCTCAAGAGACTTATTGGAAATCCAAGAGGGTGTTCTTGGTATTTGTTAGTGTCATTAGTTGATAAGACTAGGAAGAGTCTTGTAAAAGTTCTAACAAAATAGTGAAATCTCTTGCGTGTTTGCAAGGGGACTGGACGTACTTCCGGGGTGTGGAAGGAACCAGGATAAATCTCCGTGTCTCTTTACTTTCTGCACTTTACCATTTTCCAAAGCACTAAAACAAAACCAGAAAGTGTAAAATAAGTCAAAAATCGACCACCACCTAATTCACCCCCCCTCTTAGGCGCAATCTTAAACTTACACATGCAGGAGGCAAAATATGCCATCGAAGGAGGCCAGAATAGAGGCCTTTGCCTCCTGAATCGAAGGAGATCAGTAGGAGGATTTTTGCCTTTTGAATTAAAGCTATTCGAAGATAAGTGTTGCCCTGTCGAAGCTTGCAACAAGTTGTTTCAAAGGAAGACTTTGGCCTTGTGCATGCTAGCATGGTGGGAAATTCTGCCTTTTGAATTTGGCAAACATGTAGGAAAGAGGCTATATGGACAAACGAAAGATGTATACCAACCTTGCACAAAGAGACTAAAATGTTCAAACGAAGCAGGAATCAAATTTGTCCAATAAGAAGTCTAGTGCCCAAACGAAGTAGGAAATGAACTTGCCCAAAAGAAGTCCAGTGCCCAAATGAAGGGTGTAACCAAAGCTTGCATCGAAGGAGCCAAAGTGCCCAATCGAAAGATTTAAAATCGAAGAAAACTTGTTTTTTCTTCAATTTTGTCAAAAAGAATATTTTCATCTGTTTTGCCCTTTTTAGCAATTTCCTCTTTAACTTGATGCTGAAAAATCCAAATTGTACTTGTGTAAGCTTGAATTTTTAAGAATCCTTGTGAGAAATTCCTTGAGAAATGAGAGGGGAAATTTTGGGGTACAACAGCTGCCCCTGTTCAATTTTCTTAAACCTGGAGAGTTAGATTGGCGAGTCTGCCATTCGTGACTTGAAGGTGGAAGATGATTGAACACTAGAGTTCCCAGAAATTTGCACTTGATGAGATGGTGGTTGATTGTGTAGGGAATGAGCTTAAAGATGCCATTTGGAGAAATGATGGATAGTTGTCAAAGACGGGCTTACAGATGCCATCCAAAGGTGATTGCTGACAGAAATTAGACTAAGTCTAAGCTTGACTTTAACTGGAAAAGAATCAGAATAAATATTTGGAGTGATTTGTCTTAACCAGAGAAAGTGTTTAACAAAAAGGAATCAGGATAAACCATTGATCGATTTAAACTGAACCAGCAGAGGTCTTGAATATTCTTTAACTGGGAAGAATCAGGATAAATCTTTGGAGTAATTTATCTGAACCAGAGAAAGTGTCTACCGGAAAGGAATCAGGATAAACCATTGATCGGTCTAAACTGAACTAGAAGAGGTCTTGAATATTCTTTAACTGGAAATAATCAGGATAAATCTTTGGAGGGATTTATCTGAACAAAGAAAGTATCTACCGGAAAGGAATCAGGATAAACCATTGATCGATTAAACTGAACCAGCAGAGATCTTGAATATTCTTTAACTGGAAATAATCAGGATAAATCTTTGGCGCTATTTATCTGATCCAGAGAAATTGTCTACCAGAAAGGAATTAAGATAAACCATTGATCGATTTAAACTGAACCAGCAAAGGTCTTGAATGTTCTTTAACTGGAAAGAATCAGGATAAATCTTTGGAGCGATTTATCTGAACCAGAGAAAGTGTCTACCGAAAAGGAATCAGGATAAACCATTGATCAATTTAAAATGAACCAACAGAGATCTTGAATATTCTTTAACTAGAAAGAATCAGGATAAATCTTTGGAGCGATTTATCTGAACCAGAAAAAGTGTCTACCATAAAGGAATCAGGATAAGTTATTGATCGATTTAAACTGAACCAGTAGAGGTCTTGTATGATCTTTAACTGGAAAGAATCAGGATAAATCTTTCGAGAAATTTATCTGAACCAGAGAAAGTGTCTACCAGAAAGGAATCAGGATAAACCATTGATCGATTTAAACTGAACCAACAGAAATCTGAAGGAAGTACTCGTCATATAGATAGTCACCCCATCCTGTTTCGGGAATTGATTTACAATCGACTTGTTCACAGATAGTTATCTTGTCTTGTCGAAAATTTGTAGATGATAATTTTCTGTTGATTGATCTTTCTTGAAAAGGTAAAGAGTTAGTTGTATGCAATGTCATGATGTATAAAATGTATGGCGTAATGATGTTTCTCAAAATAAATGAGATTGTGATATATGAATTTGTGTTATCGATGCTGTGATGTATGAATGCAATGTATTAACATATTATTTGTTCTGCTGCAGTGTTGTTGGACTAGGGAAAATAAATCCCTGACCGCTGCTGGGAATGAGGAGTGTAAGTATTCATATTTTGTTGAAGTTGAAGTGTTGATAGATGGATTTCCAATATTATAGAAATAAAATTTGTTGGGGAAGGGAAACGCCGTGCATTGTTTGTGGACTTTGTGAAATCCTACTGGGGGAATCCTGAGAAGACGGGTGACTTTCAATGGGGAATCTTCGGAGCAGTAATTGGAAATTTTTTCTCCGTCGGGGATATGAGAGCACCTGATACCATTAGGCTGCATATTAGAGATACGATAGTGATCCTGTAGCAGGATGTCTCCGCCTCTGCTCCTGCTGGAGAAAGTACCTGCGGGGATTTTATGGAATGACCTATAGATATTATCCTGTTTCTTAAAGCCATTAGTAATTGTCTTTCTATTTTCTTTTCCTTTTTTATGCGTTCATTTGTAAACAATAATTACGTTCAAATGCATATGTTCAAAAATAATCACTAGACGTTTTTGCAAACAAAACAGAAAAGTAAAAGAAAAACAGATAGTTTTGCACTTTTAAAGGAATATCCTTGTATTAACTTGAATAAGCATTTTTGTACAAAGAGACAAATATCCTAGTAAGAGAACCTCGTCATAAGAATGAAAACTAATACAAAGAGAGACAACTATGTGAAATAATCCCATGGGGTTCCCATTCTGCTATAGCCTTTATGTCTTTGAGCGTCTCGTCCACTTGCTGCTTCATCCAAAGCTGATTGGATTGATTAGTACCGTTTGAGTTTCACAATTGATACTGAAGGTTGGTTGTAAGGTGATCCAATAGGACATAGTCATATGCTTTAAATCCATAACTTTTGCCTGGACCGCCCTTTCGGGTTTTCTGTCCACCAGGATACCCTTTTTTGCCCAAGTCGCCTTTTTGGGTTTTCGGCTTGTCGGGTGTACATATTTTTTTTGTATATTCCTATTTTTTTCCTAGGCCAGTCAACCTAGTGTGTCTTTTTCATGCGTAGTATCTTTTAACTATGTCTGCGTTTACAGGGTGCGGAAGGTCGTCGCCGTCCATAGTGGTTAAAATCATGGCCCCACCAGAAAATATGTTTTTTATCACAAATGGTCCTTCGTATGTAAGATTCCATTTTCCCCTGGGATCACCTTGTGGCAGTATGATACGTTTGATTACCAGGTGTGATAGGTGGGAATGAGAACTGACTATTTTTTTTAAGCTGGTTCGCGAAATGTCGCGGTAAGCAAGAGTCGCCACCGTCTTTTATGTTCTCCAACATGGAAAGGACAAAAGCACAACAAAATTCCTTCTTTGAGAATGTTTCTCGGTTCGGGAGGTAGATTATAGAAAGGGAAGGTGTTATCACCCTTTCTATCTGTGGTTATCCACGGGCTCTTAGGTACTTGCTCTTATGTTTTCAAAATTTGTTTGCTTTTCAAGTGTGTGTGGGTTTTGAAAAAAAGTTTCGTTTGAAAATTTTCTAAGTAACTCTTGTATCAGTCCTCAAGAGTGTATGAAAAATTTGTTTGGAATTTTTTTGAAAGTGTAGGTGCGAAAAATTGTTTTGTTTGTTTGAAAGAGAAAGTACCCAGGAGAATCTACCTACTCTAAGGAATTAGGCTGTGTAAGAGTCCTTTAGATAGTGCTATCCCACCATTGAGGGGTAGGTAGCACCATCTTTGGAGGTATTCAGGTCAATTCGATTATCGGGACAGTGTGGTCACCGAAGTAATAGTAGGACACCTTAGAAGTAACCCTAATGTCCTAGATCCTTTTTTTATCCGAGGCAACCATTTCGAGACAACTGGATCTTTTGGACAGAAGGGCGACCTCTAAGACACCCTATACTTGATGACCACGTTCGAGGCAACCAGTGAGGCGTACCCTAGGAGTGACATGTGCTTTGTGTGTTGTTTTTCAGTTAATGTTTTGTACATGTTATTTGTGAGCTACGGATTGATTTTATTTTTCATACATTCTTTCATGCATTTTTTAACAGTTAGGAGTGCAGAAAATAAATTGCAGAAATGTAAATCTAACTATTACAAGGCGCGGGTCTATACATCGCCAAAAACAAAAACCCGTTTTGGAAAATAAAGTGCGAGAATTTAAATAAGGCGATAAAATCCTAATTAACTATTACATACTCTGTACAGATACATAAATATAATCAATAAGAAAATAAAGCGCTTAAGAAAATTGAATCGGGAACGTCTTAGGGTGTTGACCCTTTTTTAAGAAAGAATTAAATTTTTGTCCTTTTTTGTGATTAAATGAAATTAAAACTAATAACTAATTAATTAATTAAAGAAAAAAAATGTTTTTTTGTGTTTTTTATATTTTTAATGAAAATAAAATAAAAAAAGGAAATTAAAAGTTGAAAGTGAAAGACCTAATTCTAAATTAATTTTACTTATTAAAAAAATGTTAAAATTGTTCTAATTACACAACTAATTAATTAATATTAGAATTTATTTACAAAATAAAAGAGTGAAATTAATAAATACAAATATTAGTTTTTTTTGATTTTTTTATGGAAAAACAATTATTTAGTTAATAGTTAATAAAAAAAGGAATAAAAAATGAAAAATAAAATGACAAAATAGAAAAATGCAAACCCAAGGGGGGTTTGAGCCAGATTTGGGAGTTTGTTTAGAAATTCCAGCCCACTATTCTCTAGCCATGTTGACTTTGGAGAATTGCCCATGCGCAGCTTTGACTTGGAATATGATGTTCTTCATCTCCTGGCCACTGGATTGTTGTTGAAGACACTTGGCATGCTGGATGAGCAAGGCACATGATGGACCTTCTTTTGGAACCTACACACAAGCATATAAAGAAAAAATGCATGGAAATTATGGGGGACCTGGGATTCGAACCCAGGTCCCAACGTTCAAAGCCTGCACGCCTTAGCCACTGAGCCAATTATTCTAATTGAAATAATAACACTCAATTAATATTATATTAGAAAATTAAAACATAAGCCTGGAAAAAAAATATAACGCGCTTTTTTTTTGAAATGACAAATCAGAGGGAGACGCGTCAACGTCTTCTTCCTTGGACACTGGCTTTTTACCTGCGGATTTTTATCCGCAGGTGGTTTCGCAGGCTTCATTCAAAATCATCCTTAGGCATCAAAAACTCCAACTAAGCCCATGGTTGTGATCGTCCATGTCTCCTGATCACGTCTATGCTTATGATTTGTCCCAATTTCACCTGTAGACAAAATACCCAAAAACAAAACCAACGAACCCTAGGCATGGGCATGGTCATACGAAGCCTAAAAATGCAATTGAATATAGCAGTTACATTGGAAATCAGGCATGGAGTATGAATATGCTATTATTTTCCAGAAAAAAATGCAAGAATGGAGAAACACGACTCCATGTTCAGAGGTGAGTTCAGGACAACTTACAGTGTGTTGTAGGAGGTCTTAGGACGCGTTTGTGGTTGCTTTGGCTTCAGGGGGTGGCAAGGAAGAAGGCCACGTGCTTGCTTTGATCTGAAAATGCTTGCCACTATGTTTTTGGTCTCTCACTTTTTTGACAAATTTCAGTTTTTGTTCTGGCCGTTTCAATGAGATCTAGGTCCTGAATGCTATATGGCTTGCTTGCATATGTATGTATCAATGAGAATTAAGTCACATTAGGAGCCTTAAACTTGTGCCATTATGTTTTGGATTTTGTTTGACCACCATTGAAGAACATTCCTTTCTTGGTCCAACAACCATGATTTTGTGTACAAAAATAGCTTGCACGAATTTGGCAGCTAGCAAATGCTTCATGAAGGCTATTCAAACCACAAGATACCATTTAATTAAATTTTTTAGATTTATTTGAATTATTATGGATTTAAAATGAATTAAATCCATAAAAATTAAATAAAAATGAAAAAATAAATATTTGGTCTTGAGATTAATCATGGGACACGTGGGTGGCATGACAAGGCTGAAGCAAGTGGAAGAAAGTGGGCCCTTTTGTCAAAAAATGAAGTTTCAAGGATAGTTGACTTTTGCCATTTCACAAAAATTTCCCAACTTCTCCAATGCATATCTTGCTCAATTTTGATCATATGGACATGTTCTTGGACATTTTGGAAAGGTCTTGAAGTCCTCTAACCAATGCCTTTGGTCCCATGTCATTTGAATTTACCAATATCAAGTTATGGTCTTTGACTTAAAATGACTTTTTGTTGACTTTTGAAAATGACCTATAATGTTGAAATTGATAACTTTTTGTGGGAGAATTTCTTGGACTTGGAATGTGAAGATGAGTTGTAGGAAATGTCATCCCCTTCAAAATGAGCATTAGATGGGATTTTTCTGATGAACCATGAAAAAGTTATGCCTTGGTCAAGTTACAGTTGACTTTTCAACTGTCCAAAAATGGAAACTTTTGCATCTTGATGATTTTTGAGCCATGCTTGTGGAATCATGATCAAGACTTGATCAAATGATGATTGTGGCTTCAAAATAATATGTTGACCAAATTTTTTGACTTTTGACTGCCAAATGACCATTTTGCCCCTGCAGTTGATTGCGAAGCAATTAGGGTTTTTGACTGTGCAACTTGACCTTGTGAGCCTTGAAACTTGGCATGTAGGTGCTTGACAATGTATATAGGCATATGGGACTTGATTGAGCCCTTTAAAACCACAACTTCCTTGCCAGAACCAAAACCCTAATTTGACTGGCTTAGGAGGGTGCTTGACTGTGTAGCCCTTGAGTAGACTTGAGCAAATTGAGATGATGCTTGTCAAAACTTTGAAGAATATGGGAGGGAAAATTTTGGGGTACAACACCAGGTCCCCAACTTGATATACCTGACGTCTGAACTTCTTGTTAAAAGCTTTAATCATACGTTTTTGGTATATCTGACCATGGAAGACAGCCGTAAGTCTCTTCTCATCAATCAGGTTCAATTGGTCAAGCCGAGTTTGAATCCATTCATCTCCATTCAACTCTGCATCCTTCACAATCCTCAAAGAAGGTATGTGGACTTCAATTGGTAGGACCTCTTCCATACCATATACCAAAGAGAAAGGAGTTTACCCTGTTGATGTGCGTGCCGTGGTACGGTAGCCGTGGAGAGCAAATGGTAACATCTCATGCCAGTCTTTATAGGTCACTGTCATCTTCTGTATGATCTTTTTGATGTTTTTATTAGCGGCTTCTACAACGTCATTCATCTTCGGCCGGTAAGGATAAGAGTTATGATGCTGGATTTTGAATTGCGTGTATAGTCCGGTGATTATAGTATTGTTGAGATTGGTACCATTATCTGTAATGATTCTCTCTGGAATACCATATCGACAGATAATATTATGTATGATGAATGAGGCTACAACGTTCTTGGTAATAGAAGAAAATGAAGTTGCCTTGACCCACTTCGTGAAGTAATCAATGGCAACCAATATCAAGTTGTGTCCATTAGAAGCTGCAGGTATAATCTCTCCAATCATGTCAACCCCCCACATTGCGAATGTCCAAGGAGCATTCATGACGTTTAGAGGAACTAGAGGCACATGTATTTATCAGCATAGATCTGACATTTATGACAAGTTCGTGAATGCTGATAATAGTCTGCTTCCATGGTGGACCAGTAGTATCCTGCCCGTAGGATATTTTTAGCCATTGTGTGCCCACTAGAATGGGTGCCAAAGGTACCTTCGTGTAAATCAACCATGATCTTTTCTACCTCACTCTTGTCTACGCACTGAAGCAAAGTAGAGACGTGGTTGCGCTTATAGAGGATTCCGTGAATGAGGAATAATTTAGAAGAGAACCTTCTTATGAACTTCTTATCATTGACTGAAGCTCCCTCAGGATATTCTTGGGCCTTGAGATATCTTTTAATTTAATGGAACCAAGGTTTGTCCACTACTTCTTCAGTATCTATCTCATGACAGTATGCTGGTTCGTCCATCCTCTCAATAGTGATATGAGGAGCCTCATTATCCCACCTGATTTTGAACATGAATGACATAGTAGCTAGCGCATCCGCTAGTTGATTTTCCTCTCGTGGAAAATGTTCAAAGGTAATTTCCTCAAAATGTGGGATCAATGTCAACACATGTTTTTTGTAAGGGATGATATTGGGATGCTTCGTATCCCATTCTCCTTTGATCTGACTAATTACTAAGGCTGAGTCTCCAAATACACTTAAAGATTTGATCCCCAAATCTATGGTAGCTTTGAGACCCATAATGCACGCTTCATATTCAGCCATATTATTGGTACAGTTGAAACACAACCTGGCAGTGAAGGAGTATGACAACCTTCAGGAGATATGATCATATTGTCGATGCCATTGCTGAGTGCGTTGGAAGCTCCGTCAAAAACCATGGTCCATCAGGATCCTTGTTCAGGTCTGTCATACGGTCCGAGTTCTTCACAATCATTCACTAACATGATGTCTTTGTTCGGGAATACGAAATTCATGGATTGATAGTCGTCCACAGCCTGGTGAGCCAAATGATCATCTAGTACACTTCCCTTTATTGCTTTTTGGGTAGTGTACTGAATTTTGTATTCGGTCAGGACCATCTGCCATCTTGCTATTCTTCCACAGAGGGCAGGCTTCTTGAATATGTATTTAATGGGGTCCATCTTGGATATCAATAAGGTAGTGTGAGTCAGCATATACTATCTTTTCCGGCGAGCAGCCCATGCCAGAGCGTAGCAAGTTTTCTCGAGCAGCGAATATCTGGTTTCATAGTCAGTAAACTTTTTGCTCAGGTAGTATATTGCATGCTCTTTTCGGCCAGAGTCATCATGCTGCCCCAACACACACCCCATTGAATTTTCCAAAATTGTTAGGTACATGATCAGAGGTCTTCCCTCAACTGGCAACATCAAAATGGGGAGGCTCTTAAAGGTACTCCTTGATCCTATCAAAGGCAGCCTGGCAGTCGTCATTCCATTCCACCACTTGATCTTTCTTCAATAATTTGAAGATTGGTTCACAAGTAGCGATTAGATGGGAAATGAATCTGGCGATGTAGTTTAGCCATCCTAAGAATCCCCTAACTTCCTTCTCAGTGTGAGGAGCGGGCATTTCTTGTATTTCTTTTACCTTTGCAGGGTCCACTTAAATACCTTTGCCGCTGACAATGAAGCCTAAGAGCTTACTAGATCTTACTCCAAAAGTGCATTTATTTGGGTTCAACCTTAGTTTGTATTTCTTCAGTCTTTCAAATAGCTTATGCAGATGGTCAAGGTGTTCCTCTTCAGTTTGAAATCTGGCTATCATATCATCCACGCGGACCTCTATCTCGTGATGGATCATATCGTGAAACAAATCTACCATGGCATGCTGATAGGTTTCCCCGATGTTCTTCATCCCAAATGGCATAACTTTGTAACAGAAAGTGCCCCACTGTGTGACGAAGGTCGTTTTCTCTATGTCCTCAAGTGCCATTTTAATATGATTGTATCTGGAGAAACCATCCATGAAGGAGAATACTTAATGCTATGCAGTGTTGTCAACCAGAATATCGATGTGGGGAAGCGGGAAATCATCCTTGGGACTTGCCCTATTCAGGTCTCTGTAATCCACACACATACGCATCTTACAGTCCTTCTTAGGCACTAGAACAACATTGGCGACCCATTGTGGATAGGAGGTGACATATAAGAATCCAGTGTTAAACTGCTTCATGACTTCAATCTTGATTTTTTATGACATTTTTGGTTGCATACGATGAACCTTCTGTTTCACTGGAGGGCAGTCTTCTTTTGTCGACAAACGATGGACCATGATATCAGTGTCGAGTCTTGGCATGTCTTCGTATGACCAGGAAAAGACCTCAACATAGTCATGCAGTATCTGAATTAAATGCTTCTTTACACTATGCTCCAAGTTGGCACCTATCTTGACTTCTTTCTTGTCCTCTTCAGTACCTAAGTTAACTGTTTCAACCGGATCTTCATGGGGTTGTATGGTACTTTCTTCCTGTTGTAATAATCTAGCAAGTTCCCCTGGTACCTCACAATCTTCCTCACCTTCGCCCTCGGCTTGGTAGATCGGATTTTCAAAGTCATAATAGGCGATAGGAGAATTGTTACCAATAGGATCCCGAGTGGATGTGGATCTGCATTTCGATATGTGAGTGTGTGTAAGAGCATAGCTATCTTTGATAAAATAAAAGGTACAAAAAGAAAACAAAGAGCGCAAAATTTGCATGCAAAAACGTCCCATGATTTATTAATGACATATGAAGATGAAGTAACAACCCTCACAGATGGACCATTATGCCTCGGGTAAGACACAAGGTTTTAAAGTTTAAATTGGTTAAATATTACAAGTCTGAAAATTTAAAAGACAATTACTCTTGAATAAAAGTAATAGGAACAAAATCTTTGGCCTCCCAATTATTGAGTCCACCGCCGATGGTTGGAAAAATACACTCGTCCATGTCACAGCTTCTATCACTGTCTTCCAATGTATTGACTCCATGATTGCTGATGCGTAATGGTGGTCCCCCATTGCGAGTACGTCGAACAACTCTTTGGGCCTCCGAAGTAAAACCCAAACCAATTTTTTTAGGTTTATATGGAATATCCGGAAGTTGGCCCCAAATGGTACATCCACCTTCCTTAACTACTGCTCTAACATCCTTCAGAGAGGCCATTTTTAATGGAGGTCTGGTAATCTTCGGAGCCTTGGTAGCAGTCGCATCAATTGTCTGTGGAACCTCTTCAAAATTCTAACATGGGGTCTCAATGAACTCTCCGTCCATTTCAACATACCTGAAAGAGTTCAGGTGGATAACCATGTATTCCTCCTCCCCATGGATTGTGATAATCTTTCCCTTGACTGGGTACTTAAATATCTGATGCAGGGTAGAAGTGACAGCACCAGCCCCATGGATCCAGGGTCGACCCAACAGACAGGAATAGGATGGGCGGATAACCATCACATAGAAGGTTGAATCAAAGGTCCTAGTTCCAACTTTGATAGGGATGTCCACCTCCCCGTGCACCATTCTTTTAGAACCATCGAAGGCCTTCACCACAATGTTATTGGGCTTCAATGTGAGTCCTTCGCAATCTAACCAGTCAAGAGCATTCTTGGGTAAGACATTCAATGATGAACCTGTATCCACCAGAACATGGGCTAATGTAGTTCCCTTGCACTCAATGGAGACATGCAAGGCATCATTGTGTTTCCTTCCCTTGGGAGTTAAATCAGTGTCAGAAAAACCCAATCTATTATCAGCAGTTAGACTGGACACATAATTCTAGAATTGATCAATGGAGGTCTCTTGGGGCACGTGGGAGGTCTTTAGAAATTTTACTAAGGCCTTAGCGTGGGCCTCAGAGCACAAAAGTAAGGCCAACATTGATATTTTTAAGGGGGTCTGCCCCAACTGCTCCACGATGTTGTAATCACTTTTCTTGATTATCTTTAATATCTCTTTCATCTCCTTCCTAGAAGCCTCAAGAATGACTTCTGGATGCACCTTCGTCTAGACAGGCTCAAACAATACCTCTTTGCCCCATGTCTCGGCCGACTCGGTAGCAGGGATAATAGCAGGACTAACAATAGGAGTAACACTCGAAATACTGACAGGAGTGGTAGAGGGAATAATTACAGGAGTAGCAATGGTATTTGGAGAGATCTTGGGGGAGAAAACCCTTTCACTTCTCGTTATCTTACTGGTCCTAACGATATTGTCGATGTCAGGATCAATACCTTTAGAAACTTCGTCTTTGATAGCCAATAGACCTTGCTTGACTCCATGGTAATAAACATCAACCCCATAGTTCCAGGGAACAACTTTATCCGAGGAGTATGGTATTGGCCCCGACATGGTGATGATTAGAGAAGCAAACTTTGGCACAGATGTAATCCTGACGGGTCTTTTGGTGGAGACCCTGGGAGGATTGTCGGAAATGGTGATTATTGAAACATCTTCACATGAATTTCTAGCAAGAGGAACTTTCTCGAACATGATTTCTTTGTTAACCATCAGGCGCTGGACGCCCATCTTCAGTAACAAACAACCATCTGGTAGAGACATACATAAGTGATAACTTTCATCACAACCCAGAAATAAACTATCTTCCAATAGATTCTGTTTAACAGTCAAAAGGGGAGTAGTTAATTCATCCATGGAGGAAACAAAACGGTCATCATCAACAACATTGACACCTTTGCCATGTTTGGGCATTGGCGCCGTTATTACATTAGGTGTTTCTGGAGGGTCAAACTCAATCTCTTTCGCTTTGATAAGGTCTTCTACCTTATTCTTCAAGGCCCAACAATTGTTTGTATCATGCCCCAGACTTTCAGAATGATAGGCACATCGAGCATTCGGGTTGTAGCAGGGAGAAGCAGTATTAGGGTTCTTGGGAGCCTCCTTTAGAGTCACCAGATAGGACTTTAATAGACGTGGCAAAACCTGGGACAAGTTCATGTTGATCCGGGTGAACCGTCTTATTGGCGCCTCCGGCCTGCGTTGATGGTTTCGCTGTTGATTTGATACAAGATTGGAGATCATAACATCACCTATCGTCGGACGATGTTTAGTTTTATTTTGATTCCTGTGGCCATAAGCAACACTAATCTCCTTTTTTCCAGTGAAAGGTTTTTTCGTCGTGCTTGAGGATGCATCCCTTTTAATTTTGCCACTCTTAATACCGGGTTCTACCCGCTCACCAGTCATGATTAGCTCAGTAAATCTAGCTGAAGAGCTTCCAATCAAATGGTTGAAGAATGGACCAGACAATGTGCCCAAGAACATATCCACCAACTCTCTGTCAGATGAAGGGGGTTGGACTCTTCCTGCGATATCCCTCCATTTTGGGGTATAATTTTTGAAACCCTCTCCAGCACCCATAGACATACCTTGCAGTTGTGTTCGAGTTGGATCTAGGTCAGCATTATACTGGTATTGCTTGTAAAAATCAGCAGCCAAATCTTCAAAATTGTGAATATTGGTTCCTTCCAACTGATAGAACCAATCCAACTGCGTCCCTGACATACTTTCTTGGAAGAAATGTACCCATAGGTTCCTATCAGCAGTATGGGGTTGAATCTTCCTAACGTATGACCTTAAATGCAGCTTAGGACAAGAGACACCGTCATATTTAGTAAATGTGGGGACCTTAAATTTTTGTGGGATGACCACCCCTGAGACCAATCCCAGCGCTTCAAAATCCAGCCCGGGTACCCTTTGAATCTCCATAGCATTGAGGCGATCCTCCAACTGTTTGTATTTATCATCAGTAGGAGGATACTGTTCTCAGAGTAGTCAGCTTCATCTTCCTCAGACTCTGGATTTTCATTTCCTTCCTTGTTCTTTCCTTCTTGATTATCTCCTTCTTCCCAAATTAAAAACCCCGACTGGTTTCTTCACCTTCTTCTTCTTATCTTTGATCATAAGAGCCTTCAAGTCCTCTTGTCCTTTAGCCAGAGACAAGAACATATGTTGGAATTGAGCATTATGCGCTTGAAGATCCTTTACTTTCTGTTCAATATCCATCTCATTGAAATAAACAGTAGAAAGATAAGGAGACCTGTTGTGAAAAACCTGTTTGCGTTATGATGAATGAAAATGCATATGCAAATGATTTCAAGGAAACTAAGAGATTTAAATTTGCTTAGACAAAAGGAAACACACATTGTATTAATAAATCAAAGTTGATTATATCACGCCTCTCGGTTCTTACAATGGAAGAAATAAAATACAAAAATAAAACTCCTAAGACAAAAAGGTCGAACGCATCCTCTTCGACGCAATATAGGCGTTCAAACTTCGCTCTTCATGAAGCTACTTCGTGAGATCCAAAAACTTCTTCTCACTGGAGTGGAATTAGGCTTCAAAGGTGTCTCGCTCTTCTTTTAGCTGAATCCAATCCTTTTGCAAGTCTTCAAGCTAGGTAGCCATGTTGGGATAGAGGACAGTATACATAACATCTCCTTCAATAACAAGCTCCACGATAACAGGTAGGATGGAGGGGTAAGGCATTACGAGAATCTGAGCACGAGCTCGTACCCACCTAAGGTAAGGCTCAAGGGGAATATAATTTTTGTGTCCCAATGTCTTACTATCCACTTTGTTTACCATCCTCCAAGCTCGTATAAACCTTTGACGATAGCCTTGGTTGTCGCTCTCATAGTCGAATACCAAACCTTTGATGAGTGCATCATGAGGACCATCTCTTCGTGCATACCCAAACTGTCGCAAAGCTAAGCAAGGGTTGTAAGTGATACCTACCCTAATGCCAAGTAGAGGGACATTAGGGAACTCCCCACAACAGTCGATGATAGTAATGTCTTCCAAGGATCGAGAACACCAGTGGATATCCGAATGTCTGAGTGACATCAACCTATTGGACCATCTCAAACCTTGCTCGTTCTTCACAATGGATCGGGGTAGGTGCGAAACAAACCACCTAGCCAATAGAGGAGTGCAGAACATAAGGGCTCCTCTTCTCTTCATGGTGCGAGAGTGGAGATAATGTAGGATATCTCCCAACAAAGTAGGCACCGGATTACGAGATATAAAATTTTTGACTGCATTCACATCTATAAGTTGGTCAGGATTATGGAACAGTACCATCCCATAGATGAGAAGAGCCAAAATTTCTTCAAAGGCTTGTAAATCCAGAGTGTTCCAACAGTCTTGAGATTTTTCCAACATGAACTTGGCTAGGGACCCTTTGACACCACTTCTTGTTTCCCAGTTAACCATGACGTCGGATTGTTGCAAGTGTAAGGCTCGAGAAATCTCTTCAGGGCTCGGGTCTCTTTCAATGCCGTTGAAAGGTAACTGATTGAGAATAGGAATTCCCAAGAGTTGAGAGAATTCTTCCATAGTGGGCACAAGTTGGTAATTGGGGAAGGTAAAGCAATGGTGCAAAGGGTTGAAGAACTGGAAAAGCACCTTCATTATGTCTTCATCAAAGCTTGAGGTAATCAGGTTGAGAAGTCGTCCATGTCTTTTGGTGAACAGAGAATTCTCAGGAACCCTTGATGCTAATTCTTTGAGCTGAAAAGGTATTCGTACGAGATTGACTTGGATTGTATTCCTGCGATTGGGAGTCATGTCCTATAAAATAGAACAAAGATGAATCTCAAGATCCTTGAAATAGTTAGTCTAAAATTCTATGGTATGATGTCATGATGTTATGTACAAGCATATGCACAAGTCAATCTAAACAAGTCCTTAGGTTCAGGCTTGCATGAGGTTCATAGGTATGTACCCTCTTGAAGTTTAGTTGGTTTAACCTGTCCTAGAAAGTAAACGGGTTCTAAGGAATCTCAATATCACTGATCTTTCTTCAATGAGCATTATTTCAGCGCAAGCCTCTTTATTGGCGACCGAAATATCCCAAAAGTCTAATCTCAATGAGCGTAGTATCGAGTATCAACCAACTTCGAAATGCACCAAAGCCGGCTACCTCACTAATTCCTAATGGCCAAGTTGTTCAAGTAAGGTTCTAAAGTCAGTTAGTGCTTCATGACACCACACAGCGGCTCCGTATTCTCGTTGACTACTCAAAGGCTACTGATACCAACAAATGTGTCACACTAACATAGCTATTTCTTTAACCATGTCGGTATACCCCACACAGTTTCCACAACTTATTGCTACTTACCTAAAAAGGTGCCCCAGATCCGGGTAGAGGATCAAAACAAGCCCAAACAAGGAACCAAAATTTAAAGCAAGAAAGTCAAACAAATGAAAAGCAAGTAAAGTTGATCTATCCCTAAGGTAACCCCACTTTTAAGTAAAATTCCCCAGCAGAGTCGCCAGTTCTGTAATACGGTGGGAAAATTGACTTGGGTGTTTTGCCTTTGATCATAATTGTTACGGATAGCAAGAGTCATCGCCGACTTTTCTTTTATCCAATAAGGAAAGGGTGAAAAGAATAGGAAAGACCTTTGAGATTATTTTCTTGAGTTCGGGGGGTAAGTTATGAAAAGGGAAGGTATTAGCACCCTTTCCATCCGTAGTTATCTACGGGATCTTAGTTGCTTGCTAGATCACTTGCTTTTGTTTAAAAATGTGTTTGTGGTGTGGGTTTTGAAAGTATTTTGAAAAGTGTTTTTTGTAATGGTTCTCGTTTATATAAGAACGCGTACAAAAAGCATTGTCTTTTGAAAATGTTTTAAATGAGATTGTTGGTGTATAAAATATTTTTGTTGTGAGCAAGCGAGCAACTAGGAGCATCCTACCTACTCAAAAGGTCTACATTCTTTTCCTCCTCATTTAGATGTTGTTATCTTAACATTGATTTGGTAAGAAGCCCCATCATTGGATGTGAAGGGACAGGCGTGAGACGTTTGTATAGTCATAGAAGGCAACCTATGTGACGTTTTAGCAATTTTCATTTAGGGACTAGATCGTTTACCGAAGGCAACATTAAGGGTCATCGAGGGACTACGATCTTTTATCGAGGGTATTTTCTAAAACACCCATATTTGAGGGACATGACTATTTTTCCGAGGCAACAGGTGAGATTACCCTAGGGGTTCATGTGTGTGAATAGTGTGTTTGATTGCATGCATTTTGTCTTTGAATTTTAGGTTGTCTACTTGTTGGTTTTATCTTGCCATACATCCTAATTACTAACATTTGTACAAAAGCAAAAAAAATTCAAAAAATAAATCCTACACTATTACAACCATATTAAATAGCAAGAAAATATAAAGACAAAATAAAATAAAGAAATGAAAATGGGCTTTTTCGATTCAGGTAGCCACACTCTTTGATTTTGCACTTCTTGGCTCCCTTCGATTTGGGCCTGGAGTCAGTAAGGTCATGTCTTTTGATTTCACCTCTTGCCTGTTCCTTTCAAATGGGACCTGGAAGTCAGTGTGGACATCCTACTGGCTGCTTCTTTCATTTGAGGCCAGGAGTCAGTGTGAGGTGCGCTTTTTGCCTCAGGCTCCTTGCAGCCTTCTTCAACTGCAAGAATGTTATGCCCTCAAGTTGAAATTCGAAAGGCTTGAGTATTTAGCCAAATGAAGGATATAGGGAACATGTTTTAAACTTTTAAACATGCAACATACAAGTGTAACTTTCAAAAGCTACAAGCCAGGGGCTAGCATAAGATTATTGGGTCTCAAAAACCCAAGGTCTAACTAGTCAGGGTTGAAACTTTCAACTTATATGCAGTCAGGATCGAAGGTTAAAACATTCTCAAACTCCCTAGATGAGATATCTAAATTTATTTTTTATTGGTATGTACACATGATATTTAAATGAAATAGTTCCAATTTTAGAGAGAACTTACCTCTTGAAGCCCTTAAATCGAAAGAAATGCAAGTGACTTCCTAGGTGATGAATGGAAGTTCGTTGGGGTTTCCTTGAGGCTACTCTAGTTACTAATTTGTTTGAGTAGTCACTGAATCGAAGGAGGGTATGTGAGTATGTTGTACCCTAAAATATTCCCTCCCTTTTTACTTAACACATGCCCATTGAGGTCCCCAACTTGCCCAAGGATGACCAAGAATTGACCAGACAAATTCTCTTCCTAAGGCAATAAAACTCAAACTAGGGTTTCAATTTTAAGCAAGATGTGTGAGTCCCAAGGATCCCAAATGTTATCCATTGTCCTAATATGTCCTCAAGATCATCCATGCCAAATCTCATGCCTTTCACAACAAATTTTCTCAGTCAACTGCTCAAATGCCTGAAAATCAACTATACCAGGTCAAAAGTCAACGGTGGCCCAAATACAGTCAAAATTCAAGATTTTGGGTTAACATCAACATTTTTAAGTGATATCCATCATTTGATCAAGTAATTATCACGATTCCTCAAGAAATTCTCCTAACTCATCAAAAGTAAAAAAATGGCAAATTAGGGTTTCTATAGGAAAAGTCAACCAAACTTTGACTAGGCATAACTTTCTCATACTTTATCAGAAAGTTTTCCACCAAGGCTCATTTTTAATAGAATTAAATTCCCTTAAACTTCTCTTCAGCCCTCAATATCAAGAAATGCATCAGTTAAAAGATACAAGCTCATACATTATAGGTCCTTTCAAAAAGTCAACAAAAACACCTTTTGGGTCAAAGCTCCTTACATGAACATGGAAAATCCAATTGATATGAAACCAAAAAGGTTATTTAGAGGACATCCTAAGCTCTCTAAAAAGTATAAGAACACCCTCTTAGGATTAAAATGCGAGAGATATGCATTGCTAAAGTTGACCAATTTTGGAAAAGTGCATGAAGCCAATATTGACCAAACTTGATTTTTTTCCAAATGGGCCCATGTTTTCATGCTTGAAACTTAGTTCCAACATGGCCCACGGCCTTGGAGCTCATTCACACATTACTTTATTACTTATATTATTTATTTTGATGTTTTATCCATTAAAATACAAAATTAAATAAATAAATAAAATAAATAATGAATGATATGATTTGGGAATCTTTTTCTCATCAAATAAGGGATAAGATAGGCTGGCATGTCCAAGCAAAAACGCATGGGACAAAAGGAGAAGGAGATCTTCTTGTTTAAACAAGTTTTAAAGAAAATCTTTATGCTTTAAAAAACATGATTAGAATTGATTCTTTTGGGTTGTGTTTTAACCTAATGAGATACACTACATATACACAACAAGTCCAGACCTAATAGACACGCGCAACAGCCACAAAAGAACCATAGCAAAGTGAAAAATTTCAAGAAAACTGTGAAGATTAAAAGCATCAGTTCAAGCCTTTGTTGATTAAAACAAAAGATCCAATCTTTCTCCTAAGGTTCCAAGGGAGGCAAATCACTCGTCATACGCGCTTGAAAGACCCTGAGTTTGCCCAACCGGATCTCAACTTTTGTGGTAAATTCTTGGATCTCAAACTTTCATATTAGGCCATATAAATTTTGTTTAAGATTACCTTTGTACTACTACTGATGTTTGCTGACTTTTGGACGTGTTACATGAGGCAATAGGGGCTGAAATCGCAATACACCATGGATGATCGTCGTTAGGGTTTTAGGTTCTAATCTTGTAATACACAAGGATTTAGCCATTGTTAAGGCCATATTCATGATCAGGGGACCTTTTTAAGTCAATCTGCATATTTGGTGTTTTTGTTTTCTCATGTTTTCAGGTGACCCCACCGGAGAAGACAGTGGAAACCACCGGCTCTGGTGGTTGGACTGGCCAGACCAAGGTCAAACAATGGTGTGGCATCTCCCACCTCTCCTATTGGCTGATTTTAAAATATGATTTCTCTCTCTCATTTTGATTGGTCTATTGGATTGCTGACGTGCAGTTTTTTTTTATGAATGGGATTTGGTCATTTGTTTTACATATAATGTTATTAAGTCATCATAATCATGAATGAATTGGAAGCGCAGGTGGTATAGGCATAGGGTATGTGAGAGGAAAGATCTGGGTTCGATCCCAGAATCCCATATTTTGTATTTTCTAACCAATTCCTTTCAGATCCAATGCATTGCCATCCCACACATATACCTTGCACCCTTAGATCCAGCCATCAAGTCTTCATTGTTCTAGATCCAACGCTCCTGGGCGCAGCCCCATCATGGACCTTCCAGATGCAGCAACATGGGATCACACGCTGGATGGGCCAACAGATCTGGGCCCTTAGCAAAAATACCAGCCGACACCCCCCCCAATTGGGTTTCTCACCCCTCAGGCCCATCTTTTCTTAATTATTTTTTTTAATTAGTTTTTTTTGTTTATTCATTTTTTGTTTTAAAATCATAAAATCAAAAAATCATAAAAATAGGATTTAGAGTCTTTTTAAGAAAAAATAATTTTTGCAAATTAATTTAATTTAATTAACTTTAATTTGTTTTTCCTTAATTTAAAATTAATTAGAGATTAGGTTAAATTTCAAATCTTTTTTTCATAAAAAACATCAAAATGTTTTTAATAGACGATTAGATTTTTAGGGTTTAGAATTTATTCTCGTCTCAATTTTTGCGCGTTATTTTTCATATGATTATTTTTTATTATGTAACTGTGCCCGGTCTGTAATAGTTTAAATTAGGGTTTTTAATTCACGCACTTTACTTTTCAGTCATTATTTATGCAACTACACCAAAGCCTTGTAATAGCCGTAGGAACTTTTATCTCTCGCCTTTATATTTCTTATATGCTTGTATATATTTAAACTGTTAGTAAATTAGGCGTGCAAGACAAGAAGTAATCAATCAATCATTAGACCACTAACCTCAAGATAAAATACCTGAAAAAGCACACTGTTGCACACTGGCACCCCTAGGGTATTTCCCACTCTGGTTGCCTACGGAAATGGTCATGTCCCTCGAACGTAGGGATATCTTAGCAAAGACCCTCAATTTAAAGTCATCATAAAGATCATGGTCCCTTAATGCCCCTCGAGTTTCCTACGAGAAATGATCTTGTCCCTCAATGTTGCCTATATGATGACAATCACTTTGAACTGCTAAGGTATCTCTACATGTTGCCTTTAATGACCATAAACGTCCCTTTCGATGGTCCCTCAAACATCCAAGGATATGGATACCTACTCACTAATAGTAGGATAGCACTATCTAAAGAAAAGGAGGAAAAGAACACCTTTTTCGAGTAGGTAGATAGCTGTTAAGTACTTGCTCAAATCTGATTCCTTTTTACACTTACACACTTCCAAAGTTCTTTTCAAAAACGCTTTAGCACACTCTTAAGGACTGATACAAGAGTTATCATAAAGCAAACAAAACCTTTCAAAATACACAAACACGAAAACAATTTTCAAAATGAGCAAGTACCTAAGAGCCCATGGAAAACCACAGATGGAAAGGGTGCTAACACCTTCCTATTCCATAATCTACCCCCTTACTCGGAAAATCTCAAAAAAGGTTATTTTCTATTCTTTTCACCCTTTCCTTTGTTGGATAATAGAAAAGTCAGTGGCAGCTCTTGCTTACCGCGACATTTGTGAACAAAAAACACAAACCAGTATAAACTGTCGGTTATGACACTGTATCACAGAACTGGCGACTCTGTTCGGGACATAATAAAAGTGGGGTTTACCTTAGGGTCTAGTTCATTTCTAATATGTTTTCTTTGTCTGTCTTGATTGCTTTACTTTTAAGGGTATTGTTTGGGTTACTATAGATCCTACACCCGGATCTGGGGAAACCTTTTAGGTAAGTAGCAATAGATCATGGAAACTGTGCGGGGTATACCGACACGGTTGAAGCGATGGCTATGTTGATGTGACACTTTGGTGTGTACCGGTAGCCCTTGAGTTAATCAAGGAGAATATAGGGTTGCTGCGTGGTGTCATGAAGCGTCAACTGACCTTAGAACCTTAATTGAACAACTTGGCTATTAGGACATAGTGATATAGCCGTCTTTGGTGTATTCTTAAAGTCGGTTGATACTCGATACTACACTCATTGAGTTTTAACTCCCAAGTTTTGTTTGGTGGCAAGTCAGATGTATACCGGAACAAAAGTTGTGGGAAAGATTAGTGATATTGAGATCCCCTAGAACCCGGTTACTATTTATAGGACTAGTTGAACCAATCAAAACTTCAAGAGGGTATTGCCTTCAAACCCATGCAAGCCTTAAACCTAAGGTTTTTGTGTGATTTGCTTGTGCTTGCTATATCTATGATTTATTAGCATAATCATGACATCATAACATGGCATATCATACTAACCATTTCAAGGATTTTCTAGGGCTTATCTTTGTCTTGTTTTGTAGGACATAACATCCGCTCGCAGGAATACTATACAAGTCAACCTTGTGAAAGTACCTCCTCAAATTAAGGAATTCGCATCAAGGATTCCTGAAAGCTCTCCATTCACTGAAAAACATGGTCGAATTCTCAACTTGGTCACTTCAAACCCTGATGAAGAAATGTTAAAGGTGCTTTTTCAGTTCTTTGACCCGTTACACCACTGCTTCACTTTTCCTGATTACCAGTTAGTGCCTACCATGGAGGAGTTTTCTCAATTATTAGGGATACCCATCCTTAATCAATTACCATTCAACAGTATGGAAAGGGACCCAAAACCCGAAGATATTTCTCAAGCTTTGTGTTTAGAACGGTCTGATGTAGTGGAAAATTGGGAAACTAGAAGAGGTGTCCAAGGATTTCTAGCTAAGCTCTTATTTGAGAAAGCTCACCATTTTTGGGATACCCTGGATTTACAAGCTTTTGAAGAAGTGTTGGCCCTCCTCATCTATGGGATGGTACTATACCCTAACACGGACCAACTCATAGATGTGAATGCTGTTAAGGTTTTTCTGTCTCATAATCCGGTGCCTACTTTACTTGGGAATATTCTACACACTTTGCATACTCGCACTCTAAAGAGAAGAGGGACCTTCTGTGTTGCACTCCTCTATTGGCTAGGTGGTTTATTTTTCACCTACCTCGGTCTATTTTGAAGAATGAGTAGTGTATGAGATGGTCTCATAGGTTGATCTCCCTCACACATTCAGATATTCATTGGTGTTCTCGATCCTTGGAGAATGTTACCATCATTGATCGCTGTGGGGAATTCCCTAATGTCCCTCTCTTAGGAATTATGGGAGGAATCACTTATAATCCTTGTTTGGCATTGCAATAGTTTGGTTATGCTAGAAGGGATGGTCCTCACGATACACTCGTCCAAGGAATCACATTTGACTATGAGAATGATGTTCAGGGTTATCGGAAGAGGTTCATTCGAGCTTGGGGCATGATAAACAGAGTTGATAGCAAGACATTGGGGCACAAGAATTCCATCCCTCTTGAGCCTTACCTCAAATGGGTGTGAGCTCGTGCTCAATGTCTTATGATGCCTTACCCCTCCATCTTACCTATGATTATGGAGCCAATTGCTGAGGGAGACACTCCTTACATTGTTCTTCATCCTGACATGCCAACTGATTTTAAGGAGCTACAAAAATCCTAGATCCAACTCAATGAAGAATGGGATACCTTCGAAACCCAATTCTATGCCAGCGAGAAGAAGGTTTTAGAACTCACCAGGTTACTTCACGAGGAGAAGAGTATAAATGCTTACATCGCACCAAAGAGGATGCACCTGTGGGAAGCTTAAGTCTTTCTTTGCTTGGAGAGTTTTATTGTTGCTTTATTATTTACCTTGTAAGCCCAAGAGGCATCATGGTGGCCGATAAAACTTCTTAATGCAATTAACGTATGTTCTCTTTCTGTTTAAGTAAATTTAAGTCTTAGAAATCCTTGAAAACATTGCATACATATATCATACATATCATTGCATAAGCAGGTTTTATAACAGGTTTCTCATCCTCTTCGCTGTTTATTTCAGCAGTAAAGCAATGGCTCTTGAACAAACAGTGAAGGATCTATAGACTCAAAATGCTCAGTTTCAACAGATGATCATGGATCTGGCTAATGGGCAAGAGGAACTGAAAGCCCTGATTGTTAAAGAGAAGACCAAGAAACCAAGGAAGACAGTTGGTGTGGTGAATTTGGGAAGGAGGTTCAAAGGGCCGTTAAGGCAAGTGGTTGAGCTAACATCTTCGTCAAAATAAGGAGATAATCAAGAAGGGGAGACAAGAGAGGAAGAACCCAGTCCAAGGGAATCTGATAATGAGACTGACTATAATGAAGAGCAGTACCCTCCGGCCGACAAAAATACAAACAGCTGGAAGGGCGTCTAAGTGCAATGGAAATCCAGAATGTGCTTGGGCTGGATTTTGAAGAGCTGGGTTTGGTTTCTAGGGTTGTCATCCCGCAAAAGTTCAAGGTGCCGGTGTTTGCAAAATATGATGGGGTTTCATGTCCCAAGATGCACCTCCAATCTTATGTGAGGAAGATTCAACCTCAGACTACTGACAAGGACTTATGGGTCCACTTATGTCAATATAGTCTATCCGAAACTCAACTAGAATGGTTCTACCAGTTGGAAGGGACCAACATTCATAATTGGGAAGACATAGTTGCTGCTTTCTACAAGCAATATCAGTATAATGCAGACCTTGCTCCCACCCGTACATAACTCCAAAGTATGTTTATGGGTTCAATCGAGGGCTTTAAAGACTATGCTCATAAGTGGAGGGACTTAGCAGGAAGAGTCCAACCCCCCTTTCTGATAGGGAGCTAGTGGATATGTTTTTTCGTACCCTATCTGATCTGTTTTTCAATCATCTGATTGGAAGCTCCTCATCTGGTTTTATTGAGCTGATCTTAACGGGAGAAAGAGTGGAAGATGGGATTATGAGTTGTAAGATTCAAAAGGACGCGTCCTCCAGTACAGTAAGGAAGCCATTTTCTGGGAAGAAGGGAGTCAGTGCCACTTATAATCAAGGGAATCAGAGCATGAACCGAGCGCCGTCTAACGATAGGGGCTGTTATGATCTCTAAGCCTGCAACTACTCAACCAAGGAACAATCAGCCTAGAGCAGAAAGGCATGTAAGACAATTCACCCGGACAAATATGAATTTATCTCAAGTGTTGCCTCACTTGTTGAAATCTAATCTAGTAACTTTGCTGGAAGCTCCGAAGAATCCCAACATCGCATCTCCTTGCTGCAACCTAATGCTCATTGTGCTTACCATTCAGAAAGTCTAGGCCATGATACCAGCGACTGTTGGGATTTGAAAAACAAAGTGCAAGACCTTATTGAAGCCAAGGAGATTGAATTTGAGGCTCCTGAGATTCACAATGTTATCACTGCTCATATGCCCAAGCACGGTCGTGGTGTTAATGCTGTTGACAATGATGCGTTTGTTACTTCTATTGAGGAACTTGTTACTCCTCTCATGACCGTTACGTGGAACTTGTTGAAATTCAGTTTATTTCTGGGCTGTGGCGAAGATTGCCACTTATGTTTATCTCTACCGACTGGTTGTTATTTGTTGAAGGAAGGTGTTCAGCGCCTGATGGATGATATAGAGATTTTGTTTGAAAAGACTCTTGTCCTCACTATTTCTTGTAAGGATGTTTCAATCATAACCATTCCCGCCAATCCTCCCAGGGTCTCCACCAAAAGACCCGTCAGGATTACATCTGCTCCGATGTTGGCTCCTTTGATCATTAATATACCAGGCCCAATCCCATACTCCTCGGACAAGGTTGTTCCCTGTGTGGCGATAAAAAGCGTAGCGGGGTAAATCGGAGATCAAGCTATTAATTAACTCGTCTCACAAAAGCAACAGTCGCCACCGCGCTTTATTATTTCCAAGGGAAAAGGAAAAAGAGCGAAATAAAACCCTAAAATATGCAATGTAAAATAATACTAAAAAGTAATGAAAATACAAGACGTTTTGAAAAGAGGTCTAGAGTTCGGGGGTTGGTTATACAATGGGAAGGTATTAGCACCCAATGTATCTATAGTATTCTATAGGAACCTTTTGAAATATTTGTTTATTAAAATTGTTTGTTTGATTAAAATAGCTTGTTTGGCCAAAAATGGGTAGGGGCGAGATTTTGAAGATACGACGACCTAACGTCGAAGTTTTGACTTAAAAGGTGTGAGTTTTGAAAATTGAACATTTGGGAAAATTATCTTAAGTTTTTAACAAAATAATGAACGAAAGATGAATGAGGGTATTCGCACGATGTGTTTGATGACATGAAGTAGACAAAAATTAAACAATTCCCTTGGATTTGAGACGGACGAAAGATATACAGATTAACGATCGATTAATTAAAATTACAATTGAATAGTTAACTAATGTAAATTAAATCATACTAGCATGCATTTTAATGATTAAATAAATAATCAAAAGTACATGAAGATTAAATTACGAAATCATGGATTTTTAATAAATAACAAAAACTAAATCATGAAACATGTACTTTTTGAATAATTAAATAAACAACAACACAAAATAAAAATAAAAATAAATAAAAACTAATAGTATGTTGACAAAATTAAATACAAGATGAATTTTAATTAAGCATGTTTTTTATGTGTTTTTATAATAATTAATAATTATACAGTAAAGTAAACTAATATAATCAAATTATGAGGAAAAAGCTTAAAAGAACTAAAAAAATGCCCCAACAAGAGTTGAACTCAGGTCTTTAAGATTGCTGGTAATATGCTTTGCAAATTAAACTAAGCTGTTATTCATTTATATGCATGAGTTATTTAAAACATAAGGAAAAATGGTATTGAAGTTGGACCAAAACACAAGCCCAATGGGCCAACCGGGTCAAGAAAGGAATAAGACAAATGAAAACCCTAAATATGCTAAAGAAGGGCACAGCGGCTGCATGTTGGCATATGCTGTAACGTTGGAAAAAGAAACAAACTACTATTATTATGAATAAACAAATAACAGAAAGAAAAAGAAAAAAAGAAAACACTATTCTCTCTCTTCACGGATTCACTTCTTTCTTCCTCTCTCTCTGTATCGTTCACTTATTGTAAACAAAAATAACAAAAAAACTTTAAACCAATTTTTATCTCTCTCTCTCTCTCTCGTACATTCCAAATCTCAGGAAAAAAAACACAGTGAGCGAAGATAACGCTACGACAGAGGAAGACGTGAGCAAGGAGAGAAGTGAGATCGGCGGAGATCTGGTTGTAAGGGATCAATGGCGTTGACGGTTGTGGTTTAGTGATGAATTTGTGAAAATATGAAGGGAGTATCGGTTGGGATGGTACTGAGGTGATTACGATGGTGATGAATGTGATGGCGAAAGGGTGAATTGGATGGCGATGAAGAAGAGATACAAAGGGTGTGATTTATGGAAGGAGGTTGTAGTGGTTAGATGATGGTAGGGAATTTCGTTGTAGAAGGTTAGCGGAAAAGAAGAATGGGTTTTTGAACCACCTACTATGCCTCTGCCTTTTTCTACTAATAAGCTCTTTTCGTGTTTGTCTTTTTTTTCAGGCGAGAAATAGAGAGAGAAGACAAGGGCTTGAGGATTTGAAAAAAAAATAGGCTCTATTGATTTTGTAGGTTCCACCGCTATTTTGTGGTTAACTTGTTTGACAGGTTCTAATTTTAACAGGTTGTTGTTGTTTGTACAAGTTTTAGCGTTTGAAGATTATATGCCGTTTTTGGATTTTGGTACAGCAAGCTGGACAACATGTTTTTTTGGACAGGTTTTATGGCTTTATGTTGTTCTGTGGTTAACTAGTTTTGAGAGGTTTAATGGGTTTCTACAGTTTTGACAAGGTTACGGTTCTTTAACAAGCTTTATGGTTTGGGCAGGTTAAACTGTTAACAAGTTCTAAGTTTTTTTAGATTGGATGTTTTTTGGATGACAGGTTGTATTGATTATGCGGTTCTATGTTTTGGACAACAAGTGTTAGGATTTGCGGAATCACATAAAACAAACTTCTACAATTTATTTATGATATTCTTTTAAAACTGTTTTTTTTGTGTTTATTAATACTAACATTTTCGAAATGTAACAAATTGCAGCAACTAACAAAAAAATCAGCAAGGAAAGTAATGAAGAAACAAGCATCATATGGCAGAAAAATGGCGTAATAGAATAGTTTAAACATGATTGTATGCAGCAATATATAGGGAGGAGGAAGAAATAATACCTATCAGAGCCTCTCCGATGGGGCTTCTAACACCGTAAGTTTTCTTGAGTTTGCTATATTTTTCTTCTTGCTGGATTTTTAGAACAAAAACTCTATTTTTCTGTTTTTCTCAACTACTGAATTTTAGAACAAAACTTCTATTTTTCTCACTTGCTGAATTTTTGACTTCTCTCCTATTTTGTGTTGACAAAGGCCTCCATTTATAGTGGAGTGTGTGGGGTTTTAAGGGGAAAAACAGTAGAGATTTGAACTGTTTTTGCAAGCTGTTTTCATGCTTTGTTCATACAATTTATTTTAACCATTTTGATGCAAACTGTGGCTACTTATGCAGGTTGGAGCAGATTTTGGCAGCATTTGGGGCTGCTGTATGTTGCTATTTTTTCAGGCTGTTGTAGCATTTTACAACATCTTTTCTTTGCTGTTTTTTTCAGGTTGTTGTAGCATTGTTGACCAGCAAAAATACAACAAAATTGGGCTTGAAAATGGGTTGCGAAATGGACTGCATTAGCAACTTTGCTGAATTTTTTTTTTTAGTGTTGAAAATGTATTTTGTACAAACTTGTATCTTCTTTGCAACTTTGCAATAATAACTCAAATAAATTGTAACATGAATAAACATGTATTCTTCAATATATTCTCAATTCCTTTGGTAGTTACAAATAATCTTGAATCTTCATATAAACATGAATCTTGATATATCTTGATAAAATTCCAAGTCTTCCATTTGAATTTGGGAAATAATTGAATAATACTTGGGTGAATTGTTGAATGATGAATAAATAATAATGCAAGTCTTGGACTTTAATCTTGCATTTTTGTAATAGAAATCCAAATAAATCACATGGATTAATTTTGTAATCAAATAGAATTCCTCATGTAATTAAATAGAATTCCCCACTAACTTCTTGAAATAAGGTTTCATGTATTTAAATAACCATGATGTAGATCCACCAAAATAATCACAAAAAATAATCTTGAATAAATATTTCATGCGATAAATGAATATTCTTGGATGAGATCTCTTGATAGCTCCTCTTTAATTATCACTTGAATTCAAATAAAGAAAATTCCAAATATTCCGAATAAATTCTTCTAGAACGGTTGTGAATTTAATCATCCCATTTCGGCGAAATTCAACCCGCGTCATGAGAAAATTTGCAGATGACTTTTGGTCCAAGAAATCGAAAATAACGGTATAACTTGGTTTTTCTTGTATCTTAGAATAATGTGAAACACACATGAACCAAAGTTGGTAGAACTTCGACAGTTCTTCCTGAAAAATATTAAGAGAAAACGGAGACCATCCGTTGGACAGAGTGTGGAAATAAACGCACAATTCTCTGAAATTCTTTGATGAACCAGTCTTTTGGAAATTAACGAACGACATCATTTCTGTCCTGAGACTCTAAACCCTAATCGACATAAAACGTCTGATGCTATTCTTTCAGACCTATTTTCTGCACATGAAAACAAAACAGCAAAACATACACTTTGTGCTTGATTAGTGGTTAGTCATTCATAAGATAAAATGCTCACAACACTTGATAATCTCTACACAGTCAAAGCTCGAAAGTGAAACGTCCAGAACTTACCATATTCTATGACCTTGATGTGTATGTAAAATAATGCAGATGAAGTAGGAATCTTAGGTTAAAAATTGGGGTATGACAGTTGCCCCTATTTAAGTTTCTTCTATCCGGAGATATGAAGATTAAAATCTTCGTCTCGACGAGATTGAAGGTACTTAAATACATAATGCACAATTTTTGCCCTAAGATACCGCCATTATGTTTATGATATGAATGTAGTATTTGAACTTTATGGAGAATGATACTGTATGAGACAAAGTAATGTTGGAGAAATCAAGCACCAACAACCCACAGGAACATAGATTATACACTCCTGGGGAAATGGGCCATCGACTTCGAATGATAGACTCTTAACGGAGAATAAAATTTGAGAGGATACGACCTCCGACCCTAACAAAGAAGACGCCTTGCATAGGTCACAAAAATGATTATTGTCCCAAGATAATGGTGAGTTCACAACTCAAGGTCAAAGATAGACAAAAGATGTATCAAATTTTTGCTGATAACAAACTGCCGACTTCTGAAGGTAAAGATTCACAACAAACTTCTCTGCGAGATTTTCCGGAGAGGTACCAATTAATGCTGAAATAATATATGGTTGTAGATACACAAGCTGCTCAAATAAAGAAGCCGCCACTTGTTGTCTTCGATGAAAACTATAACATACAAGCTGCTCAAATAAAGAAGCCGCCACTTGCTGTTGTCCAAAGATGTCAATAACATACAAGCTGCTCAAATAAAGAAGCTACCACTTGCTGTCTTCCAAGAATGTCTATAACATACAAGCTGCTCAAATAAAGAAGCCTCCACTTGTTGTCTGCCAAGAATGTCTAATAACATACAAGTTGCTCATGAAGAGACCGCCGCTTGCCATTTTCCAAAATATCAATAACGTACAAGTTGCTCATGAAGAGACCGCCGCTTGTCGTTTTCCAAAAATATCAATAACGCACAAGTTGCTCATGAAGAGACCGCCGCTTGTCGTTTTTCAAAGATATCAATAACGCATAAGTTGCTCATGAAGAGACCTCCGCTTGTCGTTTTTCAAAGATGTCAATAACGCACAAGTTGCTCATGAAGAGACCGCCGCTTGTGGTTTTCCAAAGAATGTTTCAGAAGAAAGTTGCGATAACACTGCCAGAGAATAAAATCTTCTTCAAAGGGAACCGTGAGTAAATCCTTCCCGAGGAGATCAAATACTTAAATGCGCAAAATAAATGCACCATTCATCTAGGTTGTTTAGCTTGGGGAAAACCACGAGATAGCCTACACAAGAGACAAAAACTCCCTCCAGGAATAAACCATAGAGAAGACAGTCAAACAAGACTCCACCCAATGAGAAAATAACCCAATTGGCGATTCATCCTATCCAGAGATGGACAAGGAAAGCTAAATCAAAAATTCATCCACGAGGGTTAGCTCAGCTGGGGGAATTAGAAAGGAAGCACATTTTCTGCCTAAGTTAACATTCTACTTGGAAAGAACATGTACGCTATTTGAATAAACATAAACAAAGTATACGACCCAAAATCAACGACAAATGTGAATATGCATGCGTGATATAAGTGTAAATGAGTAAATGAACGTCATGCTGACAGAACAGACAGATGGAATATCTTGAAGATGATAAGATATCACGAAATAATAGATACTCGGCCAAACTTAAAGAGACGGAAAATAACTGGAATTGGAACCAAAAAGCAACGTCAGAGCGTATCACGCTACAAGGCTCAAGTCTTCTGGGGAGAAAAGCATTTAAATCCAATCTTCTAACACCAATAGACCACTGACATGATACAAAATGTACCACACTTCATAAATTTGCTCAAAAAATAGATAACTGAAACAAAGCTTAACCGGAATTGCTGGGGAGTCACCAAGTTAGGACTGTACTAGAAATGCAAGTTTACACAACCAACACCTCATGACAATTTTGAAAGCAAACATGTTCATCATGCAAAGATAAATTACTGTATTGTTTTGCATTTCATGGCTTGACCATCCTCGGAGCAACTGTTAATATTCCTTTCATTATTCACAACACATTTAAAAATAGGAATGCGTTAAATAACTTTGTTTCAAATATTGCCGTAAAAGCTGAAATTTTGCCCACAAAAAGATAAATGCTCAAATTTCATTAATAAGATGGTAGTTCGCTAACAATGCGACTCCAACGGTTTACAAAAGTTTGGGAAATGGTACATGAAAGAAAAAGGTTACACAAAAACAATGATCACTATTCTCCCTAACAACATCGAGTTCCGAGATGTGCTCAAATGCCATGACTGGTCTGACCAAAAGCCTGCCTAAGCTGCCCCTTCGGGTTTTCAACTTAGCGAACTGTCAACTCAAACCTAGGAGAAATACTTCTTGACTGCATCGGAGTTCACGGAGCGCGTGAGCTCTTCACCGTCCATATTTGTGAGAATCATGACACCTCCAGAGAAAACCTTCTTAACGACATACAGTCCTTCATAATTTGGAGCCCATTTTCCCCTAGAATCAGGTTGAAAAGATAATATCTTCTTGAGCACGAGGTCACCTTCTCTGAACTCGTGTGGTCAAACCTTCTTATCAAAAGCCTTCTTCATTCTTTGCTGATATAGTTGACTGTGACACATCGCTGCCAATCTCTTCTCTTCAATTAAACTCAACTGATCATATATACTTTGACACCATTCATCCTCAGAGAGTTTAGCTTCCATCAAAACTCTCATAGATGGGATCTCAACCTCCACAGGGAGTACTGCTTCCATGCCATAAACTAGGGAAAATGGGGTTGCACCTGTTGAAGTTAGAACTGAAGTACGGTATCCATGTAAAGCAAACGGAAGCATTTCATGCCAATCTTTATAAGTTACCACCATCTTCTGGACAATCTTTTTGATGTTCTTATTAGCAGCTTCAACAACCTCATTCATCTTCGGCTTGTAGGGAGAAGAATTATGATGTTCGATATTGAACTCTTCACAAAGCTCTTTCATCATCTTGTTATTCAAATTCGAACCATTATCAGTGATGATCTTGCTTGGGATGCCGTATCGACAAATGATATGATTCTTGATAAATCTGACTACCACCTGTCTGGTTACATTAGCATAAGATGCTGCTTCCACCCATTTAGTAAAATAATCAATAGCTACCAAGATGAAATGATGACCATTTGAAGCTTTGGGTTCAATCATTCCAATCATATCAATGCCCCACATAGAGAAAGGCCAAGGTGAAGAGATAACATTGAGGAGGGTCGGTGGAACCATGTATCTTGTCTGCATAAATTTGGCATTTATGACATTTCTTCACATATTTGCAGCAATCGGATTCCATCGTCATCCAATAGTAACCAGCTCTCAACATCTTTTTAGCCATTGCATGTCCGTTGGCATTAGTGCCAAAGGATCCTTCATGTACTTCTTGCATCAGCATGTCTGCTTCATGTCTATCTACACATCTGAGCAAGACCATGTTGTAATTCCTCTTATATAATACTTCTTCATTGAGGAAGAAACTACTTGCCAATCTCCTCAACATCTTCCTATCTTTATTGGATGCCCCAGGCGGGTACTCTTGAGTTTGAAGAACATGTTTAATGTCATAGAACCATGGTTTATCGTCAATGACTTCCTCTGCTGAGAACACATGAGCAGGTCTGTTGAGGCGCATAACTCTGATTGTAGGCACATCTTTCCAATCATTCACTTGGAACATTGAAGACAAAGTAGCTAAAGCATCAGCCATTTGGTTTTCATCTCTAGGGATATGATGTAATTCCACTTTGTTGAAGAAAGTTAACAATCTTCTAGCATAATATCTGTAAAGGATCAAACCAGGATGACGAGTCTCCCATTCTCCTTTGATTTGATTAATTACCAATGCTGAGTCTCCGTATATATCAAGAATCTTAATCCTTAGATCCACTGCTTCTTCGAGACCCATAATACATGCCTCATATTCAACCATGTTGTTCGTGCAGTCAAACTTCAATCTCGCCGTGAACGGGATATGAGTACCTCCGGGAGTGACGATGATTGACCCAATTCCATTTCCATAAGAATTTAAAGCTCCTTCAAATATCAAACCCCAATGGGATTCGGGATCAGGTCCTTCTTCAGGTAACGGCTCTTCACAATCTTTAGCTTTCAAGTACATAACATCTTTGTGATCGGTGGATTTAGAACTGACTGTTTAACGCTGGTTTCGCGAAATGTCGCGGTAAGCAAGAGTCGCCACCGTCTTTTATTTTCTCCAACATGGACAGGACAAAAGCATAACAAAATTCCTTATGAGATAGTTTCTCAGTTCGGGAGGTAGATTTATAGAAAGGGAAGGTATTAACACCCTTTCTATCCATGGTTATCCATGGGCTCTTAGATACTTGCTCTTATGTTTTCAAAAGGTTTGCTTTTCAATTGTGAGTGGGTTTGAAAAAAGCTTCGTTTGAAGATTTCAGAATAACTCTTGTATCAGTCCTCAAGAGTGTTTGAAAAATTGTTTTGAAAGCTTTTTGAAAGTGTCGGTGTGAAAAGAGTTTGGATTTGTTTTTTAGAGAGCAAGTATCTACGAGTCATCTACCTACCCTAGGGAATTAAGCTGTGTAGAAGTCCTTAAGGTAGTGCCATCCCACCATTGAGAGGTAGGTAGCACCACCGTTGGAGGTGTTCGGGTCAATTCGATTTAGGGACAGTGTGGTCACCGAAGCAACAGTTAGGACACCTTAGAAGCTACCCTTATGTCCTTGATCCTTTTTTAATTCGAGGCAACCGTTTCGAGGCAACTTGTTCCGAGGCAACCGTTCCGAGGCAACTATTTCGAGGCAACTGGATCATGGACATAAGGACTTACTAAAACGTCCTATACTTGACGACCACATTTCGAAGGCAACAGGTGAGGCGTGCCCTAAGAGTGGTGTGTGAATTTGTGTGTTGTTTTCAGTTTAGCAATTATCTTTGATCAGGGCATTGTGAGCTACGCTTGTTTTTAATTAGCCATACATTATTTCATGCAATTTAGAATTTAAGAGTGCGGAAATTTAAATGCGGAAAGATAAATCCTACGCTATTACAAGGCGCGGGTCTATACATCGCCAAAGTACAAAGACCCGTTTGGTAAAAATGCGGAAAGTAAAAAGACCTAATTACTATTACAAGCCTTAAGCAGTTACATAATATTCAAATATAAATTGAAATTGAACGTCCGAGGGTTTCGACCCTTTGCTTGAGATTAAATGAAATTAAGACTTGATTAATTATTTAATAAAAGAAAAGAAGAAACTATTTTTATGTTTTTGGTATTTATGAAATAAAGAAAATTAAAATTAAATGGAAACCCTAATTCTAGATTATTTTTAATTATTAAAGAAAATATCCAAGTTAACCTAATTTACTTAATTGATTAATATACATGTTTTATTTACAAAATTAACAATTAATAATAATAATAATAGATAAGAAATAATGAGGAAAAAGTTTAATTTATGAAAAAGATGAACATGTCAAAAAACCCTAATTTCTACATATTTTTATTTATTAAGAAAAGATTAAAGTAAAACCTAAATTAAACTAAATTAATTGCTAGAGTTTATTTACAAAAATAAATTAATGAGTAAATTAATAAATAATTAAACATATTTTTGTATTTTGATTTTCTGGTTTTATTATGAAAAGAAAATTATTTTAAGTGAATTAAATAAAAATAATAAAAATAATTAAAAAAAAAAGAAAAGAAAATTAAAAAATATACAAACCAAGGGGAGTTTTCAGGCCCAAAGGGAGGTAAATTGCAGCAATTTTGGCCCATGAACACAAATCCTATTTTGACTTTTCTGATCATGCGTGTGAGGCTTGACTGAGGTATATGATAGACCTCCTTTTGTAGCCTTCAGATTGATCATCATGAGTATGTGGCAAGCCTGAGCGTGAGTGCGTATGGTGAACCTTTGAGGATGTGTTGCGCTAGAAGATATTGAAAAAAAAATTATTAAGCATATGGGGGGACCTGGGAATCGAACCCAGGTCCCAACGCTGGAGGGACACGTTGCCAGCCAACTGAGCTATTGCGTTTCTTTGTATATAATATAACCACGATTTATAATATGTGAAAAAAAAGCAATTATACTGAAACAAAGAAAAACGCGCCAATATTTGAACCTCCCAGTAACATCAAGCCACATCCATCTTCTTCCTTGTTTTTCCTGTAAATAGAAAACAAATAGCGGGGGTTTTAAACCCCCACAAATTGAAACTCAAGAAAATAGCTATTACGCCTATGGATTAAATAAATTGGGCGCGAGGTGTTGGTTCGTTTCGTCTTGATGCCACGAATTCATCCATACAAGTTTGAAGGTCCAATTTTACAGTATATGGGAACCCCTAATTTTGAAGTTCTGAAACCCTAGGTTTCATCAATGGTGAATTTCGTTTCAAGGCATATTATTGGAATTGAATCATACAGAAAGCTTTGCCTGAGTGCTGTGAACACAAAACAATCAACCAAATGTATTAATAATGCATGAATCGTGATGTGCAACTTTGAAAAAAAAGGCAAACCGTGTGATCTGTATTCTTCAATTCTTTGTGCGTTTGGAATGATTCTTGATGCTACTAGACTCCTGGAAGGTCTAGCAATGTGTTAGAATTCTTTTTAGGCTTTGAAACATGTTGCAACTATGATTTCAGTTTCCAAATTTTTGATGAAAAGTTGCAACTTTGTTCTGAGTTTGTGGGCAGTTTTTTGTGTATCTCTGCATTAGGTTTCCTTGTGCATATGTATGTGAAGCATTCTAGGTCAAAAACAAGCCCAAAGATCCATGAATTTATGTTTTGAATATTTGATTTTTATCACATCTTTTTCAATCTTTTTTCCATGCAAATCTTGCCAAATATGGATGATCTTGTCTTGTTGATTGGTGCACGAAATCTTTAGCATATAATGAATATATTTGCTGCACAAAAAGATTTGAAAAGCATTATTTGATATTTTTCTCATAATTAAATCTAATTAAATGAATTAATAAGAATAAAAATTCAATTAATTAATTAAAAATAAGAAAATAAATCATTTTTAGCTCAATGGGTCGTGCATAGGCCTTGTGTAATGATTCAAGAAAGAAATTGAGGCCCATTAGCAAATTTGAAGCTTTTGAAGCAAAGTTGACTTTTCAAAGTTCCCAAAAATTTCCCAACTTCTCCAATGCATATCTTGCTCAATTTTTAAGCTATGATCATGTTCTTGGACATTTTGGAAAGGTCTTGAAGTCCTCTAACCAATGCCTTTGGTCCCATGTCATTTTTATTTACCAATCTCAAGTTATGGTCTTTGACTTAAAGTGCCTTTTTGTTGACTTTTGAAAATGACCTATAATGTTGAAATTGATAACTTTTTGTGAGAGCCTTTCTTGGACTTGGAGTGTGAAGATGAGTTGTAGGAAATGTGATCCTCTTCAAAATGAGCTTTGGGTGGAATTTTTCTGATAAACCATGAGGAAGTTATGCCTTGGTCAATTTGCAGTTGACTTTTCAACTGTCCAAAAATAGAAACTTTTGCATCTTGAGACTTTTTGAGCCATGCTTTGGGAAATCATGATCAAGAATTGATCAAATGATGTTTGTGGCTTCAAAATAAGATGTTGACCAAAAATTTGGACTTTTGACTGTCAAATGACCATTTTGCCCCTGCAGTTGACTGTGAAGCAATTAGGGTTTTTGACTGTGCAATTTGATGCTGTGAGTCTTGAAACTTGACATATGGATGCTTGACAATGTTCATAGGCATGTGGGACTTGATTGGACCCTTTAAAACCTCAATTTCTTTGCAAGAACCAAAACCCTAATTTTGACTGTGTTAGGAGGCAATTGGACTGTGCAACCTTTGAGGGATTTTGAACCATTTGGAGATTGATCTTGGAAAATCTTGAAGAATATGGGAGGGAAAATTTTGGGGTACAACAATCTTCATCTGGGAAGTCAAACTTGATGGATTGATAATCGTCAATTGGTTGGTGAGCCAAATGATCGGCTAAAATACTCCCTTTGATTGCTTTTTGAGTGTGATACTCAATGTCATATTCAGATAGCAACATATGCCAACGGGCTATTCTTCCAGATAAGGCGGGCTTCTCAAAGATATACTTGATTGGATCCATTTTGAAGATCAACCAAGTCGTATGGTTAATCATATACTGGCGCAGACGGCGAGCAGCCCAAGCTAAAGCACAACAGGTTTTCTCAAGCATTGAGTATCGAGACTCACAGTCTGTGAATTTATTACTCAGATAATATATGGCATGTTCCTTTCTTCCAGTCTCATCTTGTTGACCAAGCACACATCCCATGGAATCCTCCAATATAGTCAGGTACATGATCAAAGGTCTTCCTTCCACTGGAGGAATCAATATGGGAGGTTCAAGTAGATATTCTATTATGCTATCAAAAGCTCTCTGACAATCTTCTGTCCACACACATCCTTGGTTCTTTCGGAGAAGCTTGAAAATCGGCCATAGGTAGCAGTCATATGAGATATAAATCTAGAAATATAGTTCAGTCTCCCAAGGAATCCTCTTACTTGTTTTTTCGTCTTGGGTGCAGGCATTTCCCGAATAGCTTTTACTTTATCAGGATCTACCTCAATACCTCTCTGATTGACAATGAAACCCAGAAGTCTTCCAGAACAAACACCAAAAGTGCACTTGTTGGGATTCAGACGGAGTTTATACTTTCTCAAACGTTGGAATAATTTCAATAAATGTTCCAAATGATCTTCTTCAGTTTGTGATTTGGCAATCATGTCATCTACATAAACTTCTATCTCTTTATGCATCATATCATGGAACAAAGCAGTCATGGCCCTTTGGTACGTTGCACCAGCATTCTTCAAACCAAACGGCATAACCTGATAACAAAATGTTCCCCAAGGTGTAATGAAAGTTGTCTTCTCCATATCCTCTGGTACCATCTTGATTTGATTGTAACCAGAGAAACCATCCATGAAAGAAAAGACTTTGAACTTTGCAGTGCTGTCGACCAATACGTCAATGTGTGGTAATGGAAAATCATCCTTTGGGCTAGCTCTATTCAGATCTCTATAGTCTACACACATCCAAACTTTGCCATCCTTCTTAGAAACAGGCACTATATTGGCTAACCATTGAGGATAGACCAATGTAACAAGGAAACCTACATTAATTTGCTTTTGAACTTCTTCTTTGATCTTGTCAGCCATATCGGGACGAGTCCTTCTCAACTTCTGCTTAATTGGCGGACATTCAGGTCTCAACGGAAAACAATGCTCCACAATATTGTTATCTAAACCTGGCATGTCTTGGTAGGACCAAGCAAACACATCCACATACTCTCTGAGAAGCTCCAACATTTTCTCTTTGACCTCTGGGATAAGAAATTCTCCGACCTTGACTTCCTTTTTATTTTCTTCATTACCCAAATTGATCATCTCTATATGCTCCTCAAATGGATGAATAGTCTTTTCATCATGCTCAAGTAAATGGTAAATTTCATCAGGAATCTCTTCACTATCTTCTTCCTCGGCTCTGAACACAGGGAATTCAAAGTTGGGAGGGGGAATAGGATCATTGTTTTCAATGGTTAAGTCATGGATTAATCTGCACATATGATTATGCTTTATTTTAGAAAACGGTTAATGTGAATGTTGTACAGATAAAACAAAAATAGAAGTTATTATATTTTCCTATTACTACCAATTAATTTTCAATACCATTTTCCAGAAAAAGTGAAAAATAAAAACAGTAGTGGACAAAATAACATTTTTATTCAGGATTGGCAATATTTGAAACAAAAGAGCGCAGTCATCTTCTCTTTTGCCTTGGGCATAGCAAAAGGATTTATTTTCAACATAGCCCGACACAAATAATTTTTTCGCCTTGGGCAGAGCGAAAGTTTTTTTCAAAAATAAAACAAAACATTACTCAAAAATATGCATCACAACAGGAATATCAATAGAAATCCAGTTCTGGAAAACCACTCCATGTGTTACAAAGTCAGGTAAATCCTCTTCAGAATCGTCTCCTATTATAACATCAACTTCAGGCGGAGTCAGATGGATAAAACCTGCGCTTCGGAAAACTTCTTGTATCGGACGGGTAATTGTATCCTGCTTAATTCTTGTAGACATGATATGAAAACCAAGACCTTCTCCAGACTTGTTCTCAGGCAAAGTCAACACCTGGCCCCAACCTTCAGCCGAACCACTCTCAACCACTCATCGCGCATCCTCAAAAGAAGAAATAGATATCCCTTGCTTCTTCACTTCATTATTAGAAACAGATAGATCTTGGAATTGGGTTCTGTTGTACCCCAAAATTTTCCCTCCCATATTTCTCAAAACATGTCAAGAATAATCTCAAGTTGCTCAAGATGGCTCAACAATTGGACAGTCAAATCATCTCCTAAGGCAGTCAATTCAAAATTAGGGTTTTGTGTTGCATCAAGGTCCTTACATCCAAATGACCTCAAGTTATTACCAATGTCCTAATATGTTCTTAAGTTCATCCATGTCAAATTTCAAGCCTTGCAGAGGAAGTTTGGTCAGTCAATTGCTCAAGAGGTCCAAAAATCGACTGTGCTAGGGCAAAAGTCAATTGTGACCCAAATACAGTCAAACCTTAAGATTTTTTGTCAACATTATAATTTTTAAGTATAATTAATCATTTGATCAAGGGTTTATCATGATTCATCAAGGATTGCTCAAGATTCATCAAGATTCAAAAGTTGCTAAATTAGGGTTTTGTAGGAAAAGTCAACTCAACTTTGACCAAGCATAACTTTCTCATACTTTATGAGAAATGACCCATCCAAAGCTAATTTTGAAGAGGATGAAATATACTACAATCCATATTCACACCCAAAGTTCAAGAAACGCACTCACAAGAAGTTACAAATTTGGACATTATAGGTCATTTTTGAAAGTCAACAAAAACACCTTTTTTTCCAAAGCTTATATCTTGAGCATGGAATATAAAAATGAGATGAGACAAGAAGGTTTGGTTAGAGGACATCTCAAGGTTTCTAAAAAGTCCAAGAACACTTCCAAAAGTTCAAAATTGAAGAAGTTATGCATTGTTGAAGTTGGGCATTTTTCCAAAATTGCCAAAAGTCAACTATCCTCAAACCACCAATTTTTGACAAAAGGGCCCACTTTTTTTCAATTGATATGATCATGTCACACCACACACGTGTCCTATCTTCAATTCCATGACTAATTATTAATTTTTCTATTTTATTTAATTTTTATTGATTTAATTCATTTTAAATCAATATTAATTCAAATAAAATCCAAAAATTGATGGAATAAGATTTTTTGATCATTACAGGTCTTCATTATCATGATACACATAATCAAATTCGTGCCAAGGCAAATCATGCACAAAATCTTGGATTTGGAAAGAATTTGAAAGCCTTTAATGGAAGAATCAAATCATATCTCAATTCATCAATATACATGGATTTAAGCCCAAACTTTTAACCTAATGCAGTCCCTTATACATGTACAAGCTAGGCATATCAAGGACACGACCTAAGAACGACAAAAACGGCAAAACCAAATTGGAGAAAAAGCTTGGAAAATTGAAAACTGAAATCCACCCTAGAGGCAAATTGGAGGCCAAAGCTCAATGTGGTGTTCTTGCCTGACATCCAACGAAGCTAAAGCAATCATAATCAAGCCCTGAGACAGCCCCAAACTCACTATAAGTCGTCCTAAACACGACCCTGTGCACGAATTCATAACCTCTAAATCTTGCATCTTTTTGCCAAAATCTTGACACTATCATGTTAGTCGATTCATTTAGAGTACTTCTGCATTATTTAATTTTGTTTTTGTAGCCTATATCACCTTGCCCGAATCTAGGGTTTTGGAGATTTGCGTTTGGGGTTTTATTTTGCAGGAATAATTAGGACAAACGACGACCATATATGTGTTCAGGGAAGAGAGACGAACACGTTGACGTTCTTAGTTTGCGTTTACATGAACTGGAAGTGGTTTTAGGATGACCCCACGGATCTTCCTGCGGATAAAAATCCGCAGGTAAGAAAACCAAGTTTTTGGTGAAGAAGACGACTAGGTGTCTTCCTCTGATAGGCCAGTTTAAATCTCGCGCCTTTTTATTTTTTTATTCTGACATTTATTTGTTTGTTTTATATATTATTTGATTTCCAATGTTATATCAATAAAACACGTTGGTTGAGTTGGCAAGCAGGTTAGTGTATTGGCTAATGGGACCTGGGTTCGAATCCCAGGTCCCCCAAATTGCTTGTTATATTTTTTCCATAGGTATTCCCATACTGCATCCAGAGCGTGGACCACCATATGCCTACAAGTATCAACGCGCCAGATGACCTCCTGGCCAAATCTGAAGGCTAGGATTGAAGGACCATCATATGTCCAGGTCAACAGGCGCATATGGAATCAACAAAGTCAAAGCAGGCTGGAACGAAAATGGGCCTCTGAGATGCTGATTCTAGCTCCAGTTTGGGCCCATACTCCCCTATGGGTTTATTTCTTTTCCTTTTTTTATATTTCTTTTATTTAAATTGTTTTATTATTTTATTGTTAATTAACTAATTAATAATTTTCCTAATAAAATCAGAAAACACAAAAAATATTATTATTATTAATTTCATTATTTTATTTTTGTAAATAAATATTAATTAATTAACTTAGTTTTAAATAGGTTTAACATTTAATATTTTTTGCAATAAATTAAAATTAATGTAGAATTAGGTTTTTAATAACTTTTAACCATTTTTATTTTATTTCCTTAAAAACAAAAATCCAAAAATATTTTCATTATTTAATTTAATTTAATTGTTCGTTTAATTTAATTCCATAATTTCAAAGATAACAAAAAAACATGCTTTATTTCAAAAAAGGGTCAAAACCCTAAAAATGCGCCGTCTTAATTTTTCGCACGCGATCTATATTTCCAAAATTGTAATTGCTTCCGGTATGTAATAGTTTTTTTTAGGACTTTAATTATTTATCGCTTTCCTTTATTTTCCGCAATTTAAATTAAAGGGTTTGTTTTTGGCGATGTAAATACCCGACGCCTTGTAATAGTTTAGATTTAATTTCCCGCAATTTAATTTCCACACAATATTAATTGTTAGATGTTTGATAATATAGAATGCATGACAAGATTCAATGTATGAACTTAAAATCAATATAGCTCACCCATGACATGTACAAATAAAATTAACCGAACTAACACACTTGCACATGCCACTCTTAGGGTACACCTCACTTGGTTGCCTCGAACGTGGTCATTGAGTATATGAAGTTTTAGAGGTCGCCCTCTTGTCCAAAGATCATAGTTGCCTCGAAACGGTTGCCTCGGAAAAATGATCTAAGACATTAGGGTTACCGCTAAGGCGTCCTAACATTGCTTTAGTGACCACACGTCCCTTAATCAAATTGACCCGAAAACTTCAACGACGATGCTACCTACTCCTCAATAGTGGGATAGTATTGTCTAAAAGACATTAGCACAGTTTGATTCCTTTTTTCGAGTAGGTAGATGGTTCTTAAGTACTTGCTCCTTTTAAAACAAAACAAAAACTTTTCGCACTTACACCTCTTTCAAACAAAAACTCTTTTCAAACCCACAAACATAAAAGAAAGGCAAATTTTGAAAACACAATGAGAAGTACCTAGAGCCCGTGGATAACCACTGATAGAAAGGGTGCTAACACCTTCCCTTTCTATAATATACCTCCCGAACCCGAGAAATATCTCAAAAAGGAATTTTTCTATGCTTTTGTCCTTTCCTTGTTGGATAAAATAAAAGACGGTGGCGACTCTTGCTTAATGTGACATTTTGCGAAAACAAACGCAAAACGCGAACCAACATTCCAAAACAGTCAGTGCTCATTCCCACTGATCACAGAACTGGCGACTCTGCTGGGGATTTAATAAGTGAGGTATACCTTAGGATTAGATCATTGTGTTTTCAATTGTATGCTTTGTATGCTTTAATTTTGTGGGCTTGTATCGGAGTTTCTATAGATCCTAACCCGGATCTGGGGTACCCTTTAGGTAAGTAGCAATAAACTGTGAGGGAACTGTCTGGTGTAGACCGACACGGTTGAAGCAGCAACTACGTTGGTGTGGAACTTTAGTCTGTACCGATATCCCTTGTGTTGGAACGAGGAGAATATGGGTCTTCTAAGGGGTCATTAAGCACCAATTGACCTTAGAACCTTTAAATTGACCAACTTGGCCATAGAACAGTAGCAATATGCTACACTCATTGAGACTAAACTCTCGCGATGATTCCGGCCGCAAGAAAATGTTGCTAAACTGGAATTATGACTGATTGAGGGTAGTCAGTGATATTGAGATCCTCTAGAACCCGATTACTATTTTTAGGACAGGTTTAAACCAACTGAACTGAAAGAGGGTAGTACCTAAGCTCCTTGCCAGCCTGGAATCTAAGGGCTCTCTATGTGACTTGTGTGCCTTTACCATGTTTGCTTTTTGTGGATACTTGTGGTGTGCTTACTATCATGACATCATGACATCATAACATTGCATACATCTTGCATAAGGACTAACCTATTTCAAAGACAGGAGGGATTCATCTTTGCTTTGTTTTGTAGGTCATCATGATGCCCATGCGTAAGAATACCATCCGGATCAACTTTGTCCAAGTCCCTACCTTGCTTAAAGAGTTGGTTGCCAAGATTCCTGACACTACTTCCTTCATCAGGAGGCATGGTTCTCTTCTCAGTTTGGTCACCTCTAAATTGGACGAACAAATGATGAGTGTCCTGGTCCAGTTTTATGATCCGCTGTACCATTGTTTTACTTTCCAGGACTTCCAGTTGGTTCCCACCCTAGAAGAGTTCTCTGAGCTGCTCGGTATCTCTGTTCTGGAGCAGACCCCGTTTATTGGTTGGGAGAAGACCCTTAGGCCCGAAGAAATTGTTGCAGCCCTTCATTTGACTAAAGAGGAGGTAATGGCTAATTGGGAGGCTAGGAGTGGAGCAAAAGGCTTTCTGACTAAGTTCTTGGTTGGTAAGGCTAACTATTTCTGGGATAGCCTAGATTTCAAGGCCTTCGAGGATATTCTGGCTCTTCTGATTTATGGCTTGGTACTGTTTCCGAATCCTGACACTTTTGTTGATGTGAATGCCATAAAGATCTTCATCTCTCAGAACCCTGTACCCACTCTCTTGGGTGACATTCTTCATCAGCTCTATGCTCGTACTACCCGAAAGCGGGGAACCTTGATGTGCTGTGCTCCTTTATTGTCGAGGTGGTTTATTTCGCACCTCCCCAAGTCAGTGCTGAAGAACAGAGAAGGAATGGGCTGGGCTTATGGGGTGATGTCTCTTTCTCATAATGACATTATCTGGACTCTCAAGGGTATGGATGAGGTGACTATCATTGATCATTGTGGAGAGTATCCTAATGTTCCATTGATAGGAACCCATGGAGGAATTTCTTACAACCCATGCTTAGCTCTCCGTCAGTTTGGAAGAGCCAGAAGAGAAGGACCTCATGAGATGCTAATGCCTCATATCATCTTTGATTTCCAAGGGGATAGCGACGAGCAACGTCGTAGATTCATAAGGGCTTGGGATAGAGTTCACCAATCTGATCCACATGAGCTGGGGCCAAAGACTTCACTTCCGATGGAGCCATATCTCAGATGGGTCCGCATCCGTGCCCAAAAGCTAGATATGCCATATGAAGTTGTCCGGCCTGTCACTCTTGAAGTTGCTAATGAAGAAGGGGTTCTTCCAACCATCCTCCATCCTTATATGCCCACTGACATTGGGGCACTGAAGAGGTCTTGGATGCAACTGAGGGATGAACGGGATTCTTACCGAGAGAAGTTCAATAAACAAGAGCAGAAGATCCAGAAGCTGACTAGGCAGCTGGAGAATGAGCGGATTATGAATGACTATGTCCGCACTGATAAGAAGAGACCATGGGAGCATTGATGGGCCTCTGATGATTTCCTTTCCAGTTTTTATTTACTTTTCAGTATTTCCATCTTTGTAACGCCTTAATGGCATCAGTTGAACAATTTTAATTACAAAGTTATCTAATAAAGTGTGTTTCCTTTATTGTTTACAAATTTGAATCTCAGTTGTCTTTGAAATCATAATCATACGCATTTCATCCCATGCACTTCATAAACAGGTACCCTTTACAGGTCTCTTACCTTCTTCGCTGTTTATTTCAGCATCATGTCTGCTGAGCCTTCAACTGAGAAAGCCATCAAGGCCCTCCAGGCCTAGAATGCCCAATTTCAAGAGCTGTTCATGAGTCTAGCTAAGGGTCAGCAGGACCTGAAGACCCTGATTCTGAAAGAGAAGAAGAAGAAGAAGAAGAGGACAGTCTTGTTCAACACTGGTCCTAGTTTTGGAAACAGGCTACGGGATGAAGTTGATCTGACCACCTCATCTAGAGGGAAAGATAGTCCACAAGAAAGGAGGGTTCCTAGCCATGTGGTCTCCGATAACGAGATGGACTACGATGAAGAACAGTACCCTCCTGCCGGGGATAGGTACAAGCAACTGGAAGACCGAATGAGTGCTATGGAGGTTCAAAAGGTGCTTGGTCTGGACTTCGGTGATCTAGGTCTATCATCTGGGGTAGTCATCCCCCACAAATTCAAGGCACCAGCCTTTGCTAAGTATGACGGAGTTTCTTGTCCGAAGCTGCACCTCCGGTCATATGTGAGGAAGATTCAGCCTTACACTACTGATAAGAACTTATGGATCCATTTCTTCCAAGACAATCTCTCAGGGACTCAGCTTGAGAGGTTCTATCAGTTGGACGGAGCCAGTATCCGCAGTTGGGAAGATTTGGCTACTGCATTCTATAGGCAGTATCAGTACAACTCCGACCTCGCTCCTATGCGTACCCAACTCCAGGGTATGTCAATGGGAACAGGTGAAGGATTAAAAGATTATGCTCAAAAGTGGAGAGACCTCGCCGGAAGGGTGCAACCACCCTTAGCTGACCGGGAACTTGTTGACATGTTTTTGGGGACCCTGTCTGGTCCATTTTTCAACCACTTGATTGGAAGCTCTTCATCTGGATTTACAGATCTTATTTTGACTGGTGAGAGGATTGAGGCTGGTATTAAGGCTTGGAAGATACAGAAGGGTGCCTCATCAAGCACCGAAAAGAAGCTGTTTAAGAAAGAGTCCAGTGTTGTCTACAGTTCGAAAAGACAGAATAGACCTGAACACCGCCAAGCTGTTAATGCGGTTGTTATTTCAAAACCTGCTGGTGCTCCTCAGTACAACAATCAACAAAAGGAAGAGAGACCTAAGAGGAAATTCACTTGTCTCAGCATGACCTTATCTCAGATTCTGCCACAGTTGCTGAAGACTAATCTGGTGACTCTAAGGGAAGCCCCAAAGAATTCAAATACAACGTCACCAAGGTATAACCCTAACGCCCGTTGTGCTTATCACTCCGATAGCCCGGGGCATAATACAAATGATTGTTGGAGTCTGAAAAATAATATACAAGACTTAATTGATGCAAAGGAGATTGAGTTCGAGGCACCCGAGAGGCCTAATGTTGTGACTGCTCCCATGCCCAAACATGGAGTGAATGCTGTAGAGGAAGACCTGTTTGTAGTTTCTGTGGATGACATTGTTACCCCTCTAATGACTGTCAAGAAGAACCTTTTGCTAGCCGGTTTATTTTCGGGTTGTGATGAAGGTTGTTGTATGTGTTCTGCCTGTCCAAATGGTTGTCCACTCCTGAAGTCAGGTATCCAAAATCTGATGGATAGTAAGGAGATCCTATTTTAGAAGACTGTTGTTCCATCCGTTCATTCTAAAGAAGTTTCCATCACTACCATTTTCGACAATTCTTCCAAGGCTCCCTCGAGGAAGCCTGTTAGAATTACATCTGTTCCGAAGATCGCACTTGTGATCATCACTGTTCCGGGGCCCATCCCCTATACCTCTGATAAAGCTGTCCCTTGGCACTATAGGGCTGATGTTTATTTTCATGGAGTTAAGCAAGAGTTGGATGCTAGTACTGACATCAGCAACATTACTGGACCTGCTAAAGTCACCCGCAGCGGAAGACTTTTCTCACCTGATATTGCTCCACCAACAGCCTGAAGACCTGTTGTTATTACACCTACAAGTGTACCTACTGCCAATCCTGATCAAGTTCCTAGTCTTACCCATGTCGCCGAGTCATCTGACGCTCGGGGCAAAGGGATCACCACTGATGTGCCTGCCCAGACGGAGGCACCGAAGACAATTACTGTTGAAGCTTCCAAATAGGAGATGGAAGAGATTCTGAAGATTGTTAAGAAGAGTGATTATAATGTAGTTGAGCAGCTGGGGCAAACCCCATCCAAGATTTCTATGTTGTCATTGTTGTTGTGCTCAGAGGCCATTGCCAAGGCTCTGATTACCTTTTTGAAAATTGCCCACGTGCCACAAGAGACATCAACTGATCAGTTTACAGATTGTGTGGCTAATTTGACTGCTGATAATGGGTTGGGTTTCTCGGACGCCAACTTGACGGCCAAGGGGAAAAATCACAATGATGCCCTGCATGTCTCCATTGAATGGAGGGGAACCACTCTTGCTCACGTATTGGTAGATACTAGTTCCTCACTGAACGTATTGCCTAAAAAAGCTCTAGACCGGTTGGATTGTGAAGGGTTAGAGCTGAAACCAAGTAACATTGTTGGCAGGGCCTTTGATGGGTCTAAAAGGATGGTACATGGAGAGGTTGATATCCCGATCAAAGTTGGTTCTCAGGTCTTCAATTCTACATTCTACGTGATGGACATTCAGCCATCCTACTCTTGTTTGCTGGGTCGTCCATGGATCTATAAAGCCGGAGCCGTAACCTCAACACTCCACCAGAAGCTGAAGTACCCGGTCAAAGGGAAGATTGTGACAGTACAGGGAGAGAAGGAGTACATGGTCAGCCACCTCAACTCTTTTCGATACGTAGAGATGGATGGGGAGTTCATTGAGACCCCATTTCAGCACTTTGAAGAGGTTCCCCAGACACTGGCATCAGTTGAGACTGTGGTTGAAGATTCTCCTATGAAAATGGATTCCTTAAAAGATGCCCGGGCTGTTATTGAGAAGGGTGAGTGTGCAAATTGGGGCCGACTTCCTGATTTTACACAGAAGACTAACAAGTTTGGTTTGGGTTTCACTGCAGAAGCTCAAAGGGTTGTTCGGAATGCAAGGATCAGAAGACCTCCCGTGTTCATCAGTAACTCAGGAGTGAATGCCATTGAAGATGATGTGGAAGAGTCTGAATTCGACAGCTGGATCTATCCTACGACTGACAGTGGACCAAGTAACTGGACAGCAAAGGAATTCATCCCTATTACTTTTGTTACCCAGTAATGAAACTCTTTGTTTTGAATTTGTAACAGACAATGTTTTGAACTTTATGGCCCGGTGTCTTACCCGGGACACCGTGGCTTCATTTGTGAGGGCTTTTGTGTGTCATTTTCATATATCATTAATAAAAGCATTGGACGCTTTTTGCATTTCAAATTTTGTGGTCCTTGTTTTTCTTTATTATATATTGCAAAACAGCCATTTTACACACACTCACATATACAGGTCCACATCCACTCTGGATCTCACTGGTAACGACTCTGCTACTGTCAGTTATAACTTCGAAAATCCGATCAACTTAGCCGAAGACGAAGGTGAAGATGATTGAGAAGTGCCCGATGAACTTGCAAGACTGTTACTCCAAGAAGAGAGGGCCATTCAGCCGCACGAAAAGTCTGTGGAATCAGTGAATCTGGGTACTGAGACAGATAAGAAGGAAGTCAAGATTGATGCAAATCTGGAGCTTAGTATGAAGCAACGGTTGATTCAGATGTTGCGTGACTATGTTGAGATCTTTTCCCGGTCTTACGAAGATATGCCTGGTTTGGATACTGATATTGTGGTTCATCGCCTGCCTACCAAGGAAGACTGTCCTCCAGTGAAACAGAAGGTTCGCCGTATGCGCCCAGAGATGTCTGAGAAAATCAAGGCTGAAGTTATGAAACAGTTTGACGCTGGTTTTCTAGCAGTTACTTCTTACCCTCAGTGGGTGGCCAATGTGGTTCCAGTGCCGAAGAAAGATGGTAAGGTCCGAATGTGCGTTGACTACAGGGATTTGACCAAGGCAAGCCCCAAGGATGATTTCCCTCTACCTCATATTGACGTTATGGTTGACAACACCGCTCAGCATAAGGTTTTCTCCTTCATGGATGGTTTCTCCGGTTATAATCAGATTAAAATGGCTCCCGGAGACATGGAGAAGACGACCTTTGTTACTCAGTGGGGTACCTTTTGCTACAAGGTCATGCCTTTTGGGTTGAAGAATGCTGGGGCAACATATTAGCATGCCATGGTTGCTTTGTTTCATGACATGATCCATCATGAGATTGAAGTATACGTCGACGATATGATTGCAGGGTCCCAGACTGAGGAAGAACACCTTGACCATCTACAGAAGCTGTTTGACAGACTGAAGTTGTACAAGCTGAGGTTAAACCCGAACAAGTGCACCTTCGGGGTGATATATGGTAAGCTACTAGGTTTCGTCGTAAGCAAAAAAGGTATTCAAGTGGATCCTGCCAAAGTGAAAGCTATACAGGAGATTCCAGCTCCCAGAACAGAGAAAGAAGTCAGAGGCTTTCTGGGACGACTGAACTACATTGCCCGATTCATCTCACACATGACTGCTACTTGTGAACCAATCTTCAAGCTGCTGAAGAAAGATCAAGTGGTACGTTGGAACGATGAATTCCAGGCCGCTTTCGAAAGGATCAAGGAGTATCTCCAAGAACCACCCATTCTGATGCCACCAGTTGAAGGGAGACCTATGATCTTATACTTGACAGTGCTCGATAACTCAATGGGGTGTGTGCTGGGTCAGCATGACGAGTCTGGCCGAAAAGAGCATGCTATTTATTACCTTAGCAAAAAGTTTACCGACTGTGAGACCCGATACTCACTACTTGAGAAAACTTGCTGCGCTTTGGCATGGGCTTCTCGCCGACTGAGACAGTATATGTTGACTCACACAACTCTGTTGATATCAAAGATGGATCCAATCAAGTATATCTTCGAGAAGCCTGCCTTGTTCGGAAGAATAGCAAGATGGCAGATGATCTTAACTGAGTATGACATCCAGTATACGACTCAAAAGGCAATCAAAGGAAGTGTATTGGCAGACCATTTGGCACACCAAGTAGTGGATGATTACCAGTCTATGAACTTTGAATTTCCGGACAAGAATATCATGTTGGTAACTGATTGTGAGACACCTGGACCGGGTGAAGGACCTGAGGAAGGATCCCGATGGTGTATGTACTTTGATGGAGCTTCGAACGCTTTGGGTAATGGCATTGGCGCCGTGATCATATCTCCTAAAGGCTCTCATACTCCATTTACCGCTCGACTATGTTTCAACTACACCAACAACATGGAGGAGTATGAAGCATGCATTATGGGTCTTCGAGCAACAATTGACCTAAGGATTAAGTTTCTAAGTGTCTTCGGAGATTCCTCTCTCGTGATCAGTCAGATCAAAGGCGAGTGGGATACGAAACACCCAAATCTTATTCCTTACAAGGAGTATGTGTTGACGTTGCTTCCCCATTTCGAGGAGATCACATTTGAACACTTCCCCAGAGAGGAGAATCAGTTAGCGGACGCGTTAGCTACAATGTCTTCTATGTTCAAAGTCAATTGAGACAATGAAGCTCCCTGGATTATCATTAAAAGATTGGACGAACCTGCACATTGTTGTGATCTTGAGACTGAGGAGGTAACAGAAAAGCCCTGGTATCTTGAGGTGAAGAGGTATCTTGAAGCTCAGGAATACCCCGAGGGTGCATCTGTTAATAACAAGAAGTTTCTGAGGAGGTTTGCAGCAAAGTTCTTCATCAGCAATGACATCCTTTACAAGCGTAACCATGATTCAACCTTACTGCGTTGTGTGGATAAGAATGAAGCAGAAAGGATCATGGCGGAGTTACATGAAGGTACTTTCGGGACTCATTCCAGTGGACATACCATGGCAAAGAAAATCCTTCGGGCATGATATTATTGGTCCACAATGGAAGCTGACTGTTATCAGCATTCTCGGACATGTCACAAATGCCAGGTCTATGCTGATAAGGTGCACATACCTCCAGTTCCTCTGAACGTCTTGGTGGATCCTTGGCCTTTTGCAATGTGGGGCATTGATATGATCGGCAAGATCAGACCTACGGCATCCAACGGGCATCGTTTCATCCTGGTAGCGATTGATTACTTTACGAAGTGGGTTGAAGCAGCTTCCTTTGCTACCGTAACCTAGAACGCCGTGGCACGATTCATTCGGCACAATATGATCTGTCGATACGGTGTACCAGAGAGGATCATTATGGACAATGGCACCAATCTCAACAATAAGATGATCACTGAGCTCTGCAAGCAATTCAAGATACAGCATCATAACTCTTCTCCTTATCGATCGAAGATGAATGGGGCCGTCGAAGCGGCTAATAAGAATATTAAGAAGATTGTGCAGAAGATGACAGTGACATAAAAAGATTGGCACGAGATGTTGCCATTTGCTCTTCATGGGTATCGTACCTCAGCACAGACGCCAACATGGGCAACACCCTATTCCTTGGTTTATGACATGGAGGCAGTCTTGCCTATTGAAGTTCAGATACCCTATCTTTGAATCATGAAGGATGCAGGTTTGAGCGAAAATGACTGGATTCAGACCCGGCTTGATCAACTAAACCTAATTGACGAAAAGAGACTCACTGCTATTTGTCATGGTCAGACGTACCAAAAATGGATGATCAAGGCATTTAACAAGAAAGTCAGACGACAAGAGTATCAAGTTGGAGACCTGGTAATCAAGCGCATTATTCTACCTCAAGGTGATCCCATGGGAAAATAGAACCCTACTTACGAAGGGCCATTTGTGGTTAAGAACATTTTCTCAGGAGGAGCTATGATTCTAACCACCATGGATGGTGACGACCTTCCTCACCCCGTCAATGCAGACATAGTAAAAAGATACTACGCATAATCAAAGACCCGCTAGGTTGACTGGCCTAGGAAAAAATAAGGGCTTCCCGGCGAACCAAAAGGGTTCGGGAAAAAATAAGGGATGAAAATGAAAAATCTGTACACCCGGCAAGTCGAAAACCTGAAAAGGCGGCTTAGGCAAAAAAGGGTATCCCGATGGACTGAAAACCCGAAAGGGCGGTCTAGGAAAAAATTAGGGATTAAAGTGTAATACTATGTCTCATTGGATCACCCTGCATCCAGACTTCAGTATCTTATCAAACTCGGAAGGCACTAATCAATCTGATTCATCTTCAACCAACGGCAAAGCGATGAGATGCTCGAAGACATAAGGGAAGTAGCGGAGTTGGAACCCAGTGGGATTATTCACATAGCTGTTTTGTTTTCTTTCCACAAATTGTATAAATTCTTTTTGTTCGGCGGTGTTCTCTTACTAGGACGTCAGCCTCTTGTACAAAAACGCATATTTACAGGCAAACTTCAAAATCAATACAAATTCATTTTCAGACAAATTTCAAATTGTTTTTCCTTTACCTGTTTTGTTTTGCAAAGAACGTCCAAAGTTTCATTTTTGATATATGCATTTGAGATTAATTACTGCTCATAAATATTTACATGTGAAACAAAGGATGAATTGCTGGTAATATCATAAACATGGGCATAAGAAATGTCCAAGCTGTGTAGTTGCTTTGTCCACCAGGTACAAGGTAGATTCAGCTGAAGAATATGGCTACGATACCTTCACTCCCCGCAGAGCAAGACAGTAATGATAGCTCTCCCAGCTGAGACTTGCAGTTAGGTACAAATCGGAAATACTCTCCCCCAAGCAGAGTTAGCCTACCACCAGCCCTAAAAAGGTTGGGTATCCCCCAGAAGGTCTTAATCTTCCCCAGCGGAGTATAAAGATATTCCCCAACAAGTATAAGAGCATCCCCAACAGTCTTAATATTCCTCAACGGAGTATAAGAATGTTCCTCGGCGGAATACAAGATACCCCCCAGTGGAGCCATTTCCCCAGCGCAATCTAAAAAAGCTTTCCCAACGTAGTTCAATCATTTTCCCCAGTAGACTTTGGAAGTTTATCCCCGGAGGAGTACAATAAACCTCCCCAGCCAGGTTCAAAGGAGCATTCCTAGCAGAACTTAGAGGTTTATCCCCATAAGAGTCTAACAGGATTATCCCCAGCAAGTTTCAATTGAAAGATCATCCCCCAACAAAGTTCTTTCTTTCCCCCCAACAAGAATTCAATCCTCAACAGATTCAATATCACCAGCAACGGTAACCCATCCCTAGCGGAGTTTATCAGCGGAATTCCCAGCGGAGTTTATCGTTAAAATCCTCAGCAGAGCATATATCTTCCCCACAGAGTAATTCCCCTCAGAGTAATCTCTTCATCAGTTTATTCCCCAACAGAGTCATCTCCTCCTGCAGGTTTATCTTCACAGTCATCTTCGTTCATCATCCCCAGCGGAAACGTAGAACTCAAATCTATTCTCCAGCAGTTCCGAGATTTATTTTCCCCAGCTAAAGCATTACATGTCCATACATCATGATACATGCATATACGCATCATACCATACAATCTCATTTATGTTGAGAACATCATTGCTTGATCCATATCATGCATTGCATATGACTGACCTTTACCTTTCAGGAAAGATGCAATTAAATTCTCAAATATCTCAATGGAGACAAAATCAGTTAAATCGATTCCTAAATATTTTTCTGAGGCCAACCCGTCAATGGAGACAAAATCAATTAAATCGATTTCTAAAGATTTTTCTGAGGCAAATCCAGTCAATGGAGACAACCCGACAATGGAGACAACCCGTCAATAGAAACAACTTGTCAATGGAGACAACCCGTCAATGGAGACAACCTGTCAATGGAGATAACCCGTCAATAGAGACAACCCGTCAATGGAGACAACCCGTCAATGGAGACAACCCGTCAATAGAGACAACCTGTCAATGGAGACAACCCGTCAATAGAGATAACCTGTCAATAGAGACAACCCGTCAATGGAGACAACCCGTTAATAGAGACAACCCGTCAATGGAGACAACCTGTCAATGGAGACAACCCGTCAATAAAGACAACCTGTCAATGGAGACAACCTGTCAATGGAGACAACCCGTTAATGGAGACAACCCGTCAAAAGAGACAACCCGTCAAAAGAGACAACCCATCAATGAAGACAAAACCACCTACCAACAATCTCCAAATGGCATCTGTAAGCCCATTCCCGACATCACAATGCTGATACCACTCCATGCGAGTGCAAATTTCTGGGCACTCTAGTGTTCAATCATCTCCCACCTTCGGATCACGAAAGGCCCGAACGCCAATCTATATCCTCAGGTTTAAGAAGATTGAACAGGAGCAACTGTTGTACCCCAAAATTTTCCCTCCCATATTTCTCAAAACATGTCAAGAATAATCTCAAGTTGCTCAAGATGGCTCAAGAATTGGACAATCAAATCATCTCCTAAGGCAGTCAATTCAAAATTAGGGTTTTGTGTTGCATCAAGGTCCTTACATCCAAATTACCTCAAGTTCTTCCCAATGTCCTAATATGTTCTTAAGTTCATCCATTTCAAATTTCAAGCCTTGCAGAGGAAGTTTGGTCAGTCAATTGCTCAAGAGGTCCAAAAATCGACTGTGCTAGGGCAAAAGTCAACTATGACCCAAATACAGTCAAACCTCAAGATTTTTTGTAACATTCTCATTTTGAATGATAATTCATCATTTGATCAAGGGTTGATCATGATTCATCAAGGATTGCTCAAGATTCATCAAGATTCAAAAGTTGCTAAATTAGGGTTTTGCAAGAAAAGTCAATTCCACTTTGACCAAGCATAACTTTCTCATACTTTATGAGAAATGGCCCATCCAAAGATCATTTTGAAGAGGATGCAATTTCCCACAATCCATCTTCACACCCCAAGATCAATAAATGCACTCACAAGAAGTTACAAATTTGGATATTATAGGTCATTTTTGAAAGTCAACAAAAACACCTTTTTTTCCAAAGCTTATAACTTGATAATGGAATATCAAAATGAGATGAGACAAAACGGGTTGGTTGGAGGACATCTCAAGGTTTCTAAAAAGTCCAATAACACTTCCAAAAGTTCAAAATTGAAGAAGTTATGCATTGTTGAAGTTTAGCATTTTTCTAAAATTGCCAAAAGTCAACTATCCTCAAAACTCCAATTTTTGACAAAAGGGCCCACTTTTTTTCACTTGATATGATCATGTCGCACCACACACGTGTCCTATCTTCAATTCCATGACCAATTATTAATTTTTCTATTTTATTTAATTTTTATTGATTTAATTCATTTTAAATCAATATTAATTCAAATAAAATCCAAAAATTGATGGAATAAGATTTTTTGATCATTACAGGTCTTCATTATCATGATACACATAATCAAATTCGTGCCAAGGCAAATCATGCACAAAATCTTGGATTTGGAAAGAATTTGAAAGCCTTTAATGGAGGAATCAAATCATATCTCAATTCATCAATATACATGGATTTAAGCCCAAACTTTTAACCTAATGCAGTCCTTTATACATGTACAAGCTAGGCATATCAAGGACACGACCTAAGAACGACAGAAACGGCAAAACCAAATTGGAGAAAAAGCTTGGAAAATTGAAAACTGAAATCCACCCTAGAGGCAAATTGGAGGCCAAAGCTCAACGTGGTGTTCTTTCCTGACATCCAACGAAGCTAAAGCAATCATAATCAAGCCCTGAGACAGCCCCAAACTCACTGTAAGTCGTCCTAAACACGACCCTGTGCACGAATTCATAACCTCTGAATCTTGCATCTTTTTTCCAAAATCTTGACACTATCATGTTAGTCAATTCATTTAGAGTACTTCTGCATTATTTAATTTTGTTTTTGTAGCCTATATCACCTTGCCAGTATCTAGGGTTTTGGAGATTTGCATTTGGGGTTTTATTTTACAGGAATAATTAGGACAAACGACGACCATGGATGTGTTCAGGGAAGAGAGACGAACACGTTGACGTTCTTAGTTTACGTTTACAGGACCTGGAAGTGGTTTTAGGATGATCCCACGGATCTTCCTGCGGATAAAAATCCGCAGGTAAGAAAACCAGGTTTTTGGTGAAGAAGACGACTAGGTGTCTTCCTCTGATAGGCCAGTTTAAATCTCGCGCTTTTTTATTTTTTTATTCTGACATTTATTTGTTTGTTTTATATATTATTTGATTTCCAATGTTATATCAATAAAACGCGTTGGTTGAGTTGGCAAGCAGGTTAGAGTATTGGCTAATGGGACCTGGGTTCGAATCCCAGGTCCCCCAAATTGCTTGTTATATTTTTTCCATAGGTATTCCCATACTGCATCCAGAGCGTGGACCACCATATGCCTACAAGTATCAACGCGCCAAATGGCCTCCTGGCCAAATCTGAAGGCTAGGATTGAAGGACCATCATATGTCTAGGTCAACAGGCGCATATGGAATCAACAAAGTCAAAGCAGTCTGGAACAAAAATGGGCCTTTGAGATGCTGATTCTACCTCCAGTTTGGGCCCATACCCCCGTATGGGTTTATTTCTTTTCCTTTTTTTATATTTCTTTTATTTAAATTGTTTTATTATTTTATTGTTAATTAACTAATTAATAATTTTCCTAATAAAATCAGAAAACACAAAAAATATTATTATTATTAATTTCATTATTTTATTTTTGTAAATAAATATTAATTAATTAACTTAGTTTTAAATAGGTTTAACATTTAATATTTTTTGCAATAAATTAAAATTAATGTAGAATTAGGTTTTTAATAACTTTTAACCATTTTTATTTTATTTCCTTAAAAAAAAATCCAAAAATATTTTCATTATTTAATTTAATTTAATTGTTCATTTAATTTAATTCCATAATTTCAAAGATAACAAAAAAACATGCTTTCTTTCAAAAAAGGGTCAAAACCCTAAAAATGCGCCGTCTTAATTTTTCCCACGCGATCTATATTTCCAATATTGTAATTGCTTCCAGTATGTAATAGTTTTTTTTAGGACTTTAATTATTTATCGCTTTCCTTTATTTTCCGCAATTTAAATTAAAGGGTTTGGTTTTGGCGATGTAAATACCCGACGCCTTGTAATAGTTTAAATTTAATTTCCCGCAATTTAATTTCCGCACAATATTAACTGTTAGATGTTTGATAATAGGGAATGCATGACAAGATTCAATGTATGAACTTAAAATCAATATAGCTCACCCATGACATGTACAGATAAAATTAACCGAACTAACACACTTGCACATGCCACTCTTAGGGTACACCTCACTTGGTTGCCTCGAACATGGTCATTGAGTATAGGAAGTTTTAGAGGTCACCCTCTTGTCCAAAGATCATAGTTGCCTCGGAAAAATGATCTAAGACATTAGGGTTACCGCTAAGGCGTCCTAACATTGCTTTAGTGACCACACGTCTCTTAATCGAATTGACCCGAAAACTCCAACAACGATGCTACCTACTCCTCAATAGTGGGATAGCATTGTCTAAAGGACATTAGCACATTTTAATTCCTTTTTTCGAGTAGGTAGATGGTTCTTAAGTACTTGCTCCTTTTAAAACAAAACAAAAACTTTTCGCACTTACACCTCTTTCAAACAAAAACTCTTTTCAAACCCACAAACACAAAAGAAAAGCAAATTTTGAAAACACAATGAGCAAGTACCTAAGAGCCCATGGATAACCACAGATAGAAAGGGTGCTAACACCTTCCCTTTCTATAATCTACCTCCCGAACCCGAGAAATATCTCAAAAAGGAATTTTTCCGTGCTTTTGTCCTTTCCTTGTTGGATAAAATAAAAGACGGTGGCGACTTTTGCTTACTGCGACATTTTGCGAAAACAAATGCAAAACGCGAACCAGCATTCCAAAATAGTCAGTTCTCATTCCCACCGATCACAGGTTCCAACATCCTCATCAGCATCAATAAAAGATAAAGATGAAAAATGGCTTACCATCATAGCCTGCTCTCGACCAATCATTACCAGCTTTCCATTCCTTACAAACTTCAATTTCTGATGGAGCTTGGAAGTGTCTGCCTCTGCATCATGGATCCATGGACGACCCAATAGGCAACTGTAGGCGGCACGAATATCCATTACTTGAAAAGTGATCTGAAAGTTATGAGGACCAATTATTATAGGGAGATTCACTTCACCAATGACAGTCTTCCTAGAACCATCAAACGCTTTGACAATTACCCCACTAGGTCTCATGGGAGCACCTTGATATGAAAGTCGAGATAATGTAGTTTTGGGCATTACATTTAATGACGAACCTGTATCTACTAGCACACTTGACAAAGTATCATTTCCACAACTAATTGAGATATGCAAAGCCATATTATGGTTTCTTCCCTCCTCCAGAAGCTCTTCATCACTGAAACCAAGATTGTTACACGAAGTAATATTTCCCACAATTCCATCAAATTGGTCAACCGTCACGTCATGATCTACGAATGCCTGGTCCAAGACCTTCATCAAAGCTTCCCTATGGGCACCAGAATCTCTTAGTAAAGCAAGCACATAAATTTTGGAAGGAGTTTGTAATAGTTGGTCCACAATCTTGTATTCACTTCTCTTGATGAGCTTCAAGATCTCATCATCGGGGTGTGGGATAGGTTCATTGGATCGGCCTATCTCAACCCTTGGTTTAACATTCCTCGCTGGAATTTCTGCCGGTATAGGCCTCCTAACTTGAACTTCTGGTCTCTTCAATGGTACTACCGCAAAGATACGTCCGCTTCTTGTTACTCTGCTCACATCAGCAATGTTAACAAAAGATGGCATTGACGGTATAGGAACTTCTACCCCGTTCTTGATCATTGTGGCATTATACTTGTACGGTATAGCTTGGTCTGAATTGTAAGGCACAAGACCAGGTGGATAAATGATCAAAGGAGCAACAAGTGCAGTCTGACTGTCATAAACGATCTCTACTAGTTCAGGCAAGTTGAATTATGGTATTATAACATTCACTTCATCTACCGGATCTCTGTCATGTGTAATAGTGATAACCCTTTGGTCTAACAATTTTTGAATATCCTCCTTCATAATAGGGCAATCAACTTCTCTTGAACAAAATTCACAAACATCATAATCATGCTGATGCTTAAAGAAAGCAAGTCTTCTTAAGCTTTGATGTAACCTGATCAACGAATCCCTTATGTGCTCAACTTGAAAAACTCAAAACTTTCCCAGACAATCTTCCACCATATTCACTGATGCTGATCCATGTCGAGGCAAAGGATTATCTCTAACATTCGAGTTAACATCCTTGAAAGACAAAATACCGTTCTTAATCAACCTCTATACATCTGCCTTTAAAGCAAAGCAATTTTCAATGTTGTGCCCCAGCGACCCTTGATAATGTGCACATAATTGATCCGCCTTGTACCAAGGAGAAGTATTATTCAGTGCGATAGGAGGAGGATTCGTCGTTATGAGGTTTTTCCTGATCAGAGCGGGGAACAACTTAGTGTAAGTCATGGGAATGGCATCAAATTGCGGTTTCCTTGGTGAACGATTCTGGTTATTAAATTAATGAGCCTGTTGTCGAGGCTGCTGTTGAAATGACCGTTGCTGAATTGGTGGGGTTTTATGAGGTGGGGTCACCATTGTTGGGCGGACAGCCGGAGTGACTGTCACGACATGTGAACAGCCTCTCCTTGGTCTCCCAGGAAAAATTACACTGACATCTTATTCTTTCCTTTTAGGGAAAACACTTCATAACTTCTTGAGACTACTAGATGGACTTCCTTCCTTAACCAAACGTCCCTCACGAATTCCTTCTTCCAGTCGCATGCCCATACTTACCATCTCGGTGAAGTCACTGGGTGCGCTTGCAATCATTCTTTCATAATAGAAAGAACCTAAGGTCTTCAGGAAGATCTTTGTCATTTCCTTCTCTTCAAGAGGGGGATAAATCTGAGCAGCAATCTCGCAGCACCTCTGGGCATATTCTTTAAAGGACTCTTTGTCTTTCTGGGACATCGCCCGGAGTTGATCTCTGTCCGGCGCCATGTCGACATTGTACTTATACTGGAGAACAAAAGCTTCACTAAGATCGTTGAAATTACGGATTCGGGTGCCATCCAAACCCATATACCATTTTAGAGTGGCACCAGTCAAACTGTCTTGGAAGTAGTGAATTAATAAATTATGATCATCAGAATATGTAGACATATTTCTTACATACATGGTTAAATGACTCCGCGGACACGAGTCACCTTTATACCTTTTAAAGTCCGGCACTTTGAATTTGGCTGGAATTTTTACATTTGGAACTAAACACAAATCATGAGTATTCTTTCCAAACAAATCTTTTCCTTTCAGCGCTCTGATTTCCCTCTGCATCTCCTGAAATTGGTCTTGAAATTCCTCCATTCTATCGAAAAGACCTACACTTTCAGCAGTTTCAGCATGATAAGTGGGTTCATTCATGTATGGCATAGAATGAACCACAGGAGCGGCATTAGTCATCACTGGTTGAAGGAAAGGTACCACAGGCGGGATTACAGGTGGCATAGTTGTTGTCTCCGGTTGAGGAAAGGACACAGTAGGTTGAATCAAGGATTGTACGGCAGGCTGATACCCTTCTGGCATGAAGTTATAAGGCATTCCCCATGGAAAACCCTTCGGCATCTGATGTTGAAGCGGAGAGTTGACTTGAGTCACAGACGTTGGAATGGTGACAATCTCAGAAACCATAGTAGTTGAAGTCGGAATCTCAGCAGCTGAAGTCGATGGCTGATTCTGAGCAACCATCAAGCTTTCCACTAGCGCAGTTAACTTTTCCATTCCGACACGAAGGGTAGCAACCTCTTCGCGAAGCTCGTGGTTTTCCTATTCCAGATCTTCCATCTTCCTTTGACGATTGGCTCGGGTATCGTACCGATGAGATAGCTTGACAATCTATCGGAGTGGAAAAAGAAACAAGGATAAGACTCTAGAAAAACATGTGAAGTGGAATGTTGGATGATGCATGATATGCGATGCAAATGATCATTTGTTTTGATAGTTTTTCAAGGAACTTTAGAACTTTGATAACTTTGCACACATTAATGGTAAAGGAATTTGGAACAACAAAAACTCATTTCATTAATCAAAGCGGTAAATTACAACTTACAACTTTGGGACAACAAAAGCAATAAATTACAACTTTGAGACAACAACCCAATAATAAAAGCAGTAAATTACAACTTTGGAACATGAACCCCTTTTATAGAGTTTAACAAAATGACATCAGTAATAAAACTAAAACTAAGAACTAAAGATCACTCAGAATCATCAGATGAAGGACCAAATGCCAACTGTAACTGAAGCTTCATAATCTTCTCTTCATAAAAGTCTTCCATCTCTTTCTTCTCAGCTACCAGTTGATCAATGACTTCCTTTCGTGGACTAGGAACAAGAGAAACGCCTACCAAATCTCCCTTCTTTCTCTTCCTTTCATTTGCATATTTCTTGAGTAGTGCATCCTTTTGACGAAGCTTCTCATCATGATCAATAAACCAGCCGTCTTGAATAAATAGTAAATCCTCCTTTTCCTTCAGCTGTCGAGTCAGGACCCTATTCTCATATTCAGACATATTATACTTTTCTTTCCATGCATCTCTTTCGGACTTCATCCTAGCCAAATTTCCTTGGTATTCTCTCATGTTCTTGACAGGGATATCAATAGATGATGATGCAACAACAGGGAATAAAGGTTTTCGGGGTTATAAGGCATCTTGATAGCACAAGCCCTAGAACGAACCCATTGTAGGTAAGGCTCCAAAGAAACAATACCTTTATGCCCCAACAAGTCTCTCCCTTTTCTATGGATGTGACGCCAAGCTCCTTCGATCTCCTTCTTAGCTGCTTGATGATCTTTTCCTTCTTGTAGAAAGAAACCACTCACATGAATGTTGTTCGGCTTGTCCCTCATCGGGTATCCAAACTGACGGCGCGCGAGAAAAGGATTATAGTTAATTCCTCCTTTCGTACCAAGAAGAGGCACGTTGGGAAAAGCACCACAGCTATCGATGATCTTCACGTCATAGTAAGCTCGATTATACCAATCAATGTCGGAATGAGTGAGAGCCATAATTTTTGGCGCCCATCACGGCTCCTTCTCGAGATCCCAGAAAACATCAGACCTAGGTAGATGAGAAACATACCACTGATATAGCAACGGTGCACAACAAATAATCATCCCTCCTTGATAAGAGTTTTGAAGATGGATGGAGTCGTAGGTATCTCCTAGCAGCGTAGGGACCGGATTTCCAATCAATAAGATTCTGGTGACGTTGATATCCACGAATTTATCAATGTTAGGGAACAAGAATAGGCCATAAGCGAGTAAAGCAAAAACATCTTCAAAGGCAATAGTATCTTTTATCTCAGCAAAATGACGAGCTTTTTTCAACAAAAAGTGCGCAGATAAGCCTCAGATTCCCCCTTTGATAGTCATGCTCTCCTCTATCTCCGACTTCCTCAAGTGGGTGATGGTCGCTATCTCGTGAGATTTGGGTTCCTCCTCTAAGCCAGAAAAAGGAACACAGTCGGTGATCGGCAAACCAAGTATGTATGAGTACTCTTCTAAGGTGGGAATTAACTGGTAATCAGGGAAGGTGAAGCATCGATACAATGGATCGTAGAATTGGACCAACGTACTAAGGATGCCTTCCTTCATCTTGCGCTTCATGAGAGGTATAATGGACCCATATTTCTTCTGAAACTCTGTCAGGTTCTCGATCTTAGGAATCAAACTCTTCAGCTCTTCAATCTCAGGCTCCTTAAAACTATAACTTCGAGTGTTTCTTCTTCCAAACTCCATAATAACAGTACCTGAGATGTCTGCAAAAATCATTCTTAAGTTCCTTGAAAACAAGTTTTACAAAAAATGTTTATGGATGAATGATAATGCAACAGTTACACACAAGTTCACAAACATGGGGTTCAAAGGTTCAACGCTTCGAGGATGGAGTCAAAGGTAAAGCCCACCCCAGGGTATGTATTAAAAGTTTAATCACACCTGCAAGACAAGGTTATAAGAGTTCCCAGAGTCTACATTCCTCCTTCGGATATTACCAACATCTTGATTACTCAATAATTAGCAATATTCTCAAGAGAAACTCATCCGAGCGTAGCATCGCGTGACAACTACTTCTGGATTACTCTGTTATAGTCTCCGCGCTACACCTAAAAAGGCCAAGATGGGTTAGGGTTCTACGGTTCTCAGCTTCTCTGGCTCCCAAGTCGAAAAATAATAATGTCTTCCTGATTACTCGGTAAACAAATACTACGTTCAAAAGGGCCTTCCACTGAGTGGGGGATTTCATGCCTCATTCTTCGAGATTACTCCCTCAAAGTTAATATGACTATACCGTCCATCCTATTCTTAAGTGTAATGTAGTCCGGGTATAGGACTTGTCCTTTGCAAAAAACCCAAAAAACCCCAATATATACATATAATCAAACAAACAAGCAAATAATAATAAAACAGATAAGACAAACTAGGCTTAACCCAGTTAGGGATGGACCAGCAAGAGGTCAATCTTTCCCCAGTAGAGTCGCCATTTCTGTAGCGATAAAAAATGTAGTGGGGTAAATCGGAGATCGAGCTATTAATTAACTCGTCTCACAAAAGCAAGAGTCGCCACCGCGCTTTATTATTTACAAGGGAAAAGGGAAAAGAGCAAAATAAAACCCTAAAATATGCAATGTAAAATAATACTAAAAAGTAATGAAAATACAAGGCATTTTGAAAAGAGGTCTAGAGTTTGGGGGTTGGTTATACAATGGGAAGGTATTAGCACCCAATGTATCTATAATATTCTATAGGAACCTTTTGAAATATTTGTTTATTAAAATAGTTTGTTTGATTAAAATAGCTTGTTTGGCCAAAAATGGGTAGGGGCGAGATTTTGAAGATACGACGACCTAACGTCGAAGTTTTGACTTAAAAGGTGTGAGTTTTGAAAATTGAACATTTGGAAAAATTATCTTAAGTTTTAAAAAAATAATGAACGAAAGATGAATGAGGGTATTCGCACGATGTGTTTGATGACATGAAGTCGACAAAAATTAAACAATTCCCTTGGATTTGAGACGGACGAAAGATATACAGATTAACAATCGATTAATTAAAATTACAATTGAATAGTTAACTAATGTAAATTAAATCATACTAGAATGCATTTTAACGATTAAATAAATAATCAAAAGTACATGAAGATTAAATTACGAAATCATGGATTTTTAATAAATAACAAAAACTAAATCATGAAACATGTACTTTTTGAATAATTAAATAAAAAACAACACAAAATAAAAATAAAAATAAAATAAAAACTAATAGTATGTTGACAAAATTAAATAAAATATGAATTTTAATTAAGCATGTTTTTTATGTGTCTTTAAGATTGCTGGTAATATGCTTTGCCAATTAAAATAAGCTATTATTCATTTATATGCATGAGTTATTTAAAACATAAGGAAAAATGGTATTGAAGCTGGACCAAAACACAAGCCCAATGGGCCAACCGGGTCAAGAAAGGAATAAGACAAATGAAAACCCTAAATATGCTAAAGAAGGGCGCGGCGGCTGCATGCTGGCATATGCTGTAACGTTGGAAAAAGAAACAAACTACTATTATTATGAATAAACAAATAACAGAAAGAAAAAGAAAAAAAGAAAACACTCTTCTCTCTCTTCACGGATTCACTTGTTTCTTCCTCTCTCTCTGTATCGTTCACTTACTGTAAACAAAAATAACAAAAAAAATTTAAACCAATTTTTATCTCTCTCTCTCTCTCTCTCTCTCGTACATTCTAAATCTCAGGAAAAAAACACAGTGAGCGAAGAAAACGCCGCGGCGGAGGAAGACGTGAGCGAGGAGAGAAGTGAGATCGGCGGAGATCTGGTTGTAAGGGATCAATGGCGTTGACGGTTGTGGTTTAGTGATGAATTTGCGAAAAGATGAAGGGAGTATCGGTTGGGATGGTACTGAGGTGATTACGATGGTGATGAATGTGATGGCAAAAGGGTGAATCAGATGGGGATGAAGAAGAGATACAGAGGGTGTGATTTATGGAAGGAGGTTGTAGTGGTTAGATGATGGTAGGGAATTTCGTTGCAGAAGGTTAGCAGAAAAGAAGAATGGTTTTTTGAACCACCTACTATGCCTCTTCCTTTTTCTATTGATAAGCTCTTTTCGTGTTTGTCTTTTTTTTTTCAGGCGAGAAATAGAAAGAGAAGACAAGGGCTTGAGGCTTTGAAAAAAAACATGCTCTATTAATTTTGCAGGTTCCACCGCTGTTTTGTGGTTAACTTGTTTGACAGGTTATAATTTTAACAGGTTGTTGTTGTTTGAACAGGTTTTAGCGTTTGAAGATTATATGCCGTTTTTGGATTTTGGTACAGCAAGTTGGACAACATGTTTTTTTGGACAGGTTTTATGGCTTTATGTTGTTATGTGGTTAACTAGTTTTGAGAGGTTTAATGGGTTTCTACAATTTTGACAAGGTTAAGGTTCTTTAACAAGCTTTATGGTTTGGGCAGGTTAAACTGTTAACAAGTTCTAAGTTTTTTTAGATTGGACGTTTTTTGGATGACAGGTTGTATTGATTATGCGGTTCTATGTTTTGGATAGCAAGTGTTAGGATTTGCGGAATCACATAAAACAAACTTCTACAATTTATTTCTGATATTCTTTTAAAATTGTTTTTTTGTGTGTTTATTAATACTAACATTTTCGAAATGTAACAAATTGCAGCAACTAACAAAAAAAAAACAGCAAGGAAAGTAATGAAGAAACAAGCATCATATGGCAGAAAAATGGCGTAATAGAATAGTTTAAACATGATTATATGCAGCAATATATAGGGAGGAGGAAGAAATAATACCTATCAGAGCCTCTCCGATGGGACTTCTAACACCGTAAGTTTTCTTTAGTTTGCTATATTTTTCTTCTTGCTGGATTTTTAGAACAAAAACTCTATTTTTCTATTTTTCCCAACTGCTGAATTTTAGAACAAAACTTCTATTTTTTCTGTTTTTCTCACTTGCTGAATTTTTGACTTCTCTCCTATTTGTGTTGACAAAGGCCTCCATTTATAGTGGAGTGTATGGGGTTGTAGGGGGAAAAACAGTAGAGATTTGAACTGTTTTGGCAAGTTGTTTTCATGCTTTGTTCATACAATTTATTTTAACCATTTTGATGCAAACTGTGGCTACTTTGATGCAGGTTGGAGTAGATTTTGGCAGCATTTGAGGCTGCTGTATGTTGCTGTTTTTTCAGGCTGTTGTAGCATTTTACAACATCTTTTCTTTGTTATTATTTTCCAGGCTGTTGTAGCATTGTTGACCAGCAAAAATACAACAAAATTGGGCTTGAAAATGGGTTGCAAAATGGACTGCATTAGCAACTTTGCTGAATTTTTTTTTTTAGTGTTGAAAATGTATTTTGTACAAACTTGTATCTTCTTTGCAACTTTGTAATAATAACTCAAATAAATTGTAACATGAATAAACATGTATTCTTCAATATAATCTCAAATCCTTTGGTAGTTATAAATAATCTTGAATCTTCATATAAACATGAATCTTGATATATCTTGATAAAATTCCAAGTCTTCCATTTGAATTTGGGAAATAATTGAATAATACTTGGATGAATTGTTGAATGATGAATAAATAATAATGCAAGTCTTGGACTTTAATCTTGCATTTTTGTAATAGAAATCCAAATAAATCACATGGATTAATTTTGTAATCAAATAGAATTCCTCATGTAATTAAATAGAATTCCCCACTAACTTCTTGAAATAAGGTTTCATGTATTTAAATAACCATGATGTAGATCCACCAAAATAATCACAAAAAATAATCTTGAATAAATATTTCATGCGATAAATGAATATTCTTGGATGAGATCTCTTGATAGCTCTTCTTTAATTATCACTTGAATTCAAATAAAGAAAATTCCAAATATTCCAAAAAAAATCTTCTAGAACGGTTGTGAATTTAATCATCCCATTTCGGTGAAATTCAACCCGCGTCATGAGAAAATTTGCAGATGACTTTTGGTCCAAGAAATCGAAAATGACGGTATAACTTGGTTTTTCTTGTATCTTAGAATAATGTGAAACACACATGAACCAAAGCCAGTAGAACTTCAACTGTTCTTCCTGAAAAATATTCGGAGAAAACGGAGACCATCCATTGGACAGAGTGTGGAAATAAATGCACAATTCTCTGAAATTCTTTGATGAACCAGTCTTTTGGAAATTAATGAACGACAACATTTATGTCCTGAGACTCGAAACCCTAATCGACGTACAACGTCTGATGCTCTTCTTTCAGACCTATTTTCTGCACATGAAAACAAAACAACAAAACATACACTTCGTGCTTGATTAGTGTGATCGGGACTTTATAAGTCTGTCGGGATACTAACTGCAAGTATACAGTTCAGTCGTTCTAGTTTTAAAAGATTATCGAACCCACAGAGACTGAGGATCAATCGCATACGATCTAATGCTACAGTTTGTTTAACTAAGCGATGAATATTCGATTTTTGGGGGGAAACAGTTTAAATAAAAATAATAGTAATAGATATACCGGTATGTGATAGTCGGACTTCGGGAATTCGGTGAATCGCTTGGCCTATAAAGTATTTCGGTAAAAACTAATTGTTTAAAAACCTGAGACATACACTCTCGTGTTCATGAAATAAGTTATGCTACTAAACCTAGTGGATGCACTTTAAATTTAATAACACTTTTTGAAAACAATTTGAGTTTAATTAATTTATTAAAACACTCTCGTGTATTTAAAAATTAATGTTTCGTTACCACTATCCGGGTTGAACCCCAGCTCTCGCATGCTGGTTCTTGCCTTAATTAATTTCCCACTCTCATGGCAAAATCGTGTTAATTAACCTCTCACTCTCGTGACAAGGGTAGTTAAATTAATCTTGGAAATTGGAAACCAGAAATTGTTTTATAAATAAATATTTTTTGCCAAGGTATCACCGAATTCTTTCGGTTCTTAAGAGTCACATACCGGTACGAATAATTTAGCCAGACATAATAGATTTAACAACAATGCAATTCAAAATATAATTCATAAAAATAATTGGCATAATACAAAAAATGAATAAATATTAATTGCAATAAAAACCTGGAATTAAAGTTGCTATGGTAATCTTGAAGTATTACAATATTCCTTGCAGCTTGATTGAAGTAAATGAATTGTGTTAATTCTTGAATGAAGAATTAACACCTAAAACTAAAGTTTGAAATAGAAATTACAGCAATGTAGAAAAAAACTCTAAAACAAGGAAATAGAAATAATTGCAAAAACTAATAAATTTGTTATGAGAAAATTCCTTCGACCCCTGCAGCTTTGCACTACCACACATATATATATATATAGCAGAGGAAATAGCAGTTGAAAGTGTCTTGAGAAAAGGTTAAGTGGAGGAAATATAGGGAGCATGGTTACTGAGTGGAGGGAAAATAGGAGAACAAGTCTACCCTTGCGTTGCCCACGTCTCCACCCATTTACAACGTCCATCTTCATGCGCGTGACGGTCGTCATAGGTGGGTGACGGTTGTAACGCGCTTAAATAGCGCATTACGCTCGTCGGTGATGTGTGACGAGCGTTATTCCAAGTTGGGCGGCGTTACGCCCGTCACAAGGGTGTGACGACCGTCACTGCTCCAAAAATCCAAACTTTGCATTTTTAGTTCTTTTTCTCTTTGTTTATTGTCTAGCCTTCTTCAAGTTGTCCTTTTCCATTGGTTTGAGTTGATAGATGTTATACATGTAAAAAGACAAATAAAGTCGGAATAATCGGGGGTTAGACGACTTAATGTAATATAAAATCGGTAAAAAGCATAGTAATTATGTGATACATTTTCTCGTTATCAAATTCCCCCATACTTAAACCTTTGCTTGTCCTCAAGCAAATAGTCATTAGAAAGGTCGGACAAGTTTTGTCAAGCGCATAAGCATGACATACCTTGGATTTTTAAAGTAATTTCGAGAAATCCTCGTCGGTTCGGCCAATATTTGAGTGAAACACTAAAGATACACTAATGACACAAGCAATAAGCTTAGTCGTAGGCTTCCATTTCAAACGAGCTATCCAACAGTTCCATTATAATTCTTCCCGGAGTTCCTCGTATTTATTTCACCCGGTTTTGTTCTGGCGCAATCACACTAAGCCTTTTGTCTTAGCACGCACGTAGTGGAGTAACCGGTTAGTGACTTTGATCCTTTTAGCACGGGGTCTGGTACATGAATGTGGCAACCCTACATATGTTATCCAAGTTGGAGGTTATGGGGGATCGAGCCATAGCACGCCCTACCGAGTTCAGAACCAGATACCTCTGAGCCAACCTTCACTGGATTCCTTCATTATTTTCTCAACTCTTATATGTGACCGTATATTTTGGTGCAAAAAATTTCTTTTCTTTTAGCAGCGAGATAGGAAGGATATTTTAATGATCAGGCATCAAACACTTATATTTATCGATTCTCCACGTGGTTTGTGTCAAGACGGTGCTGACTGCTAGTATAAACTACTATGGGTTACTGTAGAACTAAAAACTCTAGATGTCGGTATAATGGTTAGTGAAACGGATCGCGTAAATAGGAAGTCTACGGTGTCATAACCGTATCAATCTTGTTATGTCGTTTTCGGCTTCCCTAACCGGGGATTTCATTAGAATAGGTATGTCGGGCTAATGCGAAGATAAATTTTTTTTGGTATGGCTGAATAAAGTGAAGAATTTAAATCGAGATGTATCATAAAAATTACTAGATTATAAATGAAGGAAAGGTACCTCTCCCATACTAAATCCGACATTGTCCTCAATGTTGCGGTGCATAGGCAGGGAAGTACAATTACAAAAACAAACGGAAAGGAAATGAAACAGAAAAAATAAGAAACTACATAAAAAATAAAGAAAAAACTATTGGTGACCACGTCCTCTACTCTTGGTGCGAGAGCGTCTGGTAGGAGTGGCTTCTGTGTCAGTGTCTTGGAACCAAGGGTGCTGACGTCCATCCTTAGGGCGTTGAGCTCTGACAGGGCCTCATTTAACCTCTCATTCATGTTGCGCTGCCCAGTCAAGATCTGAGCGTTTTGAGCGCACAGAGACTCAAATTGCTCGTGTTGCCTTCTTTCAAGTGCTGCGTTCATTTGGTTTTGCATATGGATGGCGCGGAGGATGTCTTCAAGATTAATAGGAGGAGGTGCAGATGAAGATCCTGGAATGTCGTGGACGGGAGGAGCACTATCCAGCTCTTCTTGCATTTTGTCTACGGGGGCTGCAGGTTGGTCTTCATGAGCAGGTGCACGCTCTGCGGGAATTTCAGGATCGAACAACCAGTTTGCTCAGTTTCTTGGATCAATTCGGTCCCTGCAAGGAAAAATGATGTTCTGATAGACAGTGTTCCTGATTACAGGGTGGAATCTGCCATCCTCCCGCTCGTAAATGAGATGTGCGGCTTTACAGTGATCCAAAGTTAGCAAAGTCGGTGCCATAGAAGGCAAAGTCGCGAGAACAACACCGTAGTTCAGACCTATATCAAGTGAAGTGACCAGCCCTCTGAAATAAAATGGTTTTCCTACTCTAGCACAAATAGAGTGGATGTGAGCAAGTAAGAACGGGGCAGCATTGATCTTTTGCCCTGTGAACGCGCAATGCAAAAAGAAGAGCTCCTTGGAGTTGAGCTTATGGTTGCTATCACGGGCGAAGATTGTGTTTCTGGGGATGCGGTGGAAATAGCGGATGGCCGGATTATGAATGTGGGTGGCATTTAGGTGGTCGTAGGATCCGGCACGGATATTCTTCAAACTGTGCCATAAGTTGAAGGCTTCCTCACCAAAATTATCCGGCACCCGGAGATGAACACCTTTGTCCGAACAGAAGCCTAAAAGTCGCGCGATGTCGGATTGAGGCAACTCGTGCTCAATGCCCAACATGCGGAATTTGGCCAGGCCTGCCAGTTGGTTCGTGGCACCTGGCGGAGTGATGTAAACAAAGGAACTCAAAAACTCAAGAGTAAGAGTTTCATAAATCGGTCTTGGTTCACGGCACAAGTTCCATAAATCTACACTCTACAACAATTGGCGGACACTGTCAAGTAGTCCCAAACTCCTCAGGCAGTCGATATCAACGTACCGTGTGGGTTGGAGACCTCGGTGTTGAAATTTCTGAAATTTTTTCCGTTGGTTTTCTCCTTGTTCGCCGGCTCTGAAAGTGAGAGCAGGAGCTTGTGGGTTGTTGGCCATGGTGTTCGTAGAACTGATTGCAAAAGGTTTGGAATATGAAATTGGGGTAGTGGGTGGATAGTAATTTAGTGTTGGAAGTTTAGAAGTTTGAAGAAAAATGGAGTGGAGTGGGTAGTTTTCGTGTGATGGCAACAATGGAGGAAATGGGTTTATGAAGGGAATGGTTGGAACGATTCTGTAATAGCCGTTCTGATATGTTGTGCGCGTGACGGTCGTCACGAGGGTGTGACGGTCGTCACGAGGGTGTGACGGTCGTCACAAGGCAAAAAGGCGTGTTACGCTCGTCACGAGGGTGTGACGGTCGTAACGCGTTTAATGTCATTAATGAGAAGACCGTTACAGGACCGTTGGGGGTGTTTATATATTTTTATATATTTTTATTATTTTCTTAATATTTTAAGTTTGAAATATTTTAATTAATTAGAGTTTTGAAATATTTTTAAGTATTCTAATAATACAAACAGTAAATAAACAGTAAATTAAAGGGAATAAATAGTATACTGAAAAAGGAATGAAATAAAATAAAATAAACTTGGTACTTGATAAATAATTGAATTAATTCATAAAAATTGTTTCGAAATAACTAAAAATAAAAATGAAATAACTAAAAATAAAAATGATAAAATGCTAAAATAACTAGAATCCCTCCCACACTAAAACTAAACAGTGTCCCCACTGTATGTACAAATGCGAGAGAAAAGAATAAGATAACAACGACAACTCTAGCCACGGGGAGGCGGAAACATATGTTGGTGCATGAAATCCAGCTGATCGGTCACCAAATCCATGAAAGCGATGAAATCCACCCGGAGAGATGTAAGCTCGCCCCACATGCCAGTAATAGCTTCATGCAAAGAGTGCAGGGTAACAGTAGGTGAAGGTGGTGGTGGAATCTATGGAGCCTGGGTGGTGGTCTCAGTAGAAGTTGCCTGCTGTTCCCATGGATCGGGGAACTCATGGTATCCTGGTGGTGTGGCAGGGTCTTCATCAGCATTAGAAGTATTGGGTACTTCATAAATGTCAACAGTAGAAGGAGACGAAGGCGGTGTAGCAGGATGGTAGAGGTCAAAAAGCCAGTTAGCTCTATTATGCAAACTAGTGATAGGGTTCGGGAGCTTAAACTGGTGGACAATCTCATGATTAATTAACAGCTCAAATTGATCTGGCCCAAGGTTCCCGATAAAGCTGGTGTTGAAGCAGAATTCAATGTTCATCGGCTTTATTCCATAAAGCATGGGCTGATCCTAGCATAGGTCTGCGGAGTCCAATTGCATTTGATAGCATAGTGACTAAACCACCCAATAGGATTGGTGCATTTGGAGTCTGGATGATACACTCCATGTTAGCTAGCATATAAGCGGCACCATTTACCGGACGACTCTGGGATGCACAATACATAATGAAGAGCTCATCGCGGGATACAGATGTAACATTCTACTGTTTACCAAAGATAGTGTGGGCGATGATCTTGTGAAAGTACCTGATAGTCGGGTTATGGATGCACTCAGAATAAAGATTAGACGGCTCTGGATGGTTATTGCCAGCGATGCTTCCCCAAAAAAAATCAAGATCAGAATCAAGCAAGAGGTCCTCCTGGGTCATAGTGATAACATCAGGTTCAAAAGGGAACCCTAGCAGGTGGCTAAACTCCCTGAGGTTATAGGTGTAGTCCATGTCAAACATCCTGAAAGTGATCAACCCACGGTTGAATCCTATACCATGATTTGGAATGAAGCTCAGGGTGCTCAGGAACTCAAGGGTCAGTTTCTTGTAAGTACAGTACCGTCTTCGGATAGGAGTAGTGTCCCAGCCAATCTGATGTAGAAAATACATGACACTCTCACGAATGCCAAGAGCGGTCATAGCATGGTCATCAGCGTAGATTGTAGGGCACATTTCCCGCTCAGCCAGATCCTCAAAGCGTCTTCTTTGGTGTCTGCTTCTCAAAGTGACATTCATGAAGTTTAGACGTGCCATAGCGCTAAATATGAAAGCAAAAGAATTACCCCCTGAAAATATTTAATAAATGTTTGAAAAAAAACTAAGTTAGTATTTTCAGGTTAAGAATTTGCCAAAGTTAAATAAAAAAGAAAAAGAAAGTGTAAAGGGAAAATAAAAATAGAAGAAAATAGAAAGGAGTAAGAGATGCAATCATGAAAATTTTAAAGATTAAGAAAAGAAAAGAAAAATAAAAACATGTTAAAACAGTAAAAATAATTAAAATAAAACATGGGTTGCCTCCCACGAAGCGCCTTTATTTTATGTCGACGGCTCGACAGAGAATACCTATTCATTTAGGTATCGGGGTAGGCGGCTCACTTAACTGAAGATAAGCCGAATAGTTGATATTTCCGACGTTAAAGTAGTGCTTTAAGCGCTGGCCATTGACTATGAATGGTTCGATAGAATTTCCTTTAATTTCTATCGCACCACTTGGGAAAACTTTTTTAATTTCGAATGGTCCGGACCATCTGGAACGTAATTTTCTCGGGAAAAGTTTCAGTCTAGAGTTGAATAGGAGTACGATGTCTCCTTCCTTAAATTCTTTCCGCGAGATACGCTTATCGTGCCATTTTTTGCTTCTTTCTTTATAGATTCTAGCATTTTCATAAGCATCTAAACGCAATTCTTCTAATTCATGGATATCTAATACTCGTTTCTCGCCAGCGATCTTGTAATTTAAGTTAAGGGTTTTAATGGCCCAATAAGCTTTATGTTCTAATTCTACTGGCAAATGACAAGATTTTCCATAAACTAACTTAAACGGTGTTGTTCCGATAGGGGTTTTAAAAGTTGTCCGATATGCCCAAAGAGCATCATTTAGCTTGGAGGACCAATCTTTCCTATATGTGGCTACGGTTTTCTCAAGGATTTATTTTATCTCCCTATTTGACACTTCCACTTGTCCGCTCGTTTGAGGATGGTATGGTGTGGCTATGCGATGTTTAGCGCCATATTTTAAAAGTAACTTTTCGAAAATTCTAGAGATAAAATGGGAACCACCATCACTGATTACTAGTCTTGGTACACCGAATCGTGGGAAGATAATATGCTTGAATAGTTTTAGTACCACTCGTGTATCGTTTGTGGGTGCGGCGATGGCTTCAATCCATTTTGATACGTAGTCAACGACTACCAAAATATACTTATTTCCAAAATATGCGGGGAATGGTCCCATGAAATCAATTCCCCATACATCGAAAATTTCTACTTCGAGGATTCCTTTTTGCGGCATTTCGTCGCGTCTAGATATATTTCCTGTGCGTTGACATCTATCGCAGTTCATAATTGCTACGTGGACGTATTTCCATAAGGTAGGCCAAAAGAAGCCAGCTTGAAGTATTTTTGCACAAGTTTTCGACGTACTAGCGTGTCCACCATAAGGGGCAAAATGGCAATGGGAAATGACGTCGTCTATTTCATCATTAGGAACGCAGCGACGGTAGATACCATCGGCGCCTCTTTTAAAGAGTAATGGTTCATCCCAAAAGTAGTGTTTAAGATCATGGAAGAATTTCTTCCGCTGTTGGTACGTTAAGTCAGGTGGTAAAACACCGGCAGCTAAATAGTTGACGAAATCAACGTACCATGGTAATGTGGTGTTGGTACAAATGGCTTTTACTACCGCAGTTGTTAAAGGTTCATTGTGTTGATCTAAACTGTCGGTAGGGTCTATCTCTAGCTTAGCAATAAGGCGTTCATAAGGGAAATCTTCGTTTATGGGAACACTCTCGGTTTGGATTCCATCTAATCTTGATAAATGGTCAGCTACCACGTTTTCAGTTCCTCTTTTGTCTTTTATTTCCAAATCAAACTCTTGTAGGAGTAAGATCCATCTGAGTAGTCACGGTTTGGCGTCTTTCTTGCTTAGTAAGTATCGGATCGCGGCATGATCCATGTAAATAATGATTTTGGTGCCTACTAAGTAGGAACGAAATTTATCCAATGCAAATACCACAACTAAGAGTTCCTTCTCCGTAGTGGCGTAATTCATTTGTGCGGGATCAAGTGTTCTGCTTGCGTAGTAGATAGCGTGAAGCTTTTTATCTTTGCGTTGTCCTAGGACTACGCCTACAGCATAATCGCTCACATCACACATTATTTCAAATGGTAGGTTCCAATCAGGAGGTTGCATAATAGGTGTTGAAATTAAAGCTTCTTTAAGCGTCTCAAATTCGTTCAAGCATTTATCGTCGAAAATAAACTCAGCCTCTTTCATTAATAATTCAGTTAGTGGCTTGGTGATTTTAGAGAAATCTTTTATAAAACGTCGGTAAAAACCAGCGTGTCCTAGAAAACTTCTTATTTCTCTAACGGTTTTGGGTGGTTGAAGTTTTTGATAATTTCGATTTTTGCTTTTTCGACTTCAATCCCTCTGTTCGATACAATGTGACCCAACACAATTCCTTGTCTCACCATGAAATGACATTTTTCCCAGTTGAGCACTAGGTTGACATTGACACAGCGTTTCAGTACTAATTCAAGATTTGATAAACATCCGTCAAAACTTTGTCCACAGACATAGAAATCGTCCATGAATACTTCCATAATTCCGTCTAAAAAGTCTGCGAAAATCGCCATCATGCATCGTTGGAAAGTTGCAGCTGCGTTACATAGTCCAAATGGCATTCTTCGGTATGCAAAGGTACCATAGGGACATGTGAACGTGGTTTTCTCTTGATCATCAGGATGAATGGGAATTTGGAAGAATCCTGAGTATCCGTCAAGATAGCAGAAATGGGAATGTTTGGCTAAACGCTCGAGCATTTGATCAATGAATGGTAATGGGAAATGGTCCTTGCGCATAGCTTTGTTCAGTTTTCTATAATCGATACACATTCTCCATCCTGTTTGGGTATGTTGTGCTACCGATTCGCCTTTCGTGTTTGTTATAACCGTAACACCTCCTTTCTTAGGCACCACGTGAACTGGACTGACCCAGTTGCTATTTGATATTGGGTATATGATGCCTGCCTCTAGTAGTTTCTGCACTTCTTTCTTAACGACTTCACTTAGGATAGGATTTATTCGTCTTTGATTTTCTCTAGAAGTCTTTCAGTCCTCCTCCAGCATAATGCGGTGCATACAGAGAGAAAGGCTTATTCCTTTTAGATCTAATATATTATAGCCTAACGCGGTTGGATATTTTCTTAACACACTAAGAAGTTTTTCGGTTTCGATCTTCCCTAAATTGGCATTAACTATAACTGGCCGTTCAAGTTCTTTATCTAAAAATTCATACCTAAGATCTTCAGATAATGTTTTAAGTTCTATACCAGTTTTTTTATCAGTCGGGGCAGGATCGGGTGTTAAGGCTAAACATTCGCTTAGGTCGGCATCTAAATGTTCTTGTTTCCAGTCATCGTCCTTGAGGATAGTTGGTGTCTGAATTTTCAGCATCTCAGAATAGGTGTCTTCTTGGCTTTCAAGTTCTTTGACACATTCATCAATAATATCTAGGAGACAGCATGAGTCATCTATAGCAGGGGCTTTAAAGAATTGGGAAAGAATGAATTCTACTTTTTCTTCTCCTACCTCGAAGGTAAGTTTTCCTTTCTTAACGTCAATGATGACTCCTGCAGTAGCTAAAAATGGTCTTCCTAGTATGATGGGAATGTTTGAATCTTCCTTGATGTCCATTATTATAAAGTCAGTCGGTATGTAAAATTGTCCTATTCAGACAGGAATGTTTTCTAGCATACCAACAGGGAATTTGACTGATCTATCGGCTAGTTGTAGGGACATCTTGGTAGGTCTCATGTAGCCTAATTTGAGCTTCTCGCAAATAGATAAGGGCATTAGACTAACACTGGCTCCTAAATCGCATAGAGTTTTGTCTATGACAAATTTTCCAATTACACATGGTATGGAGAAACTACCAGGATCTTTTAGCTTTGGAGGCATGTTATTTTGAATTATGGCGCTACATTCGGCAGTTAGCATAACGGTTTCGTTTTCAATGATTTTTTTCTTATTAGACAATATTTCTTTTAGGAATTTAGCATATGACGGCATTTGGGTTATAGCTTCTGTAAACGGAATAGTAACATTTAATTGTTTCAGAAGTTCTACAAATTTCTTGAATTGTCCCTCGTTCTTGGATTTTGCAAGTCTTTAGGGGTATGGAATTGGTGGTTTATATGGTGGTGGAGGCACGTAAGGTTTTTCTGAAGCCTCTCTATTCTCATTCGCGTTTTCCTCTACTTTTTCAGATTGATCTGTCGACTTCTCTACTTCTTTTTTAGATTTTTGATACATGGTCGGGTTTTGGAGTCTAGGATCTACCGGTCCATCAAGGGCTGTCCCACTTCGTAATGTGATAGAATTTGCATGTCCTTTAGGATTGGGTTGTGGCTGTCCAGGAAATGTATCAGCAGGTGCGACAGAACTAGCTTGGTGTTGTGCTACTTGGGAGATTTGAGTTTCTAACATTTTATTGTGAGTTGCTAGGGCATCTACCTTATTTGCTAATAGCTTCAACTGTTCACCGGTGTGAATGTTTTGATTGAGGAATTCTTTGTTTTGTTGAGCTTGATTAGCGATAAAATTTTCCATTGGGATTTCAAGGTTAGATTTCTTAAGAATGTTAGGAACATTAACAGCGGGTTTTTGATAACCTGGAGGTACAACAGGTGCTTGGCCAGGTGCATATAAAGCGTTATTGTTCTTGTACGAGAAGTTAGGATGGTTCTTCCAACCAGGATTATAGGTATTAGCATAAGGATTGCCTTGAGCGTAATTTACCTGATCAACTGATATTCCTGCTAAGATTTGACATTCGGTTCCAATATGACCAGGAACTCCACAAACTTCGCAGCTTGGGGTAACTGCAGCCACGGTAGTTGCAGGAGGTAAGGTCAAGCTTTCTATCTTTTGGGTAAGAGCATCTACCTTAGCATTAACTTTATCTAGGCTACTAATCTCGTACATCCCACCTTTGGTTTGAGTTTTCTCCACAGATGTTCTTTCTCCTCCCCACTGATAGTGGTTTTGAGCCATGTTTTCAATGAGTTGGTTAGCTTCGTCATAAGGCTTGTCCATCAGTGTACCACCTGCGGCGGCATCTATAGAGAGTCTTGTGTTGTACAAGAGTCCATTATAAAACGTGTGGATGATCAACCATTTTTCTAATCCGTGATGTGGGCACATTCGCATCATATCTTTGTAGCGTTCCCATGCATCGAATAGCGATTCAGTATCCTTTTGCCTAAATCCGTTGATTTGGGCTCTTAGTGCAGCAGTCTTGCTCGGGGGAAAGTATCGTGCTAAAAATACAATCTTCAGTCCTTCCCACGTATTGACGGAATTTGATGGCAAGGATTGCAACCAAGCCCAAGCTCTATCTCTTAACGAGAAAGGGAAAAGACGTAATCTTATTGCATCTTTACTAACACCATTTGCTGTAACTGTGTCGGCAAATTAAACGAATTTTGTAAGATGTTCATTTGGATCCTCAGAAGGATCTCCAAAGAATTGGAGTTGTTGGATAGCTGATATCAATGACGGTTTCAACTCAAAATCGTTTCGGTTTATTGCTGGAGCAGCAATGCTGTTGTGGGGTTTTTGTTGTGATGGAGCTGCGTACTCCTTCAATGGACGGGTCCTTTGTTCTTCGGCCATGTCTAATTCTGGATTGGTTTCGGTCTCAGAGGAAGAATTAGAATATGTTTCAGAATCAATCTTGATTTCGGGTTTGGGTAAAGGAATAGCGTGATTTAAACAGTAATCCCTGACTGCACGTCTTACGGAAAGAATGCGTTCAGGTTCGTCCGTCGATTTGTCAAGTGGTTCGCCTTGTGAGCGAGTCCTTGGCATACAAATCGAAAATGGGTATCTGTTGCCTAGTCTAAACGCGCAACAGAAGGATCGTAATTAATTGACAACCAGTCCCGGGCAACGGCGCCAAAAACTTGATCGGGACTTTATAAGTCTGTCGGGATACTAACTGCAAGTATACAGTTCAGTCGTTCTAGTTTTAAAAGATTATCGAACCCACAGAGACTGAGGATCAATCGCATACGATCTAATGCTACAGTTTGTTTAACTAAGCGATGAATATTCGATTTTTGGGGGGAAACCGTTTAAATAAAAATAATAGTAATAGATATACCGGTATGTGATAGTCGGACTTCGGGATATCGGTGAATCGCTTGGCCTATAAAGTATTTCGGTAAAAACTAATTGTTTAAAAACCTGAGACATACACTCTCGTGTTCATGAAATAAGTTATGCTACTAAACCTAGTGGATGCACTTTAAATTTAATAACACTTTTTGAAAACAATTTGAGTTTAATTAATTTATTAAAACACTCTCGTGTATTTAAAAATTAATGTTTCGTTACCACTATCTGGGTTGAACCCCAGCTCTCGCATGCAGGTTCTTTCCTTAATTAATTTCCCACTCTCGTGGCAAAATCGTGTTAATTAACCTCTCACTCTCGTGACAAGGGTAGTTAAATTAATCTTGGAAATTGGAAACTAGAAATTGTTTTATAAATAAATTTTTTGGCCAAGGTATCACTGAATTCTTTCGGTTCTTAAGAGTCACATACCGGTACGAATAATTTAGCCGGACATAATAGATTTAACAACAATGTAATTCAAAATATAATTCATAAAAATAATTGGCATAATACAAAAAATGAATAAATATTAATTGCAATAAAAACCTGGAATTAAAGTTGCTATGGTAATCTTGAAGTATTACAATATTCCTTGCAGCTTGATTGAAGTAAATGAATTGTGTTAATTCTTGAATGAAGAATTAACACCTAAAAATAAAGTTTGAAATAGAAATTACAGCAATGTAGAACAAAAAACTCTAAAACAAGGAAATATAAATAATTGCAAAAACTAATAAATTTGTTCTGAGAAAATTCCTTCGACCCCTGCAGCTTTGCACTACCACACATATATATAGTAGAGGAAATAGCAGTTGAAAGTGTCTTGAGAAAAGGTTGAGTGGAGGAAATATAGGGAGCATGGTTACTGAGTGGAGGGAAAATAGGAGAACAAGTCTGCCCTTGCGTTGCCCACGTCTCCACCCATTTACAACGTCCATCTTTACGCGCGTGACGGTCGTCACAGGTGGGTGACGGTCGTAACGCGCTTAAATAGCGCATTACGCTCGTCAGTGATGCGTGACGAGCGTTATTCCAAGTTGGGTGGCGTTACGCCCGTCACAAGGGTGTGACGACCGTCACTGCTCCAAAAATCCAAACTTTGCATTTTTAGTTCTTTTTCTCTTTGTTTATTGTCTAGCCTTCTTCAAGTTGTCATTTTCCATTGGTTTGAGTTGACAGATGTTATACCTGTAAAAAGATAAATAAACTCGGAATAATCGAGGGTTAGACGACTTAATGTAATATAAAATCGGTAAAAAGCATAGTAATTATATGATACGTTTTCTCGTTATCATAGTGGTTAGTCATTCATAAGATAAAATGCTCACAACACTTGATAATCTCTACACAGTCAAAGCTCGAAAGCGAAACGTCCGGAACTTACCATATTTTGTAACCTTGATGTGTATGTAAAATAATGCAGATGAAGCAGGAATCTTAGGTAAAAAATTGGGGTATGACACCCTGGAACTATGGGGATGACGTCTACTACCACGGCGTCAAGCAAGACCTGCTGGCTGTTGAAGACGAAGTCTCTGAAAATGTTAATCCCGACATTGGCAAAATCGTTGGGACCAGTAAAATAACAAGAAGTGGAAGAGTGTTCTCCCCTGAGATTTCTCCTCCAAAAGCCATTACTAGTCCTGTGATCATTCCTACTGTTGTTCCTGCTGATACTACCACTGCAACTCCTGTGATTACCCCAGTTGCTACCCCTACCACCGAGTCAACCGAGACTCGGGGCAAAGACATATTGGTTGAGCCTGTCCAGACGAAGGCGCATTCAGAATATATCCCAGAGGTTTCCAAGAAGGAAATGGAAGAAATCTTGAAGATAATAAAGAAGAGCGACTACAATGTGGTCGAACAGCTGGGGCATACCCCTTCTAAGATTTCAATGTTAGCCCTACTATTATGCTCCAAAGCTCATGCAAAGGCTTTTGTGAAATTCCTTAAAACTGCCCATGTGCCACAAGAAACCTCCACTGACCAATTTGAAGATTGTGTGGTCAGTTTGACGGCTGATAACAGTTTGGGTTTTTCTGATGCTGATCTAACACCCAGAGAGAGAAAACACAACGGTGCGCTGCATGTCTCTGTCGAATGCAGGGGAACTACTTTGGCCCATGTTCTAGTAGACACTAGTTCATCATTGAACGTGCTGCCCAAGAAGGCTTTGGACAGATTAAACTGTGAGGGTTTGACCATGAAACCCAACAACATTATAGTGAGGGCTTTCGATGGTTCGAAAAGAATAGTGCACGGGGAGGTGGACATCCCCATCAAAGTTGGTTCTTAGACCTTTGACTCCACCTTCTACGTGATGGATATCAGACCATCTTATTCTTGTTTGTTGGGTCTCCCTTGGATCCATGGGGCAGGAGATGTCATGTCCACTTTGCATCAGATGATGAAATATTGAAACCACCCGGCTGGAACCTGTCATCTGGATGTAATGAAACATCATTGAAGTCGCCACCGAACGTCTTTTATCCCGCCGAAAGGGAAAGGTAAACATCGAGAAAACCTGAAAAGGTAGAAATCATGGTATTTCGATCGAGAGATCAGGTAAGGGAGTCTGTTACGCGAGGGGAAGGTATTAGCACCCCACACACCGTAGTACTCTATGGTATCCACTCTTGTCGTCTAATCTAAATGGGTGTGCTCAAATCCTATGTGTATGGCTTAAAATTGAAAAGAGAATGCATGCGAAAGAAAAAGAAAACAATGTAGGGAAAATAAAAGTTATGCTCGATCGGGCCCTACCCCAATGCCTACGTATCCCCTTTAAGGAATCAGAGCAGCCGTAGTTCGGCTCATATATTTTAGTTGGTTTGTGTTTTTTTAGTTAAGACAACAAAAACAGTCAAGATAGCAAAACATCCAATAAAACAACAAACAGATGAGATGATAAAACATCGACTAAGTAATAACATGGTAACACATCAAAGACGACGAAACATCAAATGATAGAACAATCACACCTGACAACGACATTAAGAGTCAAAGTAGGATAACAAACATGTGCGATGGCGAAACATCAGCTTCGAACAAATGTGCAATGGTGAAACATTGGCTAAAAGATAACAGGATATCATGGCAGAGATGGCGACACATCAATAAAAACGGATGACAAAACATCACACCTAACAATGATATTAAGAATCAAAGTAGGATAACAAATATGTGCGATAGCGAAACATCGGCTTTAAACAAATATGCGATGACGAAACATTGGCTAGAAGATAACAAGATATCATGGAAAAGATGGTGAAATATCAATAAAAACGGATGATAAAACATCACACCTAACAATGATATTGAGAATCAAAGTAGGATAACAAACATGTGCGATGGCGAAACATCGGCTTTAAACAAATATGCGATGGCGAAACATCGTCAAATCAGGTTTAAAAACAAAGCCAAGAGGCGCATAAACAAATAGGATTGGTTTGTATCTTTTACCTTGAAGAAGGGTTTAAGTTTATTAGAGGTGTTTTATGATTTGCCAAGAAAACAATTTTTGTTTTAAGATGCAAAATGCAAAGGAAAAGAAAACAACTAAGGGAGACTTATCCTAATCTCTAACCCTAATGTTATCATACAATGATTGATCCTAAGGTTGAGGATAAAGGAAACTCCTATCCTATGTTAGCATACATGGATTCTTATCTTAGCCAACATGTCAAAGGAAGCTTAACAAAACTATCCTATAGGGAACATGCAATGAGAGCGAAATCGTGATCTCAATCTCTAAATTGAGTGACTCATCGATCAACAATTAAAGAAGAAGAACAATAAAAATCCTATAGGGAACATGCATTGAGAGCGAAGTCGTGATCTCAATCTCTAAATTGAGTGACTCATCGATCAACAATTAAAGAAGAAAAAACAATAAACATCCTATAGGGAACATGCACTGAGAGCGAAGTCGTGATCTCAATTTCTAAATTGAGTGACTCATCGATCAAAAGTTAAAGAAACAAACACAACACATGTATCATACAAAAACCAGAGGGCCTCCTGACATATATCAACAACAGAGGTCCCATCATGCAATCATAAAACTATGAAAAATGAAAATGGAAGAAAGGAAATAGTGCAATACCAAACAGATAACTATCCGTAGCAACTGAGCAAGACTAAAAGAAACCCAGAGAACTTCAAGAAAGCTGGCATCAGCAGACAAATCAAGTCAGAAATTACGCCATCAGGATGTAAGTAATGATATTATTAGATATGAACAGATCCCATGGGGAATGTATAACATTCACAATCACATGTATATCCTGCATAGACTATCAAATATGACAAGCACGAGAATAGTGCAAACATAATAAATTGTGTTCCACAAATAAAGTGAAACACAGTAGCCTCAAGTCGAAGATGGAAAACTTTTCTCAAAGTACCTCGCACATTCAACAGCCAAGTTAGTATTCCATAAAGTGAATGATGACTAACATAAGGGATGGATGGAACATGATGAAGTGAGAAAAACATGATGACAATTATCAAAGCATTAGGTATGGTAGACAAAAAGAAACAGGCCTATGCACAATTAGGTCAAAAATTAGAGGAATGTTGCTCCTTTCTATCACCATATTGAGTTGACAATTGAATATCAATCAAGGATCATGGGAGATTGAGAAGAATACAATCAAAGACCATGAAGGTCAGTAGCAACCACAATTCAATCATGCACAATTAATTCATCACAGCTCACAAGCCTAATAGAAGAGGAATTCCACACAACGCATCAAAAGGTTCAATCATTCAAACATGGGGCATTAAGTGAAATGAATTGAGTTTATATGGATAAACACATCCAACATGATCATTAGGTGCCCAATTATAGGCCTCACTCAAGTTCATTGGCCATCAAGCAAATTGCAACAAGATATGCAATATTAATTAGGTACCTTCACTTCAAAAATACATCAAAAATAGAAAAGTATTTCAATAAATCAAACCAAAAAAAACTTAGCATCTTTGGATAGTGTATAAGTTAGAAAGCAAGTATTAAGTTCATGAATGATTGAAGAGGGGATCAAATGAGGCCCAAAGTCCAAAACTAGTTGGCCAAACTATCAAAACTAGACAAGTCTTCAAAATAATTCATGGAAAAATATCAAACCAAGTCAAATAATTCAAGAAAAATGGTTTTCAAATCCTCAATACATTCATGAACCATAATCAAGACTTAAATTCCATTGAAAAATCATGGCATAATGGTTTTGAAAATGAAACTTGCACAATAAGCAACAAAACCCTAATTATTTGACTTTTAATATTAAATATTAATTAGATAAGATCAAAATTCAAACAATCCAAACTAAGATCATGCAAATCACAAGGAAACCCTAAATGTCAGAATACATATTTTTCCATATTTTTTGAATTAAGGAAAAGTCAAAAATAAAAATCAAATTCAAACAATTAATAAATTAAACAAAAATTCACATCTCAAAATAAAACTCTAATAAAAAATCAGAAAAAATATCCAACCAAAATTATATTCAAATATTAGAATTAAAAACACACATCCCTGATTTTTTGTGGAATTTTTGAATTAAAGGAAGTATTAAAATAAAAATCAAACAAACAATAAACAATTAAACTATTATTTAAAGGAAAAAATACAAACCCTAGCCAAAAGTCATGAAAAGGACAAAATAAAATTATATTCAGATTCTATGATTGAAAAAAAGCTTGTATGATTTTTTTGAGAATTTTGTATTAAGGGAAGTATTAAAATAAAAATTATGAAGCAAAAATTCAAAATAAACTTCTCAAATTAAATTTCTAATAAAAAAAAAATGCTAAACCAAAGTCAGAATCAATTTCTACATTATTTTATGAGTTCAAAACATTTTTTGTGGAATTTTTAGATCAAAGGAACTATTAAAAATAAAAATAATCTTTGAACAATCAATTAATTAAACCTATGAATTTTTAAACCTATCAAAACATTTTAAAAATTTTCCAAAAAAATATGACAAATACTAGAAATTATTATTGGCCTATGGTAATATTTTCATGATTTTTGAAAATGTTTTGATCACAAAAGTAAAATCAGAAAATCAAATAAAATCAAAAATATGAAAAATGCATTAAAAATCACATAGACCAATCAGATCCAGCCACGCCATCATCTTCTTCCTCAAGACAATGCCCTAACGCGCGTTTTTCAGTTTCATGCTCTTATGTTCTGATCAACACTTCTCCCTTATTTCTCCATCAAAATCAATGATTCAAATCACAAATCAAAGTTCAAACTACCAACTACATCATGCTTTTTACAAAATTCAAAATGATCGACCATGGAAGTAGAAATCAGAGCAAGAAAATTGAGAAAATCATTAAATCATGAAAAACCAGAAGTTCACCAAATCGCATATGCTTCAAAATCAAACATGTTTATACATCAGATGTAAGATCTGGCCAGCTATGAACATGATCACAAGCTTTAAATCACATGAAACAAGCAAAATTATGGAGAATCAAGATCTGAAAATACCTTTAGAGTTGAGAAATAAACTCAACTATGGCCTCTGAAACAAAGTGAAAACCCTTGTCCCTTTCTTCTAATGCTCCAATAAAGTGAAAATGGTCATGAATCGAGCTCTGGAATGCAGAATAAAGAAGCTTCGAAGCGGGAAATTTTTTTTTGAGAGAGAGATAGCAGCTTCTGATTTTTTAAGAGGATGAATGCCTGCCTTGAAAGAGAGTGAGATATGGCTTATATAGAGTGACTGTTGAGGGTAGAAAGGCCTTTGAAGAACTCAAGTCCGTTAGAAGCAAACCTGCAAAAAAAAACAGAAAAATCAAGAGAGTGATCATGGTGATGTGTTTTGCTTCTTGTTATGCCCAGCCTAGAAGTTCTTTTGATGATGTCATGTTGAGTGGAATTTTGAGCAAAGAATGTGCACTTGGTGAGCTGGCTATGTTGACATCAATCAAAACTGGATTTGTGCATAAATATGCAACATGGACATGATTTTCAAATAATCTGGCTAGATGACTTTATGCTTAGGCCATTTGAAATTCCTTCGTGCGTTTTGGATGCTTGAGGGGCCTTTCAAGAGCTCTCATAACATAGAACATCATAGGGATTTGAATTTTCCAAATTGATGCTAAATTGATGAAGAAATGATGTTGCAAACTTGAGGCAAAAATGCAATTTGGCCTGCCTGGTCCGCGCGCGTGCATGGGCATGCATGGTGTGCATGAAGCCAGCTTTGAGATACCAACTTTGAAACACCGTAACTCACTCAATTCTTGGCCAAATTGAAAGATTCAAAGCTCAAAGAGAATCTATTATGGAAAAAAAAACAAAATTCTCTTTTTAATTTTTCAAATTGAGGCTTGAGTCACAAGAAAATGAATCCACAAAATGGCATGCCAAGTGTTTGATGAAATTACGCGCATGACTTGCCCAAGAGAAATCATCTTGACACTTAGAAATTTTTTAACTTTTAAGTTACTTCTTGAACAAGTTACACTCAAATTCACCATTTCTCATGATTCAAATATGAATTTGGGTATGGAATATGAAAAGAGGATGCTTAAATTGATGGTTGATCTAAAGTCCACTTGGTCAACTTCTGATTTTGACTGTTTTGACCAAAATGACCATTTTGCCCCTTTTGATCAATTGATCCACTTCCCTTCAAAATTGGTGATCAAAACTTCAAACATATGATCTTCCAAATATATAGAGGCCATGTGCAAAGTTTCACTTCAAAATTCTCAAGAAAACCTGATGAAATACCAAACCCTAGTTTTGGTCAACACCTTAGAAGACTGATGAATCATCTTCAAAACTTCAAATCCTCTGATGATCTTGACCAAAATCTTGTATAAAGACTTTTTAAATACCAATGAGATGTTGTAGCTTCCAAATAAAAATTTGTACATTGATCAATAGCCTTGATCAAGCAAAACCCTAATTTGACTGGTGAATCAAAGGAGTGATTCCTTTTTATAATAAAACACAAACTTCAATCCTCTGATGATCCAAGGAGATGGATAAGATATCTTGAGACATGCAATAACTTTTGAGCTTGAAAGATCTAGAGGTTTAGATGATAAGGTTCTACTTTAGCAACTTGTCAATGCAATCAACCTTCAAAGCTTGAGGAAAATTTGATAACCAAAGTACTTTGATCCCATCACAATGTACGAATGCAATGAAATATGATATTCATGATGAAACATAAGCCTAAATCAAGAGGGTAAATTTTGAGGTGCAACAACTGCCCCTATTCAAATATCTTCAACATGATAAGTGAGAAAAGTGACAACTTTCGAACGTTCAGGGTTGAAGATGATTGAATACAAAAGAACCCGAATATTTACACTCTTGAAGAGGAAAGAAAAAGCAGAAAAACCCCCAAGACATGCGTCAGAATAAAGCTATAACGCAGGTTGAAACAGAACAAAAACAAAGAAGAGTAGACGCAACTAAACTTCCGGACAAATGTGCCAGGGCAAAACTGGGCTTCAAAAAGGGTGAGATAAAACTCAAACCACAAAGTATAGGCGAAACTAAGCTCTGGAAAAGAAAGCGTACGCGGGTGAGGAGGCAAAACTCTGAGCTCGACCCAAAGCAAAGTGGCTAGAGTGCGTGATTCTAGGAGCACTTGCTAATCTCAACTAAGATAGACAGTATGAAGGAACTGAAAGAATCCCAGAAATGAGGAACAAAAGCGAGACAAAACTCGACTCAATGACCAGTTAGACAAAACTAGACTAGATGAGTACCAGGACGAAACTGGATTTCACGCACGGGTAACAAGGCGAAACTCAACCCATAACAAAGTGATGAGAGTGCATGTTTCTCAGAGCACCTGCTGGTCTCAGATTAATGGATAGACATTGACGAAAACTGATAGAAGAATCCAAGGAACAAAAGAGACTGGTTTCAAACCAGGGACGCATTACGAACACTGCACTCGGTAAACGAACACCGTCAAAGGGTCCAAAGTATGACAGCAAAAACGAGACGAAACTCGACTCAACAACTAGTTAGGCGAAACTAAACTAGATGAGTACCAGGACGAAACTGGATTTCATTCACATGCGACGAGGCGAAACTCGACCCAAATCGAGAGTGATGAGAGCACATGTTTCTCAGAGCACCTGCTAGTCTCAGATCAATGGATAAACAATGACGAAAACAAATAGAAGAATCCAAGGAATAAAAGAGACTGATTTCAAACCAGTGACGCAATACGAACACTACACTCGGTAAACGAACACCGTCAAAGGGTCCAAGGTATGAAAGCAAAAACGAGACGAAACTCGACTCAATAACCAGTTAGGAGAAACTAAACCAGATGAGTGCCAGGACGAAACTAGATTTCATGCGCAAGGTGAGGAGACGAAACTCTGAGCTCAACCCAAAGCAAGGAGATTAGGGCGTACACCTAAAAACCTGCTGAAAGCGAATATCAGGACGAAACTGGTATTCGAAAGGTGCATCGATAGACATTGGAATGAACCGGAGAGGGTAGTGAAGACTAAACCCGAGAAGACCGCGCCAGGGTGAAACTGAACTACAGTCAAGAGTAGATACTCAAACAAACAAATGATTGACATTAAAAGGATATTGGTATGAGGGGAAACTGAGATAATGAGAACGAAGACCTCGTTGGGGATTTAATCCGAAGTATTAGCAAATTCACTAGGGACAATAGAAACAATTGTTGTACCCCAAAATTTGCCCTCTCATTTATCAAGACTTTTCTCACAAGACTTCTTGGACTCAAGACTGGATTAGTGTTTGATCAGCTCAAGACATCTCATCTTACACTGATGACCCAAAATTAGGTTTGAGTTCGCACAAGGATTTTTGGACTATAAATACTTCATGTGACTTTCATAAACCATCTTGGACCACTAAGATTTCTCATGTTAAGTTTCAAGCCTAGAACCACATTTTTGATCAGTCAATTGGACAGTTGACCTAAAAATCAGCTGTATTGGGGAAAAAGTCAACTATGGCCAATTTACAATCAAACTTCATAATTTTTTATCCACATCAACATTTTAGACTGATATGTATCATTTTATCAAGTTTGGATCACAATTCCTTAAGAAATTTGATCAAATCATCAAAAGGGTAAAATGGTCAAAATTAGGGTTTTGACTGAGAAAGGGCAGTTTCTAATTTTTAACCTAGCCAATGACCAATTGAGTTCAAGCATGATTTCAAGGATTCAATGGCATAATCTTGACCTAATTACATGGTTCAAAAGATCTCAAGTTCATTGGATTTACAGATGAAATTTGCAGCCAACTGATCAAAAGTCAACTGTACACTGAAAAGTCAAACTTTGACTTTTTGGTCAAAATCAAGTGCCAAGGGTCATAGTTCATCAAGATATGTAAAAATGTGAAACTTGTTCACCACTTTTTCACCATGATGCATTTTGATTCAAGAAAAGTTCCAAACATGAAAGTTGTAGTCGTCCATGAAATCTACAACTTTGCTTCACAAACTTTTCCCAAAAGATGCTTGGATCTAAAGTTATGAATTTGTGAATATAGGTCCATGAACTAAATAACTTAGTGAAATTTTGCCCTAATTTAGGCAGGTTTTGGACCCAACTTCATGGACATTTTTCACCTAGTTCCAAGAGGTATCTCAGATTTAATTTCAAAGATGGATTATAGATCACATTGCAAGCTTTCCAAAATGTCCAAGAACTCTCCAAGATCATTTTTGAGTAGGGAGAATCGAAGAAGGGAAGTTGGCATTTTCTCACTTATGATCAAGCCATTTTCACATGGCATCAAGTTGCAAATCAGATCTATGATGATTGTATCTTAATTTACAGGTCCTAAGCTTGCTTTACACTCCATAATTAAATGCAAACTCAGTTGACAAAGGCTTTATCTTTGCTTTTGAAGCTTTGTACAAGGTGTATTTCCATTTTTGGCCAAAAGGTTACAATGCCATTTTCATAAAGGGGAACTTTTGCACCTTTGTCAATCTTGAGCATTGAACCTATCCCTTTGGTACAATCAATCCACACAGGTCTCAAGCAATGTGTACCAACTCTTTGCAGCCCTCAAGCAAGCAAGTACAGGCATGCGAGTATGGTCACTTCACTTTACTTCAAATGCAAGGAAAGTTTCAAAAAGGTTCAAGGCTTGCACAACTAGTAAGGGCTGACTTTGTATCATTTATATACAAATATACAAACTTGTTGCAAGGCTTAGCACGCTTAGATTGAACCCGAAACTCTCTGAAACTCAAAAACACCACAAAACTGCCAAAATACAGAGCTTCTGCAAAAGCACAACCAACTCTCATTTGGCTCGTGCGTTTTGTGTTTAAACACTTCAAGCATCTCATATACATCATACCAAAGAAATCCAAGCCATCACCCTGGTTCTGTAACCCCTGTTTCAGCATCCACCATTTTCACTTTGGAAGCTTGCAGCTTGACTTGTCCAGAGAGTTCCAGCCATCCCCAGAGCAAGCTAAGCATTGGAATAGGTTCAGGGAAGTTCAAGGAAGCTTAAACAATCACCAGGCCTCCATTAAAGTCCCTACATTGTCCTACACAAATCCAGCTGAAGGAGGTAATTTCTAAAACTCTATCTCTCTGAATAGGAAACTTCAAGCCATGATTTGTGAAGAAAAAATGTAGCCCTTATCATGACAAAACTGTACATATCCATACTTTTCATTTATATTAACTGTGCTGTGAGAATTTGAAAATTGAAAACTCTGAAAAAATTAGGTCACAAATTAGGGATGCCAAAATTCTCTTTGATCTTTAGGAGTTAGGTTACATAGTTTATATGGTTGGAATCGTGAGCTCAAATGCCACATGTTTCATGTTATGATTTTTTGTTTTTATGCAAGCATGAGTAAGTTGCAGGTTTGAACAAAAATGCACGCAGAAGCTGGCCAGAGGATAGGGACAATGATGTTCTGGGCTTTTTGGCGCCTTGGGCTTTTTGCTTTTGTTATTTGCACCTCCTGACTTGTTATTTGCACCCCCTGGCTGAACTTTTTATTTTTTTTCATTTTTTTTCATATTTTTATATTTATTGCTTTTGATTATTTTTTCTGAATATTAAAAATCCCAAAAATAATTTCTTTATTTTTACAATTTTTATTTTATTATTTTATTATTTTTTACATAAAAATTAATATATTGTGAATAGGATAGAACTTATTTTCTTAAATAACTTGAAAATATAATAAAAAATACTTAATATTTTTATTATACTATTTATACTCATAAATACTTATTTTTATACATATTTAATTTTTAATATTTACATATAATATTATTTATTATTTTCTTATACAAAAAATGTACAAAATAATAATATAAAACATTATTTTTCTTTGAATAAAAATTAGGGTTTCATCCCTCCAAAAATAATATTATTTTCTTCCTTTTTCTAGGGTTTAAGTTAAATCATTTTATCATACAAAAACCAAACACAAAAACATTTTTTAACATACACATTTTGCAACCATTGGATGGATCATGCAGGTAGTCACACAGTATCGACCTTACTGGGGATAAGGAAAGATCTTAACATAAGGATGCCCTAGTCAGCAGATCGGATGGGAAATGAGAGGTCATGGTGAGGGATCTCTGTTGGCAACTCCGTTGGGGATATGCGACATATCCAAACTTGAAGTCTCAGAATGAAGCCTTTAAAAGAAGATTCCTGGGGCAACAAAACTTCGTTGTGGAAACGAAACTTCACTAGGGATAGGTAAAGTCCTATTCATACATGGGCTCTGTCTAACAGAAGAAAAACCAAATATTCCCTTCCTGACAATCATTAAGCTCTTTGCAGGTGTTCAACGTGTAAACTCTTCTTTTGATGTCAAACAAATGTTTTGCATGCAAAAAGATGTTTATTTTGGGAATGACAAATCTGATGCGACGATTATTTAAGCCTTGAAGTTGAAAACCTTAATAAAGTGTCACATCTCTGTTGTGAATGAATCACTGGCTAGAGTGCAAAAATTTCAAAACTTTTCTTCCCTTTTTTTCCTTTTTAAAAGAAAAAAAGAGTCAAGATGCGGGTAATAAGATACCAACATGAATGTGCAACACATATTTGGGAATTTAGGAAACATTATCCTGTTGTAGTATGCTTTCGAGTTAAACCCTTGTTTCAGTTAGGACTTTTAGAGGTTGTAATGTGGCTTGGTTCGAGGTTTTTTTAGAAAAAAGTTTTTCAAGGCTCAAGTTATTTGGTGCCCACCCCTTCATAATATTCTCCTGTCCTAATTTCAGCTGACTTATCACAAGCATTCATCTTTCAAAAGGATTTATAATGGTTGAGTGATCACGGCAAATTCTCCAACATGATTGTCACTTAAATTTTGCTGCTTTTGTTTTTGATATTATTGTTCCTCTTCTTTTGATGAAAATTTTATTGAAAAATCTTTTTTCGGCCTTTTAGGCTCTCTTTTCCCTAACTTTTACCTGGACAGAAATCTTTTGAATTTTAATTTTGGGAGTCCAGCGGGATGCTCTAACTTTTTCCTAAGAGACTTGTTTTCATGTTTCGACATAGCGGGGCTTTTTATTTCTTTATTTTTCATGCTTTCCACTTCGAACAAGTCAATGTGACTTTAGGTCTTTGAACTTTTTCTTTTTATTTTCTCTTTTTTTTTAAGAAAACAAATGCCTCATTCCTTGGTCGGTGAGGGATAGCCATTATTGTATCGATTCGATCTTGACCTCAAGACTTTTGTAAGGAAATGAACATCGTGGTATTGACATTTTTCCCGATCTCATGATGCGAGAGATAAAATATGGTGATCCTCAGATGGGACATTCTTTCTGAAATTTGAATGCTTGGTCAAATTAACTGAACATCTACCCTGCCCCTGGTTAAGAAATAAGGTTTTTTTTCTTTGAATGGAAAAGAAACTCCTACTTCAAAGGCTCAGAGGGGTTAATGAGGGTCTAACTCCCTTATATCTCTGGTGTTTGGGGATTGAAACAATGCCTCTACATCGTCAATGGGGTTCTACTCAAAAGCATACCACTACAATCATCGTTTTTAGCTAAACTCCTTCCTCCAAACTCTTGGCTAAGCAAAAGAATTGGCACAGTTGGTATCAAAATGCCCAAAAAATCGATTAAAGAGTGATACTGGATGTATTAAGTAAAATGAAACAAAAATTTTTTCAAGGAAAAAATATTCAACGCATCAAAACTGACATTCGGCCACAAACAAAATCCTATATGCAGACAAATGGTAAAACAATCAATCAAGATAACACATGAAAGTGCGGCAAAGAAGCGTAATAAAAACCATTATGGGGAAGAAAAATCTCCAACTAGGTTCGCCGATCTCGCCGACCTGCCATAATCTTGATATTACCCTGACCCATGACCTTTACCAACAACATGGAGGTGTGAAACAAAATGGCAAGGAGTCCACTAGGAAAGTGAATGAGAATCCTATCAAACAGAGAAACAAATATGCCCATTGCACAGTAGTAGTTGCGTTTGTTATCCGTATTTCAAGCGATCAACTAACCATGACTTAAATTACCATTTCCGTGTAAGGCCCACAAAGTTTATATGCACATGCTTATCAAAAATATTGGACGTTTTTGTAAAAAAATAGTAAAAAGGGAGAAAATAAACATATACGTATACTTGAAAGAAGATATTCTATTGATTTTGAGAAATCAGCTTGTGAAAAAGGCATTTACATTTGGAAGCAAGTAATTACAAAATCAAAGCAAACAAGTGTTTACAAATGGCAATGTGAATGTGAATATCCATCGAGTCCCAACTCTGCTATGACTCTTATGACTTTCACGCTTTCAGACAGGTCATTCTTGGATTAGCTTCGAGCTTATGCCAGGTGACGGAATGAAAGAAAGAAACAAAGGATCTCATACTGAGCGTAGTCATTTGCTTTAAGTCCCTAACTTTTTCCTGAATCGCCCTTTCGGGTTTTCGATTCACCAGGACACCCTCTTTTTGCCTAAACTGCCCTTTCGGGTTTTCAGTTTAGCGGTTTTTTTTTATTTTTTTATGCAAAGTATTTTTTAACTACGTCAGCATTCACAGGGAGAGGGAAGTACTCTCCATCCATAGTTGTGAGTATCATCGCTCCTCCAGAGAAAACTTTTCTGACCACGAAAGGACCTTCATAAGTCGGAACCCACTTTCCCCTGGGATCTCCATGGGGAAGAATTATCCTTTTTAGCACAAGGTCACCTGGCTTGTAACACTGAGGCCATACTCTCTTATCAAAAGCTTTCCTCATCCCTTGCTGATATACCTGACCATGGCATACAACCGTCAACCTCTTCTCATCAATAAGTTCCAACTGATCCAGCCGATTATGTACCCATTCACTTTCATCCAGCTCAACATCTCTCATGATCCTAAGAGAAGGAATCTCGAATTCTACCAGAAATACCGCTTCCTTGCCGTAAACCAAGGAAAATGGGGTTGCCCCAGTCGAAGTACACACAGTGGTGCGATAACCATGCAACGCGAAAGGCAGCATCTCATGCCAATCTTTATAGGTTACCACCATCTTCTGCACGACTTTCTTGATATTCTTATTGGCCGCTTCGACAGCACCGTTCATCTTTGGTCGGTATGGGGAAGAGTTATGATGCTTGATTTTGAAGGAATCACAAAGCTCCTTCATCATTTTGTTGTTCAAATTAGACCCATTATCGGTAATGATCTTCTCAGGCACTCTGTAGCGATAAATAATATTATGCTTAATGAACCTAGTTACCACCTGCTTGGTGACATTGGCATAGGATGCAACTTCAACCCATTTTGTAAAATAATCAATGGCAACCAGAATGAAACGGTTCCTGTTGGACGCAGTCGGTTCAATTTTGCCGATCATATCAATTCCCCACATTGCAAATGGCCAAGGGGAAGTCAAGACATTCAAAGGTACTAGAGGCACATGCACTTTATCAGCATAGACTTGACATTTGTGGCAAACTTATGCATGATTGTAACAATCGGTCTCCATGGTGGACCAATAATAACCTGCTCGCAAAATCTTTTTAGCCATGGTATGCCCATTTGAATGGGTCCCGAATTCACCTTCATGCATCTCCTCAATGATTCTAGCTGCTTCTTTCTTGTCAACACATCTGAGCAGTAAACCGTCATGATGCCTTCTGTATAACACACCACCATTGAGAAAGAACTTGACTGAAAATCTTCTCAAGAACTTCTTATCTGTGACGGATGCCTCTTCATGGTACTTTGTGTTTCAAGATATCGTTTAACATCATAAAACCAAGGATTACCATCTGATTCCAAACTAGCCTCAAAATAGAAAGCTGGCTCACTCAAACTTCTGACGGTAATGGAAGGTGCCTCATTAGCCCACTTAACCTTGAACATGGAGGACAAAGTTGCCAGTGCATCAGCTAGATTGTTTTCTTCTCTGGGAATGTGCTCAAACGTGATCTCTTCGAAGTACGGTATCAGCTTCATAACATGCTCACGATAGGGAATTAGGTTCTGATGGCGAGTCTCCCAATCTCCATTAATCTGGCTGATAACAAGATTGGAATCCCTGTAAAATTTCAGAAATTTGATGCGCAGGTCGATCGCCGCTTCAATGCCATAAATGCAAGCCTCATATTCGACCATGTTGTTAGTGCAATCGAAACAAATACGAGCCGTGAAAGGAATGTGGTATCCCTCAGGGGAAGTGATAATAGCTCCAACACCGTTGCCCATGGTATTGGAGGCATCATCAAAAACAAGCGTCCAACGTGATCCCGGTTTGGGTCCTTCGTCTGGGTCTGGCATATTACAATCCCGAATATACACAATTTCCTCATCTGGAAAATCAAACTTCATCGGTTCATAATCGTTCATGGGCTGGTGAGCAAGATGGTTGGCCAGTACACTACCCTTAATTGCTTTTTGAGTAGTGTATTGGATATCATATTCGGTGAGTATCATCTGCCAACGGGCTACCCTGCCTGTAAGAGCTGGTTTCTCAAAAATATACTTGATTGGATCCATTTTGGGTATCAAGTAGGTGGTATGAGTTAACATGTACTGCCTCAAACGTTTGGGGGCCTAGGCTAGCGCACAACAAGTCTTTTCCATGAATGAGTACCTCGACTCGCATTCTGTAAACTTCTTACTCAAGTAGTAAATAGCCTGCTCTTTCTTCCCTGTCTCATCATGCTGACCAAGGACACAACCCATTGAGCTCTCCAACACAGTTAGATACATGATTAGTGGCCTTCCTTCCACTGGTGGCATGAGTATCGGAGGTTCCTGCAAATACTCCTTTATTTTGTCAAAGGCCTTCTGACAATCTTCATTCCATTTCACTGTTTGACTTTTCTTCAACAACTTGAACAAACGTTCACAGGTGGCTGTGAGATGAGAAATAAATCTAGAAATGTAGTTTAACCTTCCCAAGAAACCACATATTTCCTTCTCTGTCCTTGGTTCATGCATTTTCTGTATCTCTTTTACCTTGGACGGGTCCACCTCGATACCTTTTTCACTTACAATAAAACCCAACAGCTTGTCGGATCTCACCCCGAAGGTGCACTTATTCGAATTCAACCTTAGTAAGAACTGCTTCAGTCTCTCAAACAATTTTTCCAGATGAACAAGATGTTCCTCTTCCTTGTCATACTTAGCAATCATATCGTCCACATATACCTCAATCTCTTTATGAATCAAATCATGAAAGAGAGTGACCATGGCGCACTGATATGTTGCCCCGACATTTTTCAAACCAAATGGCATCACTTTATAGAAAAAGGTTCCCCAAGGCGTGATAAATGTTGTCTTCTCCATATCCTCCGGAGCCATCTTAATTTGATTGTAACCCGAAAAACCATCCATGAACGAGAACACTTTGGAATGAGCAGTATTATCGACCAACACATCAATATGCGGAAGAGGGAAATCATCTTTAGGGCTGGCCCTGTTCAAATCCCTATAATCCACGCACATCCTGACCTTACCATCCTTCTTGGGCACAGGCACGATATTTGCAATCCATGGCGGATAATTGATGACCTTTAATAAATTCGCGTCCAACTGCTTCTGGACCTCCTCCTTGATCTTCTTGGACATCTCAGGATGAGTTCTTCGGAGCTTTTGCTTGACAGGGGAACAACCTTCTTTGAGAGGTAGTCGACGCACCACTATGTCTGTATCCAACCCAGGCATATCCATATAAGACCAAGTGAAGATATCAGAATACTCACAAAGTAGCTCAATCAATCTGACCTTTATACTTTCTTCAAGATCTTCCCCTATCTTGACTTCTCTTCTTACCTCTTCTGTGCCAATATTCACCACCTCAATCGAATCCTGATTCGGCTGGATAACCTTTTCCTCTTGTTTTAACAATCTTGCTAATTCCTCAGGAAGATCACAATCCTCATATGCTTCTTCTTCAGCTTGATAAATAGGAGTATCAAAGTCATAATGAGCCATAGCAGAGTCGTTATTAATATGATCGGTGGTGGAAGTGCATCTGCATGAATGACATTTTGGCGTTTTTTAGTGATAGTGTGTGAAAAGAGAAACATTGCCATTTAAATAAAAAAAAAGAAATGGAGAAAAATTTTGAATGCAAAAACGTCCTTTATTTCATGATAAACTTTTGAAAATAAACATGGTGGCCCTACACAAATGATCCACTACGCCTTGGGCAGAGCATAGGAATTATGATATGATAATAAAAGAAAACAAGAAAATTACTCCTCAACGCTTGAAACTTGGATAACATCCACAGAAGTCCAATTGTTGAGTGTCTGGCCTGGAATATTCGGACAAATCCAATCTTCGATATTGTAGCCATGAATCCTATCGTCGCCAACTGCATTGACGTTTCCTTCTTGAGTAGCACAAGGACGGGAAAACTTCACAGGAGTAGATAAACTAGATGCTCTGGGAATTGTACTCTGCTGACTTGGGCTAAAACCAAGACCAAATTTATCAAATTTTGGGGTAACGTCCAACACCTGACCCCAACCTTCAGGGTTTCCATTTTCCACCACCGCTCTCGCATCCTTGAGAGAAGACATAACAGTTTCAGGTTTCCTCTTCTGCTCTGGAGGAGGAAAATTGACAGCATGAACTGTCTCAAACGCCTGAAATAGAGTCTCATGTATCTCGCCTTCAACTTCAACATAGCGGAATGATGTCAAATGAATCACGATGTACTCTTCCTCGCCGCACACAGTTATCACCTTTCCCTCTGCAGGATACTTGAGTTTTTGATGAAGAGTAGAAGTGACTGCCCCTGCTCTATGAATCCATGGCCACCCCAACAAACAACAATATGCTGGCTGTATATCCATCACAAAAAATGTAGTCGTGAAGGTACGAGGACCAACCTTGATTGGTATATCCACCTCCCCAAATACTAACCTTCGAGACCCATCAAACGCCTTCACCATCAAATCACTAGGGCGCAACTCCAGTCCAGAATAATCAATTTTCATCAATGCTGACTTTAGTAGTACATTCAAGGACGATCCCGTATCCACCAAAACCCAGGATAAAGTAGTGCCCCTGCACTCCATTGAAATATGCAACGCTTTGTTATGGTCTGGCCCCTCCGGAGGAAGATCAAAATCTGTGAAGCCCAGACCGTTCCCGGCAGATATGTTAGCACAAAGATTCTCAAACTGATTGACTATTATCTCAAGTGGCACGAACGCATTATTTAACAACTTCATCAAAGCATTTCTGTGAGGTTGTGAATAAATCAACAGAGACAAGATAGACATCTTAGAAGGAGTATGGCTCAGATGATCAATTATGCTATAATCACTCTTTCTGATAATTCGCATTAACTCTTCAACCTCACCGGGAACTGAAGAAGCTTCTGGTATCAGAATTTGTTGAGTCACATTGGTTGGCGTAACCCTTGGACTACCAATCATCGCCTGTTGTTTTCCCTTTTCTCTTGCAGAAGCATCTGCCGCATCTTACACATTGGAAGGACCAAATATTCTCCCGCTTCTAATCATTCGACCCACACCAGAAAAATTATGAACTTCCCCTTCATTACCTTCAGCATATTCTTCCTCAGACGAACGATTACTTACTTCCTGCTTCACCCCATGGTAATAAACATCAGCACCATAATGCCATGGGATGGCCTTCTCGCTGGTATACAGCATGGGACCAGGTACCGTAATCATTAAAGGAGGCGCCCTAGATGGGGTAGGAATGCACACAGGGTTGTAAGGAATAGATACCACAACAACATCTTCTTCGGTAACCTTACGGTAGCTTGGTTTTTTATCAAACTGCAGGGAACCCTCTTTTATCATCAACTGGATACCAACTTTTAAATCATCACAGCCCTTCGACTGCTCTCTACACTTGGCACATTCTAAAGTATAACCCGGGAAAATATAATTGTCAAGCAAATACCTCTTAACATACCACAACGGAGTAGTTACTTGTTCCACATTCATGATTAAATTCAACATTTCACCATTATCATCAATCATATTAACAACACCCCCTCCATGCCTAGGCATTGGGTTCTAAGTAACATTCGGACCAGTCACTAGAGTAAACTCAATTGCCTTAGCATCCAATAAGTCTTGTATCTTGCACTTCAACGCAAAGAAATTGTCAGTAGAATGACCAACTCCCCCTGAATGGAATTCACATCTTGCGTTAGCATCATAGTTAAGAGAAAGTCTTGCGGGTGGTGGTGGCATATTTCTCAAACCGATCAACTTCAATTCGAGCAAATGGTGGAGTGCTTCAGTAAGAGATACTGGCAAGGGATTGAATTTTCTGGGCTGTCTCTACTGCTGATTATTATACTGACAGGGAGCATCTTACTGTCTTTGTTGTTGAGGCACTGTATTTGGTCTCTGCTGTGGAGGAGCATTAACAGGAATAGAAACAGCATTGATTTGTTGGTGCTGACGATCCTCTCTTCTTCCTCTATGAGAGTAAATCGCGCTTGTGTTGCCTTCCCTTTTCTTAGGGTAAGTGTTAAATGGTTTCTTACTGCCCCCAGATGAGCCACTAGAACCTCCAATCTGAATTTTCCCCAATTTCAAACCTACCTCAATTCTTTCACCAGCCATAACCAAGTCTGCAAATCCTGCCGAAGTATTTCCTATCATGTGCTCATAGAATGGCCCTTGTAGGGTACTCATAAACATATCAATGAGTTCTCTCTCCATGAGTGGAGGTTGAACCCTCACAGATAACTCACGCCACTCCTGAGCGTATTCCTTGAAAGATTCTCTTGGTCCCTGTGACAAATTCTGTAACTGAGTGCAATTAGGAGCCATATCCACATTGTACTGATAATGTTTGACAAAATCCCGAGCAAGATCATTCCAGCATCGAATATGGGTTTTCTCCAACTTCGTGTACCACTCTAGGGAAAAGTGAATCAAAAGTCCCTAATCCTCAGTATGTACCTACATCTTTCAGAAATAAGCAGTTGCATGAGTAACAGGATATGATGTTCCGTTGTACTTTTCAAATACAAGAGGCTTGAACTTTGGAGGAACTTTCACCCCAGACACCAACCCGAGATCATTAGCATCCATACCAAGGACTCCTTGCCCTTCCACAACCTTCAAATGTTCTTCCAACAACCGATACTTCTTATCCTCAACTTGAACTTCCGGCTCTAAACACCGAACAGAGAACTGATCTTCATCCTGGTCAAAGTCATAATCCTGCTCATGATAGTTCCTTACACTGCCCTAATTATCCCTTCTGTTTCCCACAAGACGAGGTCCCTAAAATGGGGGAAACTACCCTATGTTGCGCACAAAAGGGTTTCCAGGCATCCCGTGAAAATTTCCAGCAGGCTGATCTTGCACATCCCCCAATCCTACAGAAATGTCCTGATAGAGCCCTTGATTTCCACCATCCCCTGGATAGCGGCGCTGGTTGTTGACAATGGCAGCTAGTTCCTTCTGTCGGCGATTCACATTGGAGAGGACCTCCATGAACTGGGTCATCTGAGTAGCCATCTGGGCCCTCATTTCAGCGAGTTCAGCTTGAACTTATTCCATATGTCTTGGCAAATTGTTTCTGGTGGAATACCGATGAGTATTCATTTGAATTCTGAATAAGAAAAGCAGAAGAATAAGAATACCGTCTTGAGATAACCTGTAATGTTATGAAATGCATGATGTGCATGATATGTTTGTCATTTCCAGGTATTCAAGAGTCCTGTTATGCATCAATTACGGCGTGCAACCAAAGATCAACATACAATCAAGGGTAAAAAAGGACAATAAGATAAACACTTCAATTATTTACAAACAAAAGAAACGATGTTCAAGTGACTTTGGACAAAATACGTGTTTCAAAGTAAACTTAACAAAAAACTGAATAATAAAAACAAACAATGGTCCCTTCCAACAATCCTGGGGGTGACCAAATACACCAAGGATAAGTAGCAGAAACTAAATCTCCGGAACAAGACACGCTTCAAGGTGTTGACAATACTCTTCAAGCTTGGCTTTCTCCTTCAAAAGTTGTGATGCGACTACTTTACTTTCTTGAAATCGATCCTCCGCAACACGCCTCTGGGCTACTTCCTTCTTAAGCTGAGCATCTTTGTCTTTGAGCTGTTTATCCAAGTTTTGAATCTTCTTCCTATAGATATTCTCAGATACCTGAAGCTTCTGGCATTCTTGTTGGGTCTTACTCAACTCTTCCTCCATTTTAGCATGAGATCTCTTCCTAAAACTGGTTGCATCAGAAGTTTCCCCTTGAGCTTCTTTAAGTTTGCGAGCTAAGTCGACACTTTATTGATCTACCCAATAGAGTTTCATCCCTGCCTCAGGGTCTTTTGCACGAAGTTGAATATTCTCAACATGAACCTGGGTGAACACCTCAGTAGGCACCATGGTACTCAGAACAGTAGGAGGTTGCTCACATATAGGAGCCGACCTTGCAACTGGTAACCGTAAAATCTTAACCCTGGCTTTGACCCATTCCAAGTAAGGAACTCTAGCAATAAGAACCTTCTTGCCCAAAGTAGTTCTATCCTTATTGTGGATTCCCTTCCAAGCACTTGTCACTCTTTTAAACATCACTGGATCACCTCCTCTAGCAAAATACACTGATTCAGACACCTCCTCAACCTTTGCTGGTCCATCCATTGCATATCCCAATTGACGATAAGCAAGCACAGGATTATAGTTGATACACCCTTTAGTTCCTATGAGGGGAACATTAGGGAAATCTCTGCAGCTAGTGATAATACTTTGCACTTCCCCCATGTCATAATTCCACCGGATATCAAATGAAGTAAGGTTGACAAGTCTTGATGACCATCAGAGAGAATGTCTGGTATCCACGAAAGGGCCACTTACCGGTAGGTGTAACTTAAACCATTGATACAACATTGAATGACATAAACTTACATTACCTCCTTTCCCAGGCCTGAAATGAATGGTGTAAAGAGTATCTGCCAAGAGTGTCGGTACTGGGTTCTTATTTCTAAAAACACAAATAGCCGTCAAATCCACAAAATTTTTGTTGCGAGGGAAGAGGATGATCTTGTATATCATGAGAGCAAACAAAGTGCTGAAGTTACTCCAATTCCCTTTCTTTGCCCAGTCTTCAGCTATCTTCACTAAGAAATTCAAATAAAATCTTGTAGTATCCTCACTTGATTTCCAATTGTCTTTCACCTCTTTCCAACTCAAATGAAGAATTTCAGCTATAACTTTGAACTTCAGCTTCTCCGGCACTTGGACAAACGGAACTTCATCGGACAACTTGATATTAAGTAGGTACGCGTACTCTTATAGTGTGGGAACCAGTTGATAATCTTGAAAAGTAAAACACCGTAACTCCTTGTCATAGAACTGGAAGAGAGTGATCAAAGCCATTGGATCAAATGGAGTGTTAAGGACTAGTAACAAATTTCCATAATTCTTGTTGAAATTATTCAGAACATCACACTTCAAATAAGAACTCAACCTCTTCAATTCGTACACATCAATAGTTGGAATCTGATAAGCGAATGTATGCCTGGTGGGCTCTTTAAAATGAACCGAATCAATCTCACTTGACGGGAGGCCAGCCATTTTTGATGGAAAGAAGACTCTTGAATGTCCCTGGAAGATGACATGCGCATGCTAGTTATTTTTTATACATAATTTTTTTAGAAATAAATATGCTATGATGCAACATGATAAGATCAAAGTTTCACACTGGATAATGGCTGGACCATTACAGAACAACACCACTCAAGATCAAAAGAAAAATCCCAAGGCTTCAAAACTACCATCGGAACCTGAGTCACCTTCACAACACAAAGTCAACAACAGTACCTGTACCTGTAAGAAAAGTTTTCCCTCCCCTCTCACGGGTGTAGTCTAGGTTAAGGTAAGGTTAAAAGCCAAATCAGAGTATGAGAGCTTGATTGTCGGTATCATCATACGATAACACCTATCCGAACTACCTCTGAAGTCATGGGTCTCATGGTCAGGTCTACAAAGCATCCGCCTCATAGATGCCATAGCCACTTTATTCCTAGTTCCTATGGAATTCACTCATAGCCTGGGTATGAGGCCTTTTACCTCATGGAACAACCCACCCACCAAGAAATCCAAAAACCAAACAGTCCAGCCAAATCCAATATGCAGAAAGTAAAGCGCACATAGGATGTAATGCAAACAGATAAATATGGAAAGCGGTAAAAATAAACACCCAAAAAAGAAAACAAACAAGAGCTAGGATCGACTCCAGGATGGACCAGCAAAAGGTCAATCTGTCCCCAGTGAAGTCGCCAGCTGAAACCACCCAGCTGGAACCTGTCATCTAGATGTAATGAAACATCATTGAAGTCGCCACCGAACGTCTTTTATCCCATCGAAAGGAAAAGGTAAACATCGAGAAAACCTAAAAAGGGAGAAATCACGGTCTTTCGACCGACAGATCGGGTAAGGGAACCTGTTACGCAAGGGGAAGGTATTAGCACCCCACACACCCGTAGTACTCTATGATATCCACTCTTGTTGTCTAATCTAAATGGGTGTGGTCAAATCCTATGTCTATGGCTTAAAACTGAAAAGAGAATGCATGCGAAAGAAAAAGAAAACAATGTAGGGAAAATAAAAGTTATGCTCGATCGAGCCCTACCCCAATGCCTGCGTATCCCTTTTAAGGAATCAGAGCAGCCGTAGTTCGGCTCATATATTTTGGTTGGTTTGTGTTTTTTTAGTTAAGACAACAAAAACAGTCAAGATAGTAAAACATCCAATAAAACAACAAACATATGAGATGATAAAACATCGACTAAGTAATAACATGGTAACACATCAAAGATGACGAAACATCAAATGATAGAACAATCACACATGACAACGACATTGAGAGTCAAAGTAGGATAACAAACATGTGCGATGGCGAAACATCGACTTCGAACAAATGTGCAATGGCGAAACATTAGCTAAAAGATAACAGGATATCATGGCAGAGATGGTGGCACATCAATAAAAACGGATGACAAAACATCACACCTATCAATGATATGAGAATCAGAGTAGGATAACAAACATGTGCGATGGCGAAACATCAGCTTTAAACAAATATGCGATGGCGAAACATCGGCTAGAAGATAACAAGATGTCATGGCATAGATGGCAAAACATCAGTAAAAACGGATGACAAAACATCACACCTAACAATGATATTGAGAATCAAAGTAGGATAACAAACATGTGCGATGGCGAAACATCAGCTTTAAACAAATATGCGATGGGTAAACATCGGCAAATCAGGTTTAAAAACAAAGCCAAGAGGCGCATAAACAAATAGGATTGGTTTGTATCTTTTACCTTTAAGAAGGGTTTAAGTTTATTAGAGGTGTTTTATGATTTGCCAAGAAAATAATTTTTGTTTTAAGATGCAAAATGCAAAGGAAAAGAAAACAACTAAGGGAGACTTATCCTAATCTCTATCCCTAATGTTATCATACAATGATTGATCCTAAGGTTGAGGATAAATGAAACTCCTATCCTATGTTAGCATACATGGATTCCTATCTTAGTCAACATGTCAAAGGAAGCTTAACAAAACTATCCTATATGGAACATGCAATGAGAGCGAAGTCGTGATCTCAATCTCTAAATTGAGTGACTCATCGATCAACAATTAAAGAAGAAGAACAATAAACATCATATAGGGAACATGCACTGAGAGTGAAGTCGTGATCTCAATCTCTAAATTGAGTGACTCATCGATCAATAATTAAAGAAGAAAAAACAATAAACATCCTATAGGGAACATGCACTGAGAGCGAAGTCGTGATCTCAATTTCTAAATTGAGTGACTCATCGATCAAAAGTTAAAGAAACAAACATAACACATGTATCAGACAAAAACCAGAGGGCCTCCTGACATATATCAGCAATAGAGGTCCCATCATGCAATCATAGAACTATGCAAAATGAAAATGGAAGAAAGGAAGTAGTGCAATACCAAACGGATAACTATCTGTAGCAACTGAGAAAGACTAAAATAAACCCAGAGAACTTCAAGCAAGCTGGCATCAGCTGACAAATCAAGTCAGAAATTACGCCATCAAGATGTAAGTAATGAGATTATCAGATATGAAAAGATCCCATGGGCAATGTATAGCATTCACAATCACATGTATATCCTGCATAGACTATCAAATATGACAAGCACGAGAGTAGTGCAAACATAATAAATTGTGTTCCACAAATAAAGTGAAACACAGTAGCCTTAAGTCAAAGATGGAAAACTTTTCTCAAAGTACCTCGCACATTCAACAGCCAAGTAAGTATTCCATAAAGTGAATGATGACTAACATAAGGGATGGATGGAACATGATGAAGTGAGAAAAACATGATGACAATTATCAAAGCATTAGGTATGGTAGATAAAAAGAAACAGGCCTATGCACAATTAGGTCAAAAATTAGAGGAATGTTGCTCCTTTCTATCACCATATTGAGTTGACAATTGAATATCAATCAAGGATCATGGGAGCTTGAGAAGAATACAATAAAAGACCATGAAGGTCAGTAACATCCACAGTTCAATCAAGCACAATTAATTCATCACAGCTCACAAGCCTAATAGAAGAGGAATTCCACACAATGCATCAAGAGGTTCAATCATTCAAACACGGGGCATTAAGTGAAATGAATTGAGTTTATGTGGATAAACACATCCAACATGATCATTAGGTGCCCAATTATAGGCCTCACTCAAGTTCATTGGCCATCAAGCAAATTGCAACAAGATATGCAATATTTATTGGGTACCTTCACTTCAAAAATACATCAAAAATAGAAAAGGATTTCAATAAATCAAACCAAAAAAAATATTAGCATCTTTGGAATGTGTAGAAGTCAGAAAGCAAGTCTTAAGTTCATGAATGATTGAAGAGGGGATCAAATGAAGCCCAAAGTCCAAAACTAGTTGGCCAAACTATCAAAACTAGATAAGTCTTCAAAATAATTCATTGAAAAATATCAAACCAAGTCAAATAATTCAAGAAAAATGGTTCTCAGATCATCTATACATTCATGAACCATAATAAAGATTCCATTGAAAAATCATGGCATAACGGTTTTGAAAATGAAACTTGCACAATAAGCAACAAAACCCTAATTATTTGACTTTTAATCTTAAATATTAATTAGATAAGTTCAAAATTCAAACAATCCGAGCTAAGATCATGCAAATCACAAGGAAACCCTAAATGTCAGAATACATATTTTTCCATATTTTTTGAATTAAGGAAAAGTCAAAAATAAAAATCAAATTCAAACAATTAATCAATTAAACAAAAATTCACATCTCAAAATAAAACTCTAATAAAAAATCAGAAAAAATATTCAAATAAAATTACATTCAAATATTAGAATTAAAAACACACATCCCTGATTTTTTGTGGAATTTTTGAATTAAAGGAAGTATTAAAATAAAAATCAAACAAACAATTAACAATTAAACTATTATTTAAAGGCAAAAAATGCAAACCCTAGCCAAAATTCATGAAAAGGTAGAAATAAAATTATATTCAAATTCTATGATTGAAAACAAGCTTGTATGATTTTTTTGAGAATTTTGTATTAAGGGAAGTATTAAAATAAAAATTATGAAGCAAAAATTCAAAATAAACTTCTCAAATTAAATTTCTAATCAAAAATAGAAAAAAAATGCTAAACCAAAGTCAGAATCAATTTCTACATTATTTTATGAGTTCAAAACATTTTTTGTGGAATTTTTAGATCAAAGGAACTATTAAAAATAAAAATAATCTTTGAGCAATCAATTAATTAAACCTATGAATTTTTAAACCAATCAAAACATTCTAAAAAATTTCTAAAAAAATATGACAAATACTAGAAATTATTATTGGCCTATGGTAATATTTTCGTGATTTTTGAAAATGTTGTGATCACAAAAATAAAATCAGAAAATAAAATAAAATCAAAAATATGAAAAATGCATTAAAAATCACATAGACCAATCAGATCCAGCCCCGCCATCATCTTCTTCCTCAAGACAATGCCCTAACGCGCGTTTTTCAGTTTCATGCTCCTATGTTCTAATCAACACTTCTCCCTTATTTCTCCACCAAAATCAATGATTCAAATCACAAATCAAAGTTCAAACTACCAACTACATCATGCTTTTTACAAAATACAAAATGATTGACCATGTAAGTAGAAATCAGAGTAAGAAAATTGAGAAAATCATTAAATCATGAAAAACCAGAAGTTCACCAAATCGCATAAGCTTCAAAATCAAACAAGTTTATACATCAGATGTAAGATTTGGGCAGCTATGAACATGATCACAAGCTTTAAATCACATGAAACAAGTAAAATTATGGAGAATCGAGATCTGAAAATACCTTTAGAGTTGAGAAATAAACTCAACTATGGCCTCTGAAACAAAGTGAAAACCCTTGTCCCTTGCTTCTAATGCTCCAATGAAGTGAAAATGGTCATGAATCGAGCTCTGGAATGGAGAATAAAGAAGCTTCGAAGCAGGTCTTTTTTTTTTTAGAGAGAGAGATAGCAGCTTCTGATTTTTTGAGAGGATGAATGCCTGCCTTGAAAGAGAATGAGATATGGCTTATATAGAGTGACTGCTGAGGGTAGAAAGGTCTTTGAAGAACTCAAGTCCGTTAGAAGCAAACTTGCAAAAAAAACAGAAAAATCAAGAGAGTGATCATGGTGATGCGTTTTGCTTCTTGTTATGCCCAGCCTAGAAGTCGTTTTGATGATGTCATGTTGAGTGGAATTTTGAGCAAAGAATGTGCACTTGGTGAGCTGGCTATGTTGACATCAATCAAAACTGGATTTGTGCACAAATATGCAACATGGACATGATTTTCAAATAATCTGGCTAGCTGACTTTATGCTTAGGCCACTTGAAATTCCTTCGTGCGTTTTGGATGCTTGAGGGGCCTTTCAAGAGCTCTCATAACATAGAACATCATAGGGCTTTGAATTTTCCAAATTGATGCTGACTTGATGGAGAAATGATGTTGCAAACTTGAGGCAAAAATGCAATTTAGCCTGCCTGGTCCGTGCGCGTGCATGGGCATGCATGGTGTGCATGCAGCCAGCTTTGAGATACCAACTTTGAAACACCATAACTCACTCAATTCTTGGCCAAATTGAAAGATTCAAAGCTTAAACAAAAGCTCTTATGGAAAACAACAAAATGCTATTTTTAATTTTTCAAATTGAGGCTTGAGTCACAAGAAAATGATTCCACAAAATGGCATACCAAGTGTTTGATGAAATTACGCGCATGACTTGCCCAAGAGAAATCATCTTGACACTTAGAATTTTTTTTATTTTTAAGTTACTTCTTGAACAAGTTACACTCAAATTCACCATTTCTCATGATTCAAATATGAATTTGGGTATGGAATATGAAAAGAGGATGCTTAAGTTGATGGTTGACCAAAAGTCCACTTGGTCAATTTCTGATTTTGACTGATTTTGACCAAAATGACCATTTTGCCCCTTTTGATCAATTGATCCACTTCCCTTCAAAATTGATGATCAAAAATTCAATCATATGATCTTCCAAATATATAGAGGCCATGTGCAAAGTTTCACTTCAAAATTCTCAAGAAAACCTGATGAAATCCCAAACCCTAGTTTTGGTCAACACCTTAGGAGACTGATGAATCATCTTCAAAACTTCAAATCCTCTGATGATCTTGACAAAAATCTTATATAAAGACTTTTTAAATACCAATGAGATTTTTTAGCTTCCAAATCAAAATTTGTACATTGATCAATAGCCGTAATCAAGCAAAACCCTAATTTGACTGGTGAATCAGAGGAGTGATTCCTTCTTATAATCAAACACAAACTTCAATCCTCTGATGATCCAAGGGGATGGATAAGATATCTTGAGACATGCAATAACTTTTGAGCTTGAAAGATCCACAGTTTTAGATGATAAGGTTCTACTTGAGCAACTTGTCAATGCAATCAACCTTCAAAGCTTGAGGAAAATTTGATAACCAAAGTACTTTGATCCCATCACAATGTATGAATGCAATGCAATATGATATTCATGATGAAACATAAGCCTAAATCAAGAGGGTAAATTTTGGGGTGCAACAAATACCCGGTGAAAGGAAAGATTGTCACGGTACATGGTGAAGAAGAATACATGGTAAGCCACTTGAATTCCTTCAGGTATGTGGAAATGGATGGAGATTTCATCGAGACTCCGTGTCAGAAATTCAAAGAGGTGCCTCAGACTATGTCTGCAAATGAAACTGTCACCAATCTGCCAAAGATCACCATACCTCCCTTGAAGATGGCTTCTCTCAAAGATGCCAAATCAGTTGTTGAAGAAGGTGGGTGTACCGTCTGGGGCCAACTCCCTGACATTCCATACAAATCTGAAAAGTTTGGTTTGGGTTTCTCTTTAGGGGCTTAAAGGGTTGTTTGTCGTGCTCGTGCTGGAGGACCTCCCCTACGCATCAACAATCATAGGGTCAACGCCTTAGAAGACAATGATGGTGACTATGAGATGGATAGTTGGATCTTGCCTACTACCAATGGTGGACCCATTAACTGGACGGAAAAAGACTTTGTACCAATTACTTTTATTCAGAAGTAATTGTCTTTCTTGTTTTTAGATATGTAATAAACAATATAAACTTTATGGCCATGTGTCTTACCCGGGGCACAATGGTTTATTTGTGAGGGTTATCATGTTTCAATCTCATATGTCATTAATACAACATTGGATGTTTTTGCATACAAATTTTGTGCTCTCTGTTTTTCTTTTCTGCTTTTTACTTTGTCTATACAACTATGCTCTTACACAGACTCACATATCAAACTGCATATGCATATCCACTCTAGATCCCATTGATAACAGTTCTGCTATTGTCGGTTATGACTTTGAAAATCCGATCAACCAAACCGAGGACAAAGGTGAGGAAGATTGTGAGGTACCGAGAGAACTTGCTAGGCTATTATAACAGGAAGAAAGGGCTATACAGCCTCATGAAAAGCCAGTTGAGACAATAAACTTGGGCACGGGAGAGGACATAAAATAAGTCAAGATAGGTGCAAATTTGGAGCTTAGTGTCAAACAGCGATTGATACAGATGTTGCATGATTATGTCGAGATCTTTGTCTGGTCATATGAAGACATGCCAGGATTAGACACGGATATTGTGGTTCATCGTCTACCAACTAAAGAAGATTTCCCTTCGGTAAAGCAGAAGGTCCGCCGTATGAACCCTGAAATGTCAGAGAAGATCAAAGCATAGGTTATGAAACAATTCAACGTTGGGTTCTTAGCTGTCACCTCTTATCCCCAATGGGTTGCTAACGTAATCCCGGTGCCTAAAAAGGACGGCAAGGTACGGATGTGTGTAGAATACAGGGATTTGAATAGGGCAATCCCCAAGGATGACTTTCTGCTTCCCCACATTGACGTCCTGGTTGACAACACCACATAGCACAAGATCTTTTCCTTCATGGACGGTTTCTCTGGTTACAATCAGATCAAGATGGCACCCGAAGACATGGAGAAGACAACCTTCGTCACACAATGGGGCACTTTCTGTTACAAAGTGATGTCGTTTGGGTTGAAGAACACCGGGGCAACTTATCAGCGAGCCATGGTAGCTTTGTTTCATGACATGATTCATCGTGAGATAGAGGTCTATGTTGATGACATGATAACCAGGTCTCAAACTGAGGAAGAACACCTTGATCATCTACAAAAGTTGTTTGATATGTTGAAGATGTACAAGCTGAGGTTAAATCCGAACAAGTGCACCTTCGAGGTAAGGTCTGGTAAACTTCTAGGTTTCATTGTCAGTGACAACGATATTCAGGTAGACCCTGCAAAGGTGAAGGATATACAAGAGATGTTGGCTCCTCGCACTGAGAAAGAAGTTAGAGGTTTCTTGGGTCGCTTAAATTAAATTTCCAGGTTCATCTCCCATTTAACTGCTACTTGTGAGTCAATCTTCAAACTCCTGAAGAAAGATCGAGTGGTAAAGTGGAATGACGAAAGCCAAACTTCCTTCGATAGAATCAAGGAATACTTTCAAGAGCCTCCAATTATGATGTCACCAATTGAAGGAAGACCTTTGATAATATACTTAACAGTGTTAGATAATTCAATGGGGGTGTGTGCTGGGGCAGCATGACGAGTCAGGTTGAAAAGAGAATGCAATATACGACCTTAGCAAAAAGTTTATCGACTGTGAAATAAGATACTCACTGCTCGAGAAAACTTGTTGCACTTTGGCATAGGCTGCTAACCGACTGAGACAGTATATGTTGACCCACACTACTTTGTTGATATCTAAGATGGATCCGATTAAGTACATCTTCGAGAAGCCCGGTCTCTCCGGAAGAATAGCAAGATGGAAAATGATCCTGACCAAATACAACATCCAATACACGACCTAGAAAGCAATCAAGGGAAGTGTACTAGCTGATCATTTGGCTCATCAGGCTGTGGATGACTACCAGTCCATGAACTTTGAATTCCCGGATGAGAATATTATGTTAGTGACTGACTATAAAGAACCTGGACCGGATGAAGGACCTGAGGAAGGATCCTGATGGACTATGTTTTTTTGACGGAGCTTCCAACGCACTCGGCAATGGCATTGGTGCTGTAATCATATCTCCGGAGGGCTGTCATACTCCTTTCCCCGCCAGATTATGTTTCAACTATACCAACAATATGGTGGAGTATGAAGCATGCATCATGGGTCTCAAAGCTGCTATTGACCTAAGGATCAAGTTCTTGAGAATTTTCGGGGATTCAGCCTTGGTAATAAGTCAAATCAAAGTGGAGTGGGACACGAAGCACCCGAATCTCATCCCTTACAAAGAACATGTTCTGACATTGCTTCCACACTTTAAAGAGGTCACCTTTGAACATTTTCCATGAGAAGAGAACTAATTAGCGGACGCGCTAGCCACTATGTCATCCATGTTCAAGGTCAGGTGGGATAATGAAGCTCCTCGGATCACTATTGAGATATTGGATGAACCAGCATATTGCTATGAAATTGATACTGAAGAAGTAGCAGACAGACCTCGATTCCACGAAGTGAAAAGGTATCTCGAGGCTCAAGAATATCCTGAGGGGGCATCTGTCAATGATAAGAAGTTTCTGAGAAGGTTCTCTGCAAAAATCTTCCTCGGTAATGGAATCCTCTACAAGTGCAACCATGACTCTACTTTACTTTGGTGTGTAGACAAGAGCAAAGAAGAGGGGATTATGGCAGATTTACACGAAGGTACCTTTGGCACCCACTCTAGTGGACACACCATGGAAAAAAAGATCCTACGGGAAGGGTACTATTGGTCCACTATGGAAGCAGATTGTTATCAGCATTCCCGAGCTTGTCACAAATGCCAGATCTATGCTGATAAAGTACATGTACCTCCGGTTCCCTTTAATGTCTTGACGGCTCCCTGGCCCTTTGCAATGTGGGGCATTGACATGATCTGAGAGATTAGACCTACCGCTTCCAATGGGCATCGCTTCATCCTAGTTGCCATTGATTACTTCACGAAGTGGGTTAAAGCTGCCTCTTTTGCTACTGTTACCAAGAATGTTGTGGCATAGTTTATCAAGCATAACCTGATTTGTCGGTATGGTGTGTCAGAGAGAATCATCACAGACAATGGTACAAAACTCAACAATACAATGATCACCGAAATCTGTAAACAATTCAAGATCCAGCATTACAATTCTTCCCCTTACCGACCGAAGATGAATGGCGTTGTAGAGTCTGCTAATAAGAACATTAAGAAAATCATACAGAAGATGATGGTCACATACAAGGACTGGAATGAGATGTTACCATTTTCTCTTCATGATTACCGCATCTCGGCACGTACGTCAACAGGGGCAACACCTTATTCCCTGGTATATGGTATGGAGGTTGTCCTACTTATTGAGGTCCAAATCCCTTCTTTGAGGATCATGAAGGATGCGGGTTTGAACGAAGATGATTGGATCCTGACTCGACTTGATCAACTGAATCTGATTGATGAGAAAAGGCTTGCTGCTGTCTGTCATGGTCAGATATACCAAAAGCGAATGATCAAGGATTTCAACAAAAAGGTCAGACGTAAGGTATATCAAGCGAGTGATCTAGTAATCAAGCGCATCATACTGCCACAAGGTGATCCCAGGGGAAAATGGACTCCCACGTACGAAGGGCCATTGTAATCAAGAGCATATTTTCCGGTGGAACCATGATTCTGACCACCATGGACGGTGACGACCTTCCTCGCCCTGTTAATGCAGACATTGTGAAAATATACTACGCATAAATAAGGACCCGCTAGGTTGACTGGCCTAGGCAAAAATAAGGGCATCTCGGCGAACCAAAAGGGTTCGGGAAAAAATTAGGGATAAATACAAAAAAAATGTACACCCGACAAGTCAAAAACCTGAAAGGGCAGCTTGGGCAAAAAAGGGTATCCCGGTGGACTGAAAACCCGAAAGGGAGGTCCAGGAAAAAGTTAGGGATTTGAAGCGTACAACTATGTCCCATTGGATCACCTTGCGACCAGACTTCGGTATCAACTATCAAGCTCAAACAGTACCGATCAATCCAGTCAGCTTTGGACATGTAGCAAAGTGATGAGACGCTCAAGGACATAGGGGCAAATAGAATAATTGAATCTCAATTGGATTATTACACATAGCTGTTTTCTCTTTGTACACTATTCTATATGGTTTTCATTCTTTTTACGGTGGCGTTCTCCTACTAGAACGTCAGTCTCTTTGTACAAAATGAATGTTTTAGGCGAACTTCAGAAATCAATACAAATCATTTCTTTGAAAGTACAAAACTATTTTTTTTTTATTTTTCTGTTTTGTTTTGCAAAAACGTCCAGTGATTATTTTTAACATATGCATTTGAATATGATTAATGTTTACAAATACTTGCGTAAGAAATAGAAAGACGGTTACTAATGATTTTGAGAAACGGGGCAAAGTCTAAAAAGCCATTTGTAGTCCCGACAGTTACTCTTTCCAGCATGGTACAGGGGCAAAGACATTTTGAGACGAAGTCACCATTACATACGAACCCGTGACGTCTATGTTCCCCACATAATAGAAATAACCAGAGTTTTGATCTCTCCTTCCCCAAGCAGGAATTACTTCCTCTAGCCAAGTTCCTTCAGAGAGCTGAAATCTGTTTTCCCCAACCGAGTTTTATAATTTCAAACAGTTTATAAAACCTCCTCCCGGGTAGAGTTTATTTCTCTAACTGCGGAAGTTTATTCCCCAACAGAGTTTATTTCTCTACATCGGTAAATACTTCCAACAAAGCATTATCTCTCTCCACAGAGTCAATCCCCGACAGAATATCCTCAAATGGAAAGAGGAAATCCCCAGCAAATCATCTCCATTCATCATCCCCAGCGGGAATGAAGGATTCAGCTTCCCAATACTCTTCAACAGCAGTCCAGGATTTATTTTCCTAGACTAGGAAATATCACAATAGTATCTCATATTCCTACATCATGACATGCGCATACACATCACATACAACATAGTCTCATTTATTTTGAGACCATCATCACAATACATTTCATACATTATGACATTGCATACAACTAACTCTTTACCGTTTTCAGGAAAGATCAAATCAACAAACATCGTTGACTACTTATGTGACCCGATAGTCTTCTCAAAAACTATGTCTGATGAAGGGCTATTTTAGCATTTTCCTCAGAAAGATGTTTTTCAAGACCTTCTCTAGTTCAGTTAGATTGATACTAAGATCTCTCTGATTTCTATTCCGGTTGAAGATAATCCAAGACTTTTGTCTGGTTCATTTAAATTGATACTAAGATTTTTCTGATTTCCATTCCAGTCAAAGTTAATTCAAGATCTTCTCTGGTTCAATTAGATCAATACTAAGATCTCTCTGATTTCTATTCCAGTTGAAGATATTCCAAGACTTTTGTCTAGTTCAGTTAAATCGATACTAAGATCTTTCTGATTTCCGTTCCAGTCAAAGTTAATTCAAGACCTTCTCTGGTTCAGTTAGATCGATACTAAGATCTCTCTGATTTCTATTCCAGTTGAAGACAACTCAAGACCTTTCTCTGGTTTAGTTAAATTGATACTAAGATTTTTCTGATTTCTATTCCAATTATAGAAACTACAAAGCCTGGAATCCGACCAGATAGCAGTTCACCATACTGTGAAGCCTGGACCCGACCAGATAACAATTAACATCATGGCTGAAGCCCGGAATCCGACTGGATAATAGTCAATCAATAATTCAAGACATTGTGAAGCCTGGAGTCCGACCAGATAACAATATAAGGTGTTGCGAAGCCTGGAATCTGACCAAATAGCACTTTACTCTATCAATTACTATGAAGCCTGGACTCGACCAAATAATAGTATACCTCAAATCCAAGTTGAAGCTTGGATCCGACCAGATAACCGCTTAATTTCTTCAAATCACTGAAGCCTGGACACGACCAGATAACAGTTCAAGTCACTGAAGCCTTGATTCTGACCAGATAACAGTTTAGGAAACTGTAAAGCTTGGAGTCCGACCAGATAGCAATTAATTTCATGTTTCCCTAGTAAATCACTATGAAGCCTAGAATACGACCAAATAGCAATCAATCTTATCATCTTCAGCAAGTCACTGTGAAGCCTGGATCCTGACCAGATAGCAGTTCACTTCTGTCTCTTCAATCAAGAGATGACTCCCTAGTAGAGAAATGGACAACTTAAGCTCCTAAACTCTATTTATCGAATGGAGACCAACATTCCTTAGTGGAGTCTTCCCCAACAACAGGCATAGGAATTCCCACAGAGGAATATCTCATGAAATCAACATTGTTCTAGATGGCATCTTTAAGCCCATCTCCGACGACTCTCCGTCATATTCTGGATGGCATATTTAAGCCCATCTCCGACGATCTTCCGTCATCTTCTCCAAATGGAATCTGTAATCCCATTCCCTATATTATCTACACAATCAAGTAACATTTCAGACGAGTGCAAATTTCTGGGCACTCTAGTGTTCAATCATCTTCCACCTTCAGATCACGAAAGGCAGACCAACCAATCTACATCCTCAAGTTTAAGAAGACTGGATAGGGGCAGTTGTTGCACCCCAAAATTTTTCCACCCTTTTTACTCAACACATGCCCATTGAGGTCCCCAACTTGCCCAAGGATGACCAAGAATTGACCAGACAAATTCTCCTCCAATAAACCTCAAACTAGGGTTTCAATTTTAAGAAATATGTATGAGTCCCAAGGATCCCAAATTTTCTCCATTGTCCTAATATGTCCTCAAGATCATCCATGCCAAATTTCATGCCTTGCACAACAAGTTTTCTCAGTCAACTGCTCAAATGCCTGAAAATCAACTATACTAGGTCAAAAGTCAATTGTGGCCCAAATACAGTCAAACTTCAAGATTTTGGGTCAACATAAAATTTTTGAAGTGATATCCATCATTTGATAAAGGATTTATCATGATTCCTCAAGAAATGCTCCTAACTCATCAAAAGTAAAAAATGGCAAATTAGGGTTTCTATAGGAAAAGTCAACCAAATTTTGACCAGGCATAACTTTCTCATACTTTATCATAAATTTTTCCAACAAGGCTCATTTTGAAGAGAAACCAGTTACCTACAACTTCTATTCATCCCTCAAGATCAAGAAATGTATCAGTTAAAAGATACAAGCTCATACATTATAGGTCCTTTCAAAAAGTCAACAAAAACACCTTTTAGGTCAAAGCTCCTTACACGAACATGGAAGATCCAATTGAGATGAAACCAAAAAGGTTGTTTAGAGGACATACTAAGCTCTCTAAAAAGTCCAATAAAACCCTATTAGAATTAAAAATGAGGGAGATATGCATTGCTAAAGTTGACCAATTTTGGAAAAGTGCATGAAGCCAATATTGACCAAACTTGAATTTTTTCCACATGGGTCCATGTTTTCATGCTTGAAACTTAGTTCCAACATGGCCCAAAACCTTGGAGCTGATTCATACATTACTTTATTACTTATATTATTTATTTTGATATTTTATCCATTAAAATACAAAATTAAATAAATAAATAAAAGAAGTAATGAATGATATGATTTGGGAATCTTTTTCTCATCAAATAAGGGATAAGATAGGCTGGCATGTCCAAGAAAAAACGCATGGGACAAAAGGAGAAGGAAATCTTCTTGTTTTAGCAAGTCTTGAAGCAAATATTTATGCTTTAAAAAACATGATTAGAATTGATTCTTTTGGGTCGTGTTTTAACCTAATGAGATACACTACATATACACAACAAGTCCAGACCTAATAGACACGCGCAGCAGCCACAAAAGAACCATAGCAAAGTGAAAAATTTCAAGAAAATCGTGAAGATTAAAAGCATCAGTTCCAGACTTTGTTGGTCAAAACAAAAGAGCCAATCTACCTCCTGAAGTTCCAAGGGAGGCAAATCACTCGTCTTATGCGCCTGAAAGACCCTGAGTTTGCCCAACCGGATCTCAACTTTTGTGGTAAATTCTTGGATCTCAAACTTGCATATTAGGCCATATAAATTTTGTTTAAGATTACCTTTGTACTACCGCTGATGTTTGCTGACTTTTGGACGTGTTACATGAGGCAATAGGAGCTGAAATTGCAATACACCATGGATGACCACCGTTAGAGTTTTAGGTTTGAATCTTGCAATACGCGAGGATTTATCCATTTTTAAGGCCATATTCATGATCAGTGGAACTTTTTATGTCAATCTGCATATTTGGTTTTTTTGTTTGCTCACATTTTCAGGTGACCCCACCGGACAAGACGGTGGAAACCACCGGCTCTGGTGGTTGGACCGGCCAGATCAAGGTCAAACGGTGGCGTGGCATCTCCCACCTCTTCTATTGGCTTATTTTAAAATATGATTTCTCTCTCTCATTTTGATTGGTCTATTGGATTGCTGACATGCATTTTTTTTTATGAATGGGATTTGGTCATTTGTTTTACATATAATGTTATTAAGTCATCATAATCATGAATGAATTGGAAGTGCAGGTGATAAAGGCATAGGGTATGTGAGAGAAAGGATCTAGGTTCGATCCCAGAATCACACATTTTGTATTTTCTAACCAATTCCTTTCAGATCCAATGCATTTCCATCATACGCGTATACCTTGCACCCTCAGATCCAGCCATCAAGTCTGCATTGTTCCAGATCCAGCGATCTTGGGTGCAGCCCCATCATGGACCTTCCAGATGCAGCAACATGGGATCACACGCTGGATGGGCCACCAGATCTGGGCCCTTAGCAACAATTCCAGCCTGCACCCCCCAATTGGGTTTCTCACCCCTTAGGCCCATCTTTTCTTAATTTTTTTAATTAGTTTATAATTTTTGTTTATTCAATTTTTGTTTTAAAATCATAAAATCAAAAAATCATAAAATTAGGATTTAGAGTCTTTTTAAGAAAAAATAATTTTTGCAAATTAATTTAATTTAATTAACTTTAATTTTTTTTCCTTAATTTAAAATTAACTAGAGATTAGGTTAAATTTCAAATCTTTTTTTCATAAAAAACATCAAAATATTTTTAATAGACGATTAGATTTTTAGGGTTTAGAATTTATTCTCGTCTCAATTTTTGCGCGTTATTTTTCATATGATTATTTTTTATTATGTAACTGTGCCCGGTCTATAATAGTTTAAATTAGGGTTTTTAATTCCCGCACTTTACTTTTCATTCATTATTTATGTAACTGCATCAAAGCCTTGTAATAGCTGTAGGAACTTTTATCTCTCACCTTTATATTTTTTATATGCTTGTATATATTTAAATTGTTAGTAAATTAGGCGTGTATGACAAGAAGTGATCAATCAATCATTAGACCACTAACCTCAAGATAAAATACCTGAAAAAGCACATTGTTGCACACTGTTGCACATTGGCACCCCTAGGGTATTTCCCACTCTGGTTGCCTTCGGAAATAGTCATGTCCCTCGAACGTAGGAATATCTTAGCAAAGACCCTCAGTTTAAAGTCATCATAAAGGTTATGGTCCCTTAATGTCCCTTGAGTTGCCTATGAGAAATGATCTTGTCCCTCGATGTTGCCTACATGATGACAGTCCCTTCGAACTGCTAAGGTATCTTTACATGTTGCCTTCAATGACCAGAAACGTCCCTTTCGATAGTCCCTCAAACATCCAAGGATAGGGCTACCTACTCACTAATAGTAGGATAACACTATCTAAAGGAAAGGAGGAAAAGAACGCCTTTTTCAAGTAGGTAGGTAGCTGTTAAGTACTTGCTTAAATTTGATTCCTTTTTACACTTACACACTTTCATAATTCTTTTAAAAAATGCTTTTCACACTGTGATACGGTGGGAGAACTGACTTGAGTTTTTGCGTTTGTGTTCGCAAATGTTTCGGTTTAGCAAGAGTCACCACCGACTTTTTATTTTATCCAAAGGAAAGGTCAAAAAGCACAGGAAAGACCTTTGAGATGTTTTCTTGAGTTCGGGGGGTAGATTATAAAAAGGGAAGGTGCTAGCACCCTTTTCATCCATGGTTTTCCATGGGATCTTAGTTACTTGTTTAGATCACTTGCTTTGCTTTTCCAATTGTTTGAAATGGTGCTTTGTGTGGTTTTGAAAGTATTTTGAAAATAGGCCATCGTTTAGGCAATCTTTGTAATGATTCTTGTTTGAAGAATGTATACAAAGATGTTTGTATTTTGAAAAATGTTTCAATGTTCGAAAGTTTGTTTTGGAAATGTTTTGAAATTGTGTGTGTTTTTTTTTGAAAATAGCAAGGATGGTTTGCAAATTGATCAAGTAACTATAAGCTTATCTACCTACTCAAAAGTCTTTCTTGTACATTTTAACCCTTTGACATTATTGTTTTACCATTGTATTTGGTAAACAAACCTATCTTTGGATGTTAAACGGGACAGGCGTGAGTCATCGTATGACCATTATAGCAATGGTGCCAAGTATCTTAGCAAGTTTTAGGGACTAAGATCATCTTTTTCTTAGGCAACCAAGATAGCGTCATCGAGGGACTATGATCTTTTTGTTTTTTGTTTGATTTTGCCAAGATACCTAGCATGCATACCATGGTCATTTTAAGGCAACAAAGTGGATTAAACCCTAGGGGTGCTTGTGTGCATTGTGTTGTCATTTTTCATGCATATTTGTCTTGCATTAAGTCATGCTATTTGTTTGATTTTGGTCTTTGCATACAAAACCCTAATTTACTATCATGGTATATGAAAGCGATAAAATGCGTAAAGTAAATCTAAACTATTATAACATTATTATGGGAAGGGGTGTACAAGTTTTGAATAGGGGGTATTGCTCAAAATAAAGCCCTAAAACTATTACAACCAAATTGAATTTATTGTACAAATAAATAAACAAGCAAATATTTAAATATGCAATAAAATATAAATATGCAAAAATGTTTTTGTATTTGTTTTATGCATGAGAAAATGAGTTTATTTATGTCCTAAAAATAAGTAAATAAAAATGATTATTTTTGAAAAGGGTGAAAACCCTAGTTTTTGATTTAATAGAAAATAGTCTATATTATTTATTTTTATTCAAGAAAAATAATAATAATATGTACAAAAATGTTAAAAATTAAAATATGTGAGAAAATAATATTTTATATGTATAATATAATAAAATAAAATATTTAAGTATTTTAACATTATTTACAATTTTATTTAAGAAAATAAAGTATATTGTTATTTAATAAACTATTTTTATGCCAAGAAAATAATAAAAATAATAAAATAAAATCTGAAAAATTAAGAAAATATTTTTGAGATTTTTAAATGTTTATAAAAAATAAATAAAGTCAAAAAATATAAAAGAAATGAGAAAATATATAAAATATAGCAAATGGGCCAAGGGGGTGCAAAAAGCAAAAAGGAGGGTGCCAAAAGAAACAAGCCCAAGCGCCAGGCCCAAGTTCACTTCATCCCTGACCTTTGAACAAACACGCACGCGCTTATGTTATGCAATTCCTATTCTTGCTCATGCTTGTTCAGTTGAGTTTGGATATGGCAATGTAGCAACTTTGAGTGAGGCTTGAAGTTCTTTTGAGCTTGCTTGAAGTTCCCTCAACCTTTCTCAATGCTCAGCTTTCCTTGAAGTGGCTTGAATGTCCCTGTAGAAGTCAACCTGCAAACTCAGAAATTGAAAATGGTGAAGCACGAAACAGGGGTTACAATTGTTGGACAAAGGCCTGGACAGCTTAGGTGTGATGTAAGGAATGTGTTTGAAGTGGTTCCAAGCAAAATGCACGAGGCGATATGGAGATGGCTTGTGATTTGCAGAGATGGCCCTGTTTTGGGCAGAAATGGTGATTTTGGTGTTTTAGGGTGTTTGCAATGCTATGAGCTCGTGTATTGGCTTGTTACAATATGCTGAAGTTGTTTGACATGATATCAAAGCTTGGTTTTATCAGATACTCAAGTTATGCTGACTTTTGCAAACTTACTTGCTTTTGAAGAAAATGTGGGAAGTGACAATGCCAATGCCTGTACAGGCTAGCTCAAGGCCTGAGGAGAGTTGGTACAAATTTCCTGGTATTTGTGGTCTTTGTTTGCAGCAAAAGGTTAGGTCCATGGCTCAAGATAAACAAAGTTGCTAAAAGTGAACTTTATCAAAGTAGCATTGTAACCTTTATGCCATTTTTGGATTAAACCCTTGTACAAAGCTTCAAAGATCAAAACAATGCCATTGTCAAATGTATTTGCATTCAATTTTTGAGTGTAAAAAGGATTAGAACCTGTAATGCAAGTACAAGCATGATCCAAACTAATTTGCAACTTGTACCAATGTGAAAAATGCCTTGGACAAAAGTGATGATTTTCCATTTTCATTCCTTCGATTCTCCCTAACCATAAATGATCTTGGAGAGTTCTTGGACATTTTGGAAATCTTGTAACATGCTATACAATCCATCTTTGAAATTAATTTTGATATTCCTCTTGGAACTAGGTGAAAAGTTGCCATGAAGTTAGGTCAAAAATCTGCCTAAACTAGGGCAAAATTTCACTAAGTTAAAAAGTTTATGGACCCTTATTCACAAAATCATAACTTGAGATCCAAGCATCTTTTGGGAAAACTTTGTGAATCCAAGTTGTAGATTTTGTGGAGGACTATAACTTTCATGTTGGAAGTTTTCTTTTAATCCAATTGCATCATGGTGAAAAAGTTGGGAAAAGTTGGGAAAAAATAAGAAATTTTCATAACTTAGAAAAATTCTAAGTTATGAATTTTTTCAAACTTAAACCCTAATTTTCAAAATTAGGTTTCTTGGTGAACAAGCTTCATGTTTTGACACTTCTTGATGAAAAATGACCCTTGGCACTTGATTTTGACCAAAAAAGTCAAAGTTTGACTTTTTAGTGTATAGTTGATTTTTGATCAGTTGACTGGAAAATTCATCTATCAATCCAATGCATTTGAGATCTTTTGAACCTTGTGATTAGGTCAAGATGATGCCATTGAGTCCTTGAAACCATGATTGAACCCAATTTGTCATTGGCTAGGTGAAAAATCAGAAATTGCCCTTTCTCAGTCAAAACCCTAATTTTGACCATTTTGCCCTTTTGAAGATCTGATCAAATTTCTTGAGGAATTATGGTCCAAACTTGATCAAATGGTTCATATGAGTCTATAATGTTGATGTGGATAAAAAATTATGAGGTTTGACTGTAAATTGGCCATGGTTTACTTTTTCCCCAATATAGCTGATTTTTAGGTCAACTGTCCAATTGATTGAGCAAAAATTTGATTCAAGGCTTGAAACTTGGTATGAGCAATCTTAGGAGTCCAACATGAAGTATGAAAGTCACATGAAGCATTGGAAGTCCAAAAATCCCTGTGTAAACTCAAACCCTAATTTCAGGTCATCAGTGCAAGGAGAGGTCTTGAGCTGAGCAAACCCTAATCTGGTCTTGAATCCAAAGAGTCTTGTGAGGGGAAATCTTGATAAAATGAGAGGGAAAATTTTAGGGTACAGCAGCTGCCCCTGTTCAATCTTCTTGAACCTGAAGAGTTAGATTGGCGAGTTTTTCCATTCGTGACTCGAAGGTAAAAGATGATTGGACACTAGAGTGCCCATAAATTTGCACTCGTCAAAATTAAGTTGAAGGAATGGGCTTAAAGACGCCATTTGGAGAGGTGACAGAATCTTGTTGGAGATGGGCTTGTAGATGCCATCAAGAATGTTTGTTGAACTGAATGTTATAAGTCAGAAGAATGAGTATCAGAATGGTGTCCGTATCTGGAACGTGTCTGAATTGTATTTGGAGACTAAATCTGTATGAGCAATGGAATGGCGTCCATGTCTGGAGTGTATTCGAGATGTAACTGTATTTGAAATCTGAATAAGCGACATAATAGCATCCGTGTCTGGAGCATCTCTTGGCTGGGGAAAAAGTCAGAATACGTGACACAATGGCAGTCGTGTATGGATCATATCTGGACTGTATCTGAAGTTGAGATCTGTATGAGTAGCAGAATGACTTCTGTGTCTGGAGTGTATCTGAAGTTGAGATCTGTATGAGTAGCAGAATGACTTCCGCGTCTGGAGTGTATCTGAACTGTAACTGGGATCTGTATAAGTGACAGAATGACTTCCATGTTTGGAGTGTATCTGAGCTTTGAAATTGATAGTTGAATCTGAATGAGAAATAGAATGGCTTCCGTATCTGGAGCGTATCTAATCTATATCTGATTGTTGAAGTCTGAATGAGTGATAGAATGGCATCTGGAGCGTATCCGTACTATATCTTGACTTTGAATTTTGAATGAGTAACAAAATGACTTCCTTGTATGGAGTGTATCCGTATTGTATCTGAATAAGAGATCTGAATGAGTAACAGAATGACTTCTGTGTCTGGAGTGTATCCATACTGTATCTGAATAAGAGATCCGAATGAGCAACAGAATGAATTCCGTGTCTGGAGTGTATCTGTACTGTATCTGAATAAGAGATCTGAATGAGTAACAGAATGACTTCCGTATTTGGAGTGTATCCGTACTGTATCTGAAATCTTTGAATATTTGTTAAAGATAGTTGTTAATCTTATCCTGAAAAGGGAAAAATGTTAGCTGAAACACAAAGTTATGTTGCATGAAATGTATGATGCAATAAATGTGTTTTATCAATATTTATGATATATGAATGTAATGTATGCGCCTGTAAGCTGATTTGCTGTATTACTGAGGAGAATAAATCCTTGATAGCTGGAGATAATGAAATCCTTGACTGCTGCCGGGGAAAATAAATCCTTGACCACTATTGGAGATTCAAAATCTTTGATTACTGAGGATGAGAAATCCTGGGCGACTGTTGTGGATTTGACAACTTATGTGGGGATGTGAGAATCCTTCATGTCTTGAAGTTGGAGCATTGACAAAATTCATTGTGAGAGTAATGCCAGACTACTTGAGAAATCTGCTTGGGAAATCCAGAGAACCTTGAAGACTTCTACTGGGGGTTAAATAATGGGAATCCTTACTCGGCTGGGGAATATGGAAAATTAATGATTTCTGCGGGGAACTAAGAATGAGAATCTTCATTCTGTTGAGGAGTAATGAAAACTTTGGCAACTTCATGCTGGAGAGTAATGAAAGCCCTGGAAACTTTACTGGGGAATCAAGAATGAGAATCTTTATTCTGTTGGGGAGTAAAAACTCCGTGGGGAAGAAGGCTTCCTGCTGGAGAGTAAGTTCAGGACTCTGGGGGAGTAGCTATACTACTGGGGAGATCACGAGTTTGGGTTGTATGCCAATCTACTGGGGAATTATCCTAGTTTGGGGATAAGACAAAAGTTAATTGTTATCTGGTTGATTCTCAGACTTTTAAGACAACTTGCTGGGGAAATTGGGGAAAACTGAATGGTTCCCGCAGGGATTGATAGTCTTGACTCGACTGGGGAAGAAGGTTTCAACTCTGCTGATGGTCTGTAATTCAAAGTTTTTGCTCCGCTGGGAATTGGGAGTTTGGAAACTTAACCCTGATGGGAATTAAGGATTTGAAATTATAACTCCGCTGGGGATTGGGAGTTTGAAGTTTTGACTCTGGCGGGGATTTTGAAATTTAGCTCCGCTGGGGATATGTATTTCAAGGTTTTAGCTCCGCTGGGGATCTAGATGATATACTACAGGGGATTTCTCTAGGAATAGTCTAAAGACGTTTTCCTATACTTTCAACATGTCAGTAATTATTCTTTCCCATTTCGTTTATTTGTAAACAGTGATTATATTCGAATGCATATGCTCATTAATAAATCATTGGACATTTTCAAATAAAATACAAGTGCAAAAAAGAAAAGACAAATAGTTTTATGCACTTTGAAGTATATTTGTATTAACTTTGTGTAAGTATTTTGTACAAAGGAGACAAACATCCTAGTAAGAGAATTTTGTCATAAAAAATGAGAAAAATTTATACAAAGAAAGATGGCTATATGTGAAAATTCCATGGGGTTCCCATTCTGCTATAGCCTTCGTAACTCCGAATATCTTGTCCATTTGTTGCTTTGTCCGAAGATGATTGAATTGATCAGAAGCCTGGAGCTTGTCTGTGAAGATATTATCCTTAAAGTGATCCGACGAGACATAGTCATACACTTTAATTCCCTAACTTTTGCCTGGACCGCCCTTTCGGGTTTTTGATCCACCGGGAAACCCCTTTTTGCCCAAGTCGCCCTTTCGGGTTTTCAACTTGCCGGGTGTACAGTTTTTTTTTTGTTTTATCCCTAACTTTTTCCTGAACCGCCCTTTCGGGTTTTCGATTCACCGGGATGCCCTTTTTTTGCCTAGGCGTGTCAACCTAGCGGGTCATTTATGCGTAGTATCTTTTGACTATGTCTGCGTTCGCAGGGTGCAGCAGGTCGTCGCCGTCCATGGTGGTTAAGATCATTGCCCCACCAAAAAAGATGTTTTTGATCATAAATGGTCCTTCATAGGTAGGAGTCTATTTGCCCCTAAGATCACTTTGCGGCAAGATGATCCGCTTGATTACTAGATCTCCGACTTGATACACTTGACTTTTGACTTTCTTGTTGAAAGCTTTGATCATTCGTTTTTGATACGCCTGACCATGGCAAACAACGGTAAGTCGCTTCTCGTCAATCAAGTTAAGTTGATCAAGCCGGGTCTGAATCCAATCGTCTTCACTCATACCAGCATCCTTCAGGATTCTCAAGGAGGAAATCTGAACCTCAATAGGCAAAACAGCTTCCATGCCGTATACCAAAGAATAGGGTGTTGCCCCAGTTGATGTATGTGCCATGGTACGGTACCCGTGGAGCACAAACGGTAAAATCTCATGCCAGTCCTTGTAGGTGATTGTCATCTTTTGTATGATCTTCTTGATATTTTTGTTCGCAGCTTCGACAACACCGTTCATCTTTGGCCGATAGGGAGATGAATTGTGATGTTGAATCTGGAACTGCTTGCACAAGGCGGTGATCATAGTGTTGTTAAGGTTTGTATCGTTGTCGGTGATGATCCTTTCGGGGATGCCGTACTGGCAAATGAGGTTCTGCTTGATAAAGCGGGCAATAACATTCTTTGTCACGGATGCGAAGGAAATTGCTTCGGCCCACTTGGTAAAGTAATCAATGGCCACTAGAATAAAGCGGTGTCCATTGGATGTTGTAGGCTTGATCTCTCCAATCATGTCGATTCCCCACATAGCGAATGGCCAAGGAGCTGTAAGACATTGAGAGGAACTGGAGGTATATGTACCTTGTCAGCATAGATTTGACATTTGTGACAAGTCCTAGAATGTTGATAGCAGTCAGCTTCCATGGTAGACCAGTAATAGCCTGCCTGTAGAATCTTCTTAGTCATCGTATGTCCGCTAGAGTGAGTTCCAAAGGTACCATTGTGCAGTTCAGCCATGATCTGTTCGGCTTCAATTTTGTCCACACAACGGAGCAGAATGCAATCATGATTGCGCTTGTACAGGATACCATTTCTCAGGAAGAACTTGGCAGAGAATCTCCTTAAGAACTTTTTATCGTTGACTGAAGCTCCTTCAGGGTATTCTTGAGCCTCGAGATACCTTTTGACTTCATGAAACCAAGGTCGGTCCACTACTTCTTCGGTATTAATCTCGTGACAATGCGCAGGTTCGTCCATCCGTTCAATGGTGATTTGGGGAGCGCATTATCTCAGTCAAGTTTAAACATGGATGACATTGTAGCTAGAGCATCTGCTAGCTGATTTTCTTCTCGCGGGAAGTGCTCGAAGGTAATCTGCTCAAAATGTGGTAACAATGTCAGGACATGTTCTTTGTAAGGGATAAGGTTTGGATGCTTAGAGTCCCACTCTCCTTTGATCTGACTGATGACCAAAGCTAAGTCCCCAACCACAATCAAAGATTTGATTCCCAAGTCTATTGCAGCCTTGAGACCAAATATACAAGCTTCATACTCGGCCATGTTGTTGGTGCAGTTAAAGCAAAGTCTGGCGGTGAAAGGAGTATGGCAACCTTCCGGGGAGATGAGTACCGCGCCGATACCGTTTCCAAGTGTGTTGGAGGCACCATCAAAGTATAGGGTCCATCGGGATCCTTGTTCAGGTCCGTCATATGGTCTGAAATCTTCAATGTTGTCCAATGTCATAATGTCTTCGTCGGGGAAGTCGAACCTCATGGATTGGTAATCTTCGACAACTTGATGAGCCAGATGGTCAGCTAGCACACTCCCCTTTATAGCTTTTTGGGTCATGTACTGTATATCGTATTCTGTCAGGATCATCTTCCATCTAGCTATCCTTCTAGACAAAGCAGGCTTCTCAAAGATATACTTGATCGGATCCATCTTATATATCAGCAGAGTGGTATGAGTCAACATATACTGCCTTAGCCGGCGAGCAGCCCATACCAAAGCGCAACAAGTTTTCTCGAGCAGTGAGTATCGGGTCTCACAGTCGGTAAACTTTTTGCTAAGGTAATAAATGGCATGCTCTTTTCGTCCAGACTCGTCATGTTGTCCCAGTACGCACCTCATTGAATTTTCTAAAACAGTCAGATACATGATTAGCGGTCTTCCTTCAACGGGAGGCATCAGGATATGAGGTTCTAGAAAATACTCCTTGATTTTATCGAAAGCAATTTGACAGTCATCATTCCATTTAACCACCTGATCTTTCTTCAACAGCTTAAAGATTGGCTCACAGGTAGATGTTAGGTGAGAAATGAACCTAGCGATGTAGTTTAGGCGTCCCAAGAAACCTCTGACCTCCTTCTCAGTGCGAGGGGCAGACATTTCTTGTATAGCTTTGACTTTGGCAGGATCAACCTTGATGCCCTTGTTGCTGACAATGAAACCCAAGAGTTTACCGGACCTGACTCTGAAAGTGCACTTGTTAGGGTTTAATCTGAGCTTGTACTCCTTCAACCTGACAAACAGCGTTTGCAAATGGTCGAGGTGTTCTTCTTCCGTCTGTGATTGGGCTATCATGTCATCTATGTAGACCTCTATCTCATGATGTATCATATCATGAAACAAAGCTACCATGGCGCGTTGATAGGTTGCCCCGACATTCTTCAGTCCGAATGGCATCACTTTGTAGCAGAACTTACCCCACTGTGTAACAAAAGTATTTTTCTCCATGTCTTCAGGTGCCATTTTGATCTGGTTGTAACCTGAAAATCCGTCCAAGAAAGAAAATACCTTGTGTTGAGCTGTATTGTCAACCAAGATGTCAATGTGCAGAAGTGGAAAGTCATCTTCAGGGCTAGACCTGTTTAAGTCTCTGTAATCCACGCACATTCTCACTTTGACATCCTTCTTAGGCACAGGCACAATGTTAGCAACCCATTATGGATAGGAAGTAACAGCAAGAAATCCAGCATTGAACTGCTTCATAACTTCTGCTTTGATCATTTTGGACATATCAGGCCTCATGCGGCGGACTTTCTGTTTGATTAGTGGACAGTCTTCTCTTGTGGGTAGACGGTGTACCACAATGTCTGTATCGAGTCCCAGCATGTCTTCGTATGACCAGGCGAAGATCTCAACATATTCATTCAACAACTGAACTAGGTGCTCTTTGACACTTTTCTCTAGTTTGGCACCCACTCTGACTTCTTTTCTGTCTTCCTCAGTACCCAAGTTGATTGTCTCTAATAGCTCCTCATGAGGTAGAATAGCCCTTTCTTCCTGTTGTAGCAGTCTAGCCAATTCTCCCGGCACCTCACAATCTTCATCACCTTCGTATTCGGCATGGTAGACCAGATCTTCAGAGTCACTGAAGGCCATAGCAGAATTGTTACCCATGGAATCCGGAATGGAAGGTGTTGTACCCCAAAATTTGCCCTCCCATATTCTTCAAAGATTTCCCAAGTTAAGCTTCAAAATTCCCCAAGGGTTGCACAGTGCAAGGGTCTCCTAAACAGTCAAAATTAGGGTTTGTGTTCTGATCAAGAAAAGGAAGTTTCCAAAGGTCCAATCAAGTCTCACATACCTACAAATATGGTCAAGCATCCTCATATCAAGTTTCAAGACTTTCAGCACAAAATTGCACAGTCAAAAACCCTAATTGCACTACAGTCAACTGTAGGGGTAAAATGGTCATTTGACAGTCAAAAGTTCAAATTTTTTATCAACATCTCATTTTGAAGCCACAAACATCATTTGATCAATGCTTGATCATGATTCTCAAAGTTTGGCTCAAACATCATCAAGATGCAAAAGTTTCCTTATTTGGACTGCTGAAAAAGTCAACTGTAAATTGACTAGGGCATAACTTTCACATGGATTATCAGAAAAATTCCATCCAAAGCTCATTTTGAAGAGAAAGACATTCCCTACAACTCATCTTCATACTTCAAGTCCAAGAAATGCTCTCACAAAAAGTTATCAATTTCAACATTATAGGTCATTTTCAAAAGTCAACAAAAAGGGACTTTAAGTCAAAGCCCATAACTTGAGATTGATAAATCAAAATGACATGGGACCAAAGGAATTGGTTAGCGGACTCAAAGACCTTTCCAAAATGTCCAAGAACATGAGAAAAGCTTAAAAATTGAGCAAGTTATGCCTTGTGGAAGTTGGGAAAATTTTGGATATTTTGAAAAGTCAACATTGATTCAAATGACCTAAAATTGCTAATGGGCCTATTTTTCTTCCATAATTCATCATCCATGGCATGTGCACGACCACTTGGCCCAAAGGGAAGTATTTCTTCATTTTTTATTTATTTATTTGAATTTTTATTTATATTAATTCATTTAAATCAAATTAAATACATGGAAAATATTTAACCTACTATTTCAAATCTTTTTATACATGATATGCCTTCAATATTTCGTGCATGGTTAAGATTGGAAAGAATCAATTTGATTGGATCATAATTGGTACAAAAATGCATGGAAAAGATTGAAAAAACAATGCTTGAAAATCAAATCTTCAAAGCCATGAATACAAAAGATCTTGACCAATTTTCTTGACCTAATTGGTTCATTACATAAGCCTAAACATAAACCTAATCAAATTGACCACAAAGCTGCGCTAGAAACCAATTCACAAACTTGAAATTTTGGCAAAAAAACTCAATTCTGAAAACTCACTTGCAGGTTGATTCAAGGCACGATTTTTGTTTCATTAGCTTGCTGAAGCTTCACTGAACGATTCCCAATCAAAAACATTCATCAAAACCTCAAGAATCGGTATACAGAACTTAAAATATTTCATGAAAAATGCATATTCGTGTTTTGATTTACAGGCATCCTCATGACATTTTGTTCATTGATTCATACTCCTTATGCAATTCTGAAGCTAACCCATGTGTTTGATTGAATTTTTGCAAGCTATATACGATTTCACCATTGTCAATTTTTAGGGTTTACAGGATTCCAAATTAGGGATTTTAAAACAAGGAAAAATTGGAGCATGAGAATTAGACCATTCACTTCAGCACACTCGGATGATCATGAACCTGTACTCGCGCTCAATTTATGAGCACCTAATGGCTAATCGCTATTTTTCCATAGATGGCCTAGGAGAACGCTAACAAAACCGTTGCCTGTTTCTTTGTATTTTCAGGAAAATAAAATCAACGAAGAAGACGATGTGTTGGCCAGCGATGATTGGTCCTTTTAAAATTTCGCGCTAAAAAGCACTAACGCGTGTTGTTTTTATTATATTTGTTTGTTATTTAATATACAAAGTGCGCGTCTAGAACAACTGGCAAGGCATGTGTGTGTTAACGTCCAAGACCTGGGTTCGAGCCCCAGGTCTTCATTCTTTCCATGTATTTTTTTCCTTTAATACTCATATGCAGCATAAGCGTTGGGGATCATCATATATCCCTCTATCCAGCCATCCACGTGTCCCAGAGCGTCAGATCAAAAGCCATGGATTGAAGAACACAATGCACCCCAGTCAACATGCCAGCACGTTGCCTGGAAAAGTCAAATGGACCATGCTAAATGGGCCTGAATTACTAGGGCTTAACCTCCATGTTGGGGACTACAACCCCCCTTGGTTTGCAAATTCTTTTAACTTTCTTTATTTTTTTATTTTTTTATAAATTGCTTGTTTAATTAATTTAATTATATTTTCATAAAAACCACAAAATGCCATAAAAATCAGAAAAAGAGAAAAAATAATAAATATTTTACTTTTAGTATTTTCATAAATAAATGTATATAATTAAATTTGGTGTAAATTAGGTTTCAATTTTAATTCTTTTAATAAAAATATAAAAAAACATAGAATTAGGGTTTAATTAATAATTTTCATCTTTTTATTTTTCTTTCATGATAATCAAATATTTAATATTATTTATTTTATTTATTTTTATAATTAAATTTGCATATAAAAATTAGGGTTAATTTTAGATTAAAAACTTTCATATTTTCTTAATAAATTAAAAGCCACTAGAATTAGGGTTAGTATTTATTTTAATTAATTCTTTTTTTTCTATTAAATCCTAAAATACTAAAAAACTACCAAAAAACAAGTTCTTTCTTTCTTTTAATTTTAATTAATTCCTCATTAGTTTAATTTTACAAAAAGGGTCCAACGCCCTCGTTTCGATTTAATTCTTATTCGCATATTTATTTTATTCCGTTATAATATTTATGTATCTCTCCCAAGGCCATGTAACCTTTTAATTTCTCGCACTTTTAATTCCTTATTTTCTTTTAATTTCTTTATTTTTCTGTAAAATCGGGTCCTGGTTTAATTTTGGCGATGTGGACCCGCGCCTTTTGTAATAGCTTAGAATTTTTACTTTCCCGCAATTTTTAACTGTTAATCAAAGGCATGAAAGAATGTATGGACAAAAATAAAAACAAGCGTAGAACACCAATGACATGACAAGATAAATGCAAATGAAAACGACACACAAATCGCACACACCACCCCTAGGGTACGCCTCACTGTTGCCTTGCCTTCGAAAGGTGATCGTCGAGTAGAGGATGTCTTAGTAAGTCCTCATGATCCGGGAACCTGGCATGAGGGTAGCTTCTAAGGTGTCTTCCCATTGCTCTGGTGATCACCATGTCCCGAACCTCGAATTGACCCGAACACCTCCAACGGTGGTGCTACCTACCTCTCAATGGTGGGATGGCACTACTTTAAAGGACATTTACACAGACGAATTCCTTAGGGTAGGTAGACGACTCTAGATACTTGCTCTAATTTCAAAAAACAAATCAAAAATACTTTTCACACCAACACATTTTCAAAAAGCTTTCGAAAGCAATTTTTCAAACACTCTTGAGGACCGATACAAGAGTCGAACTGGAATTTTCAAAGAAACTTTTTAAAACCCACAGTTGAAAAGCAAACAAACATTTTGAAAACACAATGAGCAAGTATCTAAGATCCCATGGATAACCATGGATAGAAAGGGTGTTAACACCTTCCCTTTCTATAACCTACCTCCCGAACCGAGAGCAATCTCTTTAAGGAATTTTTCTGTGCTTTTGTCCTTTCCATTTGGAGAAAATAAAAGACGGTGGCGACTCTTGCTTCCGCGACATTTCGCGAACCAGCTTTAAACAATCAGTTCCAGATCCACCGATCACAGAACTGGCGACTCTGCTGGGGACCAAACTTAAAGTGAGGTGTACCTTAGGGCTAGTTCATAACTGTGTTTTCAATTTTATTGATTTGCTTGCTTTACTATTGTGGGTTGCATCGGAGTTACATAGATCCTAACCCGGATCTGGGGATACCCTGTTTAGGTAGCATAAGCTGTGAGGGACTTGTCCGGCGTAGACCGACACAGGTGAAACAGTGGCTACGTTGGTGTGGCACCTTGGTCTGTACCGATATCCCTTGTGTCGCAACGAGGAGAATATGGGTCTTCTAAGGAGTCATTAAGCACCAACAACCTTAGAACCTTAATTGACACAACTTGGCCTTTAGAATTGTAGCAGTATGCTACGCCCATTGAGGCTAAACTCTCGTGATGGTTCTGGCTGCAAGAAAAGATTGCGATGTTGGAGTTATGACCGATTGAGGGTAGTCAATGATATTGGGATCCTCTAAGAACCCGGTTACTTTGATAGGACAGGTTGAACCCACCAACTTCAAGAGGGTACTACCCAGACCCCATGCTGGCCTAAACCCTAAGGGCTCCTCTTGTGTGACTTGTGTGCCTTCGTACTTGACTATTTGCATGCTTGTTGTCTGACACTTGAGCTTCTTGCAGGTTTTGTTTGTAGTCCTTAATTAGGACTCATAACAAGGTTTACTAAGTTTCTTGCAGGTTTCTTTTATAGTCCTTAATTAGGACTCATAACAGGTTTTACTTGAGTTTCTTGCAGGTTTTGGTTTGCAGTCCTTAATTGGGACTCATAACAGGGTTACTCACATTACCCCATGCATACCATAACATCATACCATTGCATACATCCTAACCCATTTCAAGGATCTCAAGGGCTTGTGGTGCAGGTCATGTTGAATCAGCTATCCCAACAAGGGGCAAAGAGGATTTATTTTCCTCTAGCCAAGGTTGTCAGAGGCTATGACCCACTTGATATGGTGAGCTCTGACTCTTGAAGAAGGTTCCCTTAACCAAGGTTGTTTGGAAATCAAAACCAGACATGATGACTAAGGTCAGGGGCTATGACCCACTGGATATGGTGAGCCTTTGACCCTTGAAGAAGAATTCTCAACAACATGGGTGTCCTTCAATCAAGCTATAAATTCCAATGCTAACAAATTTTCTTGTTTACCCCGCGGGATCCTTGAAAATGTTGCATGCATGTCATACACATCATTACATAACAGGTATCTTTGTTGCAGGTCACTTACCTTTCTCGCTGTTTATTTCAGTAATGGCTTTCCAACCAGATAACCAGGACTGTCTTGCTCAAGAGACTCGGTTCGAGGAAATCCTCCTGAATCTATCCAAGGGGCAGGAGGAGCTAAGGACACTTCTCATGGAGTCCTTTGTCAGGAACAGTGTTGAGGATGAAAGGCTGAAACACCTACAAGCTGAGGTGGATGCATTGAGGGTCCAGATGCTGGGGCAGGTGACTGCCATTCAAGGGTTAGCTCAAAGACAAGAAGAGCTCGGGGTTCTCATCAACCAATTGCTTCAGGGTAACCAACTGGGGCAAACGTCTAAGGGTAAAAAGCCAATCATCGTTCGACCATCTTTGAGACAAAGAGGCAAGGAGAAAGCTCCTCATATGGCTTCAGTATCACCAATTCAGTATCAACCTCACCAGCTTCAACCAGACAAGCCCAAAAGGCAATTCACCAAGCTCAAGGTGTCGCTGCCTCAAGCCTTACAACAACTGCTGAGGTTGAACTTGGTAACTCTAAAGGATCCTCCTAAGAATCCCAACAGGACACCTTCAAGGTATAACCCCAACGCTCACTGCGCTTATCATTCTGACAGCCCGGGGCATGCTACAGAGGATTATTGGACTCTGAAAAATAAGATCCAGGACCTGATTGAGGAAGGAGCTGTGAAATTCACCCAAGATGGCCGGGATGAGTGCTTCTACCATCCCTACAGGAGGCACCATTTGAAGTAACAAGCCCGGAGATGAGAAGAATTTTTGTTCATTCGAATGTTCAAGTTGCAGTTTTCTTTTGTTCAAACATTTACTCATTGTTAAACATTGTTATTTCATTAATGCATCGCATATGTCTGTGTTGAAGCAATATATTCGTATTCACTATACGCAATTTATTTTCACATTTTTTCTGATGATCAACTCTTAAATAATAATTCTAAGCCTCTTGAGGGAGGATGACGAAAACGATACCGCTATCTTTACAGTATGCTTTTGAACAGACCCCGTTGATGAAGTACAGGCATTGTTTCAAATCCCTAAACACTGGAGTTATAAGGATGATAATCCCTCGTTAACCCCTCTGAGCCAAAGAAGTAGGAGTTTTTCTTTTCGAAAATTAAAACCCTTAATCATAACCTGGGGCAGGGTAGTCTCTCAGTTGATCCAAGTGCATAACGAATGACACCAAAAAGGTCCTTACAAAACAAAGAAAGACAGCGATGGTTCCGAATAATCAATAAAGAAAGGCATTCATTACCAAACTCAAAAAGCCCAGTAAGTCAAAACCCATAAAGGAGACTTACAAAACTGGGGCATCCTGCTGACTGTAATTCCAAAAAAGGAAACAGTTCAGGCAAAAAAAAAAGAAAGGGATAACAAAAAAAATCAGACAAGAAAGAGGTCTTACCAGCCCTCAACAAGAAGGAATGACTGCCTATTCAAAATAAGTTATCAACATCCGAATCATCACCGGAAAATCAGAGCAAAAACGCAAACAAGGTCTAACGTATGACTAACTGAGTTTAGGTTTGGAGAACATCACGAAGAGCGGGTGGGTACAAATAATTTGAGCCTTTATCCTTTGTTTCTTAAACCGTGAACCAAGCCACGTTATAACCCTCAAAAGTCCTAGCTGAAGCATGGGTTAGTTCGAAAGCATATTGTTACGAAAGGTATCCTGACTCCTTAAGGCTTACGGTAAATACGGAGTTGACATCACGTTTTACAAACAATCATTTGTTTTATGAAAAAAGAATGCATTTTCAAAATTTTCAAGACAGACATAGGTTTTGCATTTTTAACATAACTTTGTTTGCATATGACTTTTTGTTTGCATATGACTTTTTGTTTGAACAGCAGGGAAATTCGCACGATGAATACCTAGTGAACAAAAGCACCTCCAATCAAGGGGCATGGCCTAACCATGGTCCATCATCTGGGGCAATCCAATCAAGATTCGGAGAATCTCTCAAAGGCCAAACAACCTGGGGCAAATCTCCGCCTGAGTCATTTGGGGCACTCCAACAACGAATCTTGCTTGATCAAGCACCTTCTGGTGGTATGACAAAACACTTCTAACAGGGGCAACTCCGTACATCCTGAAAGCACGGACATAGTCGAAAAAATACTACGCACAATCAAAGACCCGCTAGGTTGACACACCTAGGAAAAAATAAGGGCTTCCCGGCGAACCAAAAGGGTTCGGGCAAAATGAGGGATGAAATGAAAAAATCTGTACACCCGGCAAGTCGAAAACCTGAAAAGGTGGCTTGGGCAAAAATGGGTATCCCGGTGGACTGAAAACCCGAAAGGGCGGTCCAGGAAAAAGTTAGGGATCAAAGCGTACGACTATGTCCTGTCATCTTGTCACCTGCCTACCAGAAGAAGGTTTGACCCTCAACAATTATCAGCATCCCACATGTGCCTCCCCCATAGAAACAGGGGCAATAACGGGTGGTTTAAGCAATCTGATTGTTTCCGTCCTCCAAGGTACCAAGGTAGGCTCAGCTAAAGAACATAACCAAATATCTTAATTCCCCAGAGAGTGAGCCAGCAAGTCAGTACACTCTCCCCAAGCAAAGCAGTTATCAACCTTAAGGAAGTTGAGTATCCTCCAGCAGATCTCAATATTCCCCAGCAGCATATATATTCTTAACAAACATCCCCGACAGTCTTGGTCTAAAAGATTGTTCCCCGGCGGTATATCAACATTCAAAGGAATCACTTCCCCAGCATATCAAAACTTCCCCAGAAGAATCCAATCCAGTTCCCCAGGAAGGTTGGAATTCATATCCCCAAGCAGTAAGCTTATCCCTAGTAGATTCTGGAAGCTTATCCCTCGCAGAGCACGAACGCGTCGGCCGACTTTATTCAAAGAGTTATGCCGTTACCAGGATATAACTGGGTTATCCTCAGCTAAAAGCCACGGAAAGATCGTCCTCGACGAAGCCTTCTTATCCCCAGCGAAGTCTATCAACACTTCCAGTACAGCAAAGATATCCCCAGCAAATTATTATCAACAACTCAACAAAGTATCTCTCTCCCCACAGAGTATCACTCCCCAACATGGTCGCTAGAGTATTTTTCTCCCCGCAGAATCGTCCATTTGCCAAGTTTATTCCTCAACAGAGTCATCTTCTCCTACCGGTATTCTTGCAGTTATCATCCCCAGCAGGAGTAAAAGCTTGTTCTTCAACATCAGCCCAGGATATGACTTCCCGGCACCCATCAAGGATTTACTTTCCTAGACGAAAAACACATACATAAACATCACATACATCATTATAGCATGCATAGACGCATCATATCATACAAATCTCATTTATGTTGAGAACATCATTGCTTGATCCATATCATGCATTGCATATGACTGACATTTACCTTTTAGGAAAGATTCAACTAAATTCTTCATCATATTTCAAGACCTAGACCGGTTCAGTTAATCGACTCCAAAGATTTCTTATCCAGTCCAAGGCCTTCTCTAGTCCAGTTAAATCGACTCCCAACAGATTTTTCTGATGAAGACTCAGTAGAAGTTATCAGGTTATAATTTCCTATGGTTCCCTCCCCGACGGTGCGTGAGGTGATAATTCCATTTCGGGTTATAATTTCCTATGGTTCCCTCCCCGACGGTGCGTGAGGTGATAATTCCTTTCGAGATTATAATTTCCTATGGTTCCCTCCCCGACGGTGCGTGAGGCGATAATTCCATTTCAGATTATAATTTCCTATGGTTCCCTCCCCGACGGTGCGTGAGGTGATAATTCCTTTTGAGATTATAATTTCCTATGGTTCCCTCCCCGACGGTACATGAGGTGATAATTCCTTTTGAGGTTATAATTTCCTATGGTTCTCTCCCAGACGGTGCGTGAGATGTAATTCCCTTTCAAGTTATAATTTCCTATGGTTCTCTCCCCGACGGTGCGTGAGATGTAATTCCCTTTCAGGTTATAATTTCCTATGGTTCTCTCCCCGATGGTGCGTGAGGTGACAATTCCCCTTCAGGTTATAATTTCCTATGGTCCTCTCCCCGACGGTGCGTGAGATGTAATTCCCTTTTAGGTTATAATTTCCTATGGTTCTCTCCCCGACGGTGCGTGAGATGTAATTCCCTTTCAGATTATAATTGCCTATGGTTCTCTCCCCGACGGTGCGTGAGATGTAATTCATTTTTAGGTTATAATTTCCTATGGTTCTCTCCCCGACGGTTATAATTTCCTATGGTTCTCTCCCCGACGGTGCGCGAGATGTAATTCCCCTTCAGGTTATAATTTCCTATGGTTCTCTCCCCGACGGTGCGTGAGATGTAATTCCCTTTCAGATTATAATTGCCTATGGTTCTCTCCCCGACGGTGCGTGAGATGTAATTCCTTTTAGGTTATAATTTCCTATGGTCCTCTCCCCGACGGTGCGTGAGATGTAATTCCCTTTTAGGTTATAATTTACTATGGTCCTCTCCCCGACGGTGCATGAGATGTAATTCCCTTTTAGGTTATAATTTCCTATGGTCCTCTCCCCGACGGTGCGTGAGATGTAATTCCCTTTTAGGTTATAATTTCCTATGGTCCTCTCCTCGACGGTGCGTGAGATGTAATTCCCTTTTAGGTTATAATTTCCTATGGTCCTCTCCCCGACGGTGCGTGAGATGTAATTCCCTTTTAGGTTATAATTTCCTATGGTCCTCTCCCCGACGGTGCGTGAGATGTAATTCCCTTTTAGGTTATAATTTCCTATGGTTCTCTCCCCGACGGTGCGTGAGATGTAATTCCCTTTTAGGTTATAATTTCCTATGGTCCTCTCCCCGACGGTGCGTGAGATGTAATTCCCTTTTAGGTTATAATTTCCTATGGTCCTCTCCCCGACGGTGCGTGAGATGTAATTCCCTTTCAGGTTATAATTTCCTATGGTTCTCTCCTCGACGGTGCGTGAGATGTAATTCCCTTTCAGATTATAATTTCCTTTGGTTCTCTCCCCGACGGTGCGTGAGATGTAATTCCCTTTCAGATTATAATTTCCTTTGGTTCTCTTCCCGATACTGCAAAGATGGTAATTCCCACCAAGATCTTCTCAACGAGCGTTGTTGAAGTTAAAGTCACCCAAGGTTCTCTTACTATTCATACTGAGGTAGTAACCACCCCTGGTTCATTCATCATCTTATGAAACTCCAGACTCAGCTCCTGTAACCAGTCAGGACACATTTATACCGAGCATCTGAAAACCAGCTCCTGCAACATGTCAGGTACTCATTTTTCTTTTGCAGGTATGCAGGTTCTCGCTAAGGAATCTCTTACGCGATCAACATCCAGATGGCATCTATAAGCCCATCATCCTATTCACCAATCTCCAAATGGCATCTATAAGCCCATTTCCATTATGTGAGCGCAAATTTCCGGGCACTCTAGTGTTCAATCATCTTCTACCCTCGGATTACGAAAGGCACGTCAGCCAATCTGCATCCTCAGGTCTAAGAAGATTGAACAGGGGCAACTGTTGTACCCCAAAATTTGCCCTCCCATATTCTTCAAAGATTTGCCAAGTCAAGCTTCAAAATTCCCCAAGGGTTGCACAGTGCAAGGGTCTCCTAAACAGTCAAAATTAGGGTTTGTGTTCTGATCAAGAAAAGGAAGTTTCCAAAGGTCCAATTAAGTCTCACATACCTACAAATATGGTCAAGCATCCTCATATCATGTTTCAAGACTTTCAGCACAAAATTGCACAGTCAAAAACCCTAATTGCACTACAGTCAAGTGTAGGGGTAAAATGGTCATTTGACAGTCAAAAGTTCAAATTTTTGATCAACATCTCATTTTGAAGCCACAAACATCATTTGATCAATGCTTGATCATGATTCTCAAAGTTTGGCTCAAAAATCATCAAGATGCAAAAGTTTCCTTATTTGGACTGCTGAAAAAGTCAACTGTAAATTGACTAGGGCATAACTTTCACATGGATTATCAGAAAAATTCCATCCAAATCTCATTTTGAAGAGAAAGACATTCCCTACAACTCATCTTCATACTTCAAGTCCAAGAAATGCTCTCACAAAAAGTTATCAATTTCAACATTATAGGTCATTTTCAAAAGTCAACAAAAGGGACTTTAAGTCAAACGCCATAACTTGAGATTGATAAATCAAAATGACATGGGACCAAAGGCATTGGTTATAGGACTCAAAGACCTTTCCAAAATGTCCAAGAACATGAGAAAAGCTTAAAAAGTGAGCAAGTTATGCCTTGTGGAAGTTGGGAAATTTTTGGATATTTTGAAAAGTCAACATTGATTCAAATGACCTAAAATTGCTAATGGGCCTATTTTTCTTCCATAATTCATCATCCATGGCATGTGCACGACCACTTGGCCCAAAGGGAAGTATTTCTTCATTTTTTATTTATTTATTTGAATTTTTATTTATATTAATTCATTTAAATCAAATTAAATACATGGAAAATATTTAACCTACTATTTCAAATCTTTTTATACATGATATGCCTTCAATATTTCGTGCATGGTTAAGATTGGAAAGAATCAATTTGATTGGATCATAATTGGTACAAAAATGCATGGAAAAGATTGAAAAAACAATGCTTGAAAATCAAATCTTCAAAGCCATGAATACAAAAGATCTTGACCAATTTTCTTGACCTAATTGGTTCATTACATAAGCCTAAACACAAACCTAATCAAATTGACCACAAAGCTGCGCTAGAAACCAATTCACAAACTTGAAATTTTGGCAAAAAAACTCAATTCTGAAAACTCACTTGCAGGTTGATTCAAGGCACGATTTTTGTTTCATTAGCTTGCTGAAGCTTCACTGAACGATTCCCAATCAAAAACATTCATCAAAACCTCAAGAATCGGTATACAGAACTTAAAATATTTCATGAAAAATGCATATTCGTGTTTTGATTTACAGGCATCCTCATGACATTTTGTTCATTGATTCATACTCCTTATGCAATTCTGAAGCTAACCCATGTGTTTGATTGAATTTTTGCAAGCTATATACGATTTCACCATTGTCAATTTTTAGGGTTTACAGGATTCCAAATTAGGGATTTTAAAACAAGGAAAAATTGGAGCATGAGAATTAGACCATTCACTTCAGCACACTCGGACGATCATGAACCTGTACTCGCGCTCAATTTATGAGCACCTAATGGCTAATCGCTATTTTTCCATAGATGGCCTAGGAGAATGCTAACAAAACCGTTGCCTGTTTCTTTGTATTTTCAGGAAAATAAAATCAACGAAGAAGACGATGTGTTGACCAGCGATGATTGGTCCTTTTAAAATTTCGCGCTAAAAAGCACTAACGCGTGTTGTTGTTTTTATTATATTTGTTTGTTCTTTAATATACAAAGTGCGCGTCTAGAACAACTGGCAAGGCATGTGTGTGTTAACGTCCAAGAACTGGGTTCGAGCCTCAGGTCTTCATTCTTTCCATGTATTTTTTTCCTTTAATACTCATATGCAGCATAAGCGTTGGGGATCATCATATATCCCTCTATCCAGCCATCCACGTGTCCCAGAGCGTCAGATCAAAGGCCATGGATTGAAGAACACAATGCACCCCAGTCAACATGCCAGCACGTTGCCTGGAAAAGTCAAACGGACCATGCTAAATGGGCCTGGATTACTAGGGCTTAACCTCCATGTTGGGGACTACAACCCCCCTTGGTTTGCAAATTCTTTTAACTTTCTTTATTTTTTTATTTTTTTTATAAATTGCTTGTTTAATTAATTTAATTATATTTTCATAAAAACCACAAAATGCCATAAAAATCAGAAAAAGAGAAAAAATAATAAATATTTTACTTTTAGTATTTTCATAAATAAATGTATATAATTAAATTTGGTGTAAATTAGGTTTCAATTTTAATTCTTTTAATAAAAATATAAAAAAACATAGAATTAGGGTTTAATTAATAATTTTCATCTTTTTATTTTTCTTTCATGATAATCAAATATTTAATATTATTTATTTTATTTATTTTTATAATTAAATTTGCATATAAAAATTAGGGTTAATTTTAGATTAAAAACTTCCATATTTTCTTAATAAATTAAAAGCCACTAGAATTAGGGTTAGTATTTATTTTAATTAATTCTTTTTTTTCTATTAAATCCTAAAATACTAAAAAAATACCAAAAAACAAGTTCTTTCTTTCTTTTAATTTTAATTAATTCCTCATTAGTTTAATTTTACAAAAAGGGTCCAACGCCCTCGTTTCGATTTAATTCTTATTCGCATATTTATTTTATTCCGTTATAATATTTATGTATCTCTCCCAAGGCTATGTAACCTTTTAATTTCTCGCACTTTTAATTCCTTATTTTCTTTTACTTTCTTTATTTTTCTGTCAAATCGTGTCCTGGTTTAATTTTGGCGATGTGGACCCGCGCCTTTTGTAATAGCTTAGAATTTTTACTTTCCCGCAATTTTTAACTGTTAATCAAAGGCATGAAAGAATGTATGGACAAAAATAAAAACAAGCGTAGAACACCAATGACATGACAAGATAAATGCAAATGAAAACGACACACAAATCGCACACACCACCCCTAGGGTACGCCTCACTGTTGCCTTGCCTTCGAAAGGTGATCGTCGAGTAGAGGATGTCTTAGTAAGTCCTCATGATCTGGGAACCTGGCATGAGGGTAGCTTCTAAGGTGTCTTCCCATTGCTCTGGTGATCACCATGTCCCGAACCTCGAATTGACCCGAACACCTCCAACGGTGGTGCTACCTACCTCTCAATGGTGGGATGGCACTACTTTAAAGGACATTTACACAGACGAATTCCTTAGGGTAGGTAGACGACTCTAGATACTTGCTCTAATTTCAAAAAACAAATCAAAAATACTTTTCACACCAACACATTTTCAAAAAGCTTTCGAAAGCAATTTTTCAAACACTCTTGAGGACCGATACAAGAGTCGAACTGGAATTTTCAAAGAAACTTTTTAAAACCCACAGTTGAAAAGCAAACAAACATTTTGAAAACACAATGAGCAAGTATCTAAGAGCCCATGGATAACCATGGATAGAAAGGGTGCTAACACCTTCCCTTTCTATAACCTACCTCCCGAACCGAGAGCAATCTCTTTAAGGAATTTTTCTGTGCTTTTGTCCTTTCCATTTGGAGAAAATAAAAGATGGTGGCGACTCTTGCTTCCGCGACATTTCGCGAACCAGCTTTAAACAGTCAGTTCCAGATCCACCGATCACAGAAGGGTACCTGCATTTGTGAGTGTGGGTGTGTGTAAGGGATAGCCATCTTTGAACAAATAAAATGAAAAAAGAAAGGTAATGAACACAAAAGTTTATATGTGAAAACGTACATGATTCATTAAAATGGCATATGAAGATGAAAAATCAAACCCTTACAAATGGACCTATATGCCTCGGGTAAGGCACAAGGTTAAAAGTGTACGAATTGTTTGAGAATTATTACAAACCAACAGAAATGTTTGAAAGATAAATTACTGCGGTATGAAAGTAATCAGAACAAAGTCTTTTACTTCCCAATTGCACAGTCCTCCGCCAACAGTAGGGAAAATCTAGTCTTCCAAGTTTCTCTCCTCTTCACTATCCTCCAAAGCATTAACTCCATGATGGGTGATCTTCACTGGTGGCCCTCCAGCACGGGCGCGACGTACAGCCTTTTGAGCAGAAGCAGTGAACCCCAAGCCGGATTTATCTGATTTGAAAGGAAAGTCTGGAAGTTGCCCCCAGATTGTGCTTCCTCCTTCTTCAATCACAACCTTTGCATCTTTGAGAGACGACATCCGAGGCACATGTTTGGTAATCATGGGTACAGAAGATACTGTCTTGGTTGCCGTAATCTCCTGAGCTACCTCTTCAAAATGCTGAAAAGGGGTCTCGATGAATTCACCATCCAATTCTACATAGCGGAAAGAATTTAGATGGCTTATCATGTATTCCTCTTTGCCATGAATAGTTATAATTTTCCCCTGGACAGGGTACTTGAGCATTTGGTGCAGAGAAGAAGTGACGGCTCCAGCATTGTGAATCCAGGGTCTTCCCAACAAGCAAGAATAGGAAGGAAGGTTGTCCATCACATAGAATATGGAGTTGAAGGTTTCAGTTCCCACTTTAATCGGGATGTCCACCTCCCCGTGGACCATCCTTTTAGAACCATCAAAGGCTCTGACAATTATATTGCTGGGCTTCAAAGTTAGACCTTCACAATCCAGTCTATCCAAGGATTTCTTCAGCAAGACATTCAGCGAAGAACCAGTGTCTACCAGAACGTGTGCTAGAGTAGTCCCTTTGCATTTCACCGAGACATGCAAAGCTTCATTATGTTTTCTCCCTTTTGAAGTTAAATCAACATCAGAGAATCCTAGACCATTGTCGGCTGTTAAGCTAGCTACACATTCCTTGAACTGATCTGCGGAGGTTTCCTGTGGCACGTGGGTCGTCTTCAAGAATCTTATCAAAGCTTTAGCATGAGCTTCTGAACAAAGCAGCAGGGCCAACATAGAGATCATTGAGGGGGTTTGCCCCAGTTTCTCCACAACATCATAATCTCTTTTCTTGATTATTTTCAAAATCTCTTCCATTTCTTTTTGAGAAGTTTCAGGGATGACCAATGGCTGAGCCCTCGTCCTGAAGGGCTCTCCTTGGATTCCTTTCCCTCTATCATCAACAGCAGCAGAGGGGACAACCACAGGAGTGACAACTTCTTCAATAATTGGAGTTCTCGTAGATATGTTGACCGACACAGGGGTAACCTTAGGAGCATTTGAGGGTCCAAAGATTGCCTTTGGAGGGGCAATCTCGGGAGAGAAAATCCTTCCACTGCGGGTGATTTTGCTCGTTCCAGCAATGTTTCCAATGTCGAAAGTCTCTTCATCAGAACTCTCTTCAGTTGATTCAATTTGCTTAATACCGTGGTAGTAGATTTCTCCACCATAGTTCCACGGTATTGATTTGTCAGACTTGTATGGGACGGGCCCAGGCATGGTTATCTTCAAAGGTGAAATCTTTGGAGCGGATGTAATCTTAGCAGGTCTTTTGGAGATCTTGGAAAGATTGGTGGATATGGTTATTATTGAAACATCATTGACAGGAGTCGGTGTAACAAGAGTTTTTTCAAAAAGGATTTCTTGGTTATCCATTAGGGGTTGGATGCCTAACTTCAACAATGGACAGTCGGTTTGTAAGGATGAACAAAGGCAGCAATCTTCTTCATAACCTGGGAAAATCCCATCCTTCAGCAAATTCAACTTGATTATCGGTAGCGGAGTTATCAAATCATCAACAGTAGCAACAAAAAGATCTTCTTCAACAGCATGGGCATTGTGGCTATGCCTTGGCATTGGAGCAGAGATCACATTCGGCTTTTCAGGGGCGTCGAATTCAACTTCTTTAGCATCTATCAAATCCTGAATCTTATTCTTCAGGGGCCAACAATTGTTGGTGTCATGCCCTATACTCCCTGAATGATAAGCACACTTGGCGTTCGAATGGTAGTAACGAGAAAATGTATTCGGATTCTTCGGGGCCTCTTTTAGACTGACAAGGTTTAACTTCAAGAGATGGGGTAGAACCTGGGCAGGAGTCATGTTTATCTGGGTGAATTGCCGTACAGGCCTTTCCACCCTTGCTTGGTTGGTTCTGGGTTGATTGTTTCTGGGCTGATCAGCTGCAGACTTCTGAATCATTACGACCCCCACCACTGGCCGACGCTTAACTCTTCCTTGACCTCTTTGGGAGTAGACAACTGATACTTTCTTCTTTGCTAGAAAAGTATTTTTGATGGCAGTGGAAGCAGATGCATCCTTTTGAATTTTCCTGCTTTTAATGCCGACTTCAACTCTCTCACCAGTTAGAATTAACTCGGTGAACCCCGCAGACGAACTTCCTATCAGGTGATTAAAGAAAGGACCTGACAGAGTCCCCAAGAACATGTCTACTAGCTCCCTCTCAGATGGAGATGGTTTTACTCGTCCCTCCAAGTCTCTCCATTTCTGGGCATACTCTTTGAAACCTTCATTTGAGACCATGCCCATACTCTGTAATTGAGTATGGTTTGGTGCTAAGTACGCATTGTATTGATACTGCTTGTAAAAGGCGGCCGCCAAGTCCTCCCAATTATGCACGTCAGGCCTCTCTAGCTGATAGAACCAATCCAGTTGTGTCCCCGACAAACTGTCTTTGAAAAAATGGACCCACAGGTCTTTGTCAGAAGAATGTGGTTGAATTTTCCTGACATAAGATCGTAGGTGCATCTTTGGGCAAGACACCCCATCATACTTAGCAAATAGTGGCACTTTGAATTTATGAGGGATTACAATTCCAGATACCAGCCCTAACTCTTCAAAGTCCAGCCCAGGCACTCTCTGTAACTCCATGGCTGCCAGACGTTCTTCCAAGTTCTTGTATTTGTCATCTGAAGGAGGATACTGTTGTTCGGAGTAATCTTCATCTTCTTCTTCTTCAGCTTCAGAATCAGAAGGCACTGTAGCTCCTTTACCCTTTCCTTCACCTTCTTCAGATGTTGATGGAAAATCTAGGACCCTTCTGGCTTGACCTTCAAATCTTCTGCCCAAGGTAGCCACACCAACCCTCTTCTTCTTCTTTTTCTCCTTTTCCTTCTCTAACAGAGTTTTGAGCTCCTCCTGACCCTTAGCCAAGGTCATGAGTAGCTGTTGGAATTGTGAATTCTGAGCTTGTAAGTCTTTGACCGTTTGTTCAATATCCATCTTGCTTAAATAAACAGCAGAGAGAAGAGGAAACTTGGTGTGAAGACCTGTTTATGCATATGATGAATGATATGTATTCATGTAATGCATTCAAGGATTCAGAAAATTCAAATTTGTATTAAACAAAAAGGAAAAAACGTCATATTAATAAGATAGAATTGTTAGTACATCAATGCCCCATGGGCAAAATAATACAAAATTCTAAGGTAAAAAGACGTTGCGCATCCTTTTTGGTGCAATGTAGGTGTTGAGAGTCTGATCTTCGTGAAGTTGACGAGTAAGTTCCAAAACCTTCTTCTCACTGGCGTAAAATTGGGCTTCAAAAGTATCGCGTTCTCCCTTGAGTTGTATCCAACTCCTTTGTAAATCTTCAAGTGATGTCGGCATGTCAGGATGTAGGAGGGTGTATGGGACCTCTCCTTCCTTAACAGGCTCTTTAATCACAGGGAGAATGTAGGGGTAAGGCATCATAAGACTTTGGGCGCAGGTTCGTACCCACTTGAGGTAAGGCTCAAGGGGGATGGAATTCTTGTGTCCCAAGGTCTTATTGTCTACCTTGTTTGGCATCCTCCAAGCTCGGATGAACCTTTGTCGAAGTCCTTGATCGTCGTTGTTGAAGTCAAAAACCAAGTCTGGAATCAGCATGTCATGTGGGCCATCCCTTCGGGCATACCCAAACTGTCTCAGAGCCAAGCAGGGGTTGTAGGTGATGCCTCCCCTAATGCCAAGTAGAGGGACATTAGGGAATTCTCCATAACGGTCGATGATGATAACATTTTCTCTGGATCGAGAACACCAATGGACATCTGAATGTGTAAGAGTCATCAATCATTGTGACCACCTCAAACCTTGCTCATTCTTCAAGACTGATTGGGGAAGATGAGAAATAAACCATCTTGCCAGTAGAGGAGTGCAACACATGAGAACACCTCTTTTCCTCATTGTTCGAGTGTGAAAAGAGTGTAAGATATCTCCAATCAAGGTAGGCACCGGGTTGCGAGCCATGAAGATTTTGACAGCATTGACATCTATAAGTTGGTCAGGGTTTGGGAACAAGACCAACCCATAGATGAGAAGAGCTACAATCTCCTCAAAAGCTTGCAGGTCTAGAGAATTCCAGCATTCTTGAGCTTTCTCAAACAAGAACTTTGCCAAGAAACCCTTGACACCACTTCTGGTTTCCCAATGACCTATGACATCTGATGGTTGCAAGTGCAGGGCTTGAGCAACATCTTCAGGCTTTGGATCTCTTTCTGTACCGTTGAAAGGTATTTGATGGAGAATAGGAATCCTCAAGAGTTGAGAAAATTCCTCCAAAGTAGGCACCTACTGGTAATCAGGAAATGTGAAGTAGTGGTGTAGGGGGTCAAAGAACTGGAAAAGAACTTTCATCATGTCTTCCTCTGTGTTGGAAGTGACTAAGTTGAGAAGGAGGCCATGTCTCTCGGTGAATGGAGAGTTCTCAGGAATCCTTGAAGCTAGCTCCTTGAGTTGCGGAGGAATTCTTACAAGGTTGACTTGGATAGTTTTCCTGCGAAGTGAATCCATAACCTACAAAACAGGAACAAAGATGAAAATCCAAAATCCTTGAAATGGTTAGTGGATGCAAATGATGCTTCATGATGTTCATGATGTTATGCACAAGTATATATGTACAAGCAAATCACACAAGTTCCTAGTTTAGGCTTGCATGGGGTTTCATAGGTAAGTACCCTCTTGAAGTTTAGTTGGCTCAACCTGTCCTATAAATAGTAACCAGGTTCTAAGGAGCTCAATATCACTGGATTATTTTCTGTGTTCATTGTTTCAGTTTAACCATTTTACTGGCGACCGAAATATTCTAAGAAAACAGCCCTCAATGAGTGTAGTATCAAGTATCTACCAACTACGGACTGCACCAAAGCCGGTCATCTCACTACATCCTAAAATGCCAAGTTGGTCAAGTAAAGGTTCTAAAAGTCCATTAGTGCTTCATGACATCACTCAGTGGCCCCGTATTATCTTTGATTTACTCAAAGTCTACCGGTACCCACAAATATGTCGCACTAATATAGCTATTTCTTAGACCATGTCGGTATACCCCGCACAGTTTCCACAACGTATTGTTATTTACCTATGAATGTTTCCCAAATCCGGGTAGAGGATTCAAACCCAAACAATAGAACCAAAGTGTAAAGCTTACAAGTCAAGCAAGATAAGCATGTAAAGGTGATCTAAACCCTAAGGTAACCCCACTTTTCTTATAAGTCCCCAGGAGAGTCGCCAGTTCTGTGATACGGTGGGAGAATTGACTTGAGGTTTTGCGTTTGTGTTCGCAAATGTTTTGGTTTAGCAAGAGTCACCACCGACTTTTTATTTTATCCAAAGGAAAGGTCAAAAAGCACAGGAAAGACCTTTGAGATATTTTCTTGAGTTCGGGGGGTAGATTATGAAAAGGGAAGGTGCTAGCACCCTTTTCATCCATGGTTTTCCATGGGCTCTTAATTACTTGTTTAGATCACTTGCTTTTCTTTTCCAATTGTTTGAAATGGTGCTTTGTGTGGTTTTGAAATTATTTTGAAAAGAGGCCATCGTTTAGGAAATCTTTGTAACGATTCTTGTTTGAAGAATGTATACAAAGATGTTTGTCCTTTGAAAAATGTTTCAATGTTCGAAAGTTTGTTTTGGAAATGTTTTGAAATTGTGTGTGTTTTTTTTTTTTGAAAATAGCAAGGATGGTTTGCAAATTGATCAAGTAACTAGAAGCTTATCTACCTAATCAAAAGTCTTTCTTGTACATTTTAACCCTTTGACATTGTTGTTTTACCATTGTATTTGGTAAATAAACCTATCTTTGGATGTTAAACGGGACAGGCGTGAGTCATCGTATGACCATGATAGCAATGGTGCCAAGTATCTTAGCAAGTTTTAGGGACTAAGATCATCTTTTTTTAGGCAACCAAGATAGCGTCATCGAGGGACTATGATCTTTTTGTTTTTTGTTTGATTTTGCCAAGATACCTAGCATGCATACCATGGCCATTTTAAGGCAACAAAGTGGATGAAACCCTAGGGGTGCTTGTGTGCACTGTGTTGTCATTTTTCATGCATATTTGTCTTGCATTAAGTCATGCTATTTGTTTGATTTTGGTCTTTGCATACAAAACCCTAATTTACTATCATGGTATATGAAAGCGATAAAATGCGTAAAGTAAATCTAAACTATTACAACATTATTATGGGAAGGGGTGTACAAGTTTTGAATAGGGGGATATTGCTCAAAATAAAGCCCTAAAACTATTACAACCAAATTGAATTTATTGTACAAATAAATAAACAAGCAAATATTTAAATATGCAATAAAATATAAATATGCAAAAATGTTTTTGTATTTGTTTTATGCATGAGAAAATGAGTTTATTTATGTCCTAAAAATAAGAAAATAAAAATGATTATTTTTGAAAAGGGTGAAAACCCTAGTTTTTGATTTCATAGAAAATAGTCTATATTATTTATTTTTATTCAAGAAAAATAATAATAATATGTACAAAAATGTTAAAAATTAAAATATGTGAGAAAATAATATTTTATATGTATAATATAATAAAATAAAATATTTAAGTATTTTAATATTATTTACAATTTTATTTAAGAAAATAAAGTATATTGTTATTTAATAAACTATTTTTATGCCAAGAAAATAATAAAAATAATAAAATAAAATCTGAAAAATTAAGAAAATATTTTTGAGATTTTTAAATGTTTATAAAAAATAAATAAAGTCAGAAAATATAAAAGAAATGAGAAAATATATAAAATATAGCAAATGGGCCAAAGGGGTGCAAAAAGCAAAAAGGGGGGTGCCAAAAGAAACAAGCCCAAGCGCCAGGCCCAAGTTCACTTCATCCCTGACCTTTGAACAAACACGCACGCGCTTATGTTATGCAATTCTTGTTCTTGCTCATGCTTGTTCAGTTGAGTTTGGATATGGCAATGTAGCAACTTTGAGTGAGGCCTGAAGTTCTTTTGAGCTTGCTTGAAGTTCCCTCAACCTTTCCCAATGCTCAGCTTGCCTTGAAGTGGCCTGAATGTCCCTGTAGAAGTCAACCTGCAAACTCAGAAATTGAAAATGGTGAAGCACGAAACAGGGGTTACAGTTGTTGGACAAAGGCCTGGACAACTTAGGTGTGATGTAAGGAATGTGTTTGAAGTGGTTCCAAGCAAAACGCACGAGGCAATATGGAGATGGCTTGTGATTTGCAGAGATGGCCCTGTTTTGGGCAGAAATGGTGATTTTGGTGTTTTAGGGTGTTTGCAATGCTATGAGATCATGTATTGGCTTGTTACAATATGCTGAAGTTGTTTGAAATGATATCAAAGTTTGGTTTTATCAGATACTCAAGTTATGCTGACTTTTGCAAGCTTACTTGCTTTTGAAGAAAATGTGGGAAGTGACAATGCCAAAGCCTGTACAGGCTAGCTCAAGGCCTGAGGAGAGTTGATACAAATTTCCTGGTATTTGTGGACTTTGTTTACAGCAAAAGGTTAGGTCCATGGCTCAATATAAACAAAGTTGCTAAAAGTGAACTTTATCAAAGTAGCATTGTAACCTTTATGCCATTTTTGGATTTAACCCTTGTACAAAGCTTCAAAGATTAAAAAAATGCCATTTTCCAATGTATTTGCATTCAATTTTGGAGTGTAAAAAGGATTAGAACCTGTAATGCAAGTACAAGCATGATCCAAATTGATTTGCAACTTGAACCAATGTGAAAAACGCCTTGGACAAAAGTGATGATTTTCCATTTTCATTCCATCGATTCTCCCTAACCATAAATGATCTTGGAGAGTTATTGGACATTTTGGAAAGCTTGTAACATGCTCTAAAATCCATCTTTGAAATTAATTTTGAGATTACTCTTGGAACTAGGTGAAAAGTTGCCATGAAGTTAGGTCAAAAATCTGCCTAAACTAGGGAAAAATTTCACTAAGTTAAAAAGTTTATGGACCCTTATTCACAAAATCATAACTTGAGATCCAAGCATATTTTGGGAATACTTTGTGAATCAAAGTTGTAGATTTTGTGGAGGACTACAACTTTCATGTTGGAAGTTTTCTTTGAATCCAATTGCATCATGGTGAAAAAGTTGGGAAAATTTGGGAAAAAATAAGAAATTTTGATAACTTAGAAAAATTCTAAGTTATGAATTTTTTCAAACTTAAACCCTAATTTTCAAAATTAGGTTTCTTGGTGAACAAGTTTCATGTTTTAACACATCTTGATGAAAAATGACCCTTGGCACTTGATTTTGACCAAAAAAGTCAAAGTTTGACTTTTCAGTGTACAGTTGATTTTTGATCAGTTGACTGGAAAATTCATCTGTCAATCCAATGCATTTGAGATCTTTTAAACCTTGTGATTAGGTAAAGATGATTCCATTGAGTCCTTGAAACCATGCTTGAACCCAATTTTCATTTGGCTAGGTGAAAAATCAGACATTGCCCTTTCTTAGTTAAAACCCTAATTTTGACCATTTTGCCCTTTTGAAGATCTGATCAAATTTCTTGAGGAATTGTGGTCCAAAATTGATCAAATGGTTTATATGAGTCTATAATGTTGATGTGGATCAAAAATTATGAGGTTTGATTGTAAATTGGCCATGGTTGAATTTTCCCCCAATACAGTTGATTTTTAGGTCAACTGTCCAATTGACTGGGCAAAAATTTGATTCAAGGCTTGAAACTTGGTATGAGCAATCTTAGGAGTCCAACATGAAGTATGAGAGTCACATGAAGTATTGGAATTCCAAAAATCCCTGTGTAAACTTAAACCCTAATTTCAAATCATCAGTGCAAGGAGAGGTCTTGAGTTGAGCAAACCCTAATCTGGTCTTGAATCCAAAGAGTCTTGTGAGGGGAAATCTTGATAAAATGAGAGGGAAAATTTTGGGGTACAACACACACTCTTGAGGAATGATACAAGATTTATCATAAAGCAAACAAAATCTTTCAAAATACACAAACACGAAAACAGTTTTCAAAATGAGCAAGTACCTAAGAGCCCGTAGAAAACCACATATGGAAAGGGTGCTAACACCTCCCCTTTCCATAATCTACCACACTTACTCAAAAAATATCAAAAAAGGTCTTTTCTATTCTTTTCACCCTTTCCTTTGTTGGATAAAATAAAAGTCAATGGCGACTCTTGCTTACCGCAACATTTGCGAATAAAAAACACAAACCAGTATAAACAGTCGGTTCTGCCACCGTATCACAGAGTGAATCGAAGGTTAATCTATCACAAGTAAGGGAATGAATAAAAAGATTATTATATTATGGTTTGGGAATGGGTCGAAGGTTAGTTATCTGGCCACTAGAGAAGTGAATCGAAGGGTTCACTTAGTGTATGAAGGGGTCTGAGTTTTTTAGGAGTGTTAGGGATATAAAAAAAACGTCGAATGGATGTTTGAGAGTTTTGAAAAATTTATCACAACAAGAGTTTTCTTGCAATTATCCCGGGTGCCCTAAGATGTGTGTTGGAGGTTCATATTTATAGATGGCTTTAGTTGATACTTTAGGAGGGAAAACAAAAAATTTGAACAAAAAGGGCATGCTGTTCTTGTAGCTTTCGAGGGGAAGTATTCGTATGCCAAATTGGTGCAAGAACAAAGGCAGTGTTGCAAGACTGTTGTGCAACAGTTTTGGAGTGTTATGGCCAGTGTACCAGGCTTGAACTTGGCAGCACATGGGACTCTGGCCAGTAAGTATCTTTGGGTATCTCAACCTTTTTTTTGGACCCCATACCCCTATCCTTCGACCAGACTCCTCAACAACATTTCTTTTTCAGATCAAAGTGTCCTTTGAATGGCTCATATGGGTATTCTTTGAAGGGGCCCAAATAGGTGTCTTTCGACTAGGCCTTTTATATGTTCCTTCGAATGGTCCAAATGAATGCCCCTGGAATGGGTCAACAAAATATGTCATTCGATTTGGACATCTAGGTATGTCTGGCAAGTCCTTCGAATCTGCCACCATGGTACGTCTTTCGAACGAGACAATATTTATGTATCAGTATGTGTTGAAGCAAACTATTTCCAAGGGAGATGCTTCCCAGTCAAAACTAGCATGAAGGTAACCAATGATTTGTGGGTGCCATTGCCTGTTGAATGCCATCCATGGGGGAGCTTTTTGCCTTGTGCATTCTGGCCTAAAGGGAGTCTTGGTTTTTGTGAGTTGAAGGGATCATGCAAATGGAAAATGGCCTCTGAATCGAAGAAAAGCTTTAGGAGGCTATTGCTCCATGACTCCAAGAAAACATGCAAGGATCCTTTGCTCAAATGAAGGGTGTAACCAAAATTTGCATTGAAGGGGACCACACGCTGTTGCATCCCAAAATTTACCCTCTTGATTTAGGCTTATGTTTCATCATGAATATCATATTGCATTTCATTCATACATTGTGATGGGATCAAAGTACTTTGGTTATCAAGTCTTCCTCAAGCTTTGAAGGTTGATTGCATTGACAAGTTGCTCAAGTAGAACCTTGTCATCTAAACCTCTGGATCTTTCAAGCTCAAAAGTTATTTCATATCTCAAGATATTTTATCCATCTCTTTGGATCATCAGAGGATTGAAGTTTGTGTTTGATTATAAGAAGGAATCACTCCTTTGATTCACCAGTAAAATTAGGGTTTTTCTTGATCAAGGCTATTGATTAATGTACAAGTCTTGATTTGGAAGCTACAACATCTCATTGGTATTTTAAAAGTCTTTGTACAAGAAACTGGTCAAGATGCCCAGAGGATTTGAAGTTTTGGAGATGATTCATCAGTCTCCTAAAGTGTTAACCAAAACTAGGGTTTGGGATTTCATCAAGATTTCTTGAGACTTTTGAAGTGAAATTTTGTACATGGCCTCTATATATTTGGAAGATCATATGTTTGAAGTTTTGATCATCAATTTTAAAGGGAAGTGGATCAATTGATTCAAAGGGGAAAAATGGTCATTTTGGTCAAAATCAGTCAAAGTCAAGGTTGACCAAGGGAACTTTTGGTCAACATGAGGCATTTGACATGTATTTTAATGGGAAATGATCATTGGTGATTGAATTTTATGGGATTTGTAAGTTTGAGAAGTTGCTTGGATTTGAAGTTATCTTGAAGTATGAAAAATTCACTAAGTGTCAATGATTTTGGCCTGACTTTGCAAGGGCATAACTTTCTCATTTTTCATGGGATTTTGGTGTTTCTTTTGGCTAATTGAAGAGGGGAAAAAGATCTACAAGGGCCTACAGGGGACAAAAAACACACTTCTTGCTAAAAATTGGAAGTTATTGGCCTTAGAAGTTCAGGGCAACTTGGGCAATATTTTATGCATCTTGGGCATCTCGCCAGGTAAGGCGAGGCATTTGGCCTAGGCAATTCACCAAACAGTTGGTGACATACCTATAGTTTTTTATTCAAGGCATAATTCAAAAATGTGCCTTGTTCATTTTGAAGAGGGCTATGAAAGCTTCTCATTAAACTTGGAATCACTCAAATTGGATTAAAATTGAGGAAGTTGTGATTTGAGGAAGTTGGGTGGCAAAACCGGATTTTTGAAGGCACATGGGAAGGCCAGCGCGCGCGTAGTCTTGGGCAAGTTGGCTTGACTTGCCCAGGAATCCTAATGTCCACATCTCTTTCATTTCTCCACCATTTTGGATGAATCAAAGATCATTGTGAAGCTCATCATATGAATTTTAATTGGCTCAAAGAAATTTGGAAAATTCACGAGCCAATTTAAAATGGCCTCAGTTGGAACTCAGCTGATTTTTGGTGTATGCTTGGCCATGGCAATTTTCAAGTTTTGGTTCAGTTTTGATTAAATCATTTCAGATTCCACTTGCACATGCTTGGCATGAATTGGACACCTCATGTGCTCGCCAAAAAAGGCCAAACCAGGTACATACCTCGTGCCTCTCTCATTTTCACATTTTTGACAAAATGGGAAACTTCTCACTCAAGAAAATCAGTCCCATGTGCAAGAGAGGACAGCTCACCTCATCACGCTTTTTTCACTCACTCACACTCTCCTTTTGTTGCTCAAAACGAATGCAAGCATTGCCTGAATACCAAGCAAAACGCAAATGGCCATCACACTTGTTTTGGTTTGATAGAAAATTCACTTTTTTTCCATCCAACGACTCTCAGCTTGAATTACCACTCTAACCTCACTCCAAACACTCTATATAAGATGCTCATGCTCTCCTTTCACGGGGAGGCACTACATTGGAAGAAGCTCCTCAAAATTTTCTCATTTTTCTTGCTCTGCAACTTGAATTGAGCAGCTCAATTCTCTTGATCCAGTCCTCATTTCTCTACTCAAACACCTTCATTGGAGCACAAGGAAGCTATTTAGAAGGGTTTCTTGTTAGATTTCAGAGGCACCTAGTGAATTTGTTTTTCACCGTTGCAGGTATGCTCACGGAATCTGAACCCTGATTTAAGCATGAATTGAAGTGTTTTGTGGTGTGCATTGTGTTTATAGCTGGCCAATCATTAGGATTGATGTATATTTGAGCTCTAATTCAAGCAGATTTGGTGAAATCGTGTTTCTGGTTTTTATGTTTGCGGTGTGTTTTTCCAATTTTTGAGATTTGATTTCTTGATCTATGCTTGATCTCTGAGTTTGATTCGAATTGCATGATGTAGTATGATATATTAGCTTTAATTTGAGCTTAATCTTATGGATTTTGGTTGAGAATCATGTTTGTTTGATGGATCTGAAGTGAGCATGTTGGAACTGGTGGAAGCGAGTGTTTTGCCTTGGTTGGAGGTTGAAGATGATGTGTGGTATCATCTCATTGGTCTTGTTCTTGTTTTTGTTATTTAATTTTCATTGATTCTCTGATTTTATTTTCTTGATCAAAACTTGATGAAAAATTATGAAAAAATTCATGAAACTTAAAAATAATATTCCTGACCTTGTGCATTTATTTGATAATTTTTGAAAAATGTTTTGAGTGGATTAAAAATTTGTGTTATTATTTAATTATTTGTTTAGTGTTTACTTTTATTTTAATATTTCTTTAATTTTAAAAATTCCACAAAAATTATCTTTGACTCAAATAATTAATTAGAAATTGATTCTGATTTTTGTTTAACATTTTTTCTATTTTTTATTAGAAATTTAATTTGAGAAGTTTATTTGAAATATTTGTTTCATAATTTTTGTTTTAATACTTCCATTAATACAAAAATCCTCCAAAAAAAATCATGCAAGCTTGTTTTTAATCATATAATCTGAATATAATTTTATTTTGACCTTTTCATGACTTTTGGCTAGGGTTTGCATCTTTGCCTTTAAATAATAGTTTAATTGTTAATTGTTTGTTTGATTTTTATTTCAATACTTCCTTTAATTCAAAAATTCCACAAAAAAATCAGGGATGTTGTTTTTAATTCTAATATTTGAATATAATTTTGTTTGGATATTTTTCTGATTTTTTATTAGAGTTTTATTTTGAGATGTGAATTTTTGTTTAATTGATTAATTGTTTGAATTTGATTTTTATTTTTGACTTTTCTTTAGTTAAAAAAAAATTTGAAAAATATGTATTCTGACATTTTGGGTTTCCTTGTTATTTGCATGATCTTGGTTTGAATTTTTTGAATTTTGATCTTATCTAATCAATATTTAAGATTAAAAGTCGAAAAATTAGGGTTTTGTTGCTTATTGTGCAAGTTTCTTTTTCAAAACCATTGTGCCCTAGATTTTCATGGAATTTAAGTCTTGATTAGGGTTCATGGACGTATAGAGGATGTCAAAACCATTTTTCTTGATTTATTTGACTTGGTTTGATATTTTTCCACAAATTATTTTGAAAACTTGTCTAGTTTTGATGGTTTGGCCAACTAGTTTTGAACTTTGGGCCTCATTTGATCCCCTCCTCAACCATCCATGAACATAAGACTTGCTTTCTGACTTCTAAACACTTCAAAGATGCTAAGAATTTTTTGGTTTGAATTATTGATCCTTGTTACTATTTTTGATGTATTTTTGAAGTGAAGGTAGCCTATTAATGTTGCATATCTTGTTGCAATTTGTTTGATGGCCAATGAACTTGAGTGAGGCCTGTAATTGGGAACCTAATGATCATGTTGGGATTTTTTCATCCAAATAAACTCAAGTCATTTCATTTAATGCATTGTGTGAGATTTCTCTTTTGTTATGCTTGTGAGCTGTGATGAAATAATTGAGTATGATTGAAATGTGTTTTCTACTGACCTTCATGGTCTTTGATTGTATTCTTCTCAAGCTCCCATGATCCTTGATTGATACGCAATTGTCAATTCAACAAGGTGATAGAAAGGAGCAACATTCCTCTAATTCTCTTGACCAAATTGTGCACATGCCTGTTTCCTTTTGTCTATCATGACCAATGTTTGATAGTTGTTGTCATGTTTTCTCATTTCATCATGGTGTCATCAACCATCCCTTATGTGAATCATCATCCTATTTATGGGAATACTAACTTGGTTGTTGAATGTGCGAGGTACTTTGAGAAAGGTTTTCCATTTTTGACTTGAGGCTACTATGTTTCACTTTATTTGTGAAACACAATTTATTGTATTGGAACTGCTCTTGTGTTTGGCATATTTGATAGTTTATGCAGGATATATACATATGATTGTGAATGCTATACATTTCCCATGGGATCTGTTCATATCTGATAACCCCATTACTTACATCTTGATGGCGTAATTTTTGACTTGATTTGTCTACTGATGCCAGCTTACTTGAAGTTCTCTGGGTTTCTTTTATTCTTGCTCGGTTGCTACGGATAATTATCCGTTTGGTATTGCACTATTTCTTTTCTTCTACTATAATAGTTCTATGTTGCATGATGGGACCTCTGTTGCTTATATATGTCAGGAGGCCCTCTGTTTTTTTTCCTGATACATGTGTTGTGTTTGCTTTTGATCAATGAGTCACTCAATTTAGAAATTGAGATCACAACTTCGCTCTCAGTACATGTTCCCTATAGGATGTTTATTGTTTTTTTCTTATTTAATTGTTGATCGATGAGTCACTCAATTTAGAGATTGAGATCACGACTTTTTACTCAATGCATGTTCCCTATAGGATGTTTATTGTTTTTTTCATTAACTTTTGATCGATGAGTCACTCAATTTAGAAATTGAGATCACGACTTCGCTCTCAATGCATGTTCCCTATAGGATAGTTTTGTTAAGCTTCCTTTAACATGTTGACTAAGATAGGAATCCATGTATGCTAACATAGGGTAGGATTTTCCTTTATCCTCAACCTTAGGGTCAATCATTGTATGATAACACTAGGGATAGTGCTAGGATAGTCTCCCTTAGTTGTTTTCTTTTCTTTTGCATTTTGCATCTTAAAACAAAAATTGTTTTCTTGGCAAATCATAAAACACTTCTAATAAACTCAAACCCTTCTTCAAGGTAAAAGATAAAAATCAATCTTATTTGTTTGTGCGCCTCTTGGCTTTGTTTTTAAACCTTTTAGACGATGTTTTGCTATCGTACATTTGTTTGAAGCCAATGTTTCGCCATCGCACATGTTTTTTATCCTACTTTGATTCTCAATATCATTGTTAGGTGTGATGTTTTTTCATCCGATTTATTGTTGTTTCACCATCTCTGCCATGATCCTTTACTACCTTTTTAGCCGATGTTTTGCCATTGTACATTTGTTTGAAGCCGATGTTTCGCCATCGCACATGCTTGTTATCCTACTTTGATTCTCAATATCATTGTTAGGTGTGATGTTTTCTTATCCATTTTATTGATGTTTCTCCATCTCTGCCATGATCCTTTACTACCTTTTTAGCCGATGTTTCGCCATCGTACATTTGTTTGAAGCCGATGTTTTGCCATCGCACATGCTTGTTATCCTAATTTGATTCTCAATATCATTGTTAGGTGTGATGTTTTGTTATCCGTTTTATTGATGTTTTTCCATCTTTGCCATGATACTTTGTTATCTTTTAGCCGATGTTTTGCCATCGTACATTTGTTTGAAGTCGATGTTTCGCCATCACATATGTTTGTTATCCTACTTTGATTATCAATGTCATTGTTAGGTGTGATATTTTGTCATTCGTTTTATCATTTGATGTTTCTCCATCTTTGACATGTTACTTTGTTATTATTTAACCGATGTTTTACCATCTCATTTGTTTGTTGTTTTACTTGATGTTTTGCCATCTTGACTGTCTTTGTTTGTCTTAACTAAAAAACACAAACCAACCAAGATATGTAAGCCGAACTACAGCTGCTCTGATTCCTTAAAAGGGATACGTAGGCATTGGGGTAGGGCCCGATCAAGCACAACTTTTATTTTCCCTACATTGTTTTCCTCTTTCCTTTCGCATGCATCCCTTTTTAGTTTTAAGCCATAGACATAGGTTTTTGACCACACCCATTAGATTAGACAACAAGAGTGGATACCGTAGAGTACTACGGGCGTGTGGGGTGCTAATACCTTCCCCTCGCGTAACAGACTCCCTTACCCGATCTCTCGGTCGAAAGACCGTGATTTCTCCCTTTCCAGGTTTTATCGATGTTTACCTTTCCCTTTCGGCGGGATAAAAGACGTTCGGTGGCGGCTTCATTGATGTTTCATTACATCCAGATGACAGGTTACGGCCGGGTGGTTCCAGTTGGCGACTTCACTGGGGACAGATTGACCTTTTGCTGGTTCATCTCGGAGGTGATCTTATCTCTTGTTTGTTTTCTTTTTGGGTGTTTATTTTACCGCTTTGCATATTTATCTATTTGCATTGCATCATATGTGCACTTTAATTTCTGCATACTGGATTTGGCTGGACTGTTTGGATTCTGGATTTCTTGGTGGGTGGGTAGTTCCATGAGGTAAAAGGCCTCATACCCAGGCTATGAGTGAATTCCATAGGAACTAGGAATAGAGTGGCCATGGAAGCTATGAGGCGGATGCTTTGTAGACCTGACCATGAGACCCATGACTTCAGAAGTAGTTCGAATAGGTGTTATCGTATGATGATACCGACATTCGAGCTCTTGTACTCTAATTTTGCTTTTAACCTTACCTTGACCTAGACTACACCCGTGAGAGGGGCGGGAAAACTTTTCTTACAGGTACATGTACTGTTGGTGACTTTGTGTTGCGAAGGTGACTCAGGTTCCCATGGTGGTTTTGAAGCTTTGGGATTTTCTTTTGATCTTGAGTGGTGCTGTTCTGTAATGGTCCAACCATTATCCAGTGTGAAACTTTGATCCTGTCATGTTTCATCATAGCATATTTATTTCTAAAAAAATGATGTATAAAAAATAACCAGCATGCACATGTCATCTTCCAGGGATATTAGAGAGACTTCTTTCCATCAGAAATGGCTGGCCTCCCGTCAGATGAGTTTGATTCAGTTCATGTTAAAGAGCCCAACAGACATACGTTCGCTTATCAGATTCCTACTATTGATGTGTCCGAATTGAAGAGGTTGAGTTCTTATTTGAAGGGTGATGTTTTGAATAATTTCAACAAAAATTATGGAAATTTGTTACTAATCCTTAATACTCCAGTTGACCCAATGGCTTTGATCACCCTCTTCCAGTTCTATGACAAGGAATTACGGTGTTTTACTTTTCAAGATTATCAACTAGTTCCCACACTAGAAGAGTACGCGTACCTACTTAATATCAAGTTGTCCGATGAAGTTCCTTTTGTCCAAGTGCTGGAGAAGCCGAAGTTCGAAGTTATTGCTGAAATTCTTCATTTGAGTTGGAAAGAGGTGAAAGGCAATTGGAAATCAAGTGAGCATACTACAGGGTTTTATTTGGATTTCTTAGTGAAGAAAGGTGAAGACTGGGCAAAGAAAGGGAATTGGAGTGATTTCAGCTCTTTGTTTTCTCTCATGATATACGAGATCATCCTCTTCCCTCGTAAGAGAAAATTTGTGGCTATTTGTGTTTTTAGAAATAAGAACCCGGTACCGACACTCTTGGCAGATACTCTTTACACCATTCATTCCAGGCATGGAAAAGGAGGTAATGTAAGTTTATGTCATTCAATGTTGTATCAATGGTTCAAGTTGCACCTACCGGTAAGTGGCCCTTTCGTGGATACCAGGCATTCTCTCTGATGGTCATCAAGACTTGTCAATCTTACTTCATTTGATATCCGGTGGAATTATGACATGGGGGAGTATTAAGTATCATCACTAGCTGCGGAGATTTCACTAATGTTCCCCTCTTAGGAACTAAGGGGTGTATCAACTATAATCCTGTGCTTGCTTATCGTCAATTGGGATATGCAAGGGATGGACCACCAAAGGTTGAAGAGGTGTCTGAATCAGTGTATTTTGTTAGAGGTAGTGATCCTGTGATGTTGAAAAGAGTGACAAGTGCTTGGAAGAGAATTCACAAGAAGGATAGAACTACTTTGGGAAAGAAGGTTCCTATTGCCAGGGTTCCTTACTTGGAATGGATTAGAACTAGGGTTAAGATTTTACAGTTACCATTTGCAAGGTCGGCTCCTATATGTGAGCAACCTCCTACTGTTCTAAGTAGCACGGTGCCTACCGAGGTGTTCACCCAGGTTCATGTTGAGAACATTCAACTTTGTGCAAAAGAATGCGAGGTGGGGATGAAACTTTATTGGGTAGATCAAGAAAGGGCCGACTTAGCTCGCAAACTCAAAGAAGCTCAAGGAGAAACTTCTGATGCAACCAGTTTTAGGAAGAGGTCTCATGCTGAAATGGAAAAAGAGTTGAGTAAGACCCAGTAAGAGTGTCAGAAGCTTCAGGAATCTGAGGATAGCTACAGGAAGAAGATTCATAACTTGGAGAAACAGATCAAAGACAAAGATGCTCAGCTTAAGAAGGAAGTAGCCCAGAGGCGTGTCGCAGAGGATCAGTTTCAAGAAAGTAAAGTAGTCGCATCACAACTTTTGAAGGAGAAAGCCAGGCTTGAAGAGTATTGTCAACACCTCGAAGCGTGTCTCGTTCCAGAGATTTAGTTTTGTTACTTACCTTTGGTGCATTTGGTTACCCCCAGGATTGTTGGAAGGGACCATTTGTTTGTTTTTATTATTCAGTTTTTTGTTAAGTTTACTTTGAAACACGTATTTTGTTGTTTATCATTACACTCTTAAATGTCCAAAGTCACTCGAACATCGTTTCTTCTGTTTATAAATAATTGAAGTGTTTGTCTTATTATCCTTTTTTCCTTTGATTGTATGTTTAATCTTTGGTTGCGCGCCGTGACTGATAAATAAAAGGACTCTTGAATATCTGGAAATGACAAACATATCATGCACATCATGCATTTCATAACATTGCAGGTTATCTCAAGAAGATATTCTTATTCTTCTGCTTTTCTTATTCAGAATTCAAGACGACTACTCATCGGTATTCCACCAGAAATAATTTTCCAAGACAGATGGAACAAGTTCAAGCTGAACTCGCTAAAATGAGGGCCCAGATGGCTACTCAGATGACCCAGTTCATGGAGGTCATCACCAATGTGAATCGCCGACAGGAGGAACTGGCTTCCGTTGTCAAAAACCAGCTCCGCTATCCAGGGGATGGTGGAAATCAAGGGCTCTATCAGGACATTTCTGTAGGATTGGGGGATGTGCAAGATCAGCCTGCTGGAAATTTTCACGGAATACCCGGAAACCCTTTTGTGCGCAACGTAGGGCAGTTTCCCCCATCTCCGGGACCTCGTCTTATGGGGAACAGAAGAAATAATCAGGGGGGTGTAAGGGGCTATCAGGAGCAGGATTATGACTTTGATCAGGATGAAGATCAGTTTTCTGTTTGGCGTTCAGAGCCGGAAGTTCAGGTTGAGGATAGGAAGTATCAGTTGTTGGAAGAACGTTTGAAGGCCGTGGAAGGGCAAGGAGTCCTTGGTATGGATCCTAATGATCTCGGGTTGGTGTCTGGGGTGAAAGTTCCTCCAAATTTCAAGCCTCCTGTATTTGAAAAGTACAATAGAACGTCATGTCCTGTTACTTATGCAACTTCTTATTTTCGAAAGATGTCGGTGCATACTGAGGATCAGGGGCTTTAGATTCACTTTTTCCAGGATAGCCTATCTGGGGCATCCCTGGAGTGGTACATGAAGTTGGAGAAAACCCATATTCGTTGTTGGAATGATCTTGCTTGGGATTTTGTCAAACATTATCAGTACAATGTGGATATGGCGCCTAATCGCACTCAGTTACAGAATTTGTCACAGGGACCAAGAGAATCTTTCAAGGAATACGCTCAGAAGTGGCGTGAGTTGGCTGCGAGGGTTCAACCTCCACTCATGGAGAGATAACTCATTGATATGTTTATGAGTACCCTACAAGGGCCATTATATGAGCATATGATAGGAAGTACTTCGGCAGGATTTGCAGACTTGGTAATGGCTGGTGAAAGGATTGAGATAGGTTTGAAATTGGGGAAAATCCGGGTTGGAGGTTCTAGTGACTCATCAGGAGGCAGTAAGAAACCATTCAACACTTACCCTAAGAAAAGGGAAGGCGACGCAAGCGCGGTTTACTCTCATAGAGGAAGAAGAGAGGAACGTCAGCACCAACAAATCAATGTTGTTTCTATTCCTGTTAATGCTCCTCCGCAGCAGAGACCAAATACAGTGCCTCAACAACAAAGATAGCAAGATGCTCCCCGTCAGTATAATAATCAACAGCAGAGACAACCCAAAAAATTTGATCCCTTGCCAGTATCTCTTACTGAAGCACTCCACCATTTTCTCGATTTGAAGTTAATCGGTTTGAGAAATATGCCACCACCACCCGCAAGACTTCCTCCTAACTATGATGCTAATGCAAGATGTGAATTCCATTCAGGAGGAGTTGGTCATTCTACTGACAATTGCTTTGTGTTGAAGTGCAAGATACAAGACTTGTTGGATGCTAAGGCAATTGAGTTTACTCCAGTAACTGGTCCGAATGTTACTCAGAACCCAATGCCTACGCATGAAGGGGGTGTTGTTAATATGATTGATGATAATAGTGAAGTGTTGAATTTAATCATGAATGTGGAGCAAGTAACTACTCCGTTGTGCTATGTTAAGAGTTTTTTGCTTGACAATTCTATTTTTCCAGGTTGTACTTCAGAGTGTGCCAAGTGTAGAGAGCAACCGAAGGGTTGTGATGATTTAAAAGCCGGTATCCAGTTGTTGATAAAGGAGGGTTCCCTGCAGTTTGATAGAAAACCGAGCTACCGTAAAATTACCGAAGAAGATGTTGTTGTAGTATCTATTCCTTACACCCCTGTGCGTATTCCTACCCCCATCTAGGGTACCCCCTTTGATGATTACGGTACCTGGTCCCATGCCGTATATTAGTTAGAAGGCCATCCCATGGCATTACGGTGCTGATGTTTATTACCATGGGGTGAAGCAGGAGATAAGTACCCGTTTGTCTGAGGAAGAACATGCTGAAGGTAATGAAGAGGAAGTATAACTTTTCTGGTGTGGGTCGAATGACTAGAAGCGGGAGAGGTTTTGGTCCTTCCAATGTGCAAGACACGGCAGATGCTTCTGCAAGAGAAAAAGGAAAACATCAGGAGATGATTGGTAATCCGAGGGTTACGCCAGCCAATGTGACTCAACCAATTCTGATACCAGAAGCTTCTTCAGTTCCCGATGAAGTTGAAGAGTTAATGTGAATTATCAGAAAGAGTGATTATAGCATAATTGATCACATGAGCCATACTCCTTCTAAGATGTCTATCTTGTCTCTGTTGATTTATTCAAAACCTCACAGAAATGCTTTGATGAAGTTGTTAAAGAATGCGTTCGTGCCATATGAGATAACAGTCAATCAGTTTGAGAATGTTTGTGCTAACATATCTGTCGGGAATGGTCTGGGCTTCACAGATTTTGATCTTCCTCCGGAGGGGCGAAACCATAACAAAGCGTTGCATATTTCAATGGAGTTCAGGGGCACTACTTTATCCCAGGTTTTGGTGGACACAGGGTCGTCCTTGAATGTACTACTGAAGTCAGCATTGATGAAGATTGATTATTCTGGACTGGAGCTGCGCCCTAGTGATTTAATGGTGAAGGCGTTTGATGGGTCTCGAAGGCCAGTGTTTGGGGAAGTGGAGTTACTAATCAAGGTTGGTCCACTCACTTTCTTAGCTACATTTTTTGTGATGGATATACAGCCAGCATATTGTTGTTTGTTAGAACGGCCGTGGATTCATAGAGCAGTGGCAGTTACTTCTACTCTTCATCAGAAACTCAAGTATCCTGCAGAGGGAACGGTGATAACTGTGTGCGGAGAGGAAGAGTACATCGTGAGTCATTTGAAATCATTCTGCTATGTTGAAGTTGAAGGCGAGATGCATGAAACTCCATTTCAGGCGTTTGAGACAGTTCACGCTGTCAATTTTCCTCCTCCAGAGCAGAAAAGGAAACCTGGAACTATTATGTCTTCTCTCAAGGATGCGAAGGCTGTGGTGGAAAATGGTAACCCTGAAGGTTGGGGTCAGGTGCTAGACGTTACTCCAAAATTTGATAAATTTGGTCTTGGTTTTAGCCCAGGTCAGCAGAGTGCAATTCCGAGAGAATCTAGTTTATCTACTCCTATGAAGTTTTCCCGTCCTTGTGCTACTCAAGAAGGACACGTCAATGCAGTTGGAGATGATAGGGTTGATGGCTACAATGTCTAAGATTAGATCCGTCCGAGTATTCCAGGCCAGACACTCAACAATTGGACTTCTGTGGATGTTATCCAAGTTTCAAGCGCTGAGGAGTAATTTTCTTGTTTTCTTTTATTATCATATCATAATTCCTACGCTCTTCCCAAGGCATAGTGGATCATTTGTGTAGGGCCACCATGTTTATTTTCAAAAGTTTATCATGAAATAAAGGACGTTTTTGCATTCAAAATTTTGCTCCATTTCTTTTTTTATTTGAATGGAAATGTTTCTCTTTTCACACACTGTCACTAAAAAACGCCAAAATGTCATTCATGCAGATGCACTTCCACCACCGATCATATTGATAACGACTCTGCTATGGCTCATTATGACTTTAATACTCCTATTTATCAAGCTGAAGAAGAAGCATATGAGGATTGTGGTCTGCCTGAGGAATCAGCAAGATTGTTAAAACAAGAGGAGAAGGTTATCCAGCCGAATCAGGATTCAATTGAGGTGGTGAATATTGGCACAGAAGAGGTAAGAAGAGAAGTCAAGATAGGGGTCGATCTCGAAGAAAGTATAAAGGTCAGATTGGTTGAGCTACTCTGTGAGTATTCCGATATCTTCGCTTGGTCTTATGAGGATATGCCTGGGTTGGATACAGACATCGTGGTGCATCGACTACCTCTCAAAGAAGGTTGTTCCCCTGTCAAGCAAAAACTCCGAAGAACTCATCCTGAGACGTCCAAGAAGATCAAGGAGGAGGTCCAGAAGCAGTTGGACGCGAATTTCTTAAAGCTCATCAATTATCTGCCATGGATTGCAAATATTGTGCATGTGCCGAAGAAGGATGGTAAGGTCAGGATGTGCATGGATTATAGGGATTTGAACAGGGCCAGCCCTAAAGATGATTTCCCTCTTCCGCATATTGATGTGTTGGTCGGTAATACTTCTCACTCCAAAGTGTTTTCGTTCATGGATGAGTTTTCGGGTTACAATCAAATTAAGATGGCTCCGGAGGATATGGAAAAGACAACATTTATCACGCCTTGGGGAACTTTATGGTATAAAGTGATTTCGTTTGGTTTGAAAAATGTCGGGGCAACATATCAGCGTGCCATGGTCACTCTCTTTCATGATTTGATTCACAAAGAGATTGAGGTTTATGTGGATGATATGATTGCTAAGTCTGACACGGAAGAGGAACATCTTGTTCATATGAAAAAATTGTTCGAGAGGCTGAGGCAGTTCTTGCTAAGGTTGAATCTGAATAAGTGCACCTTCGGGGTGAGATCCGGTAAGCTGTTGGGTTTTATTGTGAGTGAAAAAGGTATCGAGGTAGACCCGACCAAGGTCAAAACGATATAGGAAATGCCCGAACCAAGGACAGAGAAGGAAGTACATGGTTTCTTGGGAAGGTTAAACTAAATTTCTAGATTTATTTCTCATCTCACAGCCACCTGTGAACCTTTGTTCAAGTTGTTGAAGAAAAGTCAGACAGTGAAATGGAATGAGGATTGTTAGAAGGCCTTTGACAAGATAAAGGAGTATTTGCAGGAACCTCCGATACTCATGCCGCTAGTGGAAGGAAGGCCACTAATCATATATCTAATTATGTTGGAGAGCTCAATGGGTTGTATCCTCGGTCAGCACGATGAGACAGGGAAGAAAGAGCAGGCTATTTACTACTTGAGTAAGAAGTTTACGGAATACGAGTCGAGGTACTCATTGCTGGAAAAGACTTGTTGTGCGCTTTCCTGGGCCGCCAAACGTTTGAGGCAGTACATGTTAACTCACACCACCTACTTAATATCCAAAATGGATCCAATCAAGTACATTTTCGAGAAGCCAACTCTTACAGGCAGGGTAGCCCATTGGCAGATGATACTCACCGAATATGATATCCAATATACTACTCAAAAAGCAATTAAGGGTAATGTACTGGCCGACCATCTTGCTCACCAGCCCATGGACAATTATAAACCAATGAAGTTTGATTTTCTAGATGAGGAAATTGTGTATATTCAAGATTGTAACATGCCAGAACCAGACGAAGGACCCGATCCGGGATCACGATGGACACTTGTTTTTGATGGTTCCTCCAATGCCATGGGCAACGGTGTCGGAGCTATTATCACTTCCCCTGAAGGATACCACATTCCTTTCACAACTCTTATTTATTTTGATTGCACTAACAACATGGCCGAATATGAGGCTTGCATTTATGGCATTGAAGCGGCGATCGACCTGCGCATCAAATTTTTGAAAGTTTACGGAGATTCCAATCTTGTTATCAGCCATATTAATGGAGATTGGGAGACTCGCCATCAAAACCTAATTCCCTTTGTGAGAATTTTATAAAGCTGATTCTGTACTTCGAAGAGATCACGTTTGAGCACATTCCCAGAGAAGAAAACAATCTAGCTGATGCACTGGAAACTTTGTCCTCCATGTTCAAGGTTAAGTGGGCTAATGAGGCACCTTCCATTACCATCAAAAGTTTGAGTGAGCCAGCTTTCTGTTTTGAGGCCAGTTTGGAATCAGATGGTAATCCTTGGTTTTATGATGTTAAACGATATCTTGAAACACAAGAGTACCCTGAAGAGGCATCTTTCACAGGTAATAAGTTCTTGAGAAGATTTTCAGCCAAGTTCTTCCTCAGTGGTGGTGTGTTATATAGAAGGATTCATGACGGCTTACTGCTCAGATGTGTTGACAAGAAAGAAGCAGCTAGAATCATTAAGGAGATACATGAAGGTGATTTCGGGACCCATTCCAACGGGCATACCATGGCTAAAAAATCTTGCGAGCAGGTTATTATTGGTCCACCATGGAGACTGACTGTTACAATCATGCACGGGTTTGCCATAAATGTCAAGTCTATGCTGATAAGGTGCATGTGCCACCAGTACCTTTGAATGTGTTGACTTCCCCTTGGCCGTTTGCGATGTGGGGAATTGATATGATCGGTAAAATTGAACCGACTGCATCCAACGGGCACCGTTTCATTCTGGTTTCCATCGATTATTTTACAAAATGGGTCGAAGCTGCATCTTATGCCAATGTCACCAAGTAGGTGGTAACTCGGTTCATTAAGCACAATATTATTTGTCGCTACGGAGTGCCTGAAAAGATCATTACCGATAATGGGTCTAATTTGAACAACAAGATGATGAAGGAGCTTTGTGAGTCCTTCAAAATCAAGCATCATAACTCTTCCCCATACCGACCAAAGATGAACGGTGATGTCGAAGCGGCCAATAAGAATATCAAGAAAATCATGCAGAAGATGGTGGTAACCTATAAAGATTGGCATGAGATGTTGCCTTTCGCTTTGCATGGTTATCGCACCACTGTGCGTACTTCGACTAGGGCAACCCCATTTTCATTGGTTTACAACATGGAAGCAGTATTGTCGGTAGAAGTCGAGATTCCTTCTCTTAGGATCATAAGGGATGTTGAGCTGGATGAAAGTGAATGGGTACAGAATCGACTGGAACAGTTGGAGCTTATTGACGAAAAGAGGTTGATGGATGTATGTCATGGTCATGTATATCAACAAAGGATGAGGAAAGCTTTCAATAAAGGGTACAGCCTCAGTGTTACAATCCAGGTGACCTTGTGCTAAAAAGGATAATTCTCCCCCAGGGAGATCCCAGGGGCAAGTGGGTTCTGACTTATGAAGGTCCTTTCATGGTCAGAAAAGTTTTCTCTAGAGGAACGATGATGCTCACGACTATGGATGGAGAGTACTTCCCTCTCCCTGTGAATGCTGACGTAGTTAAAAAATACTTTGCATAAAAATAAAAGAAACCCGCTAAACTGAAAACCCGAAAGGGCGGTTTAGGCAAAAATAGGGTGTCCTGGTGAATCGAAAACCCGAAAGGGCGATTCAGGCAAAAGTTAGGAACTTAAAGTAAATGACTACGCTCAGCATGAGTTCCTTTGTTTCTTTCCTTTGTTCCGTCACCTGGCATAAGCTAGAAGCTAATCCAAGAATGATCTATCGGAAAGAAGGAAGATGAAAGCGTGAGAGTCATAGCAGAGTCGGGACTTGATGGATATTCACATTCACATTGCCATTTGTAAACACTTGTTTGCTTTGATTTTGTAATTACTTGCTTCCAAATGTAAATGCCTTTTTTTCACAAGCTGATTTCTCAAAATCAATAGAATATCTTCTTTCAAGTATACACATACTTTTCTTTTCTCCCTTTTTACTATTTTGTTTGCAAAAACGTCCAATATTTTTGATAAGCATGAGCATATAAACTTCGTGGGCCTTACACGAAAATGGTAATACAAGTCATGGTTGGTTGACCGCTTGAAATACAGATAACAAACACAGCTACTACCTGTGCAAGGGGCATGTTTGGTTCTATGTTTGATGGATTTCTCCTTCACTTTACTGGTGGATGCCTTGCCAATTTGTCTCACTGCTCTGTGTTGTTGGTAAAGGTCATGGGTCAGGGTAATATCAAGATTACGGCAGGTCGGCGAGATCGACGAACCTAGTTGGAGATATTTTTCCCCATAATGGCTTTTATTACATTTCTTTGCCGCACTTTCATGTGTTATCTTGATTGATTGTTTTAGCATTGTCTGCATATAGGATTTTGTTTATAGCCGAATGTCAGTCTTGATGCGTTGAATATTTTTGCCTTGAAAACATTTTTTGTTTCATCCAGTATCACTCTTTAATCGTTTTTCGGGCATTTTGATACCAATTGTGCCAATTCTTTTGCTTAGCCAAGAGTTTGGAGGAAGGAGTTTAGATAAAAACGATGACTGTAGTGGTATGCTTTTGAGTAGAACCCCATTGACGATGTACAAGCATTGTTTCAATCCCCAAACACTGGAGATATAAGGGAGTTAGACCCTCGTTAACCCCTCTGAGCCTTTGAAGTAGGAGTTTCTTTTCCGTTAAAAAAAACCTTGTTTTTTTAACCAAGGGCAGGGAAGATGTTCAGTTAATTTGCCCAAGAATTCAAATTTCAGAAGGAATGTCCCATCTGAGGATCACCATATTTTATCTCTCATATCATGAGATCAGAAAAATGTCTAAACCACGATGTTCATTTCCTCACAAAGTCCTGAGGTCGAGATCGAATCGATACAATAATGGCTATCCCTCGCCGACCAAGGAATGAGGCATTTGTGTTCTTAAAAAAAAGAAAAGAGAAAGAAAGAAAAAGTTCAAAGACCTAAATTCACATTGACTTGTTCAAAGTAGAAAGTCTGAATAAGAAAGAAATAAAAAGCCCCGCTAAGTCGAAACTTGAAAACAAGTTGCTTAGGCAAAAGTTAGGGTATCCCGCTGGACTCCCAAATTTTAAATTCAAAATATTTTGTCCAGGCAAAGGTTAGGGAAAAGAGAGCCTAAAAGCCCAAAAAAAAGAGAAGGGGAAGTGATTATTCAATAAAATTTTCATCAAAAGAAGAGGAACAATAATATCAAAAAACAAAAGCAGCAAAAGTTAAGTGACAATCATGTTGGAGAATTTGTCGTGATCACTCAACCCTTACAAATCCTTTTGAAAGGTGAATGCTTGTGATAAGTTAGCTGAACTTAGGACAGGAGAATATCATGAAGGGGGTGGGCACCAAATAACTTAAGCCTTAAAAAACTTTTTTTTCTAAAAAACCCTTGAACCAAGCCACGTTACAACCTTTAAAAGTCCTAACTGAAACAAGGGTTTAACTCGAAAGCATACTGCAACAGGATAACATTTCCTAAACTCCCAAATATGTGTTGCATATCCATATTGGTATCTTATCACCCGTATCTTGACTCGTTTTTCTAAAAAAAGAGAAAGGGAAGAAAAGTTTTGAAATTTTTTTGCACTCTAGCCAGTGGTTCATTCACAACAGAGATGCGACACTTTGTTAAGATTTTCAACTTCAAGGCTTAAATAATCGTCGCATCAAGTCTGTCATTCCTAAAATAAACATCTTTCTGCATGCAAAACATTTTTTTGACATCAAAAAAGAGTTTACACGTTGAACACCTGTAAAGAGCTTAATGATTGTCAGGAAGGGAATATTTGGTTCTTCTTCTGTTAGACAGAGCCCTTGTATGAATAGGAATTTACCTATCCCCAGCAGAAGTTCCATTTCCACAGCAAAGTTTTGTTGCCCTATGAATTTTCTTTTAAAGACTTCATTCTGAGACTTCAAGTTTGGATATGTCGCATATCCCCAACGGAGTTGCCAACAGAGATCCCTCGCCATGGCCTCTCATTTCCTAGCCAGTCTGCTGACTGGGTAATCCTTATGTTAAGATCTTTCCTTATCCCCAGTACGGTCGATACTGTGTGACTATCTGCATGATCCATCTATTGGTTGCATTCCAAAAGAAATCTCTCTTCAGCAAAAAACAAATCTTCAACGGAGTTTTGTGTCCCCGGTGAAGTCCCGTCTCCTCAGCAGAGCTTTGTTCCCCCAGCAAAGGTTTTCACCCCTCACGTCGGGTTTGTTGTCCTGGTATCATCCTCAACACGGCCGCACGCTATCTTTTCCAGAGAGTGCAGTCTTGCCCTGATTTTCTCCCTCAAATGTCTAATCTTCTCCATAAGCTACAGTGTCAATCTGATCTTCTCTAGGAGTTTGTAATTTATTTTTGCAGCTCCTCTCAATGTTTGTGGCCTGTTTATAATGGTTACTCGATTGTTATTCCCCGCGAAGCTTCATCTCTTCGAGGTTCCCTCTCTAGCGGTTCCCCGTATCTTCTCCTCTCCTTTGGATTTTGAAATTTATTTTTGCAAGTCATCTCAGATCCTGACTTCTTGGTTATTGGCTTCTCAATTGGCCATTTCCCCAGTGGAACTTTTAAACATGCATCATTACATTTCATATACCAAAACGCGTAGCATTTCCATTATATGGAGCATTGCGCTATGTAAAAAGAATTCAAACATGCATCAGAACATAAGCCATTATTATTTCTATTATCCCCAGTGAAGTTGCTAATACTTCAGGTTAAATCCCCAGTGAGGTCTTCATCCTCATTATCTCAGTTTCCTCCCCATACCAATATCCTTTTGACGTCAATCTTTTTTTTGTCTGAGTGTCTACTCTTGACTGTAGTTCAATTTCGCCCTGGCGCGGTCTTCTCGGGTTTAGTCTTCACTACCCTCTCCGGTTCCTTCCAGTGTCTATTGATGCACCTTTCGAATACCAGTTTCATCCTGATATTCACTTTCAGCAGGTTTTTAGGTGTACGCCCTAATCTCCTTGCTTTGGGTTGAGCTCAGAGTTCCGTCTCCTCACCTTGCGCGTGAAATCCAGTTTCGTCCTGGTGCTCATCTAGTTTAGTTTCGCCTAACTAGTTAGTGAGTCGAGTTTCTCCTCGTTTTTTTTTTGCTTTCATACCTTGGACCCCTTAACGGTGTTCGTTTACCAAGTGTAGTGTCCGTACTGCGTCCCTGGTCTGAAATCAGTCTCTTTTGTTCCTTGGATTCTTTTATCAGTTTTCATCACTGTTTATCCATTAATCTGAGACCATCGGGTGCTCTGAGAAACATGCGCTCTCATCACTCTCACTTTGGGTCGAGTTTCGCCTCGTCGCCTGTGCATGAAATCCAGTTTCGTCCTGGTGCTCATCTAGTTTTGTTTCGCCTAACTAGTTATTGAGTCGAGTTTCGTCTCATTTTTGCTTTCATACCTTGGACCCTTTAATGGTGTTCATTTACCGAGTGCAGTGTTTGTACTGCGTCCTTGGTCTGAAATCAGTCTCTTTTGTTCCTTGGATCCTTTTATCAGTTTTCGTCGCTGTTTATCCATTGATCTGAGACCAGCAGGTGCTTTGAGAAACATGCACTCTCGTCACTTTGCTATGGGTCGAGTTTCGCCTCGTTACCCGTGCGTGAAATCCAGTTTCGTCCTGGTTCTCATCTAGTTTAGTTTCGCCTAACTAGTTTTTGAGTCGAGTTTCGTCTCGTTTTTGATTTCATACCTTGGACCCTTTGACGGTGTTCATTTACCGAGTGCAGTGTTCGTACTGCGTCCCTGGTTTGAAATCCGTCTCTTCAATTCATTGGATTCTTCTATCAGTTTTCGTCACTGTTTATCCATTGACTTGAGATTAGCAAGTGCTCCTAGAATCACGCACTCTAGCCACTTTTGCTTTGGGTCGAGCTCAGAGTTTCTCCTCCTCACCCGCGTACGTTTTCTTTTCCAGAGCTTAGTTTCGCCTATACTCTGTGGTTTGAGTTTTATCTCACCTTCTTTTTGAAGCCCAGTTTTGCCCTGACACATTTTTCCGGAAGTTTAGTTACGCCTACTCTTCTTTTGTTTTCATTCTGCTTCAACCTACGTTACAGCTTCATTCTGACGCATGTCTTAGGGGTTTTCTGCTTCTTTTTTTCTCCTCTTCAAGAGTGTAAATTATCGGGTTCTTTTGTATTCAATCATCTTCAACTCTGAACGCTCGAAATTTGTAACTTTTCTCACTTATCATGTTGAAGATATTTGAATAGGGGCAGTTGTTGCACCCCAAAATTTACCCTCTTGATTTAGGCTTATGTTTCATCATGAATATCATATTGCATTGCATTCATACATTGTGATGGGATCAAAGTTCTTTGGTTATCAAGTCTTCCTCAAGCTTTGAAGGTTGATTGCATTGACAAGTTGCTCAAGTAGAACCTTATCATCTAAACCTCTGGATCTTTCAAGCTCAAAAGTTATTGCATATCTCAACATATTTTACCCATCTCTTTGGATCATTAGAGGATTGAAGTTTGTGTTTGATTATAAGAAGGAATCACTCCTTTGATTCACCAGTCAAATTAGGGTTTTGCTTGATCAAGGCTATTGATCAATGTACAAGTCTTTATTTGGAAGCTACAATATCTCATTGGTATTTGAAAAGTCTTTGTACAAGAAATTGGTCAAGATGCCCAGAGGATTTGATGTTTTGGAGATGATTCATCAGTTTCCTAAGGTGTTAACCAAAACTAGGGTTTGGGATTTCATCAAGATTTCTTGAGAATTTTGAAGTGAAATTTTGTACATGGCCTCTATATATTTGGAAGATCATATGTTTGAAGTTTTGATCATCAATTTTGAAGGGAAGTGGATCAATTGATTCAAAGGGGCAAAATGGTCATTTTGGTCAAAATTAGTCAAAGTCAAGGTTGACCAAGGGAACTTTTGGTCAACATGAGGAATTTGACATGTATTTTAATGGGAAATGATCATTGCTGATTGAATTTTATGGGATTTGTAAGTTTGAGAAGTTGCTTGGATTTGAAGTTATCTTGAAGTATGAAAAATTCACTAAGTGTCAATGATTTTGGCCTGACTTTGCAAGGGCATAACTTTCTCATTTTTCATGGGATTTTGGTGTTTCTTTTAGCCAATTGAAGAGGGGAAAGATATCTACAAGGGCCTACAGGGGACAAAAAACACACTTCTTGCTGAAAATTGGAAGTTATTGGCCTTAGAAGTTCAGGGCAACTTGGGAAATTTTTTATGCATCTTGGGCATCTGGCCAGGTAAGGCGAGGCATTTGGCCTAGGCAATTCACCAAACAGTTGGTCACATACCTATAATTTTTTATTCAAGGCATAATTCAAAAATGTGCCTTGTGCATTTTGAAGAGGGCTATGAAAGCTTCTCATTCAACTTGGAATCACTCAAATTGGATTAAAATCGAGGAAGTTGTGATTTGAGGAAGTTGGGTGGCAAAACTGGATTTTTGAAGGCACATGGGCAGGCCAGCGCACGCAGTCTTAGACAAGTAGGCTTGACTTGCCCAGGAATCCTAATGTCCACATCTCTTTCACTTCTCCACCCTTTTTGATGAATCAAAGATCATTGTGAAGCTCATCATATGAATTTTAATTGGCTCAAAGAAATTTGGAAAATTCACGAGCCAATTTAAAATGGCCTCAGTTGGAACTCAGCTGATTTTTGGTGTATGCTTGGCCATGCAATTTTCAAGTTTTGGTTCAGTTTTGATTAAATCATTTCAGAGTCCACTTGCACATGCTTGGCACGAATTGGACACCTCATGTGCTCGCCAAAAAAGGCCAAACCAGGTGCATACCTCGTGCCTCTCTTATTTTCACATTTTTGACAAAATGGGAAACTTCTCACTCAAGAAAATCAGTCCCATGTGCAAGAGAGGACAGCTCACCTCATCACGCTTTTTTCACTCACTCACACTCTCCTTTTGTTGCTTAAAATGACTGCAAGCATTGCCTGAATACCAAGCAAAACGCAAATGGCCATCAGACTTGTTTTGGTTTGATAGAAAATTCACTTTTTTCCATCCAATGACTCTCAACTTAAATTACCACTCTAACCTCACTCCAAACACTCTATATAAGCTTCTCAAGCTCTCCTTTCACGTGGAGGCACTGCATTGGAAGAAGCTCCTCAGAATATTCTCATTTTTCTTGCTCTGCAACTTGAATTGAGCAGCTCAATTCTCTTGATCCAGTCCTCATTTATCTACTCAAACACCTTCGTTGGAGCACAAGGAAGCTATTTAGAAGGGTTTCTTGTTAGATTTTAGAGGCACCAAGTGAATTTATTTTTCACCGTTGCAGGTATGCTCACTGAATCTGAATCCCGATTTAAGCATGAATTGAAGTGTTTTGTGGTGTGCATTATGTTTATAGCTGGCCAATCATTAGGATTGATGTATATTTGAGCTCTGATTCAAACAGATTTGGTGAAATTGTGTTTCTGGTTTTGATGTTTGCAGTATGTTTTTCCAGTTTTTGAGATTTGATTTCTTGATCTATGCTTGATCTCTGAGTTTGATACGAATTGCATGATGTAGTATAATATATTAGCTTTAATTTGAGCTTAATCTCATGGATTTTGGTTGAGAATCGTGTTTGTTTTATGGATCTGAAGTTAGCATGTTGGAACTGGTGGAAGCGAGTGTTTTGCCTTGGCTGGAGGTTGAAGATGATGCGTGGCATCATCTCATTGGCCTTGTTCTTGTTTTTGTTATATAATTTTCATTGATTCTCTAATTTTATTTTCTTGATCAAAACTTGATGAAAAATTATGAAAAAATTCATGAAACTTAAAAATAATATTTCTGACCTTGTGCATTTTTTTAATAATTTTTGAAAAATGTTTTGAGTGGTTTAAAAATTTGTGTTATTATTTAATTATTTGTTTAGTGTTTATTTTTATTTTAATATTTCTTTTATTTGAAAAATTCCACAAAAATTATCTTTGACTCAAAAAATTAATTAGAAATTGATTCTGGTTTTTGTTTAACATTTTTTTCTATTTTTGATTAGAAAATTCATTTGAGAAATTTATTTGAAATATTTGTTTCATAATTTTGGTTTTAATACTTCCATTAATACAAAAATCCTCAAAAAAAATCATGCAAGCTTGTTTTTAATCATAGAATATGAATATAATTTTATTTTGACCTTTTCATGACTTTTGGCTAGGGTTTGCATTTTTGCCTTTAAATAATAGTTTAATTGTTAATTGTTTGTTTGATTTTTATTTCAATACTTCCTTTAATTCAAAAATTCCATAAAAAAATCAGGGATATTGTTTTTAATTCTAATGTTTGAATATAATTTTGGTTGGATATTTTTCTGATTTTTTATTAGAGTTTTATTTTGAGATGTGAATTTTTGTTTAATTGATTAATTGTTTGAATTTGATTTTTATTTTTTACTTTTCTTTAATTCAAAAAAAATGTGAAAAATATGTATTTTGACATTTAGGGTTTCCTTGTGATTTGCATGATCTTGGTTTGAATTGTTGTAATTTTTATCTTATCTAATCAATATTTAAGATTAAAAGTCAAAAAATTAGGGTTTTGTTGCTTATTGTGCAAGTTTCTTTTTCAAAACCATTGTGCCCTAGATTTTCAATGGAATTTAAGTCTTGATTAGGGTTCATGGATGTATAGAGGATCTGAAAAGCATTTTTCTTGAATTATTTGACTTGGTTTGATATTTTTCCACAAATTATTTTGAAAACTTGTCTAGTTTTGATTGTTTGGCCAACTAGTTTTGAACTTTGGGCCTCATTTGATCCCCTCCTCAACCATCCATGAATATAAGACTTTCTTTCTGACTTCTACACCCTTAAAAGATGCTAATAATTTTTTGGTTTAAATTATTGATCCTTGTTTCTATTTTTGATGTATTTTTGAAGTGAAGGTACCCAATTAATGTTGCATATCTTGTTGCAATTTGTTTGATGGCCAATGAACTTGAGTGAGGCTTGTAATTGGGAACCTAATGATCATGTTGGGATGTGTTCATCCAAATAAACTCAAGTAATTTCATTTAATGCCCCATGTTTGAATGATTGAACCTTTTGATGCATTGTGTGGGATTTCTCTTCTGTTATGCTTATGAGCTGTGATGAAATAATTGAGTATGATTGAAATGTGTTTGCTAATGACCTTCATGGTCTTTGATTGTATTCTTCTCAAGCTCCCATGATCCTTGATTGATACTCAATTGTCAATTTAACATGGTGATAGAAAGGAGCAACATTCCTCTAACTCTCTTGACCAAATTGTGCACATGTCTGTTTCCTTTTGTCTATCATGACCAATGTTTGATAGTTGCTGTCATGTTTTCTCATTTCATCATGGTGTCATCAGCCATCCCTTATGTGAATCATCATCCTAGTTATGGGAATACTAACTTGGTTGTTGGATATGCGAGGTACTTTGAGAAAGGTTTTCCATTTTTGACTTGAGGCTACTGTGTTTCACTTTATTTGTGAAACATAATTTATTATATTGACACTGCTCTTGTGTTTTGCATATTTGATAGTCTATGCAGGATATATACATGTGATTGTGAATGCTATACATTGCCCATGGGATTTGTTCATATCTGATAACCCCATTACTTACATCCTGAAGGCGTAATTTCTGACATGATTTGTCTACTGATGCCAGCTTGCTTGAAGTTCTCTGGGTTTCTTTTATTCTTGCTTGGTTGCTACGGGTAGTTATCCGTTTGGTATTGCACTATTTCTTTTCTTCTACTTTCATAGTTCTATGTTTCATGATGGGACCTCTGTTACTGATATATTTCAGGAGGCCCTCTTTTTTTTCTTATACATGTGTTGTGTTTGCTTTTGATCGATGAGTCACTCAATTTAAAAATTGAGATCACGACTTCGCTCTCAGTGCATGTTCACTATAGGATGTTTATTGTTTTTTTCTTCTTTAATTGTTGATCGATGAGTCACTCAATTTAGAGATTGAAATCACGACTTCGCTCTCAATGCATGTTCCCTATTGGATGTTTATTGTTTTTTTTCATTAACTTTTGATCGATGAGTCACTCAATTTAGAAATTGAGATCACGACTTCGCTCTCAATGCATGTTCCTATTAGGATAGTTTTGTTAAGCTTCCTTTAACATGTTGACTAAGATAGGAATCCATGTATGCTAACATAGGGTAGGATTTTACTTTATCCTCAACCTTAGGGTCAATCATTGTATGATAACACTAGGGATAATGCTAGGATAGTCTCCCTTAGTTGTTTTCTTTTCTTTTGCGTTTTGCATCTTAAAACAAAAATTGTTTTCTTGGCAAATCATAAAACACTTCTAATAAACTCAAACCCTTCTTCAAGGTAAAAGATACAAATCAATCTTATTTATTTGTGCGCCTCTTGGATTTGTTTTTAAACCTTTTAGCCGATGTTTTTCCATCGTACATTTGTTTGAATTCGATGTTTCGCCATCGCACATGTTTGTTATCCTACTTTGATTCTCAATATCATTGTTAGGTGTGATGTTTTGTCATCTGATTTATTGATGATTCGCCATCTCTGCCATGATTCTTTACTACCTTTTTAGCCGATGTTTCGCCATCGTACATTTGTTTGAAGCCGATGTTTCGCCATCGCACATGCTTGTTATCCTACTTTGATTCTCAATATCATTGTTAGGTGTGATGTTTTGTTATCCGTTTTATTGATGTTTCGCCATCTCTGCCATGATCCTTTACTACCTTTTTAGCCGATGTTTCGCCATCGTACATTTGTTTGAATCCGATGTTTCGCCATCGCACATGCTTGTTATCCTACTTTGATTCTCAATATCATTGTGAGGTGTGATGTTTTGTTATCCGTTTTATTGATGTTTTTCCATCTTTGCCATGATACTTTGTTATCTTTTAGCCGATGTTTTGCCATTGTACATTCATTTGAAGTCGATGTTTCTCCATCGCATGTGTTTGTTATCCTACTTTGATTATCAATGTCATTGTTAGGTGTGATGTTTTGTCATCCGTTTTATCATTTGATGTTTCGCCATCTTTGACATGTTACTTTGTTATTATTTAACCGATGTTTTACCATCTCATTTGTTTGTTGTTTTACTTGATGTTTTTCCATCTTGACTGTCTTTTTTTTATCTTAAGTAAAAAACACAAACCAACAAAGATATGTAAGCCGAACTACGGCTACTGTGATTCCTTAAAAGGGATACGTAGCCATTGGGGTAGGGCCCGATCGAACACAACTTTTATTTTCCCTACATTGCTTTCCTATTTCCTTTCGCATGCATTCCCTTTTTAGTTTTAAGCCATAGACATAGGTTTTTGACCACACCCATTAGATTAGACAACAAGAGTGGATACCATAGAGTACTACGGGCGTATGGGGTGCTAATACCTTCCCCTCGCGTAACAGACTCCCTTACCTAATCTCTCGGTCGAAAGACTGTGATTTCTCCCTTTCCAGGTTTTCTCGATGTTTACCTTTCCCTTTCGGCGGGATAAATAACGTTTGGTGGCGGCTTCATTGATGTTTCATTACATCCAGATGACAGGTTCCGGCCGGGTGGTTCCACACTCCCCAAACGAAAGATGCATGCATGAGGTCTAAATGCCCAAACGAAGCTTGAAATAGAGGAGGGCCACATGCCCCAAATGAAATAGACATGCAGGAGGCAAAATATGCAATCGAAGGAGGCCAGAAAAGAGGCCTTTTCCTCCTGAATCGAAGGACATCAGCAGGAGGGTTTTTGCCTTGTGAGTTGAAGCTATTCGAAGATAAGTGTTGCCCTGTCGAAGCTTGCAACAAGTTGTTTCAAAGGGAGACTTTGGCCTTGTGCATGCTAGCATGGTGAGAAATTATGCCTTGTGAATTTGGCATACATGCAGGAAAGAGGCTATATGGCCAAACGAAAGATGTATACCAATCTTGCACAAAGATACTAAAATGTTTAAATGAAGTAGGAATCAAATTTGTCCAAGAAGAAGTCTAGTGCCCAAATGAAGCAGGAAATGAACTTGCCCAAAAGAAGTCCAGTGTCCAAACGAAGGGTTTAACTAAAGCTTGCGATGAAGGAGCCAAAGTGCCCAATTGAAAGATGTAAAATTGAAGAAAACTTGTTTTTTCTTCAATTTTGTCAAAATTAATATTTTCATCTGTTTTGCCCTTTTTAGCAATTTCCTCTTTAAATTGATGCTGAAAAATCCAAATTGTACTTGTGTAAGCTTGAATTTTTTAGAATCCTTGTGAGAAATGCCTTGAGAAATGAGAGGGAAGATTTTAGGGTACAACAAATCCCAACAATTATCACAAATTTCACACAACTTTTTCTAAAACACATAAACTTCATCAATGGTGAAAAATATGAGACAAATCTAAACAAGGGTGATGGTCCCTCTCCACCCTTCATGCATTTGACACCAATATTAGAGTAATTCCCCCTTATCTTAATTTCCAGCATAGATCCAAGCGTTGATTATGAATTCTTATCCTCTCTCAAACCCTTTATTTTGCTTCTTCTCACACTTACCTATTTCTCTTTGTCATACCCAAAAGTTTGACCTAAGATCCCACCTTCATTTGCATTTTCACATATCATCAAGGTCATGAGATACAATTGGTTTTTGACCATCTCACCTTCTAGCATTGCTTATGCAGAGATTATCAAGTGTTGAGAACATCTTATCTTATGCATAACTAACATCTAATCAAATACAAAGGTGTGTGTGTTTTGTTTCTTGGTTTTCATGTGCAGGGACATGTCTGAATCAAAAGCATCAGGCATTACGCCTCAGTTAGGGTTTTTGATCCCTTAAGTGTTCAGGTATGATGGATCACCGATTCTCAAAGGCTACATCATCAAAGCTTAGCCTCTAATCTCAAAATCACAGTCAAGACTTCATCATCATTGGTTCACATATGCATCAATATGCCTTGGAATGCAAGAAAGGATCAAGTTTGCAAGTCGATTCAAAGCACTTCGACCAAAAGTCAACTTGTGCAAGATCAAGTTAAAACGATCATAACTTCTTCATTATTCAATATTTTTTAATGGTTTTTTTTGCGTATAACTCTCCTTTATGTCATCTTCAAATCCTTTTTACCCGTCAAGATCTGATTATGTGTGGAGGATCATCAAACATTCAAATATCTTAGAGGTCATTTGCAGATTTGACCTAATCTCAAGTAGCTATCGCCCAACTTTCAAGAATCGTAACTCTTTTAATTTTCAATATTTTTAGACGATTCTTTTTGTACACTGTCATAGATGATGTCATCTATGACTTTTCTTCAAAGATTAGAGACAAATTATGCTTAGAATACCTTGAAAGCTATTGAATTATCATAGGTCATTTTTTGACTTAGAATGTTCTTAACTCCTAGGTTTAATTCATGTCATAATTATTTTCTCAAGACACTTGATTCTTACATGGAGATTATTCAAGAAAAAAAGAAGTGGGGTTTGAAAATTCATTGATCATTTTATTATTCGCAATTTGAATCACTTGTGTCTGAGCATTTGGTGATCATTGAATGAAAGTGGATTTATCAAGGCATTATTGTTCTTTCAAGCGCTATTGGATTGTGTTGTGAGTTAACATGAATTAAAGATTCGCACACGAAATATCATTAAATTAAATTTAATTCAAGGTTTCCAATACACTCATCCTTTTTTCAAGGTTTTCAAGCTAGCCATGATTCAATTGTCCATTTTTAAGTTCAAAACTTCATTCATGGGGATAAATTTGAGACATGTATCACAATTGATTCGAGATTGCAAGGCATGTACCATGACCCATTCATCCAAATGCAAGGTTCAATTTGGTGCATTATTTCAAGTTTATTCAAGAATGGATCAAGAATGCATTCCAATATCATTCAAGATTCATACAAGCACACAAAAGATAAATATTTTCATTCACGTTTCAAAGTTGACAATATTTTTGATCAAAATTGAGTTGTATTCAAGAATCATTCAAGAGACTTCAAATTCATTAAAAGATTCAACCATCATCATTCATGACTTATTCAAGTCTCAACTTTCATTCAAAGTTTCATGCATATGTGACATCCAAAGGCAAATTTTAAAAAAAAAAGAAAGAAGAAAAGATACATTGCAATTTCCATAAAGTTAATTAAATTACAATTTCATTACATCATTCAAGTTCCAAAATCAAATTCATTCGTACAGTTACAAAAGAGACTGAAAGAGTTACAAAAGAAATCTTAAGTCTTATTCCAATCTTGATCCAAGTCTTCATGTCATTTGCTCAAACTCTCTTTTACACCAAATTGTCCCAATTCCAAACAAAATGATGTTGTTGCTGCCATAATGTATTGTCTTTGTCATCTTGCTATACACAAACCTCCAAAGTAGTTGCAGCCCTGCACCAACCAGTCCAAAAAAACTGTTGCAATGCTGCTCCACCAGCCTGCAAAACCCTGCATCATATCAGTCCAAACATTGCACAAGAATGGCTAAAGAAAAACGGCATCAAAAAGGCATTAAGACAGTTAACTAACACAATTTAAATCCATCAGTTCCCCCCCCCCCCCCCTTAAATCTACCTTAATTCCCTTATAAAAGGCAGAACTCATACACTGGTAAGACATCTTTTTTCACATAAAGGACCTAGAAAACACACAGAAAATCCACACAATAATTCATTCCAAAACCTCTACTCAAGAATCCTTTTAACTGCACAACAACAACAACAAACTATGACCTTCCATTAACCTCTTTAACCATAACCTTAAACCTCACTTCACCAATAAATAACACCACCAACCATACTACATTAGTTATCACCATAAACTCATTTCATTCAATTCACAGAATCTTACCTTTATCCTTCATAACAACATTCACGGGCGAACAGCTCACAGAACCACAACTTTTCTGCTCGTGTTTGGTTTATTAAAGCAAACGCAAAAATCAATAGAAATTTTGAAATAGAAGGAGAAGGAAAGGATTGAGGAAGGAGCCTACCAGGAAGAACCTCATTCATGTGGGTAATCTCATATCATTGTTGCTTAATTTGTTTCCTTCTTAATACAATGATGTTTCTATACTGTTAATAATTATTTCCCATGAGTCTTTGTTATCATCCTGAAATCATGTGAAAACTGTATGTAAGTTATTGTTCATGTAACATTAAATTGAGCCGAGTAAAAACATAATAAAAAATTGAGATTTATTGTTGTTATTATGAATCGAGAGTAAAGACATGGGAACTGACCAAGAGACTCAGACGGTGAGGATATCGTGTTCATGAGAGAGGATTATCTTTTGTTGTTGTTGTTTGAAAATCCCTGCAAGATATGAGAGAACCGACGAGTTCTTCTTTTCAATAGAGAGAGGCGTGTAGGGTTTTGTTGTTGTTGTTTGAAAATCCTTTGGAAACTGTAAATCTAGAACAAGATAAGTGAAAGTTGAGAGAAAGTTTTGTTGTTGTTATTTTACGGATGAAGAAAAGTGGAAAGAGAGGCGATCGATCGAGGAAGACGATGAGATCGTTATTTGTGATAAGAAAGATGGAGAACCAAGAGAAGAGAGAGTGATTTTTTTCATTTGTTTTTCTCTTGGCAATAAATCAGTTTTATTAGTAATTAATAGGATAATAATTGATTTAATTAATTGAAAAATTCAAAAGTGTTAACCCTTTCCCCATACAAGCTAGCGACACCTCTTTCATTATCCTTAGGGTTTCGGAAACCCTTTACCTTTTTTCTTGATGGATCTGGGTTTGGGCTTAAGCTTTAAAGCCCAACCCGATCATACTTCTCCCTTTATACCATTTGAAGAATATCCATAATAGCAAAGTAATAATAGCTTTGTGGCAACGCAGAATAGCTATAACCATAGGGACCTGAGTTTGATCCCTGGTTATTATTTTAGCTTTAAGTTAATTTAGTCTTATTTCACAGAAAAATTCATAAAGAATATAATACAAAAATACTAGATTAGGTTTATAATTTTTTTCTTTCCTACCATCATAAAAAATACCAAAAAAAATATATTAGTATAATTTGGTCTCTTTGTTTTAATCATTTTTTAAAATTGTTAATTACTTAATTATTTAATTTCTACTCTAGTTAATTTCCTTTTTGATCATTTAGTCTTTATATTTTCGTTTGTCTACTCCAAAGGAAATAATCAAATTTATTGACTTCATGTCATCGAATATATCTAATACGATTGTGCGAAACCCCTTCATACATTTTTTTAGTTTTCCTAAAGACAAATCTCCTAAAAAATCAGTTTTCAAACTTACACTCTTTTAAGCTAAAACTTCGATATTAGGTCGTCACATCTTCAAAATCTCATCCCCACACTAATTTATCAAGCAAACCAATTTTAACCAAAAAACAGATATTTCAAAAGGTTCCTATAGGATATATAGATACATATGGTGCTAGTACCTTCCCTTTGTATAACCAACCCCCGAACCTTCGATCTTTTCAAATGCATCGTATTCTTCTTTACTTTTAGTATTTCACATACTTTTCATATTTATGGGTTTTATTTTGCACTTTTCCCTTTTCCCTTGGAAATAATAAAGTGTGGTGGTGACTCTTACTTTTGCGAGTCAAGTTAATTAATAGCTTGATCTCCAATTTTCACCGCTATAGAATTGACAACTCTGCTGGGGAGTTAAAAATACTCTAAGTGGGTTAAACCTAATTTGTTATATTTGTTTTCATTATTATTTCTTGTGTGCTTATATGTATTATTTTGTGGTTTCTTTGGATGATGATTACAATGGACAAGTCATATACCCAGAATAAGGTGCACTTAAGATAGGAGGAGCGGTATAGTCATGTTAACTTTGAGGGAGTAATCCCGAAGAAGGAAACATGAAATCCCCCACTCAGTGGAGGTCCCCTTGAATGTAGTATTGTTTACCAAGTAATTGGGAAAACATGCTGCTTTCGACCTTGAAGCCAGAGAAGCTGAGAGCCGTAGAACCCTTAACCCATCTTGGCATTTTTAGATGTAGTGCAGAGACTATGACGGAGTAATCTGGAAGTAGTTTTCACGCGAAGCTGCACTCAGATGAGTTTTTCCTGTGAATATTACTAACTACCGAGTAATTGGGACGTTGGTAATATCCGAAGAAAAAATGTAGACTCTGGGAACCTTTTAGAACCTTGTTCGGTAGGTGATAAACCCTTAGTACATACCTTGCGGGTTGATTCTCACCCTTTGACTCTGTGATACGGTGGCTGAACCGACTGTTATACTGGTTTTGCGTTTGTGTTTGCAAATGTTGCGGTAAGCAAGAGTCACCACCGACTTTTCTTTTATCTAAATTAAGGAAAGGGTGAAAAGAAAAAAAAAAGATCTTTTCAAGAATTTTCTGAGTAAGGGGGGTAGATTATGGAAAGGGAAGGTATTAGCACCCTTTCCATCCGTAGTTTTCTACGGGCTCTTAGATGCTTAGCTCATTTTTTGAAATACCTTGTGCTTTCGTGTATTTTTGAAAAGTATTTTGAAATTCCTTAGTGCGGAAGTTTTCTTTATGATAACTCTTGTATCAGTCCTCAAGAGTGTTGATAAAGCACTTTTGAAAATTTTTTTGAAAGTGTTTTGTGTGTTTTGGAAAATGTTTTGAAAATGCCTTAGTGCGGCGATTTTCCTTGTGATAACTCTTGTATCAGTCCTCAAGAGTGTTGACAAAGAAAATGTTTTTGAAAGTTGTTTTTGAAAGGTGTAAGTGTAAAAAGTTTGTTTTATTTGAGCAAGTATCTAATAGCTATCTACTTGTACTCGAAAAGTTTATTCTTTTCCTCTTTTCCTTTAGACAGTGTTATCCTACTATTAGTGAGTAGGATGCCCTATCGTTGGATGTTGTGGGACAATGGAAGGGACGTACAGTCACAAAGGCAACATGTAGAGACGCTTTATCAATTTTATCTAGGGACTAGATCATTTACCGAAAGGCAACTGTAGGGTCATCGAGGGACTATGATCTTTTTGATTTACGGGTCTTTGCTAAAGCGTCCCCGTTTTGAGGGACATGATTGTTTTTCGAAGGCAACCAAAGTGGGAGTAACCTAGAGGTGTATATGTTCAATGTGTGTTGCATTCAGTTATTTTAGTCTTTTGTGTTAAGTTTGCTAGCGTTTGATTATTAGTCTTTCCATACAAGCCTATTAGTCATACATTTAGCAGTTAATATGGAAGCATAATAAGGGTCTTATGCTATTACAACCAAATCAAAAGGCAAGAAAATGTAAAACAAAGAACAAAATAAAGAGGAGAAATAAGTTCTTAGATCCATGCAACAGACTCCTTCGATTCACCCTTCTTTTGCCTTCTTTCGATTGATCTTGAGAGTTGACGTGAGCAAGCTTCGATTTGCACCTTTTCCTTCCTCTTTCGACTGAGTTTGGGAATTGGTATGAGAAAGATTCAATTTTCACCTTTTTCTGCCTCTTTCGACTGAGTTTGGGAGTTAGTATGAGCAAACTTCGATTTGCAAACCGCCTCTTTCGATTGATCCAGGGAGTGGGCATGAGCAACCTTCGACTGCAAACTCCTCTGCTTCTTTCGATTTCGATTATGAAGTATATGGACCTGCAGAGCAGAATGAGTGTATATCCTTTGTTCACACCCTCTTTGTCTTTCGTTTGAGCCTATACAGGTTAGTTCCAACATAAATTTAGACAAAAAAGCAAACAAATGAAAGGCACAACAACGAAGAATATAACTAGAAGGATGTTTACATATTATGCTGAAACGAAAAAAGTAAGTGAAAGGCTATTTACATGTTATGCTGAAACGAAAGATGCAAGGTCAAGGGGGCTTACCTTGCTTGAAATTGGAACTTGTGTGTGGACTGGATTTGTGGATGCTCTTGGATTCAAAAAGGGAGAGGCAAGTGGGGTGTAATCTTGCTGAGTTTTGAGAGTTTTTGGTGTGCTTCTCTTAGGCTGTGTATGTGTGTAAGGAAATATATGTGTATGGTTTTGGGGATTATGTCTCTAGTGTGTGTGCGTATATATGTGGTATCCCCCCCCCCCCCCTTTATCGGTGGTGTGAGTGTCTTGTATTTATAGGAGATGGGGGTGCATGGAAATGGCAAGATACATCCATTTACTTAGGCTTTGAAGGCCATGAGACCAAAATCAGACACATTAAAAGACTTACATTTTTTAAATATTCAAGCCTCTTTGAGCCTTGGGGTGAACCTGGACACATTTGACTTTCGAATGCCTTCAGGCCATGCCCTTCGACTGCCCTTAAGTTTCCTCCTTCGAATGGCTCTGATTTCATCCTTATAGCTCCTTCGATTGACTCTGTCTACCTCAATTCGAATTGCTTAGATCTTGATTCGAATTACACAAGGCCTTGACATCCTGTCTTCTTTGATCAGCCCCTAAGTTCGCTCTCTTCGATTTCTATGATGCTACTCAACTAGCCCAATCGAAAGACTTCATTTTGGCCAGTCGAAGCTTCCTTTGGCAGGAACGTACTTGTACAGGGGGCTTGGGCTTGGCAGCATGCAGGATTTTGGCCAGCAAGCATCTTGGACCAAGACTCACCATATAGTCAACTTGTTTCCAATAATCATGTGTCCTTCGAATGAACCAATGAGTGCTTCTTCGAAGGGACCACATGAATGCACCTTCGAAGTGACTATCATGCTTTTCGAAGTGTGAGAAACTGTGTGTCCATTTCCCAGTCGAAGCTGGCACAAAGGCAGCCAATGTCTTCTAGACGCTAGCATGAGGGTGGCCAAAGCAAGCATAAAAGAGGATATTCCCTAGTGAATCGAATCAGGCATGAAGGAGGGATTTGCCTTGTGGGTCGAAGGAAGCTTTTTTCCTAGTGAATTTAAGGAAAATCTTAATAAGTCTTGGCCTTTTGTGCTGAAGGCAAGATGAAGAGGGGGCCTTTGCCTTGTGAATCGAAGGCATGTCTGAGACAACACTTTGTCTTGTGAATTGAAGACCAGTGAAAGGGGACTTTTGCCTTGTAGATCAAAGGCAAGCTGATGGGTCTTTGCCTTGTGAAACCAAGGCAAGGATGAGGAAGTTTTTGTGAATTAAGCTTGATTGAAGGAGACTTAGCACCCAATCAAAGCTTGTATGTAGGAGTTCACTGCTGGTGAATCGAAACAAACTTGTAGGGGGTTCTTGTTTTGTGCGATGAAGGCACGCACAAAGGGAGTATTTGTCTAGTGCGCTGAAAGCACACACAAAGGGCATTGTTGGAATGATACATGTGGACCAAATCTTGCTCAAAGGGTGCCAAATACCCAATCTAAGCTCACTAATCAAAGCATGATCGAAGAGTGTCAAATTCCCAATCAAAGTACCTTGTTCATAAGCCAATCGAAAGACACTTGATTATCTTCAAAAATTTATATTTTCTCTAACAAGTGTTTGTAACCATCCATGTAAGAGACAATCTTGGAAAACATGAGAGGGAAAATTTTGGGGTACAACAGTTGCCCCTGTTCAATCTTCTTGAACCTGAAGATTTAGATTGGCTTGTTTGCTTTTCGTGATCTGAAGGTGGAAGCTGATTGGACACTAGAGCGCCCAGAAATTTGCGCTTGCATGATGTGATGATTGAATGTGTATGGAATGGGCTTAAAGATGCCATTTGGAGAAGATGACGGAGATTCATCGGAGATTGGCTTTAAGATGGCATCCAGAGTAAATGCTGACTTCCTAAGAGGTCTCCTTGTGGGGGTTTCTGTTATGGCTGTCTGAGGAGGACTCCCCTGGGGAATATGGGTTTCCGTTGTTCTCCTGCTTGAGGAAATTCTATGGGGAATAAAGTCTAGGAACTTCAGTTGTCTAAGGCTCTGCTGAAGAGTTACCTCTGGAGAGATGAAAGTTTGATGTTTTCTGGTTGAAATCCAGGATTCACAGTAACTTGCTGGGGATAATGGAATTAACCGTTACCTAAAAATGTATTAGGAAGAGCATGTGTAGGGCTATTTTGGGATGAGTCCGTGTTAGACTGTGTCTGGATGATGAGAAGGAACCCGTGTAATATAACTTTAGGATGAGTCAATGTTAGACTGCATCTAGATGATGAGAAGGAACCCGTGTAAGATTGCTTCGTCTGGTTATGTAGATAGTTTTCCTGTCTGGTTTCAGGTGTTAATCTACAAATCAGTTGTTCGCAAATAGTTGTCCTATCTGGTTTCAGGTATTAATCTGCAACTTGAAAATTGTCGGTCGCTGAGATAGTTGTCCTGGCTGGTTTCAAGTATTATTCTCTAACCTGAGAAAGAAAGATAGTTTTCCTGGCTGGTTACAGGTATTAATCTTCAATCTCCCCATGTAGATAGTTTTCCTGGCTTGTTACAGGTATTAACCTACAGTCGGTCATCCACAAATAATTTTCCTGGCTTGTTACATGGATTAATCTAGAACTTGTTTTTGTTGGTCGTTGAGATAGTTGTCTTGGCTTGTTACAGTTATTAATCTCTGACCTGAGAAAGAAATATAGTTTTCCTGGCTGGTTACAGGTATTAATCTTCAATCTCCCCATGTAGATAGTTTTCCTGACTTGTTACAGGTATTAACCTAAAGTCGGTCATTCACAGATAGTTTTCCTGGCTTGTTACATGTATTAATCTAGAACTTGAAAATGTTGGTAAGTATGAAACTTGACTATGACGTATAATGAAGGAATCTTGGACGATTGCTACCTCAACAGATAATGAAGGAATCTTGGACGATTGCTACCTCAACAGATAGTAAAGGAATCTTTGATGATTACTACCTCAACAGATAATGAAGGAATCTTTGACGATTACTACCTCAACAGATAATGAAGGAATCTTAGACGATTACTACCTCAACGGATAATGAAGGAATCTTGGATGATTACTACTTCAACAGATAGTGAAGGAATCTTTGGCGATTACTACCTCAACAGATAATGAAGGAATCTTGGACGATTACTACCTCAACAGATAATGAAGGAATCTTTGACGATTACTACCTCAACGAATAATGAAGGAATCTTGGACGATTACTACCTTAGCAGATAATGAAGGAATCTTGGACGATTACTACTTCAACATATAGTGAAGGAATCTTTTACGATTACTACCTCAGCAGATAATGAAGGAATCTTGGACGATTACTGCTTTAACAGATAGTGAAGAAATCTTTAACGATTACTACCTCAATAGATAATGAAGAAATCTTGGACGATTGCCACCTCAACAGATAGTGAAGGAATCTTGGAAGATTATTACTCCAACAGATAATGAAGGAATCTTGGATGATTACTACCTCAACAGATAATGAAGGAATCTTTAACGATTACTACCTCAAGAGAGTACCAGAAATTTGTCTAGTCGTGTAAATAGTTGATGATATTTATGTGTTTATAGACTTTTACCTGAAAAGATAAAGGGTTATCTGTACGCAATGTCATGATGCATGAAGTGCCAATGATGCTCTCAAAATAAATGAGACTTGTAATATATGCATTTGTGCTTCATATGCTATGACACCTATAAAATGATGTATGAATGTAATGTATGAATGTGTCAATCATTCCACTACTGTGTTGTTGAACTAGGGAAAATGAATCCATGTTTGTTTGGGATGAAGAATGTAGGTCTTAAAATCTTGTTGAAGCTGAATTGCTGAGAGATTATATTCCATTATTAGAGAATTAAACTCCATTAGGGAAAGAAAATTTTGTGAACTGCTTGGGGATTTTGTGAAATCCTGTTGGGGAATCCTGAGAAGCTTGGCGACTTCATTGGGGGAACTTTTGTTGGAGAAGTAACTTGGAGATTTTGCTCTGACGGGGATGTGAAAACACCTGACATCATTAGGCTGCATGATGTGGATATGGCAGTGATCTTGTAGTGGGATGCCCCTGCCTCTGTATATGCCGGAGAAAATATCTGCTAGGATTTTAGGGATGGTTTGACTATTATCCCAATTCCTGGAATCCTTGGCGAATGTGGATCAGGGTGGTCAACACTCTACTGGTAGACAAGTGACAAGACGACGGGATATATTTGTACACTTTAATCACTAACTTTTTCCTGGACTGTCCTTTCATATTTTCAGTCCATCGGGATACCCTTTTTTTCCCAAGCCGCCTTTTCAGGTTTTCGACTTGTCGGGTGTACATTTTTATTTATATATCCCTAATTTTTTCCCAAACTCTTTTGGTTCGCCGGGATGCCCTTATTTTTTCCTAGGCCAGTCAACCTAGCGGGTATTTGTTCATGCGTAGTATTTTCCGACTATTTCCATATTCACCGAGTACATAGAATTATCACTGTCCATAGTAGTAATTGTTGCCACACTTCCAGAAGATATTTATTTGATCGTACATGATTCTTTGCTGGAATTCATGTCCAATGCCCCAAGTGATTCAAATGGGTATCTACCCCCTGGCTATTTGGCATTTTTGAGAGATTCCTTGAACCTTGACTTGACTGCCCCAGATCAGCTGGACACAATGCTATGCCCCCTTGATTATGAAAGGCATATCACTGGAACGTATTTCCATTTGAGGTGGTTTTGTCTACTAAGAGGATTTCTGTTCATCGAATATCCGTCGTGTGAATTTCTCTGTTGTTGAACAAATAGCCATATGCAAACAATAGTATTTTAAGAATGCAAAGCTTATGTCTGTCTTGAAGTTTGAAAATTCGTTTTTTAGTAAAATAAACAAATTTTGTAAGAGTGTGATATCATCTCAGGATTTATAGCGAACCCTACAGGAGTCAGGATACCTTTTGTAACAATATGCTTTCGAACTAACCCATGCTTCAGCTAGGACTTTTGATGGTTATAATATGGTCTGGTTCACGGTTTAAGAAACAAAGAATAAAGGCTCAAATTTTATTTGTACCCAACTCGTTCTTCGTGATTTTCTTCAGTCCTATGCTCAGTTAATTGTGCGTTTAAATCCCAATTAAGTTTTGGATTCTTTGCTCTAATACTTGGTGGTGGTTCAGAAGTTGAACGTCCGTTCGAGAAGGCAGTCATTTTTGTAACCTTTTCTTTTTTTGTTGAGGATTTGTAGGACCTCTTTTTTTTATTTTGTTATCCCTAATTTTTCCTGAACTGTTTCTTTTGCGATTACAATCAGCGGGATGCTCCAGTTTGTTCTTAAGTCTCCTTCGTAGATTTGACTTAACGGGCTTTCCTTTTGAGAGATAATGACTGTCTGTTTTAATGATTATATGGAACCGTCGTCGTTTTCTGTTTTGGAATGATTCCCCTGACACGACTTGTCGTGTATGAAGGGAAAGCTTGTGATTGAATTCACCTTTGACTTAACTGAGAGACCACCATGCCCCGGGTTATGATTAAGGGTGTTAATTTGTATGAAAAGAAAAACTCCTACTTCTTAGGCTCAAAGGAGTTGACTAGGGATTATCTTCCTTATAAATCCACTATTTAGGATTTGAAATAACGCCTGTACATCGTCAGCAAGGTCTGTTCAAAAGCATACTGTAGAGATTGTGGCATCATTTTCGTTATCCTCCGTATAAAGGCTTAGAGCTTTTGATCGAGAGTTGAATATCACAAAAATGAAGTAAAAACACAGTTTGAATATAATGAATATGAATGAAATAATTCAAGACAAAACATATGCGATGCATTAATATTAATAACCAAAGTTTGACATAAAAGAAAAATGTTTTAAGCAAACAAATAAATTACAACTGATAATTCAAATGAAATAGACGCTCTCAATTTTGGCCATGATTTGGCATGGGAGCAGTGATCACATTGGGAGCCTTATGAGGGTCAAATTTAATCTCCTTGTTGTTAATCAAATCTTGAATCTTGTACTTCAAAGTCCAACAGTTGTCGGTGTCGTGTCCAGGACTATCAGAATGGTAGGCAATCTTACATTTGGATTGTACTTAGGAGAGGAGGTATCGGGGTTTTGAGGAGGATCCCTTAGTGTAATCAGCTCCACTTTCGGCAAATGTTGTAACACTTGAGACAATGGCATATTAATCTTAGCATATTGCCTTTCTTGATACTTCACCCTACGCTTATTGCCATGTCGTTATTGAACAGGTGTAGGATTAGATATTAGCACCGCTCCCACGAATTGATGGTGGTCCTTTTTATTATGAACCCTTTGACCATAAACAACATTAGTTTCTTTTTTAGCCCTAAATGTCCTCTTCTCAGCATTAGAAGATGCGGCCATCGGAATTTTCCCACTCTTGATACCACTTTCGATCCTCTCCCTGGTCAGAACCATCTCTGTAAAACCGGATGAAGAACTCCCAAGCAACCGATTGAAGAACAGGCATGTCAGAGTGCCCATGAACATGTCTACCATTTCCTGATCAGTCAGAGGAGGTTGCACCCAGCCATCCAAATCCCTCCATTTCTGCACATATTCATTGAACCCTTCTCTTGAGCCCATGGACATATTCTGCAATTGCACTCAAGTTGGTGTCAGGTCAGCGTTATATTGGTACTTGTGATACAGTGGGAGAACTGACTTGAGGTTTTGCGTTTGTTTTCGCAAATGTTTCGGTTTAGCAAGAGTCGCCACCGACTTTTTATTTTATCCTAAGGAAAGGTTAAAAAGCACAGGAAAAACCTTTGAGATGTTTTCTTGGGTTCGGGGAGTAGATTATAGAAAGGGAAGGTATTAGCACCCTTTCTATCCATGGTTATCCATGGGCTCTTAGTTACTTGCTTAGATCACTTGCCTTTGCTTTTCAATTATTTGAAATGGTGCTTTGTGTATGTGGTTTTGAAAATGTTTTGAAAAAGTTTTGAAAAAGATGCCTTGTCTAGGCAACCATTGTAACAATTCTTTACTCGAATGTTTTACAAAGGTGTGTGTCTTTTTGAAAAGATGTTTCAATGTTTTTGAAAGTTTGTTTTGAAGTTGTGTTGTGATGTGTGTTTTGAAAAATGGCAAGGATTGTTTTGCAAGATTGATCAAGTAACCAAGAGCTATCTACCCTAAATTTCTCAAAGATCTTTCTCATGTTTTAACCCTTTTAACAGTGTTGTTTCACCATTGTATTTGGTGAACAACCTTGTGTTAGGAGGTTAACGGGACGGGCGCGGGTCATCGTTTAGACCATGAATTTAATAGTGTCAAGTATCTTTGGCAATTTGCTTGAGGGACTATGATCATTTTGTTTAGGCAACTTGATAGCGTCATCGAGGGACTATGATCATTTGATTTGTTTGTGTTTTGCCAAAGACACTCAACATGTAACATGGCCCATTTTTGAAGGCAACAAGTGGAGTAACCCTAGGGGTGCAAGTGTGCATTGTATTTGTTTTTTATGCATGTTTATCTTGAATTAGGTCAAGCTATTTGTTGATTGATTTTTGCATACAAACCCTAAGTCTATCATGGTATAATTTGAAAGCTTTTAAATGCGAAAATTTAAATGCTAAGCTATTACAACAATGATTATGGGGATGGGGGTACAATTTTGAATTTGGGGATATTTGACAAGAAATTAAATTCTAAGCTATTACATCCATATCGAATATACAAATATTTAATTGTACAATATTTGAATAAATACAATAAATATGCAAAATGTATTATGCACAAAAATGATTTTTTATGTATGTGAAAGTGTTTTTCAATGTGAAATATAAACAAAAATAAAAAGGTCAAATTTTGAATATTTTTATGGTTTAGGGAAAAACCCTAGTTTTTAAATAAATAGTATTTATTTATTAATTATATACAATATTTATATATTAATTTATACAAAAAAAAAAAGAAGTATATTGTAAAAAAAAGTATTTTTTAGTGTCATATATTAATAACAATAAAAATGTATTATTTTTATATTTTTTGCCCTAATTATCTAATAAAATATACAAGTATTTATATAATATATATTAAATATACTAAATATATACAAGAATAAAATATTAATTATTTACAAAAATGTATATTTTAGAAAATGTTTTCAAAATGTAAACAAAAAATAATAACTAAAAAAAATAAATATTTTTGTATTATTTTCTAGGGTTTTTAAAAAAGGGAAATATATTTGTTTATATGTATATGTTAAATAAAACAAATAAATGCCAAATAAATGCAAAAAAGTGAGGAAAAATATTTTTAGTGTTTTTTCATGTTTGAATAAAAAAATAAAATCATAATCAAAAAGAAAAATGCAAAAATGACAAGTATTTCACATAATGGGCCAAGGGGGTGCAAATGGAAAAAAAAGTGTGCAAAGAGCAAACCCAACTCAGGCCCAGCCCAAGTCAGCCTTCTTCAACCTTCAGCTTCTGTTTCAAAAAAACGCGCGCCTTCTTGTTCATCATACTAACTTCTGATTCTTTGACTTTTAGCAAAAACTGTTTCAGCTTGAATCGTGTACAGCAATGTGGCCAACTTCAATGGAGTTTGAGCTTCTGTACAACTTGCCTGAAGTCCAAAGAAGCTTCTCCAACACCTAGCTTGCTTTGAATCACTCTTAATCGTGCTATGGAAGTTCACCTGCAAAACTGAAAAATGAAAATGGAAGATGAAGTTAAGGGTGTTACAGCTTGAGTTCAAGGCTTGGGATAGTTTGTGTGGATGATATGGAATGTGCTTGGACAGGCTTGAGCAAAAACGCACGAGTGGATATGGTTATGGAGGTCAAGTTGCAGAACTTGCCCTGTTTTGCAACAAAACAGGGATTCCGAGTATGAGCAGGTCTTAGGGATGGATGAGTCGTGCCTTAGGTCTGTTTTTGTGTATGGAAGAGGTGTACAAAGTTTGTTTTGGCTGGTGTTTACAGGAATGAGAGATTGGAGTTGTTTTGCAATGTTTCTTCCAATGTAAGCAAAGAAATGTCAAGTTGTGATATAGGCCTGTACCAAGCTCTCAAGCATGCTGCACACTTTGCTCTTGTCAGTGGGATTTGTATACAAACTCTTGCCTCAAAGATCTGGCCCATGCCTCTTGGATTTGGTATTTGACATAAAGCACTACTTTTCAAAAATGGCAAGTTTGCTTTTTCTACTTAAGGGATAATTCTATGTGTAATGACCAAATGCACAAAAAAATGCTTGAACACAATGGTTAGGCATTTAATTATGGAGTGAAAACTTGGTTTAGAGGCCTGCAAGCAAGTACCAAGCATGCTGATTTGAAAATGAAACTTGTATGAACATGTATTTGGTTATGAACAAAAGTGAATTTTGCCCAACTTTGCAAATTCGATTCTCTCTAACCACAAGGGTGTTTGAGAAGTTCTTGGACAATTTGGAAAGCTTGGAATGTGTAGTACAATACATATTTGTAATGCAAATTGAAACTCTAAGTGGAACCATGTGAAAAATGGCCAAGAAGTTGGACAAAAATCCTGCCTAGAATAGGTCAAAATTTCTCTAAGTTAAAAATGTTTTGCACCCTTGTTCCAAAAATCATAACTTGAGATACAAGCTTCCTTTGAGAAAACTTTGTGAATCAAAGTTGTAGATTTTGCAATCGACTCCAACTTTCATGTTTCAAGTTTTGCTTGAATCTATTTGTATCTTGGTGAAAAAATGGGGAAAAGTTAGGAAAAAATAAGGAAGTTTCATAACTTAGAAAAATTCTAAGTTATGAAATTTCCTCATTTTAAACTCTAATTTGCAATTTTGGGTTTCTTGATGAACAAGTTTCATAATTTGACATGTCTTGATGAAAAATGAATCTTGGCACTTGATTTTGACCAAAAAGTCAAAGTTTGACTTTTCAGTATACAGTCAAATTTTGATCAGTTGACTGCAAAATTCATCTGTCAATCCTAGGCATTTGAGATCTTTTGAACTTGTTGAATGTGTCAAGACAATGTCATTGAGTACTTGAGTCCATATATGAGCTTGGTTTGCCATTGGTTAGGTCAAACAATCAAAAATTGCCTTTGTGCAGTCAAAACCCTAAAAATGACCATTTTGCCCTTTTGGTGATCTGATCAAATTTCTTGTGGAGTTGTGATCCAAACTTGACCAAATGGTTCATGTGAGTTCATAATATTAATGTGGGTCAAATTTCATGAAGTTTGACTATCAATTGGCCACAATTGACTTTTTCCTCAATACAACTGATTTCTAGGTCAACTGTCCAATTGACTGGGCAAAGATTGGAATCATGACTTGAAACTTGGTATGGATAAACTTGTGAGTCCAACATGAAGCATGAAATTCCTTTTGGGCATTTTAGGTCAAAACATCCCTGTGCAAACTCAAACCCTAATTTGGGTCAACAGTGCAAGGAGGGGCCTTGAGCTGAGCAAACCCTAACTTAATCTTGAGTTCCAAGAGTCTTGTGGTGAGAAAATGTTGATGAAATGAGAGAGAAAATTATGGGGTACAACAGTTTCCCCTGTTCAATCTTCTTGAACCTAAAGAGTTAGATTGGCAGGTTTGCCTTTCGCGACTCGAGGGTAAAAGGAGATTGGACACTAGAGTGCCCTTAAATTTGCACTCGTCAAAACATGGATGCGAGAATGGGCTTAAAGATGCCATTTGGAGATGGGCTTAAAGATGCCATCTGGAGGGGAGACAGAATCTTGTCGGGCAATGGGCTTAAAGATGCCATCTGGAAAGTTTGTTGAACTGTATGTCGTTGAAGTTGAAGCTTAATAATCTTATCCTGAAAAGGGTAAAATATTAGTTGAAACACAAAGTTATGTTGCGTGAAATGTATGATGCAATATATGTTATATCAAATGTTTATGATATGAATGTAATGATTGCGCATGTAAGCTGATGAGCTGTCTTGCTGAGGATGGATGAATCCTGGATAATGAAATCTTTGATTGCTGCTGGGGAAAGTAAATCCTTGACTGCTGCAGGGGATTGTTGGAAATGAGAAGTCCTGGAACCGCTGTTGGGGAATCAGGAGCTTGGGTTGTATGTCAATCTACTGGGGAAGCCACAATGAGAATCTTCCTTCAGGTCTTGGGTCATAAGATTGGGTGTATGTAAATCTCTTGGGGTTTTAAGGATGAGAGTCTTCATTCTGTTAACGATTAACTGCTATCTGGTCGATCTCCAGGCTTTCACAGAAAATTGTATTGCCATCTGGTCGTAATCCAGGCTTCACAATAACTTGTTGAGCTGCTATCCGGTCAAATTCGGGCTTCACGGCTTGTGTTAAAGATATACCACTATCTGGTCGACTCCAGGTTTCGTAGTATTCTTGGCTGCTGTCTGGTTGTAATCCAGGCTTCACAGAAACCTATATTGCCATCTGGTCGTAATCCAGGCTTCACAATAACTTGTTGAGCTGCTATCCGGTCAAATCCGGGCTTCACGGCTTGTGTTAAAGATATACCACTATCTGGTCGACTCCAGGTTTCGTAGTATTCTTGGCTGCTGTCTGGTCGTAATCCAGGCTTCACAGAAACCTGTATTGCCATCTGGTCGTAATCCAGGCTTCACAATAACTTGTTGAGCTGCTATCCAGTCAAATCCGGGCTTCACGGCTTGTGTTAAAGATATACCACTATCTGGTCGACTCCAGGCTTCGTAGTATTCTTTGGAGGAATCAAGATACTATCCAGTCGAATCTGGGCTTCATTGCTTGAATTTAAGATGTACCACTATCTGGTCGATTCCAGGCTTCATGGTATTCTCTGCTGTTATCTGGTCGTAATCCAGGCTTCACAGAAACCTGTATTGCCATCTGGTCATAATCCAGGCTTCACAATAACTTGCTGGGGATTAAACTATTATCCGGTCGAATTCGGGTTTCATAGCTTGCTGTTAGGAGATACCCCTATCTGGCTGTAATCCAGGCTTCACGGTAGTCTGATACTGTTATCCGGTCGTAATCCGGGCTTCACAATATGCTGTAGAAATCAAGATACTATCCGGTCGAATCCGGGCTTCATAACTTGAATTTTATGAGAATTTGATCTTTGATGACCGTAACTTCCAACAGGTGATGAAGGAACTTTTGAATGACCGATCAACTTGAAATGTATTTTTGCTTTGGAGAATAAATCCTTGACAAATGTTGGGGAAATAAACCCATAACCGAAGCTGGGGATAGAAAATCCTTTGATTATTGAGGACGAGAAATCCTTGTTGACTGCCAATTGCTTGGGGAGCAAGATCTTCGATTATTGAGGGATTTTAGGACCACTGCTGGGGATTGATAATCCTTGGTGATTTGTGGGGAATGGGAATTCTGATGATCTCTGTTGGGGAGTTCAGAACCTGGTAGACTTATGCTGGAGAAGTAAGACTGAGAATCTTCAATCTGATGGGAAGTATCTCTGTGGGGAGAATTTTCACTAATCTGGTTCCGCTGGGGATTGATAGTTGGAAGTTTTAGATCCGCTGGGGACTAACAGCTTTGACTCCACTAGGGATAGGATTTTCAGATTTTTAGGGCTCCACTGGGGATACTGAAACTTAACTCTGAGGGGAATTAAGTTCTGGAAGGCTCTCTGGATGGGGAAATTAACTTTGAGAAAGCTTTTGTTCTGCTGAGGATCCTGAAGTTTAACTCTGTTTGGGGAATTAAGTTCTGGATTTTGACTTTGTTGAGGAATTTGGAGTTTTAGTTCCGCTGGGGATTCCTTCTGAAAGGGTCTCAAGATAATATATTTGTACCTTTAACATATCTGCAATCATCTTTCTTGATTTGTAAGAGAATGATTATGTTCAAATGCTTATGCCTATTTAACAAAACATTGGACGTTTCTCAAATAAAACATAAGTGTAAAAAAACAAGAGGAGGACAAAGCAAATTTCTGTATTTGGAAAAGTGTTTGTATTAACTTTTTATGAGTATCTTTGTACAAAGGAGACAGACATCCTAATAAGAGGATGTTGTCGTAAAAATTGAAAAATTTATACAAAAGAAAGATGGCTATGTGAAACAATTTCATGGGATTCCATTCTGTTATAGCCTTCACAACTCTGAATATCTTGTCCATTCAATGCTTCGTCCGCCGATGACTGGATTGATCAGAAGCTCGAAGCTTATTGATGAAGAGATTGTTTTTAAAGTGATCCGTCGAGACATAGTCATACGTTTTAATTCCCTAACTTTTGCCTGGATCGCCCTTTCGGGTTTTCGATCCACCGGGAAACCCCTTTTTGCCCAAGCCGCCCTTTAGGGTTTTCAACTTGCTGGGTGTATAGATTTTTTTTGTTTTATCCCTAATTTTTGCCTGAACCGCCCTTTCGGGTTTTCGGTTCACCGGGATGCCCATTTTTGCCCAAGTCGCCCTTTCGGGTTTTCGACTTGTGGGGTCGTTTTATGCGTAGTACCTTTTGACTATGTCTGCGTTCGCAGGGTGCGACAAATCATTGTCGTCCATGGTGGTAAATATCATTGCACCACCAGAAAATATGCTCTTAATCATAAATGGTCCTTCGTAAGTAGGAGTCCATTTGCCCCTGGGATCACTTTGCGGCAAGATGATCCGCTTGATTACAAGATCTCCGACTTGATATACTTGACGTCTGACTTTCTTGTTGAAAGCCTTGATCATCCGTTTTTGGTACGTCTGACCATGGCAAACAGCAGTGAGTCGCTTCTCGTCGATCAAATTGAGTTGATCAAGTCGGGTCTGAATCCAATCGTCTTCACTCAAACCAGAGTCCTTCATAATCCTTAAAGAAGGAATCTGAACTTCCATGGGTAGGACAGCTTCCATGCCATATACCAAAGAAAATGGGGTTGCCCCTGTCGAAGTACGTGCCGTGGTACGGTATCCATGCAGAGCAAACAGTAACATCTCATGCCAGTCCTTGTAGGTAACTGTCATTTTCTGAATGATCTTCTTGATGTTTTTGTTCGCAGCTTCAACAACACTGTTCATCTTCGGCCGATAGGGAGATGAATTGTGATGATAAATCTTGAACTGTTCGCATAGAGCGGTGATCATAGTATTGTTCAGATTGGTTCCGTTGTCTGTGATGATCTTGTCGGGGACACCATACCGGCATATGAGGTTTTGCTTGATGAAGCGGGCAACCACATTTTTTGTAACGGAGGCAAAAGAAGCTGCTTCGACCCACTTGGTGAAATAGTCAATAGCGACCAGGATGAAGCGATGTCCATTGGACGTTGTGGGCTTGATCTCTCCAATCATGTCAATGCCCCACATTGCGAATGGCCAAGGAGCTGTCAGAACGTTGAGAGGAACAAGAGGAATATGAATCTTGTCAGCGTAGACCTGACATTTGTGGCAAGTACGGGAATGTTGATGGCAATCAGCTTCCATGGTAGACCAGTAATAGCCTGCCCTTAGAATCTTCTTAGCAATCGTATGTCCACTCAAGTGGGTGCCAAACGTGCCGCTGTGTATCTCAGTCATGATCAACTCTGCTTCAGCTTTGTCTACACAACGAAGTAAAACACAATCATGGTTGCGTTTGTAAAGGATGCCATTGCTTAGGAAGAACTTGGCAGCAAATCTCCTTAAGAACTTCTTGTCATTTACTGAAGCTCCTTCAGGATATTCTCTAGTCTGGAGATACCTTTTGATTTCATGGAACCAGGGTTGTTCCACTACTTCTTCGGTATTAATCTCATGGAAATGCGCAGGTTCATCCATTCGCTCGATGGTGATTTGGGGAGCCTCGTTATCCCAGTTGAGTTTAAACATGGAGGACATTGTAGCCAGAGCATCTGCTAGCTGATTCTCTTCTTGCGGGAAATGCTCGAAGGTGATTTGCTCGAAATAAGGAAACAATGTCAGGACATGTTCTTTATATGGGATAAGATTAGGATGTTTGGTGTCCCACTCTCCTTTGATTTGACTGATAACCAAAGTCGAGTCCCCAAATACGATCAAAGATTTGATCCCCAAGTCTATAGCAGCCTTGAGACCAAAGATGCAAGCTTCATATTCGGCCATGTTGTTAGTACAACTGAAACAAAGTCGGGCCATGAAAGGTGTATGGCAACCTTCCAGGGAAATGAGTACCGCACCGATACCGTTTCCAAGTGCATTTGAAGCACCATCAAAGTACAGGGTCCATCGAGATCCATTTTCAGGTCCGTCATACGGTCCGTTACCTTCAATGTTGTCCAAAGTCATGATGTCCTCGTCCGGGAAGTCGAATCTCATGGATTGATAATCTTCGATAGCTTGATGAGCTAGATGGTCAGCTAGTACACTCCCTTTTATAGCTTTTTGGGTAGTATACTGGATGTCATACTCAGTCAGGATCATTTGCCATCTTGCGATTCTTCCAGATAAAGCAGGCTTCTCGAAGATATACTTGATAGGATCCATTTTGGAAATCAACAGAGTGGTATGAGTCAACATATACTGTCTTAGTCGGCGAGCAGCCCATACCAAAGCGCAGCAAGTTTTCTCGAGCAGTGAGTAGCGAGTCTCACAGTCGGTAAACTTTTTGCTAAGGTAATAAATGGCATGCTCTTTTCGACCAGACTCGTCATGTTGGCCCAGTACGCACCCCATTGAGTTGTCCAAAACAGTCAGATACATGATCAGCGGCCTTCCTTCGACGGGTGGCATCAGAATAGGAGGTTCTAGCAAATACTCCTTGATCTTATCAAAAGCAATTTGACAATCATCGTTCCATTCGACTACCTGATCTTTCTTCAATAGTTTGAAAATTGGCTCACAGGTAGACGTCAGATGAGAGATGAATCTGGCAATATAGTTCAAGCGCCCCAAGAACCCTCTAACCTCTTTTTCAGTACGGGGGGCAGGCATTTCTTGTATAGCCTTTACTTTTGCTGGATCAACCTCAATGCCTTTGTTGCTGACAATAAATCCTAGAAGTTTACCAGACCTAACTCCAAAAGTGCACTTACTTGGATTCAGCCTGAGTTTGTACTCCTTCAACCTGGCAAATAGCTTTTATAGATGTTCAAGGTGTTCCTCCTCTGTTTGTGATCGAGCTATCATGTCTTCTATGTAAACTTTGATCTCATGATGTATCATATCATGAATAAAGCTACCATGGTGCACTGATAAGTTTCCCCTGTGTTCTTCAGTCCGAACGGCATCACCTTGTAGCAGAAGGTACCCCATTGTGTAACAAATGTTGTTTTCTCCATGTCCTCGGGGGCCATTTTAATCTGGTTGTAGCCTGAGAATCCGTCCATGAAGGAAAACAACTTGTGCTGAGCCGTGTTGTCAATCAAAATGTCAATATGCGGTAGCGGAAAATCATCTTTAGGGCTAGCCCTGTTCAAATCCCGGTAGTCCACACACATTCTGACCTTGCCGTCTTTTTTAGGTACTGGCACAATGTTAGCAACCCATTGTGGATAGGATGTAACATCCAGAAAGCCAGCGTTGAATTGGTTCATTACTTCAGCTTTAATCTTCTCAGACATGTCAGGCCTTATTCGGCGGAGTTTTTGCTTGATCGGTGGACAATCCTCTCTTGTAGGGAGACGGTGAACCACGATATCTGTGTCTAAACCCGACATGTCTTCATAAGACCAGGCGAAGATTTCAACATATTCATTCAACAGCTGTATTAAGCGTTCCTTGACACTTGGTTCCAGATTGGCACTCACTTGTACTTCTTTCCTGTCTTCCTCTGTTCCTAAGTTGACCATTTCCAACAACTCTTCATAAGGCAAGATGGTCCTTTCTTCTTGTTGTAGAAGTCTGGCTAGCTCTCCCGGTACTTCACAATCTTCGTCATCTTCGTACTCAGCCTGATTGACCAAATCTTCAGAGTTATTAAAGGATGCAACAGAATAGTCACCCATGGAATCCGGAGTGGATGGGTACCTGCATTTGTGAGTGTGGGTGTGCGTAAGGGATAGCCATCCTTAAACAAACAAAAATGCAAAAGGAAAGAAAATGAACACAACAATTTATAAATGAAAAACGTCCAATGATTCATTAAACATGGCATATGATTATGAAGAGAATCAAAACCCTTACAAATGGACCTACATGCCCTGGGCAAGGCATGAGGTAAAAAACAGTGTGCAGATTGTTTAAAAGTAATTATTACAGACCAACAGAAAATGTTCGAAAGGTAAATTACTGATCGATGAAAGTATTGGGAACGAAGTCCTTCGCCTCCCAGTTGTGCAGTCCCCCTTCAATGGTTGGGAAGATCCAATTTTCAATGTTACCCTCTTTGTCTTCGTCTTCCAAAGCATTGATTCCATGAGGAGAAATCTTGATGGGTGTCCTTTCAATTTTTGAGCGACGCATAGCTTTTTGCCCTGCAGCGGTAAATCCTAACCCAAACTTGTCTGTCTTGTGGGGAAAGTCAGGAAACTGACCCCATGTTAAGCTCTTTCCCTCCTTCATTGCAGCCTTTGTGTCTTTCAGAGATGCCATCCTGGCCACCTGCTTGGGTACCTCAGCTACTGCCTTTGCTACTGCAACCTCGGGAGAAACTTCCTCAAAGTGTTGAAAGGGTGTTTCAATGAATTCTCCATCCACTTCCACATACCGAAAGGAGTTCAAATGACTGATCATATACTCCTCCTCGCCGTGCACAGTTATGATTTTTCCCTTAACAGGGTATTTCAGCATCTGATGTAGAGAGGAAGTGACTGCCCCATCATTATGAATCCACAGCCTTCCTAGCAAGCAAGAGTATGATGGGCGGATGTCCATCACATAGAAGGTTGAGTGGAACACTTCAGTGCCTACCTTGATGGGAATGTCGACCTCCCCATGCACCATCCTTTTAGACCCGTCAAAGGCCCTGACAATGATATTACTTGGCTTCAGCTCCAAGCCTTCACAATCCAGTCGGTCCAGAGCTTTTTTAGGTAGCACATTCAGAGAAGAACCAGTGTCGACCAAGACATGGGCGATAGTGGTTCCTCGACATTCAACTGACACATGCAATGCGTCATTGTGCTTTCTTCCCTTCGGAGTCAGGTCAGCATCAGAGAAACCCAGGTCGTTGTCGGCGGTAAGGCTGGCTACACAATCTTGGAATTGATCGACTGAGGTTTCTTGGGGAACATGGGCTGTCTTCAAAAACCTTATCAAGGCTTTGGCATGAGCCTCCGAACAAAGCAGCAATGCTAACATGGAGATCTTCGAGGGAGTTTGCCCCAGTTGCTCCACCACGTCATAATCACTCTTCTTAATTATTTTCAGAATCTCCTCCATTTCTTTCTTAGAGGTTTCGGGGATGACCAATGGTTGAGCCCTCCTCCTGACGAGCTCTTCTTGGATCCCTTTCCCCTTATCAGCAGAAGTAGGAGGGACGACCACAGGAGTAACAGCTTCTTCAATCAACGGAGCTCTTGCAGATAGTTTTACTGGTGCAGGGATAACCTTGGGAACAACTGAGGGTCCAAAGATTGCCTTTGGAGGGGAAATATCTGGAGAGAAAATTCTCCCACTTCGGGTAATCTTGCTTGTACCGACAATGTTTCCAATGTCGGCTTTTTCTTCGTCAGAGCTCTCTTCAGTTATCTCAATTTGCTTAACACCGTGGTAGTAGATTTCTCCACCATAATTCCACGGTATCGATTTGTCAGATTTATAGGGGACGGGCCCAGGCATGGTTATTTTCAGAGGTGCAATCTTCGGAACTGATGTAATCTTAACAGGCCTTTTGGGGACCTTGGAAAGATTGGCGGAAATGGTGATTATTGAAACTTCATTGATAGGAGTTGGAGTAACAGGAATCTTTTCGAAAAGAATTTGTTGGTTGTCCATTAGGCGTTGGATGCCTATCTTCAGCAATGGACAGTCGATTGGTAGGGAGGAACAAAGGTAGCAGTCTTCTTTACATCCTGGGAAGATCCCAGCCTTCAACAAATGCAGCTTGATTGTCAGTAGTGGAGTTATCAGATCATCAACAGCAGAAACAAACAGATCTTCTTCAATAGCGTGGACATTGCAACCATGCTTCGCCATTGGATTGGATATTACGTTCGGCTTCTCGGGGGCATCGAACTCAACCTCCTTAGCATCTATCAAGTCTTGAATTTTATTCTTAAGCGCCCAGCAATTGTTGGTGTCATGCCCGGCGCTGTCAGAATGATAGGCACATTTAGCATTGGGATGATAGTGTGGGGAAGCGGTATTCACAATCTTTGGCGCCTCCCTAATAGTGGTGAGATTTAGCTTCAACAAATGGGGAAGAACTTGTGCAGGCGTCATGTTGATGCGGGTGAACTACCATTGTGGCCGTTCTACCTGTTGCTGGTTAGGTCTGGACTGATTGTTACGAGGCTGATCATTTGACGAATTTTGAATCATCACGGCCCCTACAGTCGGTCGGCGCTCAGTTCTTCCCAATATTTTCTGAGAGTATATAACAATTGCCTCCTTCTTGGCTGGAAATGGCTTTTTAACAATTGTGGATGCAGAGGCATCCCTTTGAATCTTCCCACTCTTAATACCAGCTTCCACCCTTTCGCCAGTCAGAATCAATTCAGTAAACCCTGCAGAAGAGCTCCCGATCAAATGGTTGAAGAAAGGGCCAGATAGGGTCCCCAAGAACATATCAACTAGCTCCCTATCTGACAGCGGTGGTTGCACCCTACCGGCCAAGTCGCGCCATTTCTGGGCGTATTCTTTGAATCCGTCATTTGAGGCCATCCCCATACTTTATAGCTGAGTACAAGTTGGTGCCAAGTCAGCGTTATATTGATATTGGCGATAAAAGGCAGCTGCCAAGTCTTCCCAGTTATGCACTTTTGACCTCTCAAGCTGATAAAACCAGTCTAGCTGTGTACCGGACAAGTTGTCCTGAAATAAGTGTACCCAAAGATTTCTGTCGGATGTATGAGGTTGAATTCTTCTGACATATGACCTCAAGTGCATCTTCGAGCAAGACAGCCCGTCATATTTTGCAAAAATTGGCACCTTAAACTTTGGAGGGATCACAATCCCAGCAATCAATCCCAATTCTTCAAAATCTAACCCAGGAACCCTTTGCAGCTCCATAGCTGCCAGTCTATCCTCCAGGTTTTTGTATTTGTCGTTCGCTGGAGGGTATTGCTGCTCTGAATAATCTTTATCTTCCTCAACCTCTTCCTCTTCAGCCTCAGACTCAGAAGGTAATGCAGCCCCTTTTCCTTTACCGGTCCCCTCATCAGATGTGGAGGGGAATTCAAGAACTCTCCTAGCTTCATTCTCAAATCTTCTTCCCAGTGTAGCTACCCCGACTCTTTTCTTCTTCTTTTTTCCTTTTTCTTGCTCTTTGTTCCCTAACAGTGCTTTAAGATCCTCCTGACCCTTTGCCAAGGTCATAAGGAGCTGTTGAAACTGTGAGTTTTGTGACTGCAGATCTCTGACCGTCTTCTCAATATCCATCTTACAGAAATAAACATCAGAGAGATAAGGAAACCTGGTGTGAAGACCTGTTTATGCATATGATGAATGATATGTTTATTCATGCAATGCATTCAAGGATTTAGAAATTCAAAATTGTTGCAGACAAAAAGAACACACGTCATATTAATAAGAAGAAATTTTGTCAGTACATAAATGCCCCATGGGCCAAATATTACAAAAACTTCTTAAGGTAAAAAGACGTTGCGCATCCTTTTTGGTGCGATGTAAGTGTTAAGGGTCTCCTCCTCGTGAAGTCGGCGGGTAAGCTCCAAAACCTTCTTCTCACTGGCGTAGAAGCTGGCTTCAAAAGTATTATGTTCTTCCTTGAGTTGGATCCAACTCTTTTTCATTTCCTCCCATGATGTTGGCATGTCAGGATGTAGGATGGTGTATGGAACCTCTCCTTCCTTAACAGGCTCTTTAATCAAAGGGAGAATATGAGGGTAAGGCATCATAAGACTCTGGGCTCGGGTTCGTACCCACTTGAGGTAAGGCTCAAGAGGGATGGAATTCTTGTGCCCCAGTGTCTTGCTATCTACCTTGTTAGGCATCCTCCAAGCTCTGATGAATCTTTGGCGAAGTCCTTGCGCATCATTGTTGAAGTCAAAAACTAGGTCAGGAATCAGCATGTCATGAGGGCCATCCCTCCGTGCATATCCAAATTGTCTCAAAGCTAGACAAGGGTTGTAGGTAATGCCTCCCTTAATGCCAAGTAATGGAACATTAGGGAACTCACCACAATGATCGACGATGATGACATTTTCTCTAGATCGAGAACACCAATGTACATCAGAACGTGTGAGGGTCATCAACTGTTGTGACCACCTTAAGCCTTGTTCATTCTTCAAAACATATTGTGGAAGGTAAGAAATAAACCACCTTGCAAGGAGAGGAGTACAGCACATGAGAACACCTCTCTTTCTCATTGTTCGTGTGTAAAATGAGTGGAGGATGTCCCCAAGCAATGTAGGTATGGGATTCCTGGACATGAAGATCTTAACAACATTCACATCTATAAGTTGGTCAGGATTTGGGAACAAGACTAACCCATAAATGAGGAGTGCCACAATTTCTTCAAAGGCTTGCAGATCCAAGGAATTCCAACACTCTTGTGCCTTCTCAAACAAGAATTTTGCCAAGAATCCTTTGACACCACTTCTAGTTTCCCAATGCCCCTTGATGTCAGATGATTGCAAGTGTAGTGCTTGAGCAACATCTTCAGGCTTTGGTTCTTTTTCCGTACCGTTGTATGGTAGTTGATTAAGAATAGAAATTCTCAGGAGTTGAGAAAATTCCTCCAAAGTAGGCACCAATTGGTAGTCGGGGAATGTGAAACAGTGGTGAAGGGGGTCAAAGAACTGGAATAGCACTTTCACCATGTCTTCTCCAATGTTGGTGTTGACTAGGCTGAGCAGTCTACCATGTCTTTCACTGAAGAGAGAGCTTTCTGGAATTATGGATGTAAGCTCCTTGAGTTGAGGAGGGATTCTCACAAGGTTGACTTGGATGGTTTTCCTGCGAAGAATTTCCATGACCTACAAAACAGGAACAAAGATGAAGATCCAAACCCTTGAAATGGTTAGTGGATGCATATGATGCTTTATGATGTTCATGATGTATGCACAAACATATGTACAAGCAAGTCACACAAAACCCTAGCTTCAGGCTTGCATGGGGTTTCATAGGTAAGTACCCTCTTGAGTGAAGTTGGCTTAAAAACCTGTCCTATAAATAGTAACCGGGTTCTAAGGAGCTCAATATCATTGGATCGTTTACCATGTTCATTGTTTTGGTTTAGCCACTTAACTAGCGACCAAAATATTCCAAGAAAACAACCCTCAATGAGTGTAGTATCGAGTATCTACCAACTTCGGACTGCACCAAAGTCGGTCATCTCACTACCCCTAATAAAAGGCCAAGATGGTCAAGTAAGGTTCTAGGTCATTAGTGCTTAGTGACATCACTCAGCGGCCTCGTACTCTCCTTGATTGAACTCAAGGGTTACCGGTTCTCACAAATATGTCGCACTAATATAGCTATTGCTTCAACCGTGTCAGTATACCCCGCACAGTTTCCACAACGTATTGCTATCTATGCATGTTTCCCAAATCCGGGTGTAGGATTTCAAGCCCAAACAAGAGAAACAAAATGTAAAGCAATCAAAGCAAACAATTAGTCATGCAAAAGGTGATCTAATCCCTAAGGTTACTCCACTTTTAAAGTAGTCCCCAGCAGAGTCGCCAGTTCTGTGATACGGTGGGAGAACTGACTTGAGGTTTTGCGTTTGTTTTTGCAAATGTTTCGGTTTAGCAAGAGTCGCCACCGACTTTTTATTTTATCCTAAGGAAAGGTTAAAAAGCACAGGAAAAACCTTTGAGATGTTTTCTTGGGTTCGGGGAGTAGATTATAGAAAGGGAAGGTATTATCACCCTTTCTATCCATGGTTATCCATGAGCTCTTAGTTACTTGCTTAGATCACTTGCCTTTGCTTTTCAATTATTTGAAATGGTGCTTTGTGTATGTTGTTTTGAAAATGTTTTGAAAAGATGCCTTGTCTAGGCAACCATTGTAACAATTCTTTACTCGAATGTTTTACAAAGGTGTGTGTCTTTTTTAAAAGATGTTTCAATGTTTTTGAAAGTTTGTTTTGAAGTTGTGTTGTGATGTGTGTTTTGAAAAATGGCAAGGATTGTTTTGCAAGATTGATCAAGTAACCAAGAGCTATCTACCCTAAATTTCTCAAAGATCTTTCTCATGTTTTAAACCTTTTAACAATGTTGTTTCACCATTGTATTTGGTGAACAACCTTGTGTTAGGAGGTTAACGGGACGAGCGCGGGTCATCGTTTAGACCATGAATGCAATAGTGTCAAGTATCTTTGGCAATTTGCTTGAGGGACTATGATCATTTTGTTTAGGCAACTTGATAGCGTCATCGAGGGACTATGATCATTTGATTTGTTTGTGTTTTGCCAAAGACACTCAACATGCAACATGGCCCATTTTTTAAGGAAACAAGTGGAGTAACCCTAGGGGTGCAAGTGTGCATTGTACTTGTTTTTTATGCATGTTTATCTTAAATTAGGTCAAGCTATTTATTGATTGATTTTTGCATACAAACCCTAAGTCTATCATGGTATAATTTGAAAGCTTTTAAATGCGAAAATTTAAATGCTAAGCTATTACAACAATGATTATGGGGATGGGGGTACAAGTTTGAATTTGGGGATATTTGACAAGAAATTAAATTCTAAGTTATTACATCCATATCAAATATACAAATATTTAATTGTACAATATTTGAATAAATACAATAAATATGCAAAATGTATTATGCACAAAAATGATTTTTTATGTATGTGAAAGTGTTTTTCAATGTGAAATATAAACAAAAATAAAAAGGTCAAATTTTGAATATTTTTATGGTTTAGGGCAAAATCCTAGGTTTTAAATAAATAGTATTTATTTATTAATTATATACAATATTTATATATTAATTTATACAAAAAATAAAAAAAAAGTATATTGTAAAAAAAAGTATTTTTTAGTGTCATATATTAATAACAATAAAAATGTATTATTTTTATATTTTTTGCCCTAATTATCTAATAAAATATACAAGTATTTATATATTATATATTAAATATACTAAATATATACAAGAATAAAATATTAATTATTTTCAAAAATGTATATTTTAGAAAATGTTTTCAAAATGTAAACAAAAAATAATAACTAAAAAAAATAAATATTTTTGTATTATATTCTAGGGTTTTTAAAAAAGGGAAATATATTTGTTTATATGTATATGTTAAATAAAACAAATAAATGCCAAATAAATGCAAAAAAGTGAGGAAAAATATTTTTAGTGTTTTTTCATGTTTGAATAAAAAAATAAAATCAGAATCAAAAAGAAAAATGCAAAAATGACAAGTATTTCACATAATGGGCCAAGGGGGTGCAAATGGAAAAAAAAGTGTGCAAAGAGCAAAACCAACTCAGGCCCAGCCCAAGTCAGCCTTCTTCAACCTTCAGCTTCTGTTTCAAAAAAACGTGCGCCTTCTTGTTCATCATACTATCTTCTGATTCTTTGACTTTTAGCAAAAACTGTTTCAGCTTGAATCGTGTACAGCAATGTGGCCAACTTCAATGGAGTTTGAGCTTCTGTACAGCTTGCCTGAAGTTCAAAGAAGCTTCTCCAACACCTAGCTTGCTTTGAATCACTCTGAATCGTGCTATGGAAGTTCACCTGCAAAACTGAAAAATGAAAATGGAAGATGAATTTAAGGGTGTTACAGCTTGAGTTCAAGGCTTGGGATAGTTTGTGTGGATGATATGGAATGTGCTTGGACAGGCTTGAGCAAAAACGCACGAGTGGATATGGTTATGGAGGTCAAGTTGCAGAACTTGCCCTATTTTGCAACAAAACAGGGATTCTGAGTATGAGAAGGTCTTAGGGATGGATGAGTCGTGCCTTAGGTCTGTTTTTGTGTATGGAAGAGGTGTACAAAGTTTGTTTTGGCTGGTGTTTACAGGAATGAGATATTGGAGTTGTTTTGCAATGTTTCTTCCAATGTAAGCAAAGAAATGTCAAGTTGTGATATAGGCCTGTACCAAGCTCTCAAGCATGTTTCACACTTTGCTCTTGATCAGTGGGGTTTGTGTACAAACTCTTGCCTCAAAGATCTGGCCCATGCCTCTTGGATTTGGTATTTGACATAAAGCACTACTTTTCAAAAATGGCAAGTTTGCTTTTTCTACTTAAGGGATAATTCTATGTGTAATGACCAAATGCACAAAACAATGCTTGAACACAATGGTTAGGCATTTAATTATGGAGTGCAAACTTGGTTTAGAGGCCTGCAAGCAAGTACCAAGCATGCTGATTTGAAAATGAAACTTGTATGAACATGTATTTGGTTATGAACAAAAGTGAATTTTGCCCAACTTTGCAAATTCGATTCTCTCTAACCACAAGGGTGTTTGAGAAGTTCTTGGACAATTTGGAAATCTTGGAATGTGTACTACATTCCATCTTTGTAATTAAAATTGAAACTCCAATTGGAACCATGTGAAAAATGGCCAAGAAGTTGGACAAAAATCCTGCCTAGAATAGGTCAAAATTTCTCTAAGTTAAAAATGTTTATCACCCTTGTTCCAAAAATCATAACTTGAGATACAAGCTTCCTTTGAGAAAACTTTGTGAATCAAAGTTGTAGATTTTGCAATGTACTCCAACTTTCATGTTTCAAGTTTTGCTTGAATCTATTTGTATCTTGGTGAAAAAATGGGGAAAAGTTAGGAAAAAATAAGGAAGTTTCATAACTTAGAAAAATTCTAAGTTATGAAATTTCCTCATTTTAAACCCTAATTTGCAATTTTGGGTTTCTTGATGAACAAGTTTCATAATTTGACATGTCTTGATGAAAAATGAATCTTGGCACTTGATTTTGACCAAAAAGTCAAAGTTTGACTTTTTAGTATACAATCAAATTTTGATCAGTTGACTACAAAATTCATCTGTCAATCCTAGGCATTTGAGATCTTTTGAACTTGTTGAATGTGTCAAGACAATTTCATTGAGTCCTTGAGTCCATATATGAGCTTGGTTTGCCATTGGTTAGGTCAAACAGTCAAAAATTGCCTTTGTGCAGTCAAAACCCTAAAAATGACCATTTTGCCCTTTTGGTGATCTGATCAAATTTCTTGTGGAGTTGTGATCCAAACTTGACCAAATGGTTCATGTGAGTTCATAATATTGATGTGGGTCAAATTTCATGAAGTTTGACTGTCAATTGGCCACAGTTGACTTTTTCCCCAATACAATTGATTTTTAGGTCAACTGTCCAATTGACTGGGCAAAGATTGGAATCAAGACTTGAAACTTGGTATGGATAAAATTGTGAGTCCAACATGAAGCATGAAAGTCCTTTTGGGCATTTTATGTCAAAACATCCCCGTGCAAACTCAAACCCTAATTTGGGTCAACAGTGCAAGGAGGGGCCTTGAGCTGAGCAAACCCTAACTTGATCTTGAGTTCCAAGAGTCTTGTGGTGAGAAAATTTTGATGAAATGAGAGAGAAAATTTTGGGGTACAACAGTACTTCTTGTAGAAAGCAGTGGCCAAGTCTTCCCAGGTATGGATGTCAGTTCCTTCTAGCTGATAGAACCACTCCAGTTGAGTGCCAGCCAAACTTTCTTGAAAGAAATGGACCCATAGCTTTCAGTCAGCAGTGTGAGGCTGGATCTTTTTTATGTATGATCTCAAGTGAAGTTTAGGACAAGATACCTCGTCATATTTAGCAAATGTAGGGACTTTGAATTTTGGTGGGATGACCACAACAAAAACCAGCCCTAATTCTTCAAAGTCCGAGCCAAGTATCTGCTGAATCTCCATAGCATTGAGGAGATCCTCTAGCTGTTTGTATTTATCACAACGGGAGGATATTGTTCCTCAGAGTAGTTAACTTCATCTTCATTAGTCCTCGGGTTGTTATCTTCTTCATGATTATCCCCCTCATTTGATGGAGTTGAAAGATCTAGAGCTCTATTGACTGGTCCTCTAAGTCTTCTTCCCATATTCAAGACACCAGTTCGTTTCTTTGCCTTCTTCCTCTTCTCTTTGATGACGAGATTTTTCAGTTCTTCCTGCCCCTTAGCCAGAACCAAGAACATTTGTTGGAACTGAGCGTTTTGAGTTTGAAGGTCTTTTACTGTCTGTTCAAGAGCCATTTCTTTTGCTGAAATAAACAGCGAAAAGATAAGAAATTTGTCTTGAAATACCTGTTATGCAATGACATGTATGGTATGCTTATGCGATGTTTTCAAGGATCTCGCGAGGTAAACACAAGAAAAATGTCAGAAGTTAAATTTTGACGGTAGGTTTGACGAAATAACTTCATATTGTTGAATGTCCTTCCTTGGGAAACGAGCTCACCATATCGAGTGGGTCATAGCCCCTGACTCAAGTTATTATGTTATGGTCCTTTTGACGGTATTGGCTAGAGGAGAATAAATCCCCTTGCCCCTTGCTAGACGTCTGGTTCATCATAGCCTGCATCACAGACCCTTGAGATCCTCTAAATGGTTAAGGGAATGCTATGATATGATGCTATGATGTTCATGTTATGCATCAAGCAAAATGTAGGGTGATGAAGACAAGTATGTCTTATGGGAAATTTGAGTTATTGGATAATGTATACAAACAAGGTCCTGCAATGAATACAAACAAAAGCCTTGCAGTGAGTTCAAGTTGTTAGATAATGAAGGCAAACAAGTCACACAAGCAGTCTTAGGTTCAGGCTTGCATGGGGTTTATAGGTAAGTACCCTCTTGAAGTTTCAGTTGGCTCAGCCTGTCCTATTCATAGTAATCGGGTTCTAAGGAGTCTCATATTATTGACCTTTCTTTTAGGCATTGTTCTAGCTCAAGCACCAAAGTATTGTGGCCGGAATATCCTAAAAGTCCAATATCAATGAGTGTAGTATCGAGTATCAACCAATCTTCGGTCGGAACCAAAGGCGACCATCTCACTACTTTCTGATGGCTTAGGATGAGTCAATTAAAGGTTCTAAAGGGCAGTTAGCGCTTAATGACACTATAAGGAAGCCTTATGTTATCCTTGACTGACTCAAGGAACATTAGTACATTCCAGAGTATCACGCTAACGTAGTTATCACTTCGTCCATATTGGTATACACCGTACAACTTCCATGATTTATTGTATCTTACCTAAGAGGTGTCCAGATCCGGGTGTAGGATCTTTATAAGAATACCTCAACAAGCCCTCAAAGATAAAGCATACAAAACACACAATGTAAAGCAAATTTAAAATGATCTAACTATAAGGTAACCCCACTTTTTATAAGTATGTCCACAGTAGAGTCGCCATTTCTGTGATACGGTGGCAAAACCGACTGTTATACTGGTTTTGTGTTTGTGTTCGCAAATGTTGCAGTAAGTAAGAGTCAACATTGACTTTTATTTTATCCAAATTAAGGAAAGGGTGAAAAGAACAGAAAAAGACCTTTTCGAGAATTTTCTGAGTAAGGGGCGTAGATTATGAAATGGGAAGGTGTTAGCACCCTTTCCATCTGTAGTTTTCTACGGGCTCTTAGATGCTTAGCTCATTTTTTGAAATACCTTGTGCTTTCGTGTATTTTTGAAAAGTATTTTGAAATGCCTTAGTGCGGCAGTTTGCTTTATGATAACTCTTGTACCAGTCCTTAAGAGTGTTGATAAAGCATTTTTGAAAATGTTTTTGAAAGTATTTTGTGTGTTTTGGAAAATGTTTTGAAAGTGCCTTAGTGCGACGATTTTCCTTGTGATAACTCTTGTATCAGTCCTCAAGAGTGTTGACAAAGAAAATGTTTTTAAAGTTGTTTTTGAAATGTGTAAGTGTAAAAAGTTTGTTTTATTTAAGCAAACATCTAACATCTATCTACTTGTACTCGAAAAGTTTATTCTTTTCCTCTTTTCCTTTAGACAATGCTATCCTACTATTAGTGAGTAGGTAGCCCAATCGTTGGATGTTGAGGGACAATCGAAGGGACATACAGTTACAAAGGTAACATGTAGAGACGCTTTAGCAATTTTGTATAGGGACTAGATCATTTACCGAAAGGCAACTTGTTGTACCCCAAAATTTTCCCTCCCATTTTACTCAACATATGCTCATTAAGATCCTCAACTTGCTCAAGGATGCCCAAGAGTTGACCAGATAAGCTCTCTCCTAAAGAAATGAACCTCCAATTAGGGTTTCTATTTTCATCAAGATGGGTGAGATCCAAAATCCTCATATGTTCTCCATAGTCCTAATATGTCCTCAATATCATCCATGCCAAGTTCCATGCCTTGCACAAGAAGTTTGCTCAGTCAACTGCTCAGATGCTTGAAAATCAACTGTATTAGGTCAAAAGTCAATTATGGCCCACATACAGTCAAACTTCAAGATTTTTGGTCAAAGTAAACATTTTGAAGTGATATTCATCATTTGATCAAGGGTTGATCATGATTCCTCAAGCAATACTCCTAATTCATCAAAACTCAAAAGTTACTAAATTAGGGTTTCTCAGGAAAAGTCAACCAAACTTTGACCAAGCATAACTTTCTCATACTTTATCAGAAATTTATCATCCAAGGATAATTTTGAAGATAATCCAATTTCCTACAACTCATATTCATCCCTAAAGTTCAAAAAATGCACTCATAAAAAGATATGGATTTCTACATTATAGGTCCTTTTGAAAAGTCAACGAAAACACCTTTTGGGTCAAAGCTTCTTACATGAACATGGAAGACCCAATTGAGATGAAACCAAAAGGGTTGTTTAGGGGACATCCTAAGATTTCTAAAAAGTCCAAGAACACATCTCTAGGATTAAAATTGGTAGAGATATGCATTATCATAGTTGACCATTTTTGGAAAATTGCCAAAAGTCAAATGTGCTCAAAAGTGCATTTTTTGTCAAATGGGCCTAGCTTTTCATGATTGCATCTTGTTGAGGACGTGGTCCATGATCCAAATCAGAATCCATATATTATTTGATCTATTTATTTATTTATTTTTTATTTTTAATATTTAAAAGTCAAATTAAATCAAATAAATGACAAAATATCAAAGATTGTTTTTTGATCTGATTTTTATTAGAATCAAATCTAATTAAGCTGGCCTAATCAGATCAAATCGAATCAAGGAAAATTGAGGCAAAAATAGCATGATTAGGATGGTTTTGGAAAGATATCATATAAAAAACAAATCACATTCAATCTCCATGATTCCAAAAGATTCAGGTTAGTTTTGTTGCCCTAATTCATCATACTACATATACTGAACATAAACAATGCAAAAGAACAAAGGATTACAGGCGTGAGAACTGAAGAACAAAACTCAAATTTTGGCAAAAAAGTGGTGGATCGTTTTCTCACATAGAGGGTGATTCAAGATGTTCCAAAGCTGCTAATCGCTTCATAGACATCTCCTGAAGCTAACACGATCAATTACAAGCGTTCCCAAGTCCAGAATCGCCCCATAGCCTTCACATGGTTTGCCCTTTATTTCAAAATTGATTACAATAATTCTTGCATCCTAAGCATATTCTAATGATGTATTTATGATTATTGACATATTTGCAACATGCTTGAATAATTTAATTGACGTTTTGATGCATATATTGATGATTGCCATGGTTAGGGTTTAAGAAGCCATTTTGGGGCTTCTCTGTACAGGTGAAATTGGACCAAGAAAATAATTCCATGATACTCGTGAGATCAAGACGAGTTGATTGGTATAGCTAGAATTAATTTATCATGCGTCATATGAATTTTTGAAGTTTACAAGTTTATAGCTATGGAGTTTCGTCTGTAGGTATAAGTTTCGTACCTAAGACGACGAACAGGGAAGAAGACGATGACTTGTCACCATCCCACTGGTCCATTTGAATAACGTGCGTTTTTTCAGTTTACTCACCTTGTTTTGCATATTATAATTTAGTCTTATTATATTGACAATTAAGCATGCTAGCACAGATGGCCAAGGCACGCGTTGTATGAGTGGGAGGACCTGGGTTCGATCCCAGGTCCCTGCATATTTCTTTATTTTTCTTAACATGAGATTGCAGGTTCCATGCATTACATGGCAAGATGTCCATCATGCGCACCACTAATCCATCCACTAGATCATTGCCACAGATCCAACGGTCAAACCAAGGAAGGACCATGGTACACTCTCCAGGCGCACCAACACTGAATTAGGCGTGGGGAATGGGCTCAACCATGATGGGCCTGGACAAATTCAGAAGCACACCCCCCTGGATTGCTTATGCAGGCCCAAGTCTATTCTTTTTTTATTTCAATTCTTTTTTTATTATTTATTAATTGTTTCTTTTTTCAAATAACACCAAAAATCATATTTTTTTTATTTAATCAAAAAATCATAAAAACATAAAAAAAAATCATTTTTTTATAAAAAATATTTTTAATTAATTAGTTTAATTAAATTAGGGTAATTTAATTCTTCTTTTGTTCATAATTTAAAATACTTAGAATTAGGGTTAAATTTGTACATAACCTAATTTTTTTCTCAAAAAAATAACCTAAATATTTTCTCAATTAGATTTTTAAGTTTTCCAATTATTTATCGCATTTAATTCGTCGCGCGCCTTTAATTTTTTCCTTTTTATTATTGTAACTGCTCCGAGTTTGTAATAGATTTAAGTAGGGTTTTAAATTTCCACACCTTTATTTACAGTCAAAATAATTATGTATCTGCGAAAGCCTTGTAATAGCTAGGACTTTAATTTCTCGCATTTTAATTTCCGCAAACTATAAACTGCTTAGATGTATGTTAATAGGATTGTATGGAAAGACAAATTGAAATTAAAAGAGTAGAAAACCCTAATTGTGTAAAGATAATTAACTGAAAAAATACACTTGCACATGCTCACTCCTAGGGTTTACTCCACTCCGGTTGCCTTCGATAAACGGTCATGAAGTATAGGGAATGTGAGTTGTCGTCCTCTAGTCCCAAAAGATCTAAAATGACCCATTCAGATGTTGCCTCGAAAAAGATCTTTAAAGCTTTAGGATGATTACTAAAATTTCCTAACATTGCTTTTATGATCGTATTTGTCCCTTTGAACGTCCCTTAAAATTCCAACGATGGTGCTACCTATTCCTTAATAATAGGATAGCATTGTCTAAAGGAAAACAAACAGACTTTTTTTCGAGTAGGTAGATTAGTTCCTAGGTACTTGCTCAAACAAATACAATTTTTCACACAAACACTTTTCAAAATAATTTTCGAAAACAACTTCGTCACACTCTTGAGGATAGATACAAGGGTTATCACGAAGTTAAACAACAACTTTTCAAAACAAGCACACACAAGCAATTTTAAAAATGAGCGAAGTACCTAAGAGCCCGTGGAAAACCACGGATAGAAAGGGTGCTAACACCTTCCCTTTCTATAATCTACCCCCGTACTCAGAAACTCTCGAAAAAAGGTTTTTTCAGTTCTTTTTCCTTTTCCTTTGTTGGATGAAATAAAATTCGGTGGTGACTCTTGCTTACCGCAACATTTGCGAATACAAAATGCAAACGAGTCAAAACAGCCGGTTCTGCCACCGTATCACAGAACTGGCGACTCTGCTGGGGAATTTAAATAAGTAGGGTATACCTTAGGATTTTAGATCACTTCTAAATTGCTTGCTTGTCTCTTGCTTTTCTTGCTTTATATTCAAGGATTTTTGTTGGGGTTATATAGATGCTACACCCGAATCTGGGGACACCTTTTAGGTAAGTAACAATAAACTGTGATGGAACTATGCGGGGTATACCGATACGGTTGAAGTAGTAGCTACGTTGATGTGGCACTTTGGTTGGTACCGATAACCCTTGAGTCAATCAGGGAGAGAACGGGGCCGACGCATGGTGTCGTGAAGCATCAACTGACCTTAGAACCTTTAATTGCACAACTTGGCCAGTAGGACGTAGCGAGATGGCTGACTTTGGTGTATTCCCAAGGTCGACAAATACTCGATCCTACACTCATTGAGGTTTGACTCTTTAGTTTTGTTTGGTTGAAAGTCAACCACCTATTGAACGAAGCTGGGGGAAAGATCAGTGATATTGAGATCCCTTAGAACCCTTTTACTATTTATAGGACAGGTTGAACCAATCCAACTTCAAGAGGGTATGACCTTAAAACTCATGCAGGCCTTAAACCTAAGGACTTGATGTGACTTGCTTGTTGTTTGCTATACATGTGATTTTCTAGCATAATCATGACATCATAAGCATGGCATGCCATAACTAACCTTTTCAAGGATTTCCTAGGGCTCATTTTTGCTTTGTTTTGTAGGACATGGCATCCGTCCGTATGAACACTATACAGATTAACCTTGTGAAAGTGTCTCTCCAACTAAAGGACCTGGCATTAAGGATTCCTGAAAGTTCTCATTTCACTAAAAAGCATGGTCAGTTGCTCAATTTGGTCACTGCAAAACATGATGAAGAATTGTTAAAAGTGTTGTTCCAGTTCTTTGATCATGAGCACCATTGTTTCACCTTCCCTGATTACCAGTTAGTACCTAATATGGAGGAATTTTCTCAGATGTTAGGGGTACCTATTCTTGACCAATTACCTTTCAACGATACGGAAGAACATCCAAAGCCTGAAGAGATTGCCAGAGCTCTGTCCTTGCAAAGGTATGACGTAGTGACAATTTGGGAGACTAGAGGAAGTGTCCAAGGAATCCCGGTTAAGTTTCTATTCGAGAAGGCTTACCATTTTTGGGATACTCTGGATTTACAAGATTTCGAAGAGGTGTTGGCACTTCTTGTTTATGGGATGGTACTTTTCCCTAATGCGGATCAACTCGTAGAAGTGAACGCTATTAAGGTTTTTCTGTCTCATAATCCGGTGCCTACATTACTTGGGGATATTCTACACTCTCTGCATGCCCGCACTCTAAAGAGAAGGGGGCCCTCCTGTGTTGCACTCCTCTATTGGCTAGGTGGTTTATTTCGCACCTACCCATGTCTGTTTTGAAGAATGAACAGGGTTTGAAATGGTCTCGTAGGCTGATGTCCCTTAAGCATCCAGACATTCATTGGTGTTCACAGTTCTCGGAAGATGTTACCATCATCGATCGCTGTGGTGAATTCCATAATGTCCCTCTCTTAGGCATTAGGGGAGGAATCACTTACAACCCTTGTTTGGCACTGCGTCAGTTTTGTTATGCGATAAGAGATAGTCCTCATGATACGCTTATCCAAGGAATCACCTTCAACTATGAGAATGATGCTCAGGGATACCGCAAAAGGTTCATAAAATCTTGGGGAATGGTGCATAAAATTGATAGAAAGATGATAGGGTACAATAATTCTATCCCTCTTGAGCCTTATCTATGATGGGTACAAGCTCGTGCCCAAAGTCTTATGATGCCTTACCCTGCTGTCCTACCAATAATTGTGGAACCGATTATTGAAGGAGATACTACTTCCCTTGGTCATCATCCTGATATACCAACTGATCTTGAAGAGTTACATAAGTCATGGGTTCAACTCAAAGAGGAGCGGGACATGTTTGAAGCTCAGTTTTATGCCAGCGAGAAGAAAGTCATGGAGCTCACTAGGCTACTTCATGAAGAAAAGAACATAAACGCTTACATTGCACCAAAGAGGATGCGCTCCTGGGAGACCTAGTTTCTTTTTTGCTTTAAATTTTGTTTTGTTTAAGTTGCAAGCCTAAAGGGTATTCCTTGTAACAATTCGAACTTATTAAGGAAATTAACATATGTTTCTTTTATTTAAACAAATTTGAGCCTTTAAGAATCCTTGAAATCATTGCATACGCATACCATTCATAGCATCGCATAAATAGGTACCATTACAGGTTTCTCATCTTCTTCGCTGTTTATTTCAGCAGTAATGTCTTCCTAACAAAGCATCAAGGATCTTTAGACAGAAAATTCCCAATTCCAACAGATGTTCATAAATTTGGCGAAAGGGAAAGAGGATCTGAAAGCCCTCATCCTGAAGGAGAAAAAGAAAAAGAAGAAGGTCACTGGTATTCTAAATAGGGGCAGAAGGTTCATGGGGGCGTTAAAGCAACAAGTCGATCTGACCTCTTCATCCAAGGAAGGGGAGAATCAAGAAGGAGAGACAAGGGAAAAGTACCCAAGTCGTGAAGTTTCTGACAATGATACAGACTACAATGATGAGCAGTAACCTCCTACTGAGGATATATATAAGCAGTTGGAAGATCGTTTGAGTGCTATGGAAGTCCAGAGGATACATGGGTTGGATTTCGAAGAATTGGGATTGGTGTCAGGAGTGGTCATCCCGTAGAAGTTCAAGGCTCCATTTTTTGCAAAATACGATGGGCTGTCTTGCCCAAAGCTCCATCTCCGTTCCTACGTTAGGAAGATCCAGCCCCACACCACTGATAGAAATCTGTGGGTTCACTTCTTTCAAGAAAATATGTCAGGGACTCAGCTTGAATGGTTCTACCAACTAGAGAGAGCCAATGTCTGAAACTAGGAAGATCTGGCTGCTGCTTTTTATAAGCAGTATCAATACAACTCCGACCTTGCTCGTACTCGTACTCAACTCCAAAGTATGTCCATGGGTGCAAGTGAAGGCTTTAAGGACTATGCGCAGAAGTGGAGAGACTTGGTTGGAAGAGTCCAACCCCCTTTTTCTGATAGGGAGTTGGTCGATATGTTTCTGGGGACTATCTGGTCCATTCTTTAATCATTTGATCGGCAGCTCGTCAGTTGGTTTCACCGAGCTGATTCTAACTGGAGAGAGAGTAGAAGTTAGGATCTGGAGCGGTAAGATACAGAAGGATGCCTCTTCGAGTTTGGTAAAGAAGCCTTTTACTGGTAAGAAGGAAGCCAATGCCATCTATAGCCCGAGAGGCCAAAGCAGAGTTGAACACCATCAGACAGTAAGTGTCGTAATGATACCTAGGCCTGCAGTTGCTCCACAATGAAACAATCAACAAAGGGTGGAAAGACCACAACAGAAGTTTACCCGGATTAATATGATGTTGGCTGAAGTTCTACCCCATCTACTGAGATCCAACTTGGAAACCTTGAAAGAGGCTCCCAAGAATTAGAATACCACATCTCCTCGGTATAATCCAAATTCTCGGTGTTCCTATCATTCTTAGAGTCCTGGCCACAATACCAATGATTGTTGGGCTCTCAGAAATAAGGTACCAGATCTGATCGAGGCCAAGGAGATTGAGTTTGATGCTCTGGAAAAGCCCAATGTCATAACTGCTCCCATGCCTAAGCACAATCGTGGAGTTAATGTTGTTGATACCGATCTGTTTGTGACCTTAGTTGATGAAGTTTCTACTCCTCTTATGACGGTTAAGAAGAATTTGTTGTCGGCCGGTTTATTTTCGGGTTGTGGTGAAGGTTGCCACATGTGTTCATCTCTGCCTTCTGGTTGCCATTTGCTGAAGTCAGGTGTTCAGCGCCTGATGGACAGCAAATAAATCTTGTTCGAGAAAACTTTGATTCCCGTTGTTCCGTTTGAAGATGCTGCTATTATAACCATTTCCGCCAATCCTTCCAAGGTATCCTCGAGAAGACCTGTTAGGATTACATTTGCTCAAAGAGTCGCTCAGTTAATAATCACCTTTCTGGGTCCTGTCCCGTATGCCTCAGACAAAGTTGTCCCCTGGCATTATGGTGTCGGTGTGTACTATCATGGCATCAAACAAAATCTGAAGAATGAAGAGGATGATCCTGATGTCAGTAACATTGTCGAAACCAACAAGGTTACCAGAAGTGGAAGGGTCTTCTCTCCCGAGATTTCCCCAAAAACTGTCAATAAGATTGTTGTTATTCCATCTGCTACTCCTGCTGGTATTTCAACTACTACTCCTATTCTTACTCCAATTATAACTCCCACCGTTGAGTCATATGGTACCCTAGGCAAAGAAGTTATAGGTGAGCCTGCCCGGACGGAGGCACCTAGAAAAATTATCGTAGAAGCCTCTAAACAAGAGATAGAGGAAATATTGAAAATAATCAAAAAGAGCGACTACAATTTGGTCGAGCAACTGGGGAAGACCCCCTCAAAGATATCCATGTTGTCGCTATTGTTGTGCTCTGAGGCCCATGCGAAGGCTTTGATTGCATTCCTCAAGACTGCGCATATGCCGCAGGAGACCTCCACCGATCAATTCAAAGACTGTGTGGCTAGCCTGACTGCCGATAATGGGCTGGGTTTTTCAGATGCAGACTTGACACCAAAAGGGAGGAAGCATAATGATGCTCTGCATGTCTCGATCGAATGCATGGGCACCACTGTGGCTCATGTGCTGGTAGATACTGGGTTTTTGCTAAATGTCCTGCCGAAGAAGGCTCTCGACCGACTAGATTGTGAGGGATTGACCTTAAAGCCTAGTAACATTATGGTAATGGCTATTGATGGGTCAAAGAGAATGGTGCATGGAGAAGTGAACATCCCTGTTGTACCCCAAAATTTTCCCTCTCATTTATCAAGACTTTTCTCACAAGACTTCTTGGACTCAAGACAAGATTAGGGTTTGGTCAGCTCAAGACACCTCACCTTGCACTGATAACCTGAAATTAGGGTTTGAGTTTTCACAAGGATTTTTGGACCATCAATGCTTCATGTGACTTTCATACACCATTTTGGACCCCTAAGATTGCTCATGTTAAGTTTCAAACCTTGAACCACATTTTTGCTCAGTCAATTGGACAATTCACCTAAAAATCAGTTGTATTAGGGGAAAAGTCAACCATGACCAATTTACAGTCAAACTTCATAATGTTTGATCCACAACAACATTTTAGACTCATATGTACCATTTGATCAAGTTTGGATCACAACTCCTCAAGAAATTTGATCAAATCATCAAAAGGGCAAAATGGTCAAAATTAGGGTTTTGATTGAGAAAGGGCAATTTCTGATTTTTAACCTAGCCAATGACCAATTGAGTTCAAGCATGATTTCAAGGGTTTAATGGCATCATCTTTACCTAATTACATAGTTCAAAAGATCTCAAGTTCATTGGATTGACAGATGAATTTTGCAGTCAACTGATCAAAGGTCAATTGTACACTGAAAAGTCAAACTTTGAATTTTTGGTCAAAATCAAATGCCAAGGGTCATAATTCATCAAGATATGTCAAAATATGAAACTTTTTCACCAATAAAACCAATTTTGAAAATTTAGGGTTTTGAATTTGAAATTTTTCATAACTTAGAATTTTTCCAAGTATGAAAATTTTCTTATTTTTCCCCAACTTTCCTACACTTTTTCACCATGATGCAATTTGATTCAAAGAAAACTTCCAAAATGAAAGTTGTAGTCCTCCATGAAATCTACAACTTTTATTCACAAACCTTTCCCAAAAGATGCTTGGATCTTAAGTTATGAATTTGTGAACATAGGTCCATGAACTAAATAACTTAGTGAAATTTTGCCCTAATTTAGGCAGGTTTTGGACCCAACTTCATGGACATTTTTCACCTAGTTCCAAGAGGTATATCAAAATTCATTTCATGGATGGATTATAGAGAACATTGCAAGCTTTCCAAAATGTCCAAGAACTCTCCAAGATCATTTTTGGTTAGGGAGAATCGAAGAAGGAAAGTTGGCATTTTATCACTTTTGTTCAAGCCATTTTTACATGAGATCAAGTTGCAAATCAGATCTATGTTGATTGTACCTTTATTTACAGGTCCTAAACTCACTTTACACTCCATAATTAAATGAAAACTCAGTTGACAAAGGCATTATCTTTTCTTTTGAAGCATTGTACAAGAGATAATTCCATTTTAAGCATAAAGGTTACAATGCCATTTTCATAAAGTGAGCTTTTGTAACTTTATCAATGTTGAGCCTTAGACCCGTCCCTTTGGTGCAAGCAACTTCCACAGGTCTTAAGCAATTTTTACAAGCCCTTTGTAGCCCTCAATCTAGTCAATACAAGCATGTTGCATAAGTCACCTCACTTTACTTAAAAAGCAAGAAAGTTGGTGAAAAGGTAAAAGCTTGCACATCTGATGAGAAGATGACTTTGTATCCATTCTATACATATTTACAAACTTGTTACAAACTAGAACGTGATAGCTTGACAACTGAAACACTCTCAAACTCAAAAACTCCATTTTTCCGTCCAAACACAGCAGTTCTGCAAAATCATAGCCATTTCATTTTTGGCTCGTGCGTTTTGCATTTTAACATTTGAAACACTTCATACACATTATACCAAAGAAGTCCAAGCATTCATCCTGTGTCTGTAACCCCTGTTTCAGCCATTGCCATTTTCTCTTTGGAAGCTTGCAAATTGACTTGTGCAAAGAGTTTCAGTCATCCTCAGAGCAAGCTAAGCATTAGAATAGCTTCAGGGAAGCTCAAGGAAGCTAACACGATCCTCAGGCCTCCATCAAAGTCCCTACACTGCTCTATCAAAATCCAACTGAAGAAGGTATTTTTCAAAACTCTATCTCTCTTAATAGGCATCCTCAAGCCACTATTTGTGAAGAAAAAATGTAGTCCATAACATGGTGAAGCTGTACATATGCATACTTTTCATTTATATTAACTATGTTGTGAGAAATTGAAGCTTGAAGTTCATGAAATTTTTAGGTCACGAATTAGGGGTCCCAAAATTCTCTCTGATCTTTGAGAGTTAGGTTATAAATTTTATATGGTTGGAATCGTGAGATTAAATGCCACAAGTTTCATGTTATGGGTTTTTATTTTTGTGCAAGCATGAGCAAGTTGCAGGTTTGAAGAAAAACGTGCGCGCAAGGACTGGCTGGAGGACAGGGACGAGTGTCCTGGGCTTTTTTGACAGCTTTGGCCTTTTTGTTTTTACTAACCACACCTCCTGACATACTTTTATACCCCCTTGACTTATTTCTTATATTTTTGCATTTTCTTGCATATTTTCATATTTATTACTTGCATTTATTTTTCTAATGATAAAAAATGCCCAAAAATAATTTATTTATTTTCACACTTTTATTTTATTTTTTTATTTATTTTCTCACATAAAAATAGTTTATTTGATAAATGGATTTTATTTTCTTAAAATAACTTGTAAATAATAAAAAAAATACTTAATATTTTTATATTATTTATACACATAAAATATTTATTTTCCATACATATTTAATTTTTAATATTTGCACATAATATTATTTATTATTTTCTTATACAAAAATAGACAAAATATTAATATAAAACATATATTTTATTTTAATTGAAAATTAGGGTTTCACCCCTCCAAAAATAATAATATTTGTTCTCCTTTTTCTAGGGTTTAATTAATTTATTATCTCATACAAAAACAAAATACCAAAATATTCTTTTACATACATGTGCATTTCATTTTAAATATTTGTATATTTATTTAATTTCGCACAATATTCGATTGAGTTGTAATAGTATTTTTAGGTTTATATTTGTGCAAAAATCCCCATTCAAAACTTGTATCCCCCCTCCCATAATAATTGTTGTAATAGCTTAGTTTACATTTATGCAATTTATTGCTTTCATATACCATGTTTAGTAAATTAGGGTTTGCATGACAAGAACGAAAACCAAACAAATAGAAAAAACCTAATGCAAGACAAAAGCATGAAAAATGAAACATTTTGCACACAAGCACCCTTAGGGTTTCACCCACTTGGTTGCCTAAAATAAATGGCCATGTTACGCATGCGAAGTATCTTGGCAAAACAAAACAAGTATAAGATCATAGTCCCTCGATGACGCTATCAAAAGGTTGCCTAAAAAAATGATCTTGGTCCCTCAAAATGCTAAGATACTTGGCAACATTGCTATCATGGTCATACGATGACCCATGCCTGTCCCTTTAACATCCAAAGATAGGGTTGCTTACCATATCAATGGTAAGTCAACAATGTCAAAGGAATAAAAATGCACAAGAAAGACATTTGAGTAGGTAGATAGCTTCTAAGTTACTTGCTCCATTTCAAAACAATCTTTACTATTTTCAAAAACAAGCACACACATATTTCAAAACATCTTACAAAACATTGAAACATTTTTCAAAAGACAAACATCTTTGTATACATTCTTACGAACGAGAATTATTACAAAGATTGCCTAAACGAATGACCTCTTTTCAAAATACTTTCAAAATCACACCAAGCACCATTTCAAACAATTTCAAGCAAAAGAAAGTGATCTAAGCAAGTAACTAAGAGCCCATGGAAAACCATGGATGAAAAGGGTGCTAGCACCTTCCCTTTTCATAATCTACCCCCCGAACTCAAGAAAACATCTCAAAGGTCTTTCCTGTGCTTTTTTACCTTTCCTTTTGGATAAAATAAAAGTCGGTGGCGACTCTTGCTAACCGCGACATTTGCGACAAAACGCAAAAACCTCAAGTCAGTTCTCCCACCGTACCACAGAATTGGCGACTCCGCTGGGAAAAATTATAAAAGTGGGGTTACCTTAGGGTTTAGATCACCTTTATTTTCTTACAATTGTTTGACTTGTTTGCTTTACACTTTGGTTCTATTGTTTGGGTTTTGAACCCTCCACCCGGATTTGGGAAAACATTATTGGTAAATAGCAATACGTTGTGGAAACTGTGCGGGGTATACCGACACGGTCTAAGCAATAGCTATGTTAGTGTGACATATTTGTGGGTACCGGTAGCCTTTGAGTCAATCAAAGAGAATACGGGGCCGCTGAGTGATGTCATGAAGCACTAACAAAATTCTAGAACCTTTACTTGACCAACTTGGCCTTTTAGGATGTAGTGAGATAACTGGCTTTGGTGCAGTCTGAAGTTGGTAGATACTCGATACTACACTCATTGAGGGTTAGTTCCTTGGAATATTCCGGTCGCCAGTCAAGAGGCTTGAATTGAAACAATGAACAAGGAAACAATCCAGTGATATTGAGCTCCTTAGAACCCGGTTACTATTTCTAGGACAGGTTGAGCCAACTAAACTTCAAGAGGGTACTTACCTATGAAACCCCATGCAAGCCTAAACTAGAAGCTTGTGTGATTTGCTTGTACATATATACTTGTGAATAACATCATGGACATCATGAACATCATTTGCATCCACTAACCATTTCAAGGATTTTGGAAATTCATCTTTGTTCCTATTTTGTAGGATATGGATTCACTTCGCAGAAAAACTATCCAAGTCAACCTTGTAAGAATTCCTCCACAACTCAAGGAGCTAGCTTCAAGGATTCCTGAGAACTCTCTGTTCACCGAGAGACATGGTCGTCTACTCAACTTAGTCACTTCCAACACAGAGGCAGACATGATGAAAGTTCTCTTCCAGTTCTTTGATCCTTTGCATCATTGCTTCACATTTCCTGACTACCAGCTTGTGCCCACTTTGGAAGAATTATCTCAACTCTTGAGGATTCCTATTCTAAATCAACTACCTTTCAATGATTTGGAAAGATTTTCAAATCCAGAAGAGATTGCTCAAGCCTTGCACTTGCACTCATCTGATGTCACAACCCATTGGGAAACTAGAAGTTGTGTCAAAGGCTTCTTGGCGAAGTTCTTGTTTGAGAAGGCCCAAAGCTGTTGGAACTCCTTGGACTTGCAAGATTTTGAGGAGATTGTAGCTCTTCTCATCTATGGGATGGTCTTGTTCCCTAATCTTGACCAACTCATAGATGTGAGTGCTGTCAAGATCTTCATGTCTCGCAATCCGGTGCCTACTTTTCTTGGAGATATCTTACACTCTTTTCACACTCGTACAATGAGGAAAAGAGGTGTTCTCATGTGTTACACTCCTCTCCTGGAAAGATGGTTTATTTCTCATCTTCCCCAGTCAGTCTTGAAGAATGAGCAAGGTTTGAGGTGGTCACAACGGTTGATGACACTTACACATTCAGATATTCATTGGTGTTCTCGATCCAAAGAGAATGTTATCATTGTCGACCGTTGTGGGGAATTCCCTAATGTCCCTCTACTTGGCATTAGGGGAGGCATCACCTACAACCCGTGCTTGGCTCTAAGACATTTTGGTTATGCCTGATGGGATGGCCCACATGATATGTTGATTCAAGGTTTGGTTTTCGATTTTGACAACGACAATCAAGGACTTCACCAAAGGTTCATCCGACCTTGGAGGATTCCAAACAAGGTGGATAGTAAGACCTTGGGACACAAGAATTCCATCCCTCTTAAGCCTTACCTAAGTGGGTACGAACCCGCGCCCAAAGTCTTATGATGCCTTACCCCTCCATTCTCCCAGTGATTATAGAGCCTGTTAAGGAAGGAGAGGTTCCATACACCATCCTACATCCTGACATGCTAACATCACTTGAAGACTTACAAAGGAGTTGGATACAGCTCAAGGGAGAACGCGATACTTTCGAAGCCCAATTCTACGCAAGCAAGAAGAAGGTTTTGGAACTCACTCGGTTACTTCACGAAGAGCAGACTCTCAACACCTACATTGCACCAAAGAGGATGTGCAATGTCTTTTTATCTTAGAATTTTGTATTATTTTGCCCTAGGGGCATTGATGTACTCAAATTCTATTTTATTAATATAACGTGTGTTCCTTTTTGTCTGAAAAAATTTGAATTTTAAAATCCTTGAAAACATTTCATGAATACATATCATTCATCATGAGCATAAACAGGTATTTGTAACAAGTTTCCTCATCCTTCTACTGTTTATTTCAGTAAGATGGATCTTGAACAGATGGTTAAGGACTTGCAAGCTAAAAATACATAATTTCAACAGTTACTCTTGACCTTAGCCAAGGGACAGGAGGAGATAAAGACTCTGCTAGAGAAAGAAAAAGAGAAAAAGAAGAAGAAGCCAGCTGGTGTGGTTATCATGGGCAGAAGGTTTCAGGGACAAGCTAGAAGGACCTTGGAATTTCCAGCAACATCCGATGAGGGGGAAAGAAAAGGAAAAGAAACGGCAGTTCCATCAGATTCTGAAGCAGAAGAAGAGGAGGAAGAGGACTACTCTGAATAACAATACCCTCCGGCCGATGACAAATACAAACACTTGGAAGAACGTCTAGCTGCTATGGAAGTACAGAGAGTACCGGGTCTGGATTTTGAGGAGTTAGGGTTGGTGTCAGGAATTGTAATCTTGCCTAAGTTTAAAGTGCCTTTATTTGCCAAGTATGATGGGGTGTCTTGTCCCAAGATGCACCTTCGATCTTATGTCAGGAAAATTCAGCCTCATTCTGCTGACAAAGACTTGTGGGTTCACTTTTTCCAGGACAGTTTATCAGGAACGTAGCTTGATTGGTTCTACCAGTTGGAAAGGACTGATGTCCATAATTGGGAAGACTTGAAAGTCTCCTTCTATAAACAATATCAATACAACGTCGACTTGGCACCAACCCGTACACAACTCCAGAGTATGGCCATGGTATCCAATGAGGGCTTCAAAGACTACGCCCAAAAGTGGAGGGATCTAGCCGGAAGGGTGCAACCACCTTTATCTGAAAGAGAGTTAGTGGACATGTTCTTGGGAACTCTATCAGGCCCTTTCTTTAATCATATGATTGGAAGTTCCTTTGCAGGGTTCACTAAATTGATTTTAACTGGCGAGAGGGTGGAAGCCGGTATAAGAAGTGGGAAAATTCAGAAAGACGCGTCTACCTCTGCTGCTATAAAAAAACCCTTCACTAGAAAGAAGGAAGTGTATGCTGTCTATTCATAGAGAAATCAGGGAAGAATCGAGCACCGACCAACGGTAGGGTCCGTTATGATTCAAAAGCCTGCATCAGACCAACCAAGAAATAACCAGCCGAGAAACAATCAGCCAAGGGTGGAAAGGCCAGTACGACAATTCACCAAGATAAACATGACTCCAGCCCAAGTCCTGCCACATCTTCTGAAGTTGAATCTGGCCATGTTAAAAGAGGCCCCTAAAAATCCCAATACTGCATCTCCCCACTACCATCCGAATGCCAGGTGCACATACCATTCTGAAAGTTCAGGGCACGATACCAACAACTGTTGGGCTCTGAAGAATAAAATTCAAGACCAGATCGACGCAAAGAAAGTTGAATTTGAAGCGCCTGAGAAACCGAATGTTATTTCTGCTCCGGTGCCTAGGCATGGACACAATGCCAATGCTGTGGAGGAAGATCTATTTGTTGCCACTGTGGATGAATTGTTGACTCCTCTTCCAGTCATCAAGTTGAATTTGTTGAAAGCTGGTATGTTCCTAGGATGTGACAAAGATTACCATATTTTGCTATCCTCATCATTTGACTGCCCTCTGTTGAAAAAAGGCATCCAACAACTAATTGATAACCAAGAAATTTTGTTTGAGAAAGCTCCTACTTCACCCGTTCCAGTTAAAGAAGTTTCTATAATAACCATCTACGCCAATCCTTCCAGGGTCCCTAAAAGACCCGTTAGGATTACATCTGCTCCAGTGACTACTCCACTTAAGATAACAATGCCCGGGCCAACCCCATACAAGTCAGATAATACGATACCATGGAATTATGGTGGAGAAATCTACTACCATGGTGTCAAACAGATTGAACAGACTGCCGAAGAAGAGAGCTCTGAAGAGGACAATTCCGACATCAGTAACATTTCCAGAACAAGCAAAATGACCCGTAGTGGAAGAATTTTCTCTCCAGAGATTGCCCCTCCAAGGGCAGTTTTTGGACCCGTGGCCATTCCGAAGATTACATTTGTACCAGTGATTGTACCTGCAAGTGTACCTACCGACAAAGATAATACAATTCATATCCCTACTTCCACTGCTGAGAATAAAGGAAATAACATTCAAGAAGAGCTTGTCCTGACGAAGGCTCAATCACTAGCTATTCCTAAAACATCCAAGAAGGAGATGGAAGAAATCCTGAGGATAATTAAGAAAAGTGATTATGATGTGGTTGAACAACTGGGATAGACCCCCTCCAAAATCTCTATGTTAGCATTGTTGTTGTGCTCTGAGGCACATGCTAAAGCTTTGGTAAATTTTCTGAAGACAACTCACGTGCCGCAAGAGACGTCGGCTGACCAATTCCAAGAGCGTGTGGCCAGTATGACAGCTGACAATGGCCTGGGTTTCTCCGATGCTGACCTGACACCCAAAGGGAGAAAACACAACGAGGAGTTCCATGTCTCAGTGGAGTGTAGAGGAACCACCCTAGCCTATTTCTTGGTGGACACGGGATCATCTTTGAATGTCTTACCAAAGAAATCCCTTGATAGACTGGATTGTGAGGGGCTGGCATTAAAACCCAGTAATATAATTGTGAGAGCATTTGACGGCTCTAAGAGGATGGTCCATGGGAAGGTGGACATCCCGATCAAGGTGGGTACTCAGACCTTCAATTTAACATTCTATGTGATGGACATACATCCTTCTTACTCTTGTCTGTTGGGACGTCCCTGGATTCACAATGCTGGTGCTGTCACCTCCACTTTGCATCAGATGCTGAAGTACCATGTCCAAGGGAAGATCATAATTGTCCATGGGGAAGAGGAATACATGATTAGTCATCTGAATTCTTTCCGATATGTAGAATTGGATGGAGAATTCATTGAAACCCCTTTCCAACATTTTGAAGAAGTTGCTCAGGAAATAGCGGCGACCAAGGCGGTATCCTCAACTCATATGATCACAAGACCTCCACCTCAGATGTCATCCCTAAAGGATGCAAAGGCAGTAGTGGAAGAAGGAGGATCCACCATCTGGGGGTAGCTTCCAGACTTTCCATACAAATCAGACAAGTTTGGATTGGGGTTTACCTCAACTGCTCAGAAGGCTGTGCGCCGCGCCCGTCCCGGAGGGCCACCTATGAAGATCAGCCACCAAGGGGTTAATGCACTAGAGGACAGTGAAGAAGATGAAAGCCTGGAAGACTGGATATTTCCTACTGTCGGCGGAGAACTGTGCAACTGGGAAGCCAAAGACTTCATCCCAATTACTTTCATATCGCAGTAATTTATCTTTTACATTTCTGTTGGATTTGTAATAATTCGCAAACAATTCGTACATTTTCAACCTTGTGTCTTACCCGAGGCACAACGGTCCATTTGTAAGGGTTCTTATTTCATTTTCATATGTCATTTAATGAATCATGGATGCTTTTTCATATATAAACCTTTTGTGCTCATTGTCTTTCTTTTACATTTTACTTGTTTAAAGATGGCTATACCCTTACACACACCCACACTCACAAATGCAGGTACCCTTCCATTTCGGATCCCATGGGTAACGATACTGCTATAGCCTTCAGTGACTCTGAAGATCTGATCTACCAAGCCGAATACGAAGTTGAGGAATATTGTGAGGTGCCAGTGGAATTGGCCAGACTACTACAACAAGAGGAAAGAGCTATTCAACCTCATGAGGAGTTGTTGGATACAATCAACTTGGGCACCGAGGAAGATAAAAAGGAAATCAGAGTGGGTGCCAATCTAGAGCCAAGTGTCAAGGAGCGCCTAATTCAGTTGTTTCACGATTATGTTGAGATCTTTTCCTGGTCCTACGGAGACATGTCGGGACTTGATACAGACATTGTGGTACACCGTCTACCCACAAGAGAAGATTTTCCACAAGTGAAGCAAAAGCTCTGCCGCGTGAGACCTGACATATCAGAAAAGATCAAAGCAGAAGTTATGAAACAGTTCAATGCTGGATTTCTGGCTGTTACTTCTTATCCATAATGGGTTGCTAACATTGTGCCCGTGCCTAAAAAGGATGGAAAAGTGAGAATGTGTGTGGATTATAGATATTTAAACAGGGCCAACCCTAAAGATGATTTTCCACTTCCGCACATTGACATCCTGGTTGACAATACAGCTCAGCATAAAGTATTTTCTTTCATGGACGAATTCTCAGGCTATAACCAGATCAAAATGGCACCTGAAGACATGGAGAAAACTACATTTGTTACACAGTGGGGTACGTTCTGCTATAAAGTGATGCCATTTGGACTGAAGAATGTCGGGGCAACCTATCAACGCGCCATGGTAGCTTTGTTTCATGATATGATACATCATGAGATAGAGGTCTACGTAGATGACATGATAGCCCGATCACCAACTGAAGAAGAACACCTTGATCACTTGCAAAAGCTGTTTGTCAGGTTGAAGGAGTACAAACTAAGGTTGAACCCAAACAAGTGCACATTCGGAGTCCGGTCCGGTAAACTCTTGGGTTTCATTGTCAGCAACAAAGGCATCGAGGTTGATCCTGCCAAAGTCAAAGCTATAAAAGAAATTCCTGCTCCTCGCACTGAGAAGGAAGTCAGAGGATTCTTGGGACGCCTAAACTATATTGCTAGGTTCATTTCTCACCTAACATCTACTTGTGAGCCAATCTTCAAGTTGTTGAAGAAAGATCAGGTAGTTAGATGGAATGATGACTGTCAGATTGCTTTCGACAAAATCAAGGAGTATTTACAAGAGCCTTATGTCTTGATGCCGCCAGTCGAGGGAAGACCTCTAATCATGTATCTGACTGTTTTAGAGAACTCAATGGGGTGCATATTGGGGCATCATGACGAGTCTGGCCAAAAAGAGCACGCTATTTATTACTTGAGAAAAAAGTTTACCGACTGTGAAACCAGATATTCACTGCTCGAGAAAACTTGTTGCACTCTGGTATGGGCTGCTCGCCGGCTAAGACAGTATATGTTGACTCATACCACTTTGCTGATATCTAAGATGGATCCGATAAAGTACATCTTCGAGATGCCTGCTTTGTCTGTAAGGATAGCTAGATGGCAGATGATCCTAACAGAATATGACATACAATACATGACCCAAAAAGCTATAAAGGGAAGTCTGCTAGCTGATCATCTTGCTCATCAAGCTGTAGAAGATTATCAATCCATGAAGTTTGAATTCCCTGACGAAGACATCATGACAGTAGACAACTGTGAAGGAATCAGACCATATGACGGACCTGAACAAGGATCCCGATGGACCCTGTACTTTGATGGGGCCTCCAATGCACTTGGTAACGGTATCAGCGTTGTGCTTATATCTCCAGAAGGATGCCATACTCCTTTTACTTCCAGACTTTTCTTCAACTGTACGAACAACATGGAAGAGTACGAAGCATGCATCTTTGGACTCAAGGTTGCCATAGACTTGGGAATCAAATCTTTAGTTGTGTTAGGGGATTCAGCTTTGGTCATCAGTCGGATCAAAGGAGAATGAGACACTAAGCATTCAAACCTTATCCCTTACAAAGAACATGTTTTAACATTGTTACCACATTTCGAGCAGATTACCTTCGAGCACTTCCCGCGAGAAGAAAATCAGCTAGCATATGCTCTAGCTTCAATTTCATCTATGTTTAAACTTAATTGGGATAACGAGGCTCCCCATATCACCATTGAACGAATGGACGAACCAGCATACTGTCACGAGATTAATACCGAAGAAGTAGTGGACCAGCCTTGGTTTCATGGTCAAAAGGTATCTCGAGGCGCAAGAATATCCGGAAGGAGCTTCAGTCAACGACAAAAAGTTCTTAAGGAGATTCTTAGCTGAGTTCTTCCTAAGTAATGGCATCCTGTACAAATGTAATCATGTTCTATTTTGCTCCGTTGTGTGGACAGGATTGAAGAGGAAAAGATCATGGCTGAATTGCATGAAGGTACCTTTGGCACTCACTCTAGCAGGCATACGATGGCGAAGAAAATTCTACGGGAAGGCTATTATTGGTCTACCATGGAAGCAGACTGCTATCAACACTCCTAGACCTGTCATAAGTGTCAAATCTATGCATACAAGGTGCACGTGCCTCTGGTTCCTCTAAATGTCTTAACAACTCCTTGGCCCTTCGCTATGTGGGGAATCGATATGATTGGGGAGATCAAGCCTACAACCTCCAATGGACACCGCTTCATTCTAGTGGCCATTGATTATTTCACAAAGTGGGTCGAAGCAGCCTCCTTCGCATCCGTTACTAAGAATATTGTTGCCCGCTTCATCAAGAAGAATCTCATTTGCCGGTACGGTATCCCAGAAAGGATCATCACTGATAACGGTACAAACCTTAACAATACTATGATCACCGCCCTGTGCGAGCAGTTCAAGATTCAACATCACAATGCATTCCCCTATCGGCCAAAGATGAATGGTGCAGTCGAAGCTGCCAATAAAAACATTAAAAAAATCATACAGAAAATGGCAGTCACCTACAAGGACTGGCATGAGATGCTACTGTTTGCTCTCCATGGGTACCATACCACGGCTCGCACATCAACTGGGGAAACACCCTATTCTTTGGTTTATGGCATGGAGGTTGTTTTACCTATTGAAGTTCAGATCCCCTCATTAAGAATCATGAAGGATGCAGGTTTGAGTGAAGACGATTGGATCCAGACCCGACTTGATCAATTAAACTTAATTGATGAAAAGAGGCTTACTGCTGTTTGCCACGGTCAGACGTATCAAAAACAGATGATCAAGGATTTCAACAAGAAAGTCATACGCCAAGTGTATCAAGTTGGAGATCTAGTGATCAAGCGCATCATCTTGCCACAAAGTGATCCCAGGGGCAAATGGACTCCTACCTATGAAGGACCATTTGTAATCAAGAACATCTTTTCTGGTGGGGCAATAATCCTAACCACCATGGATGGTGACGACCTGCCACACCCTGCGAACGCAAACATAGTCAAAAGATACTACGCATAAGAGACCCACTAGGTTGACACACCTAGGCAAAATAAGGGCATCCCGGCGAACCAAAAGGTTCGGGCAAAAATTAGGGATAAAATAAAAAAATTTGTACACCCGGCAAGTTGAAACCCCAAAAGGGTGACTTGGGCAAAAAAGGGTTTCCCGATGAATCGAAAACCCGAAAGGGCGGTTCAGGCAAAAGTTAGGGAATTAAAGCATATGACTATGTCTCGTGGGATCACTTTAAGAACAATCTCTTCACTGACAAACCTGGAGTTTCTGATCAATCCAATCATCTTCGGACGAAGTAACAAATGGACAAGATATTTGGAGATACGAAGGCTATAGCAGAATGGGAACCCCATGGGATTTTTTACACATAGCTATCTTTCTTTGTATAAATTTTTCTTACTTTTATGACACCATCCTCTTACTAGGATGTCTGTCTCCTTTGTACACAAATACTTATTCAAAGTAAATACAAAGATATCTCTTTCAAAGTACAGAAAACTATTTGCCTTTTTCTTTTACACTTGTGTTTATTTGCAAAAACGTCCAATGATTCATTAATGAACATATGCATTTGAACATAATTACTGTTTACAAATAAACAGAAATGAAAAAGAACAATTATCAACAGGTTGAAAGAATAGGAAAACGTCTTTAGGCTATTCCGTGAACAATCCCTACAGTAAGTCATTGAAATCTCCAACGAAACCAAAACATTGAACTACCAATCCCCGGCGGAGCTAAAATTTCCGACTACAGATCCCCAGTGGAGCTGAAACTTCAAACTGTTAATCCACAGGGGAAACCATCCAGTTTCTCCAAATTCCCCAGCAAGTTGTCTTGAAGTCTGAAAACCAACTAGACAACAACTTCTGATAACCCCCCAGTAGATTGGCAGACAACCCAAACTCCTAAACTTTTTCCAAACAGGAATAAGCTTTTTCCCCACAGAGTTTATTGCTCCCCAACAGAATGAAGATTCTCATTCCCAGCAGAAGTCATCAAAGTTCTCTGGATTCTCCAAGCAGATTTCGCAAGCAGTATTTGGCATTACTCTTACAATGGAATTTTTGTCAATACTCCAACTTCAAGACATGAAGAATCCCTATATCCCCAGTGAAGTCGCCAAGGATTTATTATCCCCAGCTGTCAAGGATTTATTTTCCTCAGCAATATAGCAAATCAGCTTACATGCGCATACATTACATTCATATATCATAAACATTAATAAAGCACATTTATTGCATCATACATTTCATGCAATATAACTTTGTGTTTCAGCTAACATTTTACCCTTTTCAGGATAAGGTTAACAACTACCATTGACAATGTTCAAAGATTTCAGATACAGTACAGATACACTCCAGACACGGAAGTCATTCTGTTACTCATTCAGATTTCAACTTCAAGATACAGTCCAGATACGCTCCAGACACGAAAGTCATTCTGATACTCATTCAGATCTCAACATCATTCAGATACAGTACAGATACACTCCAGATGCGGAAGTCATTTTGTCACTTATTCAGATTCTAGTCCAGATACGCTCCCGACATGGAAGTCATTCTGATACTCATTCAGATCTCAACATCTTTCAGATACAGTACAGATACACTCCAGACGCGGAAGTCATTCTGTCACTTATTCAGATTCTAGTCCAGATACGCTCCTGACACGGAAGTCATTCTGATACTCATTCAGATCTCAACATCTTTCAGATATAGTACAGATACACTCCAAACGCGGAAGTCATTTTGTCACTTATTCAGATCCTAGTTCAGATACGCTCCAGATACGGATGCCATTCTGTTGCTTATTCAGATTTCAGATTCTAGATACAATACATATACACTCCAAACACGGAATTCACTCTGTTACTCATTCAGATTCAAGCTCGGATACGCTCCAGACACAGACGTTATTCCATTGCTCGTACAGATTCAGTCTCCAGATATGGACACCATTCTGATACTCCTTCTTTTGACTTATAACTTACAATTCAACAAACATTATTGGATGGCATCTACAAGCCCATCTCCAACAAGATTCTATCACCTCTCCAAATGGAATCTTTAAGCCCATTCCCTCAACTACACCTTGACGAGTGCAAATTTACGGGCACTCTAGTGTCCAATCATCTTTTACCTTCGAGTCACGAACGGCAAAACTCGCCAATCTAACTCTTCAGGTTCAAGAATATTGAACAAGGGCAACTGTTGTACCCCCAAATTTTCCCTCTTATTTATCAAGACTTTTCTCACAAGACTTCTTGGACTCAAGACAAGATTAGGGTTTGGTCAGCTCAAGACACCTCACCTTGCACTGATAACCTGAAATTAGGGTTTGAGTTTGCACAAGGATTTTTGGACCATCAATGCTTCATGTGACTTTCATACACCATTTTGGACCCCTAAGATTGCTCATGTTAAGTTTCAAACTTTGAACCACATTTTTGCTCAGTCAATTGGACAGTTGACCTAAAAATCAACTATATTAGGGAAAAAGTCAACCATGGCCAATTTACAGTCAAACTTCATAATTTTTGATCCACAAAAACATTTTATACTCATATGTACCATTTGATCAAGTTTGGATCACAACTCCTCAAGAAATTTGATCAAATCATCAAAAGGGCAAAATGGTCAAAATTAGGGTTTTGATTGAGAAAGGGAAATTTCTGATTTTTAACCTAGCCAATGACCAATTGAGTTCAAGCATGATTTCAAGGGTTCAATGACATCATCTTGACCTAATTACATAGTTCAAAAGATCTCAAATTCATTGGATTGATAGATGAATTTTGTAGTCAACTGATCAAAGGTCAACTGTACACTGAAAACTCAAACTTTGACTTTTTGGTCAAAATCAAATGCCAAGGGTCATAATTCATCAAGATATGTCAAAATATTAAACTTGTTCACCAAGAAAACCAATTTTTAAAAATTAGGGTTTTGAATTTGAAAATTTTCATAACTTAGAATTTTTCTAAGTATGAAAATTTTCTTATTTTTTCCCAACTTTCCACCACTTTTTCACCATGATGCAATTTGATTCAAAGAAAACTTCCAACGTGAAATTTGTAGTCCTCCATTAAATATACAACTATGCTTCAAAAACCTTTCCCAAAAGATGATTGGATATCAAGTTATGAATTTGTGAACATAGGTCCATGAACTAAATAACTTAGTGAAATTTTGCCCTAATTTAGGCAGGTTTTGGACCCAACTTCATGGACATTTTTCACCTAGTTCCAAGAGGTATCTAAAAATTAATTTCAAAGATGGATTATAGAGAACATTGCAAGCTTTCCAAAATGTCAAAGAACTCTCCAAGATCATTTTTGGTTAGGGAGAATCGAAGAAGGAAAGTTGGCATTTTATCACTTTTATTCAAGCCATTTTTACATGAGATCAAGTTGCAAATCAGATCTATGTTGATTGTACCTTGCTTTACAGGTCCTAAACTCACTTTACACTCCATAATTAAATGCAAACTCGGTTGACAAAGGCATTATCTTTGCTTTTGAAGCATTGTACAAGAGATAATTCCATTTTAAGCATAAAGGTTACAATGCCATTTTCATAAAGTGAGCTTTTGTAACTTTATCAATCTTGAGCTTTGGACCAGTCCCTTTGGTGTAAGCAACTTTCACAGGTCTTAAGCAATTTTTACAAGCCCTTTGCAGCCCTCAAGCTAGCCAGTACAAGCATGTTGCATAAGTCACCTCACTTTACTTAAAAAGCAAGAAAGTTGGTGAAAAGGTAAAAGCTTGCACATCTGATGAGAAGTTGACTTTGTATCCATTCTATACATATTTACAAACTTGTTACAAACTAGAACACGATAGCTTGACAACTGAAACACTCTCAAACTCAAAAACTCCATTTTTCTGTCCAAACACAGTAGTTCTGCAAAATCGTAGCCATTTCATTTTTGGCTCGTGTGTTTTGCATTTTAACATTTGAAACACTTCATACACATTATACCAAAGCAGTCCAAGCATTCATCATGTGTTTGTAACCCCTGTTTCAGCCATTTCCATTTTCACTTTGGAAGCTTGCAACTTGACTTATGAAAAGAGTTTCAGCCATCCTCAGAGCAAGCTAAGCATTGGAATAGCTTCAGGGAAGCTCAAGGAAGCTCACACGATCCTCAGGCCTCCATCAAAGTCCCTACATTGCTCTATCAAAATCCAACTGAAGAAGGTATTTTTCAAAACTCTATCTCTCTTAATAGGCATCCTCAAGCCACTATTTGTGAAGAAAAAATGTAGTCCATAACATGGTGAAGTTGTACATATGCATACTTTTCATTTATATTAACTATGCTGTGAGAATTTGAAGCTTGAAGTTCATGAAATTTTTAGGTCACGAATTAGAGGTCCCAAAATTCTCTCTGATCTTTGAGAGTTAGGTTACAAATTTTATATGGTTGGAATCGTGAGATTAAATGCCACAAGTTTCATGTTATGGGTTTTTGTTTTTGTGCAAGCATGAGCAAGTTGCAGGTTTGAAGAAAAACGTGCGCGCAAGGACTTGCTGGAGGACAAGGACGAGTGTCCTGGGCTTTTTTGGTAGCTATGGCCTTTTTGTTTTTACTAACCACACCTCCTGACTTACTTTTACACCCCCTGACTTATTTCTTATATTTTTGCATTTTCTTGCATATTTTTGTATTTATTGCATGCATTTATTTTTTCTAATGATAAAAAATGCCCAAAAATAATTTATTTATTTTCACACTTTTATTTTATTTTTTTATTTATTTTCTCACATAAAAATAGTTTATTTGATAAATAGATTTTATTTTCTTAAAATAACTTGTAAATAATAAAAAAATACTTAATATTTTTATATTATTTATACACATAAAATATTTATTTTCCGTACATATTTAATTTTTAATATTTGCACATAATATTATTTATTATTTTCCTATACAAAAATAGACAAAATATTAATATAAAACATGTATTTTCTTTTAATTGAAAATTAGGGTTTCACCCCTCCAAAAATAATAATATTTTTTCTCCTTTCTCTAGGGTTTAATTAATTTATTATCTCATACAAAAACAAAATACCAAAACATTCTTTTACATACATGTGCATTGCATTTTAAATATTTGTATATTTATTTAATTTCGAACAATATTCGATTGGGTTGTAATAGTATTTTTAGGTTTATATTTGTGCAAAAATCCCCATTCAAAACTTGTATCCCCCCTCCCATAATAATTGTTGTAATAGCTTAGTTTACATTTACGCAATTTATTGCTTTCATATACCATGTTTAGTAAATTAGGTTTTGCATGACAAGAACGAAAACCAAACAAATAGAAAAAACCTAATGCCAGACAAAAGCATGAAAAATGACACATTTTGCACACAAGCACCCTTAGGGTTTTACCCACTTGGTTGCCTAAAATAAATGGCCATGTTACGCATGCGAAGTATCTTGGAAAAACAAAACAAGTATAAGATCATAGTCCCTCGATGACGCTATCAAAAGGTTGCCTAAAACAAAATGATCTTGGTCCCTCAAAATGCTAAGATACTTGGCAACATTGCTATCATGGTCATACGATGACCCATGCCCGTCCCTTTAACATCCAAAGATAGGGTTGCTTACCAAATCAATGGTAAGTCAACAATGTCAAAGGAATAAAAATGCACAAGAAAGACATTTAAGTAGGTAGATAGCTTCTAAGTTACTTGCTCCATTTCAAAACAATCCTTGCTATTTTCAAAAACAAGCACACACACATTTCAAAACATCTTACAAAACATAGAAACATTTTTCAAAAGACAAACATCTTTGTATACATTCTTACGAACGAGAATCATTACAAAGATTGCCTAAACGAATGGCCTCTTTTCAAAATACTTTCAAAATCACACCAAGCACCATTTCAAACAATTTCAAGCAAAAGCAAGTGATCTAAGCAAGTAACTAAGAGCCCATGGAAAACCATCGATGAAAAGGGTGCTAGCACCTTCCCTTTTCATAGTCTACCCCCCAAACTCAAGAAAACATATCAAAGGTCTTTCCTATGCTTTTTTACCTTTCCTTTTTGATAAAATAAAAGTCGGTGACGACTCTTGCTAACCGCCACATTTGTGACGAAACGCAAAAACCTCAAGTCAGTTCTCCCACCGTATCACAATCCCTGTCAAAGTAGGTTCCCAATCTTTGTAGTCCACTTTCTATGTAATGGACATCCGGTCGTCATACTCTTGTTTGTTGGGTCGTCCTTGGATCCATGAAGCTGGGGATGTTACTTCTACACAACACGAAATGTTGAAGTATCCAGTAAAAGGGAAGATTGTCATTGTGCGTGGTGAAGAGGAGTATATGGTGAGCCACCTTAACTCCTTTAGGTACGTAGAGATGGATGGGGAATTCATAGAGACTCCTTTCCAGAACATTGAAGAGGTTCCCCAGATCTTGGCATCGACTGAAACTACTACCAGCAACAAACCCCCTCTGAAGATGGCTTCCCTCAAAGACGCCAAAGCAGTGATTGAAGAAGATGGGTATACAAATTGGGGACAACTCCCTGATTTTACTCACAAAACTGACAAGTTTGGTTTGAGCTTTACTTTAGGAGCTCAAAGGGATGTTCGACGCGCTCGAGCTGGAGGACCTCCCCTACGCATCAGCAATCGGGGAATTAAGCCATTATAGACAGTGAGGAAGACTCTGACGGTGACAGCTGGGTCTACCCAACTACCAACGATGGACCGAGTTGTTAGAACATAGTTTGATTCTACAACCCTTAATTAGAGTTTTCATGATAAGAAACACAAAGAACAAATATGCACTCTAAAATTGTGTTACTATGTATGCAGAAGTTCTGACCAAAGCAGCATCAGAAGTTAAAGCTACGGAAGCTTTCACGCTGAGGTAATCAGAATTTGCACTGAAGAATGATGATTAGAACATGCGCTGAAGTGAAGAATACTCTAATTTTGAACAGAAGGTTCAGATACAATCAGATTCTCACAACTCTAAGTCATCAATGTTCTGAAGCAATTGCAGCATACAAGATTGTAAGATTCTGAAGCGTTACTATTCAATCAAGACAGCATCACTTGTAACAGCTTCATTCAGATAAGATCTTATCAATATAGAAACTGCTTTAATGTCCATTATCATGCTCAATGTTGGACAGAATTCCATTTCCTATATAAACAAGCTAAGAGATCAAATTGTTAACGATTTTTCCTACGCTACTGCAATTTATCTAAAAAGGCTGCAAGCTTACATACTTATTTTTCTACACTTTAATTTGTGTAAAATATCATAGTTGTGGTAACTGTTTTTGTAACGAAAAACAATCATACACAAAATTCTTGTATCTTGATTAAGACAGTTTTTCCTTGAGATTAACCGGATTATGGTTGTACTCAAGAGGACTTTGACAGTTGTCAAAGTAGTGATTGCAATCAGTTTTTGATTAGTGGATTAAGTCCTCGTTAGAGAGAGGCAAAATCACCATGACGGGTGGACTGGAGTAGTTTGAGATCAAACGAACCAGGATAAAAATATTGTGTCATTGCGCATTTGATTTCAAGTTTTTCAATTCAACCACCCCTTCTTGTGTTTTTCACTTCTTCAATTGGCATCAGAGCGCCTGGTTCTGAGTTCATACACTTAATTGTGTCAGTACAAGATCCAAGCTTTAGAAAAACACTATGGTGGGGCCAAGCCAAAACATCAGCAATGACTATCATGAAGACAATGACAGAATCAGTGGAAAACCTCCAGTCTTTGATGGAGAAAATTTTGACTACTGGAAAGATAGAATTGAGAGCTTCTTTCTGGCCCATGATACTGATCTATGGGACATGGTAACTGATGGATACACACATCCAGTGGATGGACGTGGTCAGAAGATAGACAGAAAAATGATGTTTGACCAGCAAAAACGTGAATTCAGAAACCATCATAAAGCCAAAACAATACTCCTCAGTGCTATCTCATACTCAGAATATGAGAAAAATCTCAAACATAGAGACATCCAAAAATATGTTTGACTCTCTGAGAATGACGCATGAAGGCAACATACAAGTCAAAGAAACCAAGGCCCTTGCGCTCATTCAGAAGTATGAGGCATTCAAGATGGAAGATAGTGAATCCATAGAAGCAATGTTCTCAAGATTCCAGATCCTTGTTGCTGGGATGAAGGTTCTTGACAAAGGATATTCTACTGATGATCACGTAAAGAAGATCATCAGATGTCTACCCAAGCAATGGAGGTCAATGGTCACAACACTTAAGCTAGCCAAAGATCTCAATAAGATAACTTTGGAGGAACTTGTTAGCTCCCTCAGAAGTCACGAGATAGAGCTAGAAGAAGATGAGCCTCAAAAGTAAGGTAAGCCACTAGCATTAAAATCTAACAGAAAATTTGATTCTAAGGTTTTGCAGGCTATGGAAGAAACCTCTGATGGATCCTCATCAGAAGAAGATGAATTGTTTCTCCTCTCTAGAAGGGTGAATCAACTGTGGAAGCAGAGACAAAGAAAATTTAGAAATCCTAGAAGATCAGAGAATCAAAATGAATCCTCCTCCAGATACATAAAGTCTGAGTCTTCCTCTGGACATAGAAGATCTGAAGGCTCTTCAGGACACAAAAAGTAAAATAACAAGGACATCATCTGCTATGAGTGCAATGAGCAAGGGCACTACAAAAGTGACTGTCCAAAGCTTCAGAAGGAGAAGCGCAAAAAGAAGTTCTTCAAGGAGAAGAAGAAAAGCCTCATGGCTACATGGGACGATTCAGACACTTCTGATGCTGACTCAGAGTCAGATGATGAAAGAGAAAACATAGCTCTCATGGAAAACATGTCAAAAGACAGTGAAGCTTCTGGTTCAGACTCAGAATCAGACACTGAAGAGGTATTCCCTGACTTCAGTATTAATTTCACTAAGGCTGAACTTGCAGAAAGTCTAAATGAAATTCTGGAAAGGTATCAGCAAATCAGAGTCAAATTCAAGAACCTAAAAAGGGATCTTGCCTCTGACTCTGAAAAGACTGAGAGTCTCAGATTAGAAAATTCTGAGTTAAAAGAAAAATATTCAAAATTAGAAAACGATTTGCAAAACTCTCAGAAGGAAATAATCTCAGAGACTCCCAGTAATGCTGATAAGATCATCAAAGAGTATGATCACAGCTTTCAGAAGTTTCTGGCTAAAAACATAGATAGAAGCAAGATGGCTTCAATGATCTATGGAGTTAGCAGAAATGGCAGAAAAGGGATAGGATATCAAGGTAAGGTATCTACACCTAAGAAAGTCATGGACTTAGTCATAAAACGCACACCACTTAAATCACACTTCATATATGGAGGCTACGTCGGCTTTGGAGGCAACCAAAGAGGAATGATCATTGGCTCTGGAACAGTAGGTAATGGAAATCTTCCCTCTATAAATAATGTGCTATTAGTTGATGGATTAATGCATAACCTGTTATCCATAAGCCAATTAAGTGATAACGGTTATGATATAATCTTTAATTAAAATTCATGCAAAGTTGTTAGTCAGAAAGATGGAACTATCCTTTTTAATGGAAAGAGGAAAACAACATTTATAAGATAAAACTTTCTGAACTAAAAATTCAGAATGTAAAATGTCTTCTCTCTGTTAACGAGAAATGGGTCTGGCACAAAAGATTAGGGCATGTTAGTATGAGAAGAATATCTCAGATTAACAAACTCAATATGGTCAACGGACTTCCTAATTTGAAGTTCAACTCAGATGCTCTGTGTGAAGCATGTCAGAAAGGAAAATTTGCAAAACCTGCTTTTAAATCCAAAAATGTTGTTTCCACCTCTAAGCCATTAGAACTTATGCACATAGACTTATTTGGACCAGTAAAAACTGCGTCTGTTAGTGGCAAGAAGTATGGGTTAGTGATCGTAGATGACTATAGCAGATGGACATAGGTAAAGTTCTTAAGACACAAGTATGAGTCACACTCTGTGTTCGTTGCATTCTGTAACCAAGTTCAGAATGAAAAGGATCTTAGAATTGTCAAAGTCATAAGTGATCATGGTGGAGAATTTGAAAATAAATATTTTGAATCATTTTTTAATGAAAAAGGCATCTTGCATGACTTCTCTTGTCCTAGAACTCCCCAACAAAATGGATTTGTAGAACTAAAGAACAGAACATTGCAAAAAATAGCCAGAACCATGATCAATGAGACTAACATTGCTAAGATCTTCTGGGAAGAAGCAATTAACACAGCATGTTACATTCAGAATAGAATCTCTATAAGACCTATTCTGGAAAAGACTCCATATGAACTGTGGAAGAACAGAAAGCCCAACATTTCTTATTTCCATCTGTTTGGATGCACTTGTTTCATTCTGAATACTAAAAATTATCTGAACAGGTTTGACTCTAAAGCACAAAAGTGTATTATGTTAGGATACTCTGAACGCTCAAGAGGGTACAAAGTATACAATACAGAAACACAGATTGTTGAAGAGTCAATCAGTGTTAGATTTGATGATAAGCTTGACCCTCAAAAGTCAAAGCAGAATGAATTCTTTGCAGATATAGAAGTTGAATTCACAGGTACTGAAGACAAATCATCAAAATTTCTCAACAGAGACGCTCCAACAACGTCAGAAAGAAATGTTACAAGCAATCCAGCACCTTCTGTTAATCAACTCCATAAAAGGTTTTCCAGAAGCAACATAGCTCACCCAGAAGATAAAATCCTTGGAACGAAGGATGATCCAATCAGAACAAGATCAACATTCAGAAACTCTGAAGAATCCCGCATGGGACTGGTCTCTCTGATTGAACCAACAACCATTGATGAAGCTCTTCTGGACAATGACTGGGTTCTGGCAATGCAGGAGGAACTAAATCAGTTCACCAGAAATGACGTATGGGATCTGGTTCCCAAACCAAAAGGATTCAACGTCATTGGAACAAAGTGGGTGTTCAGAAATAAACTGAACAAGCAAGGAGAAGTCATTAGAAACAAAGCACGACTGGTGGCACAAGGTTATAGTCAGCAAGTGGGGATAGACTATACAGGAACCTTTACTCTAGTCGCCAGGTTAGAATCTATCAGACTCTTAATCTCATTTGCTGTAAACAATGGAATCACTTTGTATCAGATGGATGTCAAAAGTGCATTCCTAAATGGCTATATAGATGAAGAGGTATATATGCACCAACCCCCTGGGTTTGAGAATTCCAAACACCCAGAATATGTTTTCAAACTAAAGAAGTCACTCTATGGTCTGAAAAAAGCTCCCAGAGCTTGGTATGAAAGACTAAGTAACTTCCTATTAGAAAAGGAATTCACCAGAGGGAAAGTGGACACAACCTTGTTCTGTAAGACATTTAAGAATGACACTTTAGTGTGTCAGATTTATGTAGATGACATCATCTTTGGATCCAATAAACCTTCTCTGGGAAGAGAGTTTGCTAAGTGCATGCAGAAAGAGTTTGAGATGAGCTTAATGGGGGAACTAAAATTCTTTCTGGGTATTCAGATAAACCAAACCTCGGAAGGAACTTACATTCATCAGAGCAAATATGTCAGAGAACTTATGAAGAAATTTGATCTCTCAGAATGTAAGCCCTCAAAGACTCCAATGCACCCCACATGCATTCTGGAAAAGGAAGAGGTAAGTAAAAAGGTAGAACAGAAAATCTACAGAGGTATGATTGGCTCTCTCCTTTATCTGACGGCTTCAAGGACTGATATTTTATTCAGTGTTTGCTTATGTGCTAGATTCCAATTAGATCCTAGAGAATCTCACTTAACAGCAGTTAAGAAAATTTTCAAGTATCTTAAAGGTACTACTAATATGGGTTTGTTTTATAGAAAATCCAATGAATACAGCTTAGTAGGATACTGTGACGCTGATTTTGCTGGAGACAGAGTAGAGCGTAAAAGCACTTCTGGAAGCTGCCAGTTTCTGGGAGACAATCTGATCTCATGGACCAGCAAGAGACAGTCCATAATATCATTGTCAATAGCAGAAGCTGAATACATAGCAGCTGCTGGAAGTAGCACTCAAATGCTCTGGATGAAAAGTCAACTTGAAGACTTCAACATATTTGAGAGTAACATTCCTATCTTTTGTGATAACACTTCAGCTATATGTCTTAGTAAGAATCCTGTTTTGCATTCTAGGGCTAAGCATATAGAAATAAAACATCACTTTATTAGGGACTATATTCAGAAAGGGATTCTTACCTTAAAATTTATTGACACAGACCATCAATGGGCTGATGTATTTACAAAACCTCTTTCTGAAGATAGATTCAATTTCATTCTGAAACATCTCAGCATGAAGTTATGCCCAGAATAAAATGTTTTATTTGCATATCTTAACCCTCAGAACTTTATTGTTTTCTGTGAACATCTGATCAACTTGTCTTCAGAAGTTAGAAGTACAGTTGCCTCAGAGTCTATCTACGAAGATCTGAATGTTTCATTTCAAGGATAGAGGCGTGCAGTTCACATCATCAAACATCTATCATCCTCTCACAAGCCACCTTCTGAGGTTGAACAAGCATTCAAATTCTGAAGGGTCCAAGGCTCTGATTGGATGCATTGAGACACTTGTCAGTGGTAACCATTCAAATATCTTTCTAAATCCCCTAATCTCAGGTTTCATTAATGCATATAATCATTACTTATTTTCTTACTTACTGCTTACATTTTCAAAAAACCTATTTAAACTCAATTTACTATTTCATTCATTCACTTTTACTCTCTTCTATATTCTCTCTTGTTTCAAGTTTTGTTTTCAAAAACCCTTTCCATCTTCTTCAACGAACCCGTGTGAACAATGGCATCATCATCAAGCCTCAAGAATCTCAGTGCTCCTGAATCTTCTTCAACGGAACAATATGAAGAACCCATTATAACACTTCTCACTCCTGTTGACAACCTAGAAGTTCTCTCTAGAGTTAATCATTGATTTTGAGAGTTTACAAGAAAATGGGTTTAATCTCTATGAAGACGTAACTGCACAGGGTTGGAACAGATATTTTGACTGTCTGTTGGGTCCAACGTTTCCCATTCTCGTCAAAGAGTTCTGGATTCATGCTACCTCATCCAACCACCAGGTTACTTCATATGTTATGGGAAAGAAAATAGTGATAACATAAGATCTTATTGGGAAACTCATTGGATACAATGGTGGTGGAGTCAGATGCATTGATATGGGTGATAGATGTTCAGACCTAAAATCTATTGCCAAGGAAATTTTCACTTCTGGATAGCCATCCAGCAAGATCAGAGACTTGAAGGATCATCACAGAATCTGGGCTAGAATAATTTTGGGATGTATCAATCACAGGAAGCCTACAAGCTCTCCTGATTACATCAATATTGATCAGTAGTTTCTGATCTACTTCATTGCAAAGAAGACCAAGATAAACCTTCCACACTTGCTCTTCAACCATCTCAGAACAAGTGTGAAAGAGACAAGAGAAGAAGAAAGAACTAAGAGGGATTGGATTCCCTTAGGAAGACTGATATCAGATATTCTAACAGAAAACAGGTTGATAGAACATCTGACAGAGGCTCGAGAAATAAGCACTTTGGAAGCAACTGTTGGGAAGCCTTTGAACACCAAGAATCTGAAGAAAATGAAGATCATTGAGAACATTAATAAGGAACCAACTCTTTCTTCTCATGAGACCATTACTTCTAGGAGAATCCCTCTGAAGGATTTTCCACTATTTTCTGAGATAGATGCCTCCCCAGAAATCATAGTCAGATACCTTGAAGCTTGCAAGGTTGATGGGACTGCTCTAGAAATCAACATTCAAGATCTGCACAGGCCAGCTCCAGAGGTTGTGCTAAAGAAATCCAAAAAGAGGAAAGCAGCAGGAGAAGGATCCTCTCAAAAGGCACCTAAAGTTGCGAAAACAAAAGGTAATCCATCTTCTATTTCTGTTATAGAATCAATAGTTGTTACAACATATGAAACCATTCCCCCTCAACCAATAGAAAATCCTTCACCCCAAACATTTGAGGATTTTGACATAGAGTTTGATCCATTTGTAACTCTAGGAAATTTTTTGAGTGAACCTCACTCCCCCAATCAAAATCCAAACCCAGAACATCATCAACCAGAACTTGCCAAAGTTCTATCAGACATTGAACTGTTTGATCAAGATTTTTTCTCACCAATACCAGAAAACCCAAACACTCAATCTCCATTCCCAGAAAATCCAAACTCTCAACAACAACCAGAAAATCCACAACCACACTCTCCTCAACCAGAACATCTGAACCCCAACTCACCACAACCAGAAAATAGACACTCTCTCTCTCCACCTTCTGAAAACCCATCTTCTGAAATTCCTGAACCAGAAACTCAACATGCCTCCGCAAACCAATATGAAGACTCTCCTTCAGGTTCTGATACCACTATCCTAATCCCTGGAATAACAGAACCCCTTTCGGTTCTCTTACCTCTCACTATTCATGATATTACAGAAATCCCTTCACCATATGAATCCACACCACCAAACACCCCTAACACACCAATTCTAATTCCTGACTCTCCCACTCCTTCACCCATCAACCATCCAGCTGACAACCTCAGAACTGTCATTGATCCACTAGTGCTGGACATACTAGCTTCCACCTCACACAAAATTGCCATTACCAAACCTAAACCAACCGTAATCAAATCAGATGTTGGTAAGATTCTGTTGATTTTTTAAACAGAAATGTAGGAATGGATCAATTATTTGAAGCAAGCAAGCCTTGACCGACTAGATTGTGAGGGATTGACCTTAAAGCCTAGTAACATTATGGTAAGGGCTTTTGATGGGTCAAAGAGAATGGTGCATCGAGAAGTGGACATCCCCGTTAAAGTAGGTTCCCAATCTTTGGAGTCCACTTTCTATGTAATGGACATTCGGCTGTTATACTCTTGTTTGTTGGGTCGTCCTTGGATCCATGAAGCTGCGGTTGTTACTTCTACACTGTACCAAATGCTGAAGTATCCAGTAAAAGGGAAGATTGTCATTGTGCATGGTGAAGAGGAGTATATGGTGAGCCACCTTAACTCCTTCAGGTACGTAGAGATGGACGGGGAATTCATAGAGACTCATTTCCTGAACTTTGAAGAGGTTCCCCAGATCTTGGCATCGATTGAAACTACTACCAGCAATAAACCCCCTCTGAAGATGGCTTCCCTCAAAGACGCCAGAGCAGTGGTTGAAGAAGGTGGGTATACCAATTTGGGACAACTCCCTGATTTTACTCACAAAACTGACAAGTTTGGTTTGGGCTTTACTTCAGGAGCTCAAATGGTTGTTCGACGCGCTCGGGCTGGAGGACCTCCCCTACGCATCAGCAATCAGGGAATTAATGCCATTGAAGACAGTGAGGAAGACTCTGGCATTGATAGATGGATCTACCCAACTACCAACGGTGGACTGAGTTGTTAGAACATAGTTTGATTCTACAACCCTTAATTAGAGTTTTGATTATAACAAACACAAAGAACAAATATGCACTCTAAAATTGTGTTACTATGTATGCAGAAGTTCTGACCAAAGCAGCATCAGAAGTTAAAGCTACAGAAGCTTTCACGCTGAGGTAATCAGAATCTGCACTGAAGAATGATGATCAGAACATGCGCTGAAGTGAAGAATACTCTGATTTTGAACAGAAGGTTCAGATACAATCAGATTCTCACAACTCTAAGTCATCAATGTTCTGAAGCAATTGCAGCATACAAGATTGTGAGATTTTGAAGCGTTACTATTCAATCAAGACAGCATCACTTGTAACAGCTTCATTCATACAAGATCTTCTCAATATGGAAACTTCTTTAATGTCCATTATCACGCTTAATGTTGGACAGAATTCCATTGCCTATATAAACAAGCTAAGAGATCAAATCGTTAACGATTTTTCCTACGCTAGTGAAATTCATCTAAAAAGGCTGCAAGCTTACATACTTATTTTTCTACGCTTTAATTTGTGTAAAATATCACAGTTGTGGTAACTGTTTTTGTAACGAAAAACAATCATACGCAGAATTGTTGTATCTTGATTAAGACAGTTTTTCCTAGGGATTAACTGGATTGTGGTTGTACTCAAGAGGACTTTGACAGTTGTCAAATTAGTGATTGCAATCAGTTTTTGATTAGTGGATTAAGTCCTCGTTGGAGAGAGGCGAAATCACCTTGACGGGTGGACTGCAGTAGTTTGAGATCAAACGAACCAGGATAAAAATATTGTGTCATTGCGCATTTGATTTCAAGTTTTTCAATTCAACCCCCCCCCCCCCCCCCCCCCCCTTCTTGTGTTTTTCACTTCTTCACGAGTAACTTGACGGCTAGGGACTTTATACCAGTTTCTTTTATTCTGCAGTAATTGTCTTACTTGTTTTGAGATTTATAATAAACAATTTAAAGACTACAGCCTTGTGCCTTGTCCGAGGCACATTGGCTTTGATTGTGAGGGATATTATTTGTCATTTCATATATCATCAATAAAACATTGGACGTTCCTTACATACAAATTTTGTGCTCTCTGTTTATATTTTCTGTTTTCACTTTATCAAAATAGCTATGCTCTTACACACACTCACGTATCATACTGCAGATCCATATCCACTCTGGATCCCATTGATAACAGCTCTGCTACTGCTAGTTATGATTTCGAAAATCCGATCAACAAAGCCGAGGACGAGGGTGAGGATGATTGTGAGGTGCCTAGAGAACTTGCTAGAGTATTACAGCAGGAAGAAAGGGCTATACATCCTCATGAAGAGCCAGTTGAGACGATAAACCTAGGCACGAAGATAGACAGAAAATAAGTCAAGATCGACGCAATTCTAGAAGTTAAGATCAAACAGTGGTTGATACAAATGTTGTACGACTACGTTGAGATCTTCGCCTGGTCATATGAAGACATGCCAGGTTTACACGCTGATATTGTGGTACATCGTCTCCCGACTAAGGAAGACTTTCCTCTGGTTAAACAGAAGGTCCGCCGTATGCACCTTGAAATTTCAAAAAGATCAAGGCAGAGGTCATGAAGCAGTTTGACGCAGGGTTCTTAGTTGTCACCTCCTATCCATAGTGGGTTGCTAACATCGTTCCGGTACCTAAGAAAGACGGAAAGGTACGGATGTGCGTGGATTACAGAGATCTGAACAGGGAAAGCCCCAAGGATGACTTCCCACTTCCTCACATTGACGTTCTGGTTGACAACACCGCGCAGCATAAAATATTCTCCTTCGTGGATGGTTTCTCTGGCTACAACAAGATCAAGATGGCTCCTGAAGACATGGAGAGACAACCTTTGTCACACAGTGGGGCACCTTCTGTTACAAGGTGATGCCTTTTGGGTTGAAGAATACTGGGGCAACTTATCAGCGCGCCATGGTCGCTTTATTCCACAATATGATCCACCATGAGATCGAGGTTTATGTTGATGACATGATATCCAGGTCTCAAACCGAGCAAGAGCACCTTGATCATTTACAAAAGTTGTTTGACAGGTTAAAGACATACAAGTTGTGGTTGAATCCGAACAAGTGCATCTTCGGGGTAAGGTCTGGTAAGCTCATGACAAAGGCATCCAAGTAGATCCTACGAAGGTAAAGGCCATACAAGAAATGCCAGCTCCCCGTATAGAGAAGGAAGTTAGAGGTTTCTTGGGATGTTTGAATTATATCGCTAGGTTCATTTCACATCTAACTGCTACTTGTGAGCCCATTTTCAAGCTTCTGAAGAAAGATCAAGTGGTAAAGTGGAATGACGAATGCCAGGAAGCTTTCGAAAGAATCAAGGAATACCTTCAAGAACCGCCAATTTTGATGCCTCCGGTTGAAGGAAGACCTTTGATATTGTACTTAACAGTGCTAGACAATTCAATAGGGTGTGTGATGGGGCAGCATGACGAGTCTGGTCGAAAATAGCACGCAATATACTACCTTAGCAAAAAGTTTACCGACTGTGAGACACGATACTCATTGCTCAAGAAAACTTGATGCCCTTTGGCATGGGTTGCTCGCCGACTAAGACAGTATATGCTGACCCACACTACTTTGGTGATATCTAAGATGGATCCAATCAAATACATCTTCGAGAAACCCGCTCTCTCCGGAAGAATAGTAAGATGGAAGATTATCTTAACTGAGTATGATATACAATATACAACCCAGAAAGAAATCAAGGGGAGTGTATTGGCTGATCATTTAGATCATCAGGCCATGGATGACTACCAGTCCATGAATTTTGAGTTCCCGAATGAGAATATTATGCTAGTGACTGACTACGAAGAACCTGGACCAGATGAAGGACCCGAAGAGGGATCTCAATGGACTATGGTTTTTGACCGAGCTTTGAATGCACTTGGTAATGGCATCGGCGCTGTAATTATATCTCTTGAGGGCTGTCATACTCCTTTCATCGCCCGACTATGTTTCAACTGCACTAACAACATGGTGGAGTATGAAGCCTGCATCATGGGTCTCAAGGCCGCTATTGACCTCAGGATCAAGTTCTTGGATGTTTTCGGGGATTCAGCCTTGGTAATAAGTCAGATCCAAGGCGAATGGGATACGAAGCATCCGAATCTCATCCCATACAAAGAGCACATGCTGACATTGCTTCCACACTTTTAGGAGGTAACTTTTGAACATTTCCCGCGAGAGGAAAATCACTTAGTGGACGCGCTAGCTACCATGTCTTCTATGTTCAAAGTCAGGTGGGACAATGAAGCTCCCCGAATCACCATTGAGAGGTTAGATGAACCAGCACATTATTGTGAAGTTGATATTGAAGAGGTAGCAGATAAACCCTGGTTTCATGAAGTCAAAAGGTATCTTGAGGCTCAAGAGTATCCCGAAGGGGCATCTGTCAACGATAAGAAGTTTCTGAGAAGGTTCACTGCAAAGTTCTTCCTCAGTAATGGAATCCTCTACAAGCACAATCATGACTCTACCTTACTATGGTGTATAGACAAGAGCGAAGCAGAGAGGATTATGACAGATCTACATGAAGGTACCTTCGGAACCCATTCCAGTGGACATACCATGGCTAAGAAGATCCTACGGGCAGGATATTACTGGTCCACTATGGAAGCAAATTGTTATCAGCACTCCCGAACGTGTCATAAGTGCCAAATCTACACTGATAAGGTGCATGTGCCTCCGGTTCCCTTGAACGTCTTGACAGCTCCGTGGCCCTTTGCAATGTGGGGCATTGACGTGATCAGAGAAATCAGGCCCACTGCTTCCAATGGAAATTGCAACATCCTAGTGGCCATTGATTACTTCACGAAGTGGGTTGAGGCGGCCTATTTTGCTACTGTGACCAAGAACATTGTGGCGCGGTTTATCTGACATAATCTAATTTGTCGGTATGGTGTTCCAGAGAGAACTATTACTGATAATGGTACGAATCTCAACAACACAATAATCACCGAGCTCTGTAAATAGTTCAAGATACAGCATCATAACTCTTCTCCCTACCATCTGAAGATGAATGGCGCTGTTGAAGCGGCTAACAAGAACATCAAGAAAATTGTACATAAAATGACGGTGACATACAAAGACTGGCATGAGATGTTACCATTTTCTCTTCATGAGTACCGTACCTCAGCACGAACATCGACGGGGGAAACACCATATTCTCTGGTATATGGCATGGAGGCAGTCCTACCCATCAAAGTCCAGATACCTTCTCTCAGGATTATGAACTATGCGGGTTTGAACGAAGACGACTGGATCCAAACTCGACTTGATCAGCTAAATATAATCGACGAGAAGAGACTTACTGCTATCTGTCATGGTCAGACGTATCAAAAGCGAATGGTCAAGGCTTTTAACAAGAAAGTCAAACGTCAAGAATATCAAGTCGGGGATCTAGTGATCAAACACATCATACTGAAGATGTGAAAAACACAAGAAGGGGGGTTGAATTGTTAAAACTAGAAATCAAATGCAGACAACACGTTATTTTTATCCTGGTTCGTTTGATCTCAAACTACTCCAGTCCACCCGTCAAGGTGATTTCGCCTCTCTCCAACGAGGTCTTAATTCACTATATTCAACTGAATACAAAACTGCTTTAACAAATTCTAAAGCCTTCTTGAGTCTAAACCACAGACCAGTTTCTCAAGGAAATTCTTTCTTACAGATAACTGAACAATTATGTGTGTTTGATGTTTTCTACAAAAAACTATATATCACAATTGTGATAATACACAAATGAAGCTTATGTGAAACTAGATTGCTAGAACTATAGAGTAAGCAGTTGAGAGCTTTAACAAACTGATTTAGTCAGGACGAAGATGATTATTGGCTTTAGGCGTGTAGAGTATTGTAGAGCATTAGCCATTTCACTTCTCACTGATTTGTTTAAATACTTCTTGGAAAAGATACATTGATGCCAATAATTCCATTTCAATTCTCATTACGTTCTTTCCATTTTGAGAAGATCTTTGTCTTGGAATAATGCCGTTGGTAATTAATCTGCCTTGAATGCAGTACCGTTGAAACTTCAGAATGTTCTGCGTAATGAAGATCTGAGTGTTCTTGGCTTTAGCTTATTCTGGTGCTTCAGAGTGCTGATGACGTGATTAGGAACTTGATCAGAATCAGAGTATGTTAAGCGCAGATTTTGTTCATCAGACTTCAGCGTAAGCACATGTGTTGATCTTCTGATGCTGATGTTGATACTGATGTTCTGCTTCTGATTGCATTAGAGTTTCCTTTAAATACACAACATAATTTTAAAGTAGCATCTATGTCTCATATAAAACTCATAATATTTAATCTTGTATTTTGTTATCATCAAAACTCTAACTGAGGGTTGTAGAATCAAACTATGTTCTAACAATCTCCCCCTTTTTGATGATGACAAAAACTAGATTTTTTCAATTAAAATAAAATGATGAAAGTATCAGAGTTTAAGGATAAAAAGGAAACAGTGTCAGAGATAATCCATTAACGAGAAAAAGGTATCAGAGCTAAGAGAGTAAGGAATAAAAAGTATCAGAGTAATGATGAGAAAAACTCCCCCTGAGTTGATTATTTCCCTTTGATTCCTTAAGACCTTGAGCTTCAGAACTTTATTGAACCTTTCTTTGAGCATCAGAATTTTGCTTCATCACAGTTCATCAGATTTTTGTACCTGTAAGCTTTTCAGAACAGCAAATATATATGAATGTTAGAATGTTTGAGACTTTTGTCTCAGTAAACCGTTATTGAAAAATATCATTCTTTCTCCCCCTTTTTGTCAGCGATCAAAAAGCATAAATAAGCAGAGTTAAAAAGATCAGAGTAAAAACACGTTTGTATTAAAACAGAAATATTGCTTGAAAAGGAAAGTAAGGGTAAAAGTTGTGAATGTGTGTTAATGGTGTTTAAATAGATTTTGAAAAAGTTTTTGAAAACATAAACGCTTAAGAGAGAGAAATAAATCATGATTAATAGCATTAATTGATTGCTGATTTTAGGGGATTTAAGAAAGATACTTAAACGGTTACTAGTGACATGTGTCTCAATGAAACCAATCAGCGCTTTGCCTTTTCAGAAGCGTGAACGCGTGTTCAGCCTCAGGAAACAGCTGATGACTGGATGACACTTGTTTGCTTTGAGTGAACATCACTTCTATCCTTGAACTGAAGAGCTCAGAGCTTCATGGATAGATCTGATACAATCTGCATTTCTAAAGACTCTGAAAAAGGATTGATCAGAAGTTCACAGAGTAATAAACATAATTCTGAAGGTTAATATATAAAATTAAAACAGTTTTATTCTGGACAGAGCTTCATGCTGAGATGATTCAGAATGAAGTTGAACCTATCTTCAGAAAGTGGTTTTGTAAAGATATCAGCCCATTGATGGTTTGTATCAATAAATTTTAAGTTTAAGATTCCTTTCTGAATATAGTCCCTAATAAAATGATGTTTTATTTCTATATGCTTAGCCCTAGAATGCAAAATTGGATTTCTACTTAAGCAAATGGCATAAGTGTTATCACAGAGGATAGGAATGTTACTCTCATAAATCTGGAAGTCCTCAAGTTGAGTTTTCATCCAGAGCATTTGTGTGCTGCATCCAGCTGCTGCTATGTATTCAACTTCTGATGTTGATAGAGCAATGGTGGATTGTCTTTTGCTGGACCACGAGATCAGATTTTCTCCCAGAAACTGGCAGCTTCCAGAAGTGCTTTTACGTTCAACTCTGTCTCCAGCAAAGTCAGCATCACAGTAACCTACTAAGCTGTAATCACTAGATTTTCTATAAAACAAACCCAGATTAGTAGTACCTTTCAGATACTTGAAAATTCGCTTAACAGCTGTTAAGTGAGATTCTCTAGGATCTGATTGGAATCTTGCACAAATGCATACACTGAATAAAATATCAGGCCTTGAAGCTGTAAGATAAAGAAGAGAACCAATCATACCTCTGTATACTTTCTGTTCTACCTTTTTGCTTACATCTTCTCTTTCCAGAATGCACGTGAGATGCATTGGAATCTTTGATGGCTTACATTCTGAGAGATCAAATTTCTTCAGAAGTTCTCTGACATATTTGCTCTGGTGAATGTAAGTTCCTTCTGGGGTTTGATTGATCTGAATGCCCAGAAAGAATTTCAGTTCCCCCATTAGGCTCATCTCAAATTCTGCCTGCATACACTTAGCAAATTTTCTTCCCAGAGAGGGATTAGTAGATCCAAATATTATATCATCAACATAAATCTGGCAGACTAAAATGTCATTCTTAACTGTCTTACAGAATAAGGTTGTGTCCACCTTCCCTCTGGTGAATTCCTTTTCTAACAGGAAGTTACTTAGTCTTTCATACCAAGCTCTGGGAGCTTGTTTCAGACCATACAGTGACTTCTTTAGTTTGAAAACATATTCTGGATTTTTTGAACTTTCAAAACCAGGGGGTTGGTGCACATATACCTCTTCTTCTATATAGCCATTTAAGAATGCACTCTTGACATCCATCTGATACAGAGTGATGCCTTTATTAACATCAAAAGAAATTAAGAGTCTGATAGATTCTAACCTGGCGACTGGAGCAAAGGTTTCTGTATAGTCTATCCCCTCTTGCTGACTATAACCTTGTGCTACCAATCGTGCCTTGTTTATGATGACTTCACCTTGTTCATTCAGTTTGTTTCTGAACACCCATTTAGTTCCAATGACGTTGAATCCTTTTGGTTTAGGAACTAGATCCCATACGTTATTCCTTGTGAATTGATTCAGCTCCTCTTGCATTGCTAGAATCCAGTCGTTGTCCAGAAGTGCTTCATCAATTGAAGATGGTTCAATCAGAGAAACAAGTCCCATGAGGGATTCTTCAGAGTTTCTGAAGCTGGCTCTTGTTCTGATTGGATCTTCCTTTCTTCCTAAGATAGTTTCTTCTGGGTGATCCATGCTGCTTCTGGATGGTCTTTTCTGAGGTTGATCAGCAGAAGATGCTGGATTGCTTGCAGTGCCTCTTTCTGATGTTGAGGGAGTGTCTATGTTAAGAGCTTCTGATGACTTGTCTTCAGTACCTGTGAATTCAACTTCCATACCTGCAAATACTTCATTCTGCTTTGACTTTTGAGAGTCAAGCTTATCATCAAAACGAACACTGATTGATTCTTCCACAATCTGTGTTTCTGTATTGTATACTCTGTACCCTCTTGAGCGTTCAGAGTATCCTAACATAATACACTTCTGTGCTTTAGAGTCAAACTTGTTCAAATAATTTTTAGTATTCAAAATAAAGCAAGTACATCCAAATGGATGAAAATATGAAATGTTGGCCTTTCTGTTCTTCCACAATTCATATGGAGTCTTTTCCAGAATAGGTCTTATGGAGATTCTATTTTGAATGTAGCACGCTGTGTTTATCGCCTCTGCCCAGAAGATCTTAGCAACGTTAGTCTCATTGATCATGGTTCTGGCCATTTCTTGCAATGTTCTGTTCTTTCGTTCTACAACTCCATTTTGCTGGGGAGTTCTAGGACAAGAGAAATCATGCAGAATGCCTTTGTCATTAAAAAATGATTCAAAATCTTTGTTTTCAAACTCTCCACCATGATCACTTCTGACTTTGACGATTCTAAGATCCTCTTCATTCTGAACTTGGTTACAGAAGGTGACAAACATAGAGTGTAACTCGTCCTTGTGTCTTAAGAACTTTACCCATGTCCATCTGCTATAGTCATCTACGATTACTAACCCATACTTCTTGCCACTGACTGAAGCAGTTTTAACTGGTCCAAATAAGTCAATGTGCAGAAGTTCTAATGGCTTAGAGGTGGAAACAACGTTTTTAGATTTGAAAGCAGGTTTAGCAAACTTGCCTTTCTGACATGCTTCACACAGAGCATCTGAATTGAACTTCAGGTTAGGAAGTCCTCTGACCAGATTGAGTTTGTTAATCTGAGATATTCTTCTCATACTAACATGCCCCAATCTTCTATGCCAGACCCATTGCTCGTTGTTAACAGACAGAAGACACTTTACATTCTGACTTTTCAGTTCAGAAAGTTTGATTTTGTAAATGTTGTTTCTCCTCTTTCCATTAAACAGGATAGTCCCATCTTTCTGACTAACAGCTTTACATGAATTTTGATTAAAGATTATATCATAACCGTTATCACTTAATTGACTTATGGATAACAGGTTATGCATTAATCCATCTACTAATAAGACATTACTGATAGAGGGAAGATTTCCGTTACCTACTGTGATCGGTGGATCTGGAACTGACTGTTTAACGCTGGATCGCAAAATGTCGCGGAAGCAAGAGTCGCCACCGTCTTTTATTTTCTCCAAATGGAAAGGACAAAAGCACAGAAAAATTCCTTAAAGAGATTGCTCTCGGTTCGGGAGGTAGGTTATAGAAAGGGAAGGTGTTAGCACCCTTTCTATCCATGGTTATCCATGGGCTCTTAGATACTTGCTCACTTGTGTTTTCAAAATGGTTTGTTTGCTTTTCAACTGTGGGTTTTAAAAAGTTTCTTTGAAAATTCCAGTTCGACTCTTGTATCGGTCCTCAAGAGTGTTTGAAAAATTGCTTTCGAAAGCTTTTGAAAAGGTGTCGGTGTGAAAAGTATTTTTGAATTTGTTTTTGAAATTAGAGCAAGTATCTAGAGTCGTCTACCTACCCTAAGGAATTCATCTGTGTAAATGTCCTTTAAAGTAGCGCCATCCCACCATTGAGAGGTAGGTAGCACCACCGTTGGAGGTGTTCGGGTCAATTCGAGGTTCGGGACATGGTGATCACCGGAGCAATAGGAAGACACCTTAGAAGCTACCCTCATGCCAGGTTCCCGGATCATGAGGACTTACTAAGACATCCTCTACTCGACGATCACCTTTCGAGAGGCAAGGCAACAGTGAAGCGTACCCTAGGGATGGTGTGTGATTTGTGTGTCATGTTCATTTACATTTATCTTGTTCATGTCGGGGGTGATCTACGCGTTGCTTTTATTTTGACATTCATTCTTGCATGCAATTTATTAGCAGTTAAAAAGTTGCGAGAAATATAAAGTTCCTAAACTATTACAAAGGCGCGGGTCCACATCGCCAAATTAAATCCAGGACCCGATTTGACATAAAGTAAAGTAAAGTGCGAGAAATATAAAATGTCTAATTTACACGGCTTTGGGAGAATTACATGAATATTATAAGAACGAAAATAAAAAATGCGAGGAGAATTAAAATCGAAAGCGAGGGCGTTGGACCCTTTTTAATGAAATTAAATTATGATTAACAAATTAATTAAATTAAAGTAAAAAGGAAATTATTTTTTAGTTTTTTTGTATTTATGGATTTTTATGAGAATTAAATGGAATTAAAAAGTTAATTAACCCTAATTCTAGTTATTTTTAATTTATTCAGAAAAGCATTTAAAATTTAATCTAAAGTTAACCTAATTAATTAATACAATTTTATTTACGAAAATAATGATAATTAATAATTAATAATTAATATGGTGAAAAAAGGGAAAAAAAATAAAAGTGCTTAAAACCCTAATTCTACCAATTTTTAAGTTTATTGAAAAATATTAAAATTAATCCTAGAATTTAAAACTAAATTAATTGATACAATTTATTTACAAAGATATTAAAATAAAATATGTTTTGTTTTTGTCTTTTCTGGTTTTTATATTATTTTTATATTTTATGAAAATAAATTAATTTAAAGATCTAAATAAAAATTAAACAAAACAGATAAAATAGAAAAATATGAAAAAAAAGAATAAAAAAGCAAACCATGGGGGGTTCTGTCCCCAAACTGGAGGTATAATTCAGTAATTCTGGCCCAATAGCCCTTGGCCTTGTTGACTTTCATGCTGGCGTGTGGCACCTCTGACTCATGCCCATGGTATTCTTCAAACGTTGGCCTTTGGATTGCCCTCAGTGGCCATGTGGCACGTTTGGATCAGGGGTTGTATGGTGAACCATGGGATTGAAGCTGCATAGGATTATGTTGAAACAAAATATATGAATAAAGCATGGGGGGACCTGGGAATCGAACCCAGGTCCCAGTGGTTATAGGACAACGCACCAACCATCTGCACCATTTGCTTTCTTTGTAACCTTAGTGGATAATAAACAATATCTATAATAAAACACGCTAGTGGCAATTAACTCAAAAACGCGCTAAATTTTGAATGGACCGTTCATGTTGTGACACCTACGCATCTTCTCCAATTGCTCTGCGTTTTCCTGAAAAAAAGAAACAAGATTGCGGGGGTTTTAAACCCCCACTATATGCTGTGTACAAAAATAGCGATTAGGAATCCTTTGGTCATAAATTGATCGCGAGCTAAGCATTAAGTTCGTATGAAGCTCCTGGTTCCAACGATGCCACTTAGGTTAGCTAATTTTTTCCCAGGCGTAAAGCCCTAATTCGTGGCTCCTGCAACCCTAAAAAACAACAATGGCAATTCTCTATACAAGCAGTTTTAATTTAATTCAGTGATGCCATGAGTTTTGTTGAGTTCATATTAGCATAAAACAAACGTTAGAATGCATGAATATGGCCTGAATGACAAAACACGATTATGCAAAAAAGATGGAACAGCTTGACTTCTATGTACCAATTCCTGAGGTTGGAAGCGTGGAAAAGTATTCAGGCAGGTTCAAAGGTGTCCTAGGAAGCTTTTGGGATCAAAATTTCCCTTTGAATCGTCCTCCAAGGCAGATTTCAGTTTTTGATTTTTTTGACAAAAGTGCAAGCTTGGTTCTTGAGATAGGGCGCAGCATTCAGGTCCTTTCCACTAGGGTTTGCTTCTGGCTTATGTATGGAATGATTAGGGTAAAGATTTTGATCCAAAAACCCTTTGCATTGATGGAAGGATATTTGATTTTCATGGCATATCTTCCAAATCTTTTTCCATGAATATTTGATTCCAATCATGGCAAAACCTTCCAAAAATGATTATGCACGAATCCTAAGCCTTTAAGGAGTGTTTATTCTGCACAAAAAGATTTGAAAACTTTGGTTTAGTATTTTTCCATATTTTATTTAATTTAAATGAATTAATTGTAATTTAAAAATTCAAATAAATAAATAAAAATGATGAATAAATCCCCTTTGGGCCAAATGGTCGTGCACATGCTTTGGATGATGAATCTTGGAAGAAAATGTGGCCCATTAGCAATTTTAAGGCATTTGAAGCAAAGTTGACTTTTCAAAATACCCAAAAATTTCCCAACTTCCACAAGGCATATCTTGCTCAATTTTTAAGCTTTGCTCATGTTCTTGGACATTTTGGAAAGGTCTTGAAGTCCTTTAACCAATTCCTTTGGTCCCATGGAATTTTGATTTACCAATCTTAAGTTATGGCCTTTGACTTAAAGTCCCTTTTTGTTGACTTTTAAAAATGACCTATAATGTTGAAATTGATAACTTTTTGTGAGAGCATTTCTTGGACTTGAAGTGTGAAGAGGATTTATAGGAAATGTCTTTCTCTTCAAAATGAGCTTTGTATGGGATTTTTCTGATAAACCATGTGGAAGTTATGCCTTGGTCAAGTTACAGTTGACTTTTTCAATTGTCCAAATATGGAAACTTTTGCATTTTGAGACCTTTTGAGCCAAGCTTTGAGAATCATGATCAAGCATTGATCAAATGATGTTTATGGCTTTAAAATGAGATGTTGACCAAAAATTTGAACTTTTGACTGTCAAATGACCATTTTGCCCCTACAGTTGACTGTAGTGCAATTAGGGTTTTTGACTGTGCAATCTTGTGTTGTAAGTCTTGAAACTTGGTATGAGGATGCTTGACCATGTTTATAGGCATGTGGGACTTGATTGGACCCTTGGAAACTTCATTTTCTTTGTCAGAACCAAAACCCTAGTTTTTGACTGTTAGGAGGCCCTTGAACTGTGCAACCCTTGGGGAGATTTTGAAGCATGATCTTTGCAATTCTTGAAGAATATGGGAGGGTAAATTTTGGGGTACAACAGTTGCCCCTGTTCAATCTTCTTAAACCTGAGGATGTAGATTGGCTGACGTGCCTTTCGTAATCCGAAGGTGGAAGATGATTGAACACTAGAGTGCCCAAAAATGTGCGCTCACATAGTAGTGTGATGGTGGGAATGGGCTTACAGATGCCATTTGGAGATTGATGGATAGGATGATGGGCTTACAGATGCCATGCTAAGAGGTGATGGATAGGTGGATGGGCTTATAGATGCCATCTGGATGTTGATCGCGTAAGAGATTCCTTAGCGAGAACTTGCGTACCTGCAAAAGAAAAATGATTACCTGACTCGTTACAAGAGTTGGTCTTCAGATTCTTTGTATAGATGTGTCCTGACTGGTTACAGGAGCTGGATCTGGAGCTTCAAAAGGGTGATGAATGAACCAGGGATGGTTACTACCTCAACGGGACGGTGAGAGAACCTTGGACGATTACTACCTCAACAGGGACGCTGAGAGAACCTTTGGCGACTTCAACCTCAACAGTATCGCTGAGAGAATCTTGGGTGACTTCTACCTCAACAGTAACGCTGAGAGAATCTTGGGCGACTTCTACCTCAACAGTAACACTGAGAGAATCTTGGGTATCTTCTACTGAGTCTTTATCAGGAAAATCTGTCAGGGGTCGATTTAGCTGGACTAGAGAAGGCCTTTGACTGGATAAGAAACAGGAAAATCTTAGGGTCGATTTAACTGAACCTGTCTAGGTCTTGAAATCTTCAACTGGATAAGAAACAGGGAGATCTTAGGGTCGATCTGACTGAACCAGAGAAGGCCTTTGACTGGATAAGAAACAGAAAAATCTTAGGGTCGATTTAACTGAACCGGTCTAGGTCTTGAAATGTCTTCAACTGGATAAGAAACAGGGAGATCTTAGGGTCGATCTGACTGAACCAGAGAAGGCCTTTGACTGGATAAGAAACAGGAAAATCTTAGGGTCGATTTAACTGAACCGGTCTAGGTCTTGAAATCTTCAACTGGATAAGAAACAAGGAGATCTTAGGGTCGATCTGACTGAACCAGAGAAGGCCTTTGACTGGATAAGAAACAGGAAAATCTTAGGGTCGATTTAACTGAACCGGTCTAGGTCTTGAAATCTTCAACTGGATAAGAAACAGGGAGATCTTAGGGTCGATCTGACTGAACCAGAGAAGGCCTTTGACTGGATAAGAAACAGGAAAATCTTAGGGTCGATTTAACTGAACCGGTCTAGGTCTTGAAATATAGTTGAGAACTTAACTGAATCTTTCCTGAAAGGTAAAGGTCAGTCATATACAAGTCATGATATGGATCAAGCAATGATGTTCTCAATATAAATGAGATTTGTGAGATATGATGCGTAGATGCATGCTATAATGTATGAAAATATGATGTTTATGAATGTATCTTTTTCGTCTAGGAAAGTAAATCCTTGACGGGTGCCGGGAAGTCATATCCTGGGCTGATGTTGAAGAATAGATTTTTGCCTCCGCTGGGGATGATAGTTGCAAGAATACCGGTAGGAGAAGATGACTCCGTTGGGGAATGAACTTGGCGAATGGATTACTCTGCGGGGAGAAAAGTACTCTAGCGATCTTGCTGGGAAGCAATACTCTGTGGGGAGAGAGGTACTTTGTTGAAATGTTGATGATAACTCCGCTGGGGATACCGTCGTTGTGTTGGAAGTATTAATATATCTCGCTGGGGATAAGAAGACTTCGTCGAGGATGGTCTTTCCGTGGCTTTTGGCTGAGGATAACCCAGTTATATCCTGGTAGGGAAATAACTCTTTGAATAAAGCCGGGAGACGCGTTCATGCTCTGCGAGGATAAGCTTCCAGAATCTACTGGGGATAAGCTTACTGCTTGGGGAGATGAATTCCAACTTTTCCTGGGGAAATCTTGATTGGACTCTCCTGGGGAAATTTTGAACTATAATTTTTGTAAGCTGAAAGAGGGAACCTATGTAGGGTTACCTGATGATGAGCTCGTGTAAAACCGCATCTTGGAAAGAAGGACACCTGTGTAGGGTTACTTTGAGGTTGGGCTCATGTGGAGCTGCATTTGGAGTTGAAGGAAACCTGTGTAGGGTTTACTGACAATGAGTCCGTATAAAACTGCATCCTTGAAAATAGAGGACCTGTGTAGGGTCTCTTTATGACGAGTCCGTGTAAAACTACATCTGGAGTTTTGAGAAGGAAACCTGTGTAAGGTTTACTGATGACGAGTCCGTGTAAAACTATGTCTGGAAAGAGATAACCTGTGTAGGGTTACTTCGGGATAAGTTCGTGTAAAACTTATGGAGGAACCGGGGTAAGGTTACTGCAGGATAAGTTCGTGTAAAACTTCTAGATGAACCGGGGTAAGGTTATCTTGAGATAAGTCCGTGTAAGACTTCTGGAGGAACCGGGGTAAGGTTACTGCAGGGTAAGTTCGTGTAAAACTTCTTGATGAACCGGGGTAAGGTTATCTTGGGATAAGTCCGTGTAAGACTTCTGGAGGAACCGGGGTAAGGTTTCTTGTGGAGGGTGAGTCCGTGTAAGACTTTGTCTGAAAATTGAGAAGGAACCGGTGTAGGGTTACTTTGATGATAAGTCCGTGTAAGACTTTTTCTGAAAGAAAAGGAACCGGTGTAGGGTTGCCTGTGGATGATCAAGTAGATGATTGTCCTGTTTAGCTTCGGATGTTAACCCACGATCTGGAATTTGTAAAGGTAGATGGTAATCATCTTTGTATTAACCTTTCCTTGGTACTTTGATTGACAGAGCAACTGGATCGCCTGGACGACTCATTATTGCCCCTGTTTCTGAGGTGAGGGGAGAAGATACCTTGTGGAGGTGCTGGATGACTGCCGATTGACAAATCTTCCTTTTGGTAGGCAAGTGACGAGATGCCGGGACATAGTCGTACGCTTTAATCCCTAACTTTTGCTTGGACCGCCCTTTCGGGTTTTCAGTCCACCGGGATACCCATTTTTTCCCAAGCCGCCTTTTCAGGTTTTCGACTTGTCGGGTGTACAGATTTTTTCATTTCACCCCTTCATTTTGCCCGAACCCTTTTGGTTCGCCGGGAAGCCCTTATTTTTGCCTAGGTGTGTCAACCTAGTGGGTCTTTGATTATGCGTAGTATTCTTTTCGACTATGTCCACGTTCTCAGAGTGTAGGGAGTTGCCCCTGTCAGAAGTGTTTTTTCATGCCCCAGAAGGTGTTTGATCAGGCAAGATTTGTTGCTGGAGTGCCCCAAGTGACTCAGGCGGAGATTTGCCCCAGGCTGTTTGGCTTTGAGAGATTCCCTGGATCTTGATTGGACTTCCCCAGATGATGGACCATGATCATGTCATGCCCCTTGTTTGGGAGTGCTTTTGTTCATCCGATATTCGTCGTGCGAGCTTCTATGCTGTTCAAACAAATAGTCGTATGCAAACAAAGTTATGTTAAAAATGCAAAGCTTATGTCTGTCTTGAAGTTTTTGTGAAAATGCATTTTTTTTTCATAAAAACAAGTGAATTTTTTTTTCTAAACTGTGATGTCAACTTGTTAGTTTACCGCAAGCCTTAAGGAGTCAGGATACCTTTGTAACAGTATGCTTTCGAACTAACCCATGCTTCAGCTAGGACTTTTTAGGGTTGTAACGTGGCCTGGTTCACGGTTTAAGAAACAAAGGATAAAGGCTCAAATTTTATTTGTACCCACCCGCTCTTCGTGATGTTCTTCAATCCTAAACTCAGCTGATTGTGCGTTTAGACCTTATTTGAGTCCTTGCTTTGATATACCAGTGATGGTTCGGATATTGAACGTTTATTTTGAATAGGCAGTCATTTTTTGCTGTGGGTTTGTAGGACCTCTTTCTTCTTTCTTTTTTATTATCCCTGTTTTTTGCCTGAACTGTTTCTTTTTGGAATTACAGTCAGCGGGACGCCCCAGTTTTTTAAGTCTCCTTCATAGGTTTGGACTTATTGGGTTTTTATTTTTGAGATATAATGACTGCCTCTCCTTATGATTATTCTGAATCATCACTGTCTTCTTTTTTTGTAAGGACCTCTTTGGTGCCATTCGTTATGCACTTGAAGCAACTGAGAGAACTACCCTGCCCCAGGTTATGATTAAGGGTTTTAAATTTCAAAAAGAAAAACTCCTACTTCTTTGGCTCAGAGGGGTTGACGAGGGATTATCTTCCTTATAACTCCAGTGTTTAGGAATTGAAACAATGCATGTACCTCATCAGCGGGGTCTGTTCAAAAGCATATTGTAAAGATCGTGGTATCGTTTTCGTCATCCTCCCTCAAGAGGCTCAGAATTATTAATCGAGCGTTGATCATCAGAAAAAATATGAAAATAATTTGCATATAGTGAATACGAATATATTGCTTCAAAACAGACATATGCGATGCATTAATGAAATAACAATGTTTAACATGAGTAAATGTTTGAACAAAAGAAAATTACAACTTGAAAATCCTAATGAATAAAAGTCTTTTCATCTCAGGGCTTGCTACTTCAAATGGTGAGCCTTGGAGGGATGGTAGAAAAACTCAGCCTGACCATCTTGTGTGAACTCCAATGCTCCTTCATCAATCAGGTCCTGGATCTTGTTTTTCAGGGCCCAACACTCATTTGTATCATGTCCTAGACTGGCAGAGTGGTAGGCACACCTTTTATTGGGATCATAGATAGGAGATGCTGTGTTGGGGTTCCGGGGATGAGCCCTTAATGTGATCAGATTCAATCTCAACAGGCGTTGTAAAGCTTGAAACAGAGACATGTTGAGCTGGGTGAATTGCCTCCTGGGCTTGCCTGGCTGTAGTTGGTGAAGTTGCTGCTGAGTTTGTGACACTGGAGCCATTTGAGGAGCTCTCCCCTTATCTCCTTGTCTCAAAGATGGTTGAATGATGACTGGCCCTTCAACCTTAGATGTTTTCCCCAGTTGGTTACCCCGAAGTAGTTGGTTGACGAGAACCCCGAGCTCATCTTGTCTTTGAGCTAAGTCTTGGATGATAGTCACCTGCCCCAGCATCTAGGCTCTCATTACATCCACGTCAGCTTGCAGATGTTTCAGCCGCTCGTCCTCAGCGTTGTTCCTAACCAAAGTCTCCATGAGAAGTGTCCTTAGCTCCTCCTGCCCCTTGGATAGATTCAGGAGGATTTCCCCGAACCGAGTCTCTTGAGCAAGAAGGTCCTGGTTATCTTGTTGGGAAGCCATTGTTGAAATAAACAGCGGAGAAGGTAAGTGACCTGTAACAAGGATACCTGTAATGCAATGATATGTATGATATGCATGCAATGTTTTCAAGGACCTCGCGGGATAAACAAGAAAGTTTGTTAGAATTTGGATCCGGTAGCTTGATTGAAGGAGCTTCATGTTGCTGAGAGTCCTTCTTCAAGGGTCAAAGCTCACCATGTCAAGTGGGTCATAGCCTCTGACTTAAGTCATCATGTCTGGTTGTGATTTCCAATCAACCTTGGTTAGGGGAACCTTCTTCAAGAGTCAGAGCTCACCATATCAAGTGGGTCATAGCCCCTGACAACTTTGTCTAGAGGAAAATAAATCCCCTTCGTCCCTTGCTGGGATAGTTGATTCACCATGACCTGCATCACAAGCCCTTGAGATCCTTGAAATGGGTTAGTCCTTATGCGGGATGCATGCAAGGGTATGATGTTATGGTATGCATGGGGTAATGTGAGTAGCCCTGTTATGAGTCCCAATTAAGTACTGTACACAAAACCTGCAAGAAACTTAGTAAACCCTGTTATGAGTCCCAATTAAGGACTATAAACAAAACCTGCAAGAAACTCAAGTGTCAGATAACAAGCATGCAAGTAGTCAAGTTGGAAGGCACACAAGTCACACAAGAGAAACCCTTAGAGTTCAGGCCAGCGTGGGGTCTGGGTATTACCCTCTTGAAGTTGGTTGGTTCAACCTGTCCTATTAGAAGTAACCGGGTTCTTAGAGGATCCCAATATCATTGACTACCCTCAATCGGTTATAACTCCAGCATCGCAATCTTTTCTTGCGGCCAGAACCATCACGAGAGTTTAGCCTCAATGGGCGTAGCATACTGCTACTGTTCTAATGGCCAAGTTGTGTCATTTAAGGTTCTAAGGTCTGTTGGTGCTTAATGACTCCTCAGAAGACCTATATTCTCCTCGTTGCGACACAAGGGATATCGGTACAGACCAAGGTGCCACACCAACGTAGCCACTGCTTCACCCATGTCGGTCTATGCCGGACAGGTCCCTCACAGCTTATGCTACCTAACAGGGTATCCCCAGATCCGGGTTAGGATCTATGTAACTCCGATGCAGCCCACAATAATAAAGCAAACAAGCACAACAATTGAAAACACAAGTGATCTTAGTCCTAAGGTACACCCCACTTTATAAGTTTATTCCCCAGCAGAGTCGCCAGTTCTGTGATCGGTGGATCTGGAACTGACTGTTTAACGCTGGATCGCGAAATGTCGCGGAAGCAAGAGTCGCCACCGTCTTTTATTTTCTCCAAATGGAAAGGACAAAAGCACAGAAAAATTCCTTAAAGAGATTGCTCTCGGTTCGGGAGGTAGGTTATAGAAAGGGAAGGTGTTAGCACCCTTTCTATCCATGGTTATCCATGGGCTCTTAGATACTTGCTCACTTGTGTTTTCAAAATGGTTTGTTTGCTTTTCAACTGTGGGTTTTAAAAAGTTTCTTTGAAAATTCCAGTTCGACTCTTGTATCGGTCCTCAAGAGTGTTTGAAAAATTGCTTTCGAAAGCTTTTGAAAAGGTGTCGGTGTGAAAAGTATTTTTGAATTTGTTTTTGAAATTAGAGCAAGTATCTAGAGTCGTCTACCTACCCTAAGGAATTCGTCTGTGTAAATGTCCTTTAAAGTAGCGCCATCCCACCATTGAGAGGTAGGTAGCACCACCGTTGGAGGTGTTCGGGTCAATTCGAGGTTCGGGACATGGTGATCACCGGAGCAATAGGAAGACACCTTAGAAGCTACCCTCATGCCAGGTTCCCGGATCATGAGGACTTACTAAGACATCCTCTACTCGACGATCACCTTTCGAGAGGCAAGGCAACAGTGAAGCGTACCCTAGGGGTGGTGTGTGATTTGTGTGTCATGTTCATTTACATTTATCTTGTTCATGTCGGGGGTGATCTACGCGTTGCTTTTATTTTGACATTCATTCTTGCATGCAATTTATTAGCAGTTAAAAAGTTGCGAGAAATATAAAGTTCCTAAACTATTACAAAGGCGCGGGTCCACATCGCCAAATTAAATCCAGGACCCGATTTGACATAAAGTAAAGTAAAGTGCGAGAAATATAAAATGTCTAATTTACACGGCTTTGGGAGAATTACATGAATATTATAAGAACGGAAATAAAAAATGCGAGGAGAATTAAAATCGAAAGCGAGGGCGTTGGACCCTTTTTAATGAAATTAAATTATGATTAACAAATTAATTAAATTAAAGTAAAAAGGAAATTATTTTTTAGTTTTTTTGTATTTATGGATTTTTATGAGAATTAAATGGAATTAAAAAGTTAATTAACCCTAATTCTAGTTATTTTTAATTTATTCAGAAAAGCATTTAAAATTTAATCTAAAGTTAACCTAATTAATTAATACAATTTTATTTACGAAAATAATGATAATTAATAATTAATAATTAATATGGTGAAAAAAGGGAAAAAAATAAAAGTGCTTAAAACCCTAATTCTACCAATTTTTAAGTTTATTGAAAAATATTAAAATTAATCCTAGAATTTAAAACTAAATTAATTGATACAATTTATTTACAAAGATATTAAAATAAAATATGTTTTGTTTTTGTCTTTTCTGGTTATTATATTATTTTGATATTTTATGAAAATAAATTAATTTAAAGATCTAAATAAAAATTAAACAAAACAAATAAAATAGAAAAATATGAAAAAAAGAATAAAAAAGCAAACCATGGGGGGTTCTGTCCCCAAACTGGAGGTATAATTCAGTAATTCTGGCCCAATAGCCCTTGGCCTTGTTGACTTTCATGCTGGCGTGTGGCACCTCTGACTCATGCCCATGGTATTCTTCAAACGTTTGCCTTTGGATTTCCCTCAGTGGCCATGTGGCACGTTTGGATCAGGGGTTGTATGGTGAACCATGGGATTGAAGCTGCATAGGATTATGTTGAAACAAAATATATGAATAAAGCATGGGGGGACCTGGGAATCGAACCCAAGTCCCAGTGGTTATAGGACAACGCACCAACCATCTGCACCATTTGCTTTCTTTGTAACCTTAGTGGATAATAAACAATATCTATAATAAAACACGCTAGTGGCAATTAACTCAAAAACGCGCTAAAGTTTGAATGGACCGTTCATGTTGTGACACCTACGCATCTTCTCCAATTGCTCTGCGTTTTCCTGAAAAAAAGAAACAAGATTGCGGGGGTTTTAAACCCCCACTATATGCTGTGTACAAAAATAGCGATTAGGAATCCTTTGGTCATAAATTGATCGCGAGCTAAGCATTAAGTTCGTCTGAAGCTCCTGGTTCCAACGATGCCACTTAGGTTAGCTAATTTTTTCCCAGGCGTAAAGCCCTAATTCGTGGCTCCTGCAACCCTAAAAAACAACAATGGCAATTCTCTATACAAGCAGTTTTAATTTAATTCAGTGATGCCATGAGTTTTGTTCAGTTCATATTAGCATAAAACAAACGTTAGAATGCATGAATATGGCCTGAATGACAAAACACGATTATGCAAAAAAGATGGAACAGCTTGACTTCTATGTACCAATTCTTGAGGTTGGAAGCGTGGAAAAGTATTCAGGCAGGTTCAAAGGTGTCCTAGGAAGCTTTTGGGATCAAAATTTCCCTTTGAATCGTCCTCCAAGGCAGATTTCAGTTTTTGATTTTTTTGACAAAAGTGCAAGCTTGGTTCTTGAGATGGGGCGCAGCATTCAGGTCCTTTCCACTAGGGTTTGCTTCTGGCTTATGTATGGAATGATTAGGGTAAAGATTTTGATCCAAAAACCCTTTGCATTGATGGAAGGATATTTGATTTTCATGGCATATCTTCCAAATCTTTTTCCATGAATATTTGATTCCAATCATGGCAAAACCTTCCAAAAATGATTATGCACGAATCCTAAGCCTTTAAGGAGTGTTTATTCTGCACAAAAAGATTTGAAAACTTTGGTTTAGTATTTTTCCATATTTTATTTAATTTAAATGAATTAATTGTAATTTAAAAATTCAAATAAATAAATAAAAATGATGAATAAATCCCCTTTGGGCCAAATGGTCGTGCACATGCTTTGGATGATGAATCTTGGAAGAAAATGTGGCCCATTAGCAATTTTAAGGCATTTGAAGCAAAGTTGACTTTTCAAAATACCCAAAAATTTCCCAACTTCCACAAGGCATATCTTGCTCAATATTTAAGCTTTGCTCATGTTCTTGGGCATTTTGGAAAGGTCTTGAAGTCCTTTAACCAATGCATTTGGTCCCATGTCATTTTGATTTACCAATCTTAAGTTATGGCCTTTGACTTAAAGTCCCTTTTTGTTGACTTTTAAAAATGACCTATAATGTTGAAATTGATAACTTTTTGTGAGAGCATTTCTTGGACTTGAAGTGTGAAGAGGATTTATAGGAAATGTCTTTCTCTTCAAAATGAGCTTTGGATGGGATTTTTCTAATAAACCATGTGGAAGTTATGCCTTGGTCAAGTTACAGTTGACTTTTTCAACTGTCCAAATATGGAAACTTTTGCATTTTGAGACCTTTTGAGCCAAGCTTTGAGAATCATGATCAAGCATTGATCAAATGATGTTTATGGCTTCAAAATGAGATGTTGACCAAAAATTTGAACTTTTGACTGTCAAATGACCATTTTGCCCCTACAGTTGACTGTAGTGCAATTAGGGTTTTTGACTGTGCAATCTTGTGCTGTAAGTCTTGAAACTTGGTATGAGGATGCTTGACCATGTTTATAGGCATGTGGTACTTGATTGGACCCTTGGAAACTTCATTTTCTTTGTCAGAACCAAAACCCTAGTTTTTGACTGTTAGGAGGCCCTTGAACTGTGCAACCCTTGGGGAGATTTTGAAGCATGCTCTTTGCAATTCTTGAAGAATATGGGAGGGCAAATTTTGGGGTACAACACCTACTGTTCCAGAGCCAATGATCTTTCCCCTCTGATTTCCTCCAAAGCCTACATGGCCTCCAGGCTTAAGTTCCAGGCTTTGGAACATATACCTTCTTCCCGTCATGTGTCGTGAGCATCCAGAGTCCAGGTACCATGACTGGTGTTTCTGCTTTGCTGCTAAAGATATCTGCAACATGTATTATTTTATCCTTAGGTACCCATTTTTTCTTGGGTCCTGATTTGTTAGTTTTACCAAAACTCTGGTTGAATTTTGGTTTGACAGAATAATTGCTACTGGTATATTTAATGTCGTGCGTGTGCCCATATACAAAGTGTGACTTAAGTGGAGTGCGTTTAATAACTAAATCCATGGAATTCTTTGGTGTAGGTACCTTACCTTGGTATCCTATTCCCTTTCTGCCATTTCTGCTTACTCCATAGATCATTGAAGCCATTTTGCTTCTATCTATGCTTTTAGCAAGAAACTTCTGAAAGCTGTGATCATACTCCTTGATGATCTCATCAGCACTACTGGGAGTTTCAGGAATTGTTTCCTTCTGAGAGTTTTGTAAAAGATTTTCTAATTTTGAAACTTTATTTTTCAACTCAGAATTTTCCAATTTGAGACTCTCAGTTTTATCAGAGTCAGAAGCAAGATCCTTTTTCAGGTTTCTGAACTTGACTCTGATCTGCTGATATCGTTCCAGAATCTCATTAAGGCTTTCAGCTAATTCAGCCTTAGTAAAATTAATAGCAAAGTCAGGAAATACCTCTTCTGTGTCTGATTCAGAGTCTAATTCAAAAGCTTCACTGTCTTCTGATATGTTTGCCATGAGAGCTATGTTTTCTCTCTCATCATCTGATTCTGAGTCAGCTTCAGATGTGTCAGAGTCATCCCATGTGGCCATGAGACTTTTCTTCTTTTCCTTACCAAACTTTCTTCTAGGCTTTTCCTTCTAAAGCTTTGGGCAGTCACTCTTGTAGTGTCCTTGCTCGTTGCATTCATAGCAGATGATGTCCTTATTGTTTGTCTTTCTGCTTCCTGAATAGCCTTCAGATCTTCTGTGTCCAAAGGAGGATTCTGACCTTCTGTATCTGGAGGAGGATTCGTTCTGGTTCTCAGATCTTCTGGGAGTCCTGAACTTTCTTTGCCTCTGCTTCCACAGTTGGTTCACCCTTCTGGAGAGGAGAGACAGTTCATCTTCTTCTGATGAGGACCCATCAGAGGTTTCTTCAACAGCCTGCAAAACCTTGGAGTCAGATTTTCTGTTAGATTTTAAAGCTAATGTCTTACCTTGCTTTTGAGGTTCATCAGCTTCTAGATCTATCTCGTGACTTCTGAGGGAGCTGACAAGTTCCTCCAGAGAGATTGTGTTGAGATCCTTAGCTAGCTTTAGCGCTGTGACCATTGGCCTCCACTATTTTGGCAAGCTTCTGATGATCTTCTTGACATGATCAGCAGTAGAATACCCTTTGTCCAGAACTTTGAGACCAGCAACCAGAATCTGAAATCTTGAGAACATTGTTTCAATAGATTCACTTTCTTCCATCTTGAATGCCTCATACTTCTGAATGAGCGCAAGAGCTTTAGTTTCTTTAACTTGAAGGTTGCCTTCATGCGTCATTCTGAGAGAATCAAACATGTTCTTAGCAGTGTCTCTGTTTGATATCTTTTCATATTCAGAGTAAGAGATAGCACTGAGAAGAATAGTTCTGGCCTTGTGATGGTTTTTGAAATCACGCTTTTGTTGATCAGACATTGTTTTCCTGTCAATCTTCTGACCATTTGCATTCACTGGGTGCGTGTATCCATCTGTCACCATATCCCACAGATCAGCATCATGGGCTAGAAAGAAGCTTTCAATTATGTCTTTCCAGTAATCAAAGTTCTCTCCATCAAAGAATGGAGGTTTGCCACTGAATTTGTCTCTTTCTTCGTTGTTGTCATTGCTGATGTTGTGATGTGTTCCTGCCATAGTGTTTTTCAATGCTGGATCTTGTACTGACACGGTTAAGTGTTATGAACTCAGAACCAGGCGCTCTGATGCCAATTGAAGATGTGAAAAACACAAGAAGGGGGGTTGAATTGTTAAAACTAGAAATCAAATGCAGACAACACGTTATTTTTATCCTGGTTCGTTTGATCTCAAACTACTCCAGTCCACCCGTCAAGGTGATTTCGCCTCTCTCCAACGAGGTCTTAATTTCGCTATATTCAACTGAATACAAAACTGCTTTAACAACTGCTAAAGCCTTCTTGATTCTAAACCACAGACCGGTTTCTCAAGGAAATTCTTTCTTACAGATAACTGAACAATTATGTGTGTTTGATGTTTTCTACAAAAACTATATATCACAACTGTGATAATACACAAATGAAACTTATGTGAAACTAGATTGCTAGAACTATAGAGTAAGCAGTTGAGAGCTTTAGCAAACTGATTTAGTGAGGACGAAGATGATTATTGGCTTTAGGCGTGTAGAGTATTGTAGAGCATTAGCCATTTCACTTCTCACTGATTTGTTTAAATACTTCTTGGAAAAGATATGTTGATGCCAATAATTCCATTTCAATGCTCATTACGTTCTTTCCATTTTGAGAAGATCTTTGTCTTGGAATAATGCCGTTGGTAATTAATCTGCCTTGAATGCAGTATCGTTGACACTTCAGAATGTTCTGCGTAATGAAGATCTGAGCGTTCTTGGCTTTAGCTTATTCTGGCGCTTCAGAGTGCTGATGACGTGATTAGGAACTTGATCAGAATCAGAGTATGTTAAGTGCAGATTCTGTTCATCAGACTTCAGCGTAAGCACATGTATTGATCTTCTGATGCTGATGTTGATACTGATGTTCTGCTGTTGATTGCATCAGAGTTTCCTGTAAATACACAACATAATTTTAAAGTAGCATCTATGTCTCATATAAAACTCAGAATATTTAATCTTGTATTTTGTTATCATCAAAACTCTAACTGAGGGTTGTAGAATCAAACTATGTTCTAACACATACTGCCGCAAGGTGATCCCAGGGGCAAATGGACCCCCACATACGAAGGGACATTTGTGGTTAAAAACATTTTCTCGGGTGGAGCTATGATTCTAACCACCATGGACGGTGACGACCTTCCTCACCCTGTCAATGCGGACATAGTGAAAAGATACTACGCCTGATTAAAAGACTCGCTAGGTTGACTGGCCTAGGCAAAAATAAGGGCTTCCCAGTGAACCAAAAGGGTTCGGGCAAAACTAAGGGATGAAAATGAAAAAAATTTGTACACCCGGCAATTCGAAAACCTGAAAGGGCGGCTTGGGCAAAAAAGGGTATCCCGGTGTACTGAAAACTGGAAAGGGCAGTCCAGGCAAAAGTTAGGGATGTAAAGCGTATCACTATGTCCCATTGGATCATATTGAGACCAGCCTTCGGTATCGACTATCAAGTTCGGACGACACCAATCAATCTAATCAACTTTCGGCCAAGTAGCAAAGTGATGAGACGCTCGAAGACATAAGGGCAATAGCAGAGTTGGAACTCAATGAGATTGTTTCACATAGCTGTTTTCTTTTACACAAAATTGTATAGCTTCTATTTTTACGGCGGCGTTCTCTTACGAGAGCATCATCCTCCTTGTACGAAAACGCCTATTACACACCAACTTCAAAAATCAGTACAAAATCATTTTCACAAGAAACTTTGAGTTTTTTCTTTTTCCGTTTTGTTTTGCAAGAACGTCCAATGATTTATTCTTGACATATGCATTTGAATGACTGCTGCTCATAAATATTTACATAAGAAACAAAAAGACAATTACTCGTAATTCCAGAAACAGGGGCAAAAAACAAGAAGTGTCAAGCCCGACAAGTTACTATGCCTAGCAGGTACCGAGACAGAGACAACTTTGGAGTACAATTATCAGTACATACACTCCCCACAGAGTAAAAGTATTCAAAAGCATTGGTGTCGGCTTTCCCAAAACAGGAAGTAATCTCCCTAGCCAGGGTCATTCAGAAACCTGACAGCTATATCCCCCAGCCAAATTTCATAATCGCGAGCGGGTCGATAAATTTTGTCTCCCAAGCAGAGTTTATTTCTCTGGATACAGAAGCTCAATCCCCGACAGAGCTTATTACTTCAGTTACGGAAATTAACTTTCCAAGTTGTTCCCCACAAAGTTACTCTCAAGCAGAATCCCTCCCTGACAGAATATTCATAAATAACAAGGAGTGAATCTCCAGCATAGTCATTTCCATTCACCATCCTTGGCGGAAATAGAAGAACCACAATTCTCTACAATAGTCAGGAATGCTATATTCTCCAGCAGCAGTCAGGGATTTATTTTCCCAGACTCGGACATACCCCAATAGCATTTCATGTTCATACATCATGGCATGCGCATACATATCGCATACAGCATAATCTCATTTATTTTGAGAACATCATCCCACCATGCATTTCATGCATCGCATGTAATTAACCCTGTTATCTTTTCAGGAAAGATAATTATCTTGAACAAATCCAGCAGTTATACAGGTCATGTCTGCAGACGACTAATGGAAACTCAGTTCACAAAGCCAAATGGGTCAACTAATCTACACTATCACCTCGAAGTAACCCTACTATCCAGATTCCTTCTCATAGCCCTACTATCCAGGCTCTCATTTCGAAGTAACCCTACTATTCAGGTTCCTTCTCAAAGCCCTGCTATTCAGGCTCTCATTTCGAAGTAACCCTACGACCCAGGTTCCTTCTCATAGCCCTACTATCTAGGCTCTCATTCTGAAGTAACCCTACGACCCAGGTTCCTTCTCATGGCCCTACTATCCAGGCTCCCATTTCGAAGTAACCTTACGACCTAGGTTCCTTCTCATAGCCCTACTATCCAGGATCTCATCCTAAAGTAACCCTACTATCCAGGTTCCTTCTCATAGCCCTACTATCCAGGCTCTCATTTCGAAGTAACCCTACGACCCAAGTTCCTTCTCATAGCCCTACTATCCAGGATCTCATCCCAAAGTAACCCTACTATCAAGGTTCCTTCTCATAGCCCTACTATCCAGGATTTCATTTCGAAGTAACCCTACTATCCAGGTTCCTTCTCATAGCCCTACTATCCAAGCTCTCATTTCGAAGTAACCCTACTATCCAGGTTCCTTCTCATAGCCCTACTATCCAGGCTCTCATTTTGAAGTAACCCTACTATCCAGGTTCCTTCTTATAGCCCTACTATGTGGGTTCCTTCTCATAGCCCTACTATCTAGGCTCTCATTTCGAAGTAACCCTACTATCCAGGTTCCTTCTCATAGCCCTACTATCTAGGATTTCATCCCGAAGTAACCCTACTATCCAGGTTCCTTCTCATAAGCCCTATTATCCAGGCGTTCACCTCGAAGCAACCCTACTATCCAGGTTCCTTCTCTCTTATCTCCAAATGACAGTTTACAGCACTGTAAGACCTGGACCCGACCAGTTATGGTCAAGTTCACCTTTCCCCAGTAAGTCACTGTGCAGCCTGGACCCTGACCAGATATATAGTTCACTTCTACCTCCTCAATCAAGAATTAACTCCCCAGTAGAGTGATGGACAACCGAAGCTCCCATGCTCTATTTCCGAAGACATAAATCAACTTTCCTCGGTGAAGTCCTCCTCAGGGGCAGGTACAGGAATCCTCGTAAAGGAATATCTTATGCAACTGATATCTTCTCTAGATGGCATCTTTAAGCCCATCTACGACAATTCTCCGTCACTTTCCAAATGGCATCTGTAAGCCTATTCCCTATATTACGGTCGATCACCATGCACTTCATGCGAGTGCAAATTTTTGGGCACTCTAGTGTCCAATCATCTTCCACCCTCAGATCACGAAAGGAAGCCAAGCCAATCTACATCCTCAGGTGTAAGAAGATTGAACAAGGGAAGCTATTGTACCCCAAAAATTTCCCTCCCATTTTACTCAACATATGCTTATTAAGATCCTCACCTTGCTCAAGGATGCCTAAGAGTTGACCAGACAAACTCTCTCCTAAAGCAATGGACCTCCAACTAAGGTTTCCATTTTCATCAAGATGGGTGAGCTCCAAAGGCCTCATATTCTCTCCATAGTCCTAATATGTCCTCAAGATCATCCATTCCAAGTTTCATGCCTTGCACAAGAAGTTTGCTCAGTTAACTGCTCAGATGCTTGAAAATCAACTATATTAGGTCAAAAGTCATTTGTGGCCCACATACAGTCAAACTTCAAGATTTTTGATCAAAGTCAACATTTTGAAGTGATATTCATCATTTTATCAATGGTTGATCATTATTCCTCAAGGAATGCTCCTAATTCATCAAAACTCAAAAGTTGCTAAATTAGGGTTTCTTAGGAAAAGTCAACCAAACTTTGACCAAGCATAACTTTCTCATACTTTATCAGAAATTTCTCATCCAAGGATCATTTTGAAGATAATCCAATTTACTACAACTCATCTTCATCCCTCAAGTTCAAAAAATTCACTCATAAAAATATATGGATTTCTACATTATAGGTCCTTTTGAAAAGTCAACAAAAACACCTTTTGGGTCAAAGCTTCTTACATGAACATGGAAGAACCAATTGAGAAGAAACCAAAAGGGTTGTTTAGGGGACATCCTAAGCTTTCTAAAAAAGTCCATAACACCTCTCTAGGGTTAAAATTATAAGAGATGTGCATTATCAAAGTTGACCATTTTTGGAAAATTGCCAAAAGTCAAATGTGCTCAAAAGTGCATTTTTTGTCAAATGGGCCTAGCTTTTCATGATTGCATCTTGTTGAGGATGTGGTCCACGGCCCAAATCAGAATCCATATATTATTTGCTCTATTTATTTATTTATTTTTTATTTTTATTTTTTAAAAGTCAAATTAAATCAAAAAAATGACAAAAAATATCAAAGATTGTTTTTTTTATCTGATTTTTATTAGAATTAAATCTAATTAAGCTGGCCTAATCAGATCAAATCGAATCAAGGCAAATTGAGGAACAAATAGCATGATTAGGATGGTTTTGGAAAGATATCATATAGCAAACAAATCACATTCAATCTCCATGATTCCAAAAGTTTCAGGTTGGTTTTGTTGCCCTAATTCATCACACTACATATACTGAACACAAACAATGCAAAAGAACAAAGGATTGCAGTCGTGAGAACTGAAGAACAAAACTAAAATTTTGGCAAAAAAGTGGTGGATTGTTTTCTCACATAGAGGGTGATTCAAGACATTCCAAATCTCCTAATCGCTTCCTGGATATCTCCTGAAGCTAACACGATCAATTGCAAGCATTCCTAAGTCCAGAATCGCCCCCATAGCCTTCACACGGTTTGCACTTTATTTCAAAATTGATCACAACAATTCTTGCATCCTAAGCATATTCTAATGATGTATTTGTGATTATTGACATATTTGCAACATGCTTGAATGATTTAATTGGCGTTTTGATGCATATATTGATGATTGGCATGGTTAGGGTTTAAGAAGCCGTTTTAGGGCTTCTCTGTACAGGTGAAATTGGACTAAGAAAATAATGCCATGATACTCGTGAGATCAAGATGAGTTTATTGGTATAGCTAGAATTAATTTATCATGTGTCATATGAATTTTTGAAGCTTACAGGTTTATAGCTATGGAGTTTTGTCCGTAGGTATAAGTTTGGTACCTAAGATGACGGACAGGGAAGAAGATGATGACTTGTCACCATCCCACTGGTCCATTTGAATTACGTGTGTTTTTTCAGTTTACTCACCTTATTTTTCATATTATAATTTAGTCTTATTATATTGACAATTAAGCATGGTAGCACAGATGGCCAAGGCGCACGTTGTATGAGTGGGAGGACCTGGGTCCGATCCCAGGTCCCAGCATATTTCTTTATTTTTCTTAACGTGAGATTGCAGGTTCCATGCATTACATGGCAAGATGTCCATCATGCGCCCCACTAATCCAGCCACTGGATCATTGCCAACACAGATCCAACGCTCAAACCAAGGAAGGACCATGGTACACTCTCCAGGAGCACCAATATTGAATCAGGCGTGGGGAATGGGCTCAGCCAAAATGGGCCTGGACAAATTCAGAAGCACACCCCCCTGGATTGCTTATGCAGGCCCAAGTCTATTCTTTTTTTATTTCAATTCTTTTTTTTATTATTTATTAATTGTTTCTTTTTTCAAATAACACCAAAAATCATTTTTTTTATTTAATCAAAAAATCATAAAAACATCAAAAAAATAATTTTTTTATAAAAAATATTTTTAATTAATTATTTTAATTAAATTAGGGTAATTTAATTCTTTCTTTTGTTCATAATTTAAAATACTTAGAATTAGGGTTAAATTTGTACATAACCTAATTTTTTTCTCAAAAAAATAACCTAAATATTTTCTCAATTAGATTTTTAGGTTTTCCAATTATTTCTCGCATTTAGTTCGTCGCGCGCCTTTAATTTTTTCCTTTTTTATTAATGTAACTGCTCCGAGTTTGTAATAGATTTAAGTAGGGTTTTAAATTTCCCCGCCTTTATTTACAGTCAAAATAATTATGTATCTGCGAAAGCCTTGTAATATATAAGACTTTAATTTCTCACATTTTAACTTCTATAAACTATAAACTGCTTAGATGTATGTTAATAGGATTGTATGGAAAGACAAATTGAAATTAAAACAGTAGAAAACCCTAATTGTTCAAAGATAATTAACTGAAAAAATACACTTGCACATGCTCACTCCTAGGGTTTACTTCACTCTGGTTGCCTTCGGTAAACGGTCATAAAGTATAGGGAATGTTAGTGGTCACCCTCTAGTCCCAAAAGATCTAAAATGACCCATTCGGATGTGTAGCGGTAGAAATGTTCAAGACTAAGTCATTGGATTGACTAGACTTTATACAAATCAAAATAAAAATCGCCACCGCGCTTTATTGTTTCCAAAGGAATGGGAAAAGAGCGAATAACCCAAAAAGAGGGGGAAAGATTCAAGGTAAGGGGGTTGGTTATGCAAAGGGAATGTATTAGCACCCTAAACATCTACGGTACTCCGCAGGAGCCTCTTTGTAAAAATCTGTATATTTTGGCTATAAAAATTGTTGTATATAAAAAGTGGATGGTGGAGGTGACGAAATAAGCGTATTTAATTTATAATTTTTGCACCCGCCGCGGTTGCGAACCTTTAGTGCCTACGTACCACCTTTTCGTCCAATAGGGGATCAGGGTACACGTAGTTCCTCTTTTAAAAATTTAAAACACAGATGTGTTGGTTAATTTTATGAGATAAAACATCATCTTCACTGTCCGCATGGAAAACATACCTACTACCCATAATTATGAGAAAGGAGAATTTGTATCATCTCAAAGTGGAGGATATGGCCTGAATCTTAAAATCAACAATGCCTCACTCAACACCCAAGTGGAAAATATTTCTCTTCATTACATATTGTAGAAGTATAGTTGTTTGCATCACTACAAGGATTGACAAGAGTTCAATATTTTGAGAAAAGTTTAAAGATAAAAGCCAAAGTGGCAAAATGGTTTGAAATGAGATTGATTGACTTTTAGTCTTCTCACAAAAAAATGTCAAGGTATTATTAAGTTGATTGGAGTTTATTTATGAACATATTTTGAAAATGAATGGACATAAGTCCAAGTTTAGTATGAAAGTGGTTCAAGTTTAAAAACAAGAAGAGTCTTCAAAAGGAGGAAGAAGATTTTTGAAATTAAAGAAGGTGGAAGGAGAAGAAGGGACTATCCTAAAGCATAAGGTAAAAGCTAGGGATAAGAACCATCTAACCAACAAGAAGCCAATACTTGACATTATGATCCAAGATAGAATTCCCATTCCTTAGATTGAAACCAATCAAGCAAAAAAAATACTAGACCTCTTGAGAGAACCAAACTTCAAGTGTATTAAGTCTTCACAAAAATTGGGCAGAGTAACGGTTGTATATGGGTGAATTCCAGATTACAAACAAAGGGTGTAATCACAAAGACCTGCACACAAAAACAAACAAGCAACCCAATGTCTTGAGGTAAATCTCAAGAACTCCAGACAAAATAATCAGATAAGATCTCCAAGATAGGCCAAGGTTTCTAATCCTAAGTCCAAGAAAAAGTCTCATGCTCCATAATGCCAAGGATAGTAACCAAATAGTCCAAGTACCATTAAAGATTTTTTAGGGTTTATCTTGATTATTAAGTATCTTAAGAAAGAAAAATAAATGCTCAAGTGAGCAAAGTAAAAATGGCAATAAAATAAATGCTCAAATTAGCAAAGATGAAAATGGCATGAAATGTAAATGCTAAAAGTAAATGGTACATAAAGCATAAAAAGAATAAAAGCATAAGGTAAAACAAGTCAATAATTAGTGGTTAGTTGGATGACCATCTTCAAACTTGCATTTGGAACTCATTAGAGGATTGGTAGAACCAAAGCCTCCATACAACAAGTTTCATTTGCTTTTTGTCAAGTATATCATCCATTTGGAATTCTCATAAGTACCATTTAATGATCAACGATGTTTAAGTGATCCGCGTTGACCAAAGGTGTTATAGATCCATTAGAGGATTGTTAGAACCAAAGCCTCCACACAATGAATCTCAAGGTTACTGGATCAAAGAGATCAAATTAACATACTTGGGTTTGCAAACATAAGTTTGGGTCACGAATGATCATTTATTCGAATCGGGACAAAATCTAGCGCTATGTTATGCAATCGTAAGTGGGCTTATATAGAAGTCGCACCTATTTTGAGGCCGGTCAATAGCAATCTATGCACTATTTGTTTTGAGACATGATATAGAGATCATGCTCCAAAACATTTAGTGCAATAAGAAAGGGATGAGATGAAGAGGGATGGAGAAACAAATACAAACCACTTTTGAATTAAATTTTAATCAAACTATTATTAAAATCATTCATCCATTTTTGTGAAGTTAAACTCATCACCATGGATCCAATGAAGTTAATAAAGTTCATGATCCAAAATCTAACCCAAGATCAGCCAGAAAATAATCACAAAATAATATCACATTTAATATACACAAAAAAGGATTTTAAAAATGTTTTAAAAATAGAAAATAATGGGAAAAATATCAACTATGTTCAAATTAATCTAGAAATAAAAAGTAAGACCATAGAAAAATCAGAAAAAGGCTCAAATATATTTATAAAATTTTTGGTAATTTTTAAAAGTCAGAAACTATTTTTAAACTATTTAAAATTGCTCAAACAAACAAAAAATAGGTCAAAAATAGTAAACCTCCATATAAAATTCCATAAAATTTTCAGAAAGTCAAAAATATGCAAAATAATATTTATGAATTTTTTCAGAATTAAAAAAATGTCAGAAAGTATTTTTTAAGTAATTAAAAGAAAGCAAACAATTCAAAAAATACAAAAAAATATCAAATGTCAAAATAAAAATGTGGAAAAATAGTCATGAGATCAGAAATAATTCAAAGTATTTTTGTGATTTTTCTCATAATTTTTGTATAAAAAATAAAAGAGTTATGAATTTTTGAAAATTTAATCAATAAAAATATAAATTCAGAAAATAAAATAAAAACAAAAAGATGTGGACCATCAGATCATAGTCAAAACGCGTTAGTAAGCTGATCCAGTGGACCAGACGCGCTGTGCTTGATATGACCTTAGTGAGATATGCATAGGATCAGAAAAAGGGCAACCAATGAAATTAAAACGTTTGGCACGCTATCATTGGCTGAGACGAGACATATCATCGTCTTCAACCTCCAGACACCCTGCAATGGGGATTTTGTGAGATCCTTCAAATGGAAAAATTAGGATCCCAGGCTAGTATCATTAAACTCGTCTCTTCAAGACGATCCTAACACCACCATCGCGCCAAATTTATATAAGGTATGGAGAGAGATATGAATCAAAAACAAGAAAATAGCGAGCACCTTCAATTTGAGATTTCTCTCTCAATTCTCAATGGATTTAAAAATTGTAAGCAGTAAGGGAATCAGGAGAAGGAGTAGAATAGATTAGTGCTTGATTTGGATCCAAATGGTGGAGAATTATACCTTTTCGAAGTTCAAGGAAGAAGCTCTGAAATTGGAATTTTGTAGCTTGAATTATGGCTCGTTTTGATTGGTTTAAATGCTGGAGAGTTTATATGGTACTTAAGGATGATGAATACGCAAAGAATTTTGGAAAAGGGAGCTTAAATCTCATAATCTGAATTTAAAAAAGATGGGTTCGTGTGAAGTTTTGGAAGGGTGTTTTTGGCTCTCAAAGCTTGAAGAAATGAATGGGGGATGACCCTCTATTTATAGGGAAGTGAATGGAAATGAAAATTGGAAGAAACGAGGAAGTTTGGAGGGAAATTGAGTGAAGGTCGAGCACGAGTGAAGTGTGACTTCATTTCCATCAAAACTCAACCAAATATTGCGTTTTGGGGTGCTAATCACTTATGGAAAGTTTGTTAATCAAGTTTAAATCAAAGACACGCATAAATCTTGTGTTTAGAAGTCACATGAATTTCAAAACTCTGACTTTGTGGAAAATTCAGTTTCAAGTTACCAAATTCAAATCCATGGCATTTCCAACTCAAGGGGTCTCAGGGCATGATTCTTGATGCTTTAGAAAGATAGGTTACAAGCTTTGCAATGGAAAAAGAATGGAATCAAATGGATGCTTGAGCTGAAAGTTGCATTGAGTCAAAGTTGAAGAAAAAGAGTTGACTTTCCATACTTAGAAATATTTCAAATTCTTCTTCAAAAATGACCTATAATCTTTTGCATCCAAACATGTCCTTCCACTTGGAATTTGCTCTTGACCAAAAAAGATGGAATGAAATAGATCTCTTAAATGACATTTTGAAACTTGAACCACTCAAAATCTCAAAAAATTGAGCAAGTTATGACTTGTTGAAGTTGGCCAAAAATCATGAAATGACCTATAATCTTTTGCATATTTAAGGCAACCTCCATCCATTTTCCCACTTTGCACATAAAAGAAGGCATAAATTTCACATCTTCAAGATCATTATGGAAAAACAATGGACTCAAGGTGATGCAAATTTTCCAAGTTATGATCAATTGAAGTTACTTATGTAAAGTTGTGGATTCATCTGGATGACTTGTAATCTTTATTCTTCACCAAGTTTCTTCCACATGAAAACTCCTTGGAACTTTTGAAGTTATTTGTTGATAACCCTTTGAAGAGAAGGATGTCTTTGGAATCACTCAAAAATACCAAAAGGTGAGAAAGATATACTCCTTTGAAGTTCAAAACCCTAGCTTCTAGATCAAGAGGATTCCTTGAGGAACTTTGACAAGTTTGAACAAACTTCTTGTACCAATATTCTTTCTTTGTGAATAGAAGTTGTTGAGGAACCAATTCCATATCTTGAATTTTGAGAGAAATATGCTCTTGTGAACAATAGGAACAAGACCTTGTCCAAACATGACAACTTCTCCAATCAACCCCTTGTACTTTTTGAGTCAAATCTAATAACCTTGAAATGCGATGAACCAAAGCAACCTTTCCATGCCAATTCTCCCAAAACCAATCCATTGGCGAGGTTTGAACTTCTCAAGCTATATTGACTAGGGCATGGAAATAAACTCATGAACCCATGGAGTAACTTGTTAAATCTCATTGCCCTTACCTACATGGATAACAAGCAAGACAAGCCAACATTGCATTTTATTAATTAAATGAAGAAATCAAAACAATATTCATGATCACAAAAGGAACATAAGCCAAGGTGCTTGGTAATCCCTCAAAAGGATCAAAACTCAAAGTAGGGAGGGGAACCAAGAATCCTAGTGTGATCTTGTTGTGCGTGAATCAACATGGTATGATGGAGGGATCTTAGGGGCAAAAATTGGGGTACAACAGCTGCCCTTATTTAAGTTTATTCTATCCGGAGCTACGAAGGTTAAAAATCTTCGTGTCGACGCGATCGAAGATACTTAAATATAAAACAAACCCTATTTTTGGCCCTAACATGCCATGCAAATGCTTATGCATATGAATGCATATGAACAGGACCAAAGAGAAGCAAGGTATCATTGGGGATGCAACAATAATAAAGAAACAAATTAGCAACCCCACCAGGAAAATAAATCACTGGTAGACCAAAAGACCTGAATCAGAGAGGGTGGTAGGATGGTCAAAGGACACACCAACTTCTACTGAAGGCGAAGCTACCAACGTTTACTAAAGGCAGAGAGAAAGATAACAAACATCGACGTTGATTGTCAGTGGTCTACCAAATTTCACTAAAGGTAGAAAGATAATGTCATATCATCACCGTTCACTGACGATGAACTACCAACATTCACTGAGGGTAGCAAAAAAACAAACACCGGTGTTCACTGTCGATGGTCTACCAACTTTCACTGAAGGTAGAAAAGAGAATATCATATCACCGCCATTCACTGACGATGAACTACCAACGTTCACTGAGGGTAGAAAAAAAACAAACACCGACGTTCACTGCCGATGGTCTACCAACTTTCACTGAAGGTAGAAAAGAGAATATCATATCACCACCGTTCACTGACGATGAACTACCAACATTCACTGAGGGTAGCAAAAAAACAAACATCGACGTTCATTGTCGATGGTCTACCAAATTTCACTGAAGATAGAAAAGAGAATATCATATCACCGTCGTTCACTGACGATGAACTACCAACGTTCACTGAGGGTAGCAGAAAAACAAACACCGACGTTCACTGCCGATGGTCTACCAACTTTCACTGAAGGTAGAAAAGAGAATATCATATCACCACCATTCACTGACAATGAACTATCAGCGTTCACTGAAGATAGCAAAAAGATAACAAATACTGACGTTCACTGTCGATGGTCTACCAACGTTCACTGAAGGTAGAAAGAGAAAATATCATATCACCGCATTTCACTGACGATGAAATATCAACGTTCAGTGAAGATAGAAAAAAGATGATAAACACCAACGTTCACTGCCGATGGTCTACCAACGTTCATTGAAGGTAGAAAGAGAAAATATCATATCATCGCCGTTCACTGACGATGAACTATCAATGTTCACTGAAGATAGCAAAAAGATGATAAACATCGACGTTCACTACCGATGTCCTACCAACTTTCACTGAAGGTAGAAAGAAAAAACATCATATCACCACAGTTCACTGACGATGAACTATCAACGTTCACTAAAGATAGCAAAAAGATAATAAACATTGACGTTCACTGCCGATGTCCTACCAACATTCACTGAAGGTAGAAAGAAAATATATCAAGTTTCCCCAAGATTCTAGTGTTTCGCCTAGAACGGGTCTCAACTTCTTCTTTAACCAAGGCACTCCGCCTGGAAAGGATAATACATAAGTTGTCTCAAATAAAGAGACTTGCTATTTGTGGTCACGGAGGATTGTAAAAGACATGGCTTTTTGGGAAGGAGGTATGACTTCCTGGGGAGGTGCCATGATGTTCTTGCTAAGGGGATAAAGTCTTCTTGGGAAAAATAAATGCACCAACCAAAGCTTGGAGTTTTTCAGGATTCCAGAGTGAATAGCATTTCCAGGGAACCATAGATCTAAACCAGAAATAAACTGGAATGAAACAGTCAACCTGAATTCGTCCTTTGAGAAATAAACTCAAGAGGGAAAACCAAACCCGTCCAAACAAGGAACTGTACCGGAAGGCTAAGGTGGAAATCTTCTATGAGGAACAACTCAGTAGGGAAATTGAAAGAATATACATTTTCTGCTTAAGGCCAACACTCTATTGAAGAGAGGGCAACGTAAATCTGCAAAATAGGGTAATATGTCAACAAAAATATTATTAAATGTAAATAAACAATGATATGCTAATTTTAGCTATGCATGATGTATGTATGAATGTATGAGTGCTATCGTGCGCATGCTGACAAAACAGATACACAATCATTGGGAACAAACAAACAAAACCGCCTCAGGTACTAACAACACTTGGCTAAACTTCATCCAAGATGATCATTCCAAGAAAGGTAAAGGCTAGTTGCGGAAACCAAACCTACTGCCTGCTTTAACTTTACTGAGGAGAAACATAATCCGGAGGTAGCCAAATCAAACAGATACCGGGGTAGGACATCATTCTTCAGGCTTCATCGGGGAAACCAATGTTTTTTTTCAAAAGTGACATGCCTACTGGAGATTGTCAGGACAGTCTCAAATAAATCAGACTGACACCAAAACATCCAAACTTTGCTGGGGAATTCAAGCCTACTTCACTGGAGAAAAATTCGGATTGAAACTTCACATCATGAAAACTCAAAAAGGATAGATGAATCCAAACTTGACCGAGGATACCGGAACCATAAACTTCGTGCGGCGAAACATCCCAAGTAGACATTCCCGTGGGGAACAAAAGCTTCTCAAAACAACCGGAGTTTGTCCATTCCTGGGATCACCATTTTTGTTGTCATTGTTTCATCACAAATCTCAAAGTAAAAGTAAATTGTAAAAATCTATTTTTTAAATCAATTTTGTTATTTAATCTCTTTGCTTTGAAAGTTATTATCAGTAATAAATGGAGTCTTTGCAAGCTAAATAACATAGGAAATACAGAGAATTGGGTAAAAGCTCGACTTTCATTAATAGAATGGTAGTCTGCGAATGGTGAGACTCCATAGATGATTACAAAGTTTGGGAAATGGTAATACATAACGGAAAAGATACATTAAGATACAATGACCACTATCCCCCCTAGCAACTTTTGAAATCCTGAGCAGCAGCTTTTGTTGAAGTATGGTGAGAATCCGAGAAGATTGTTGGTTCAACGATCAAGTCTTGTCTGACGTAGTTACTTGCCAAGAAAATCCCTAACTTTTGCCTAAGATGCCCTTGCGGATTTTCAACTTAGCGGGAAATTTATTTTGTTTAGGTCTCTAATTTTTGCCTAGACCGCCCTTTTGGGTTTTCGGCCTACCGAGAAGCTTCTTTTTTCCTAAGCCGCCCTTTCGGGTTTTCAACTTAGTGAGCTGTTCTTTTATTTCTTTAGGCGGAGTATTTCTTGACTACATCAGCATTCATGGGACGTGGGAACTCCTCGCCATCCATAGTTTCAAGAATTAATGCACCGCCAGAGAAGGCTTTCTTGACAACATATGGGCCTTCCAAATTGGGAGTCCACTTGCCCCTAGAATCAGTGTTGAAAGACATGATCTTCCTGAGCACGAGGTTGCCTTCTCTGAATTCACGAGGTTTGACCTATTTTATCAAAAGCTTTCTTCATTCTTTTTTGATATAACTGGCCATGACACAAGGCTGTCATTCGCTTCTCCTCAATCAAATTCAATTAGTCAAACCTGTTCTGGACCCATTCAGCCTCCGCTAACTTGGTTTCTATTATCACATGCAATGAGGGAATCTCTACCTCGACCGAGAGTACAACTTTCATTCCATACACTAGGGAGAATGGTGTTGCTCTTGTTGAAGTGCGGACAAATGTTCGATATCCATGCAAAGCAAAAGGGAGAATTTCATGCCAATCCTTATAAGTAATAACCATCTTCTGGATAATTCTCTTGATATTCTTATTAGCAGCTTCAACAGCCCCATTCATCTTTGGCCTGTATGGAGATGAATTGTGATGGACAATCTTGAATTCTTTGCACAGTTCTGTCATCATCTTGTTGTTCAAATTCGAGCCATTGTCAGTGATGATTCTGCTCGGCACACCATACTGGCATATAAGATTATTCTTAATGAAGCGCACAACCACCTGCTTAGTAACATTGGCATATCAAGTAGCCTCCACCCACTTGGTGAAGTAATCAATTGCTACTAAGATAAAATGGTGTCCATTCGAAGCTTTGGGTTCTATCATCCCAATCATGTCAATACCCCACATAGAGAAAGGCCACAGGGAGGAAATCACATTGAGAAGTGTTAGAGGCACATGCACCTTGTCTGCATAAATCTGGCATTTATGACACTTCTTTGCAAACTTATAACAATCATATTCCATTGTCAGCCAATAATAACCTGCCCTTAGCATCTTTTTAGCCATCGAATGTCCATTGGCATGAGTGCCAAATGAACCTTCATGAATCTCATGCATTGACATGTCTTCTTCGTGTCTATCCACACATCTGAGCAAGACCATGTCATAATTTCTCTTGTATAACACATTTTCACTGAGGAAGAAACTGCCTGCCAATCTTCTCAATGTCTTTCTATCTTTCTTCGATGCACCAATCGGGTATTCCTGAGTGTGAAGAAAATGCTTGATATCATAATACCAAGTTTTTCATCTGCTACCTACTCTGTTGTAAACACATGAGCGGGTCTATCCAAATGTTGAACCATAATTCGGGGTATATCGTTCCAAGTATTCACTTGGTACATAGAAGCCAAAGTTTCTAGAGCATCCGCCATTTGGTTTTCATCTCTAGGGATGTGATGGAATTCAACTTTATTGAAGAATGGTAATAATCTTCTAGCATAATCTTTGTAAGGGATCAAGCCAGGGTGACGAGTGTCCCATTCCCCTTTAATCTGATTTATTAGCAAAGTTGAATCACCATACACATCTAGAATTTTAATTCTGAGATCAATAGCTTCTTCGAGACCCATGATGCAAGCCTCATATTCGGCCATATTATTAGTTCAATCAAATGTTAACCTTGCAGTAAAAGGAATGTGCGATCCACGAGGAGTGACGATCACATCACCAATTCTTTTACCATAAGCATTCACAGCTCTATTGAATATCATACTCCAACGAGATTCAGGGTCAGGGCCTTCCTCAGGAAACGGCTCATCACAATCCTTCACTTTCAGGAACATCACATCCTCATCGAGAAATTCATATTCTACAGACTGGTGATCCTCCAATGGTTGGTGAGCAAGATAATCTGCCAACACACTGCTTTTAATAGCCTTTTGAGTGCGGTATTCGATATCATATTCAGATAACAACATCTATCAGCGGGCAATTCTCCCAGTAAGAGCAGGCTTTTCAAAAATGTACTTAATTGGATCCATTTTGGAGATCAACCAAGTAGTGTGATTCAACATATACTGCCGCAACCGCTTTGCCGCCCAGGACAAAGCACAACATGTCTTTTCTAGCATGGAATACCGTGACTCACAATCAATGAATTTTTTGCTGAGATAATAGATGGTGAACTCCTTCTTCCCTGTTTCATCCTGTTGTCCCAGAATACAACCCATGGATTTATCTAAAACTGTTAGATACATAATCAACGGTCTTCCTTCTACAAGAGGGAGCAAGATAGGAGGTTCAAGAAGATATTCTCTAATACTTTCAAATGCCCTTTGGGAATCATCCGTCCATACACAACCTTGAATCTGGAAATATAATTCAAACGCCCGAGGAAACCTCTAACTTGCTTTTCAGTTCTTGGCGCTGGCATTTCTTGAATTTCTTTGACTTTATCAGGGTCAACTTCAATTCCTTTCTTTCTAACAATGAAACCCAACAACTTCCCCGATCGAACACCGAAGGTGCATTTATTTGGATTCAAGCGAAGACGATACTTCCTCAAACGCTGAAACAACTTCAACAAATCTTCTATATGCCCTTCTTCAGTATGGGATTTGGCAATCATATCATTAACATATACTTCAATCTCCTTGTGCATCAGATCATGGAATAGGGTTGTCATAGCCCTCTGGTACGTCGCACCAGTGTTCTTCAACCCGAAAGGCATCACTCTGTAACAGAATGTTCCCCAGGGTGTGATAAACAATATTTTTTCCATGTCCTCTAGAGCCATTCTTATTTGATTATACCCTAAAAATCTGTCCATGAACAAAAATACTTTGAGTTTTTCTGTGCTATCCACTAACATGTCGATGTGAGGCAATGGAAAATCATCTTTTGGACTAGCTTTATTTAGATCTTTGTAATCTACGCACATGCGGACTTTTCCATATTTTTTGGGTACTGGGACAATATTGGAAATCCATTGAGGATACACTGATGTCACAAGAATACCAGCATTAATCTGCTTTAGAACCTCCTCTTTGATCTTTACTACCATATCTGGGTAAGTTCTTCTCAACTTTTGTTTAATTGGCAGACACTATGGCTTCAACGACAAACGGTACTTGAAAATATTTGTATCTAGACCAGTCATATCTTGGTAAGACCAAGCAAAAATATTGACATACTCTTCCAACAACTCAAACAACTTTCTCTTCACATCGGGATGCAACGATGCTCCAATCTTGACTTCCTTCGGATCTTCTTCTGAACCCAAATTGATCACTTCCAAAGGCTCTTTATATGGCTGAATGGTATTTTTCTCGTGCTCTAGCAACCGTGAGACCTCTTCTGGAATCTCATAATTATCTTATTCTTCATCCCCATACACAGGACATTGAAAGTTGAGAGAGGGTGCAGGATCATTCTATTCAACGGGTTTTTTAATTAATCTGCACATATGATTTGTGATTGCATTTAGAAACTGACACATATAACAAGTGATCATGTAGATTGAATTTCAGTTATTATTTATTTTGAAAGGGTTTTTTATTTTTTATTACCATTTTGCAAGAAAAAGCAGAAAATAAAGACATGATTCGGGAAGCAAAGACAACTTTTATTATTGATCTTAACAGTCACAGCAAACAGATAAGCCCTACAACATTAATACTTCCACCTTGGGCGAGTGAAAGCTTTTCAAAAAAAGAGATTAACAAATAAAATTACTTTGAAACATGTATGCAAGAGGGAACATCAATGGTGATCCAGTTCTGAACCATGACTCCGTGCGTCACATAACTCGGCGTTTCCTGCTCTTCTTCATCCTCCTCAACAGCATTAATTCCAGAATCAGTTGGATGGAGGTAACCTCCACTGCGGAAAACATCATGATAGCTGCTCATAGTAGACTTTGACTTCAAACTTTCGCCTTTGCCTTTCTTCAAAGAGAAACCTAAGCCAGTTTTGTTCTTGTTCACGGGTGGATCCACAATTCGTCCCCAAACCGTATTAGGACCATTGCGCACAACCTGCTGCGCGTCCTTCAGCGAGACCATGGAATTCTCACTTCTCCTTATGTTGTCAATGGATAGAGCTTGGAACTGGGTTCCAACAGCAGCTTCATCCGCTTCTACAATACTGAAAGAGGACAAATGAGATATCAATAATGCTTGCTCCCTATTTATGATCACTACTTTCCCTTCACGCACAAACTTTAGCTTTTGATGTAAAGTTGAAGTGACAACCCCTGCCTCATGTATCCATGGCCGTCCTAGCAAACGAATATATGCGGGAATAATGTCCATGACCTGGAAGGTTATCTGGAACAAATGTGGTCCTATATGGATAGGTAAGTCCACTTCACCGATGGCATATTTCCTCGACCCATCAAATGCTTTCACAATGATGCCACTTGGGCGCATAGGTGTTCCTTGATATTTCAACTTCATGAGAGTACTCCTCGGTATAACATTCAATACGGATCCATTATCAATTAGCACATTGGATAGCGAATCATTCTTGCAGTTCATAGATATGTGGAGAGCCAGGTTATGATTCTTCCCTTCATCTGGTAATTCATCATCGCATAAACTCAAGTTATTACATGACATAATGTTTCCAATTACGCTTCTGAATTGATCTATTGGCATGTCACTCTCCACAAAAGCTTGGTCCAGTACCCTCATCAAGGATTCTCTATGAGCAAAGGAATTCATTAATAAAGCTAAGATAGATATCTTTGAAGGAGACTGCAGTAGCTGATCTACAATTATGTAATCGCTCATCTTAATTATCTTCAAAATATCATCCACTTCTTTCTCTAGTGTAGCTCCGCTAGTCTCTCCCGTATCCTTCTTAATTTCATTATTCTCAGCAATTTTCTTTCCAGCAGCAACATCTCTCCGAACAACCGGTGCAAACACACAACCGCTATGGGTCACCCTGTTGTTTTCAGCTATATTTCCAATATCAGGCATTGGATGGATGAGAACTTCCACTCCATCTTCTAAGATTGTAGCGTTGTATTTGTAAGGCACAGCCTTATCTGATTTATAGGGGATAGGACCTGGAAAACTAATTACCAATGGGGTAACAGCTGGCTTGCTATGATACTCAACTTCAAAGTGGGTGGGTGCACCAAAACAAGGCACAATGACGTTTACCCCTTCTTCAACACAATCAGTCATCAATAAGTCATTTATGGAAAACAAATCTTCATCTGAAGAGAAATACTCATCCGCGGAGGCATACTCTTCCTCTGACTCTTCTTCCATTAAACAAACCTCAACCATATCAACTTCATGATAATCATCCCTCTGACCTGTGATCTTGATAGTTCCATTATCTAACAACAACTGAACACCCTTCTTCATGATTGAACATCCTTGAGGATCTCGACAACAAACTATGCAAGATCCATATTGGTGTTCCACCTGACCAGCCGTATGGTAGAAGGTAGCATGCAACTGCACGAGGTCCTCATTCATATACCCCATATCAAAAATTCTAAATTCACCAGGACATCTAAAAACCATATTCACTTCCTCTGCATACTCTTCCCTAGGCCTGATTATATGGATTAGTCCCTCATCCATCATCTCATGTAAATCAGCCTTTATCTTATCGCAACCTTGTATATTTGTACCGCAAATAGCACAACCAGCATGGTCATGCGTATAGTAGCTAAATTCACAGAGGTCTGCATGCATTTTCACCAAATCTCCTCTTACCAGATTAATGTCAAAAATCCAGAAATCGCCTGGACAACCGGCCACCATATTTACAGCATTTACTCCCCCATGCTTGGGTAGAGGATTATCTTTCACATTAGGTCCCATGTCCTTGAAAGATAGAACACCAGACTTTACCAATTTCTGCACCTCATTCTTCAAAGGATAACAATTCTCAACATTATTCCCTGGTTCTCCCTGATGAAAAGCACATGTTTGGTATGCCTTGTAATACCAAGGCAATGGTGATGGTACGGTGGGAGGTGGTTGTGTCTGGACCAACTTTTTCTGAATCAATGCTGGTAGTAGCTTTGTATAGCTCATGGGAATATGGTCATAACTCTCCCTTCTCTGATTAGACCCTTGATTCCTCTGTTGGGGCGGTCTCTGATAAGCAATGGTAGTTGGAGCGGTATTCATAACAGGAGTAACTAAGGAAACTTGTTGATGACGCTGATAATTCCTTCTAGGAGAGTTTACCCTCCTCTCTTGCATAATAGCATTTGCATCTCCCTCTTTCTTCTTGGTAAATCCATACGATGACTTATTTACACCTCCATCTCCTTCACTCTTTGTCAAACGACCTTCTCTTACAGCCTCTTCCAAGCGGATACCCATTCCTACCATCTCAGTAAAGTCGCTTGGCGCACTTGCTACCATCCTCTCGTAGTATAAAGCACCCAGGGTCTTCAAGAAAATCTTAGTCATCTCCTTCTCTTCCATGGGAGGAATCACTTGGGCGGCTACCTCACGCCATCTCTGCGCATACTCTTTGAACGATTCCCTGTCTTTCTGAACCATGGCCCTAAGTTGATCACGGTCAGGCGCCATGTCCACGTTATACTTGTATTTTTTGATGAATGCTTCTCCCAAATCATTAAAAGTATGGATATTGGCACTGTCCAGACTCATATACCACTTCAACGCAGCATCAGTCAAACTATCTTGAAAAAAGTGAATCAGCAGACGCTGATCATCAGTATGGGTAGACATTCTCCTCATGTACATCACCAGATGAGCACGAGGGCAAGTGTTTCCCTTATACTTCTCAAATTTCGGGACCTTGAACTTAGCAGGTATCTTAACATTCGGGACCAAGCATAGCTCATTCACATTCTGCCCAAATAGCTCTTTTCCCCTGAGGGCCTTCATCTCTCTCTACATCTTGTCAAACTGCTCTTGAAAATCATCCATTCTGTCATAAAGACCCAAGTCTTCACTCGGCCGAGGGAAAGGACGACACACATCATCATTAACAAACGGAACCATATTCACTGAAGGAGGCACAGTAGGAGCAGCATGCACCACATGAGGTTTTGGAGTAACAATAGTCTGAACCACTGGAGTATCATGAGGACCAATATTGAAACCTTCAGGTGCAAAATTCTCTGGCATTCCCCATGGATAACCTTGAGGCATGTGATTCTGAACAACAGCCGGAGTAGCAGATATAGGAACAATCAGAGCTTCAGTATTTGCCCTTGTTGGTTGAGGTTGAATACTCGGTGGCTGATTTTGAGCAGCCACCAGAGCTTCCATCAGAGTAGTCAAATTGGCCAAGCCGGCCTTTAAAGCATAAACTTCTTCGCGCAACTCGCGATTCTCTTGTTCTAAGTTGTCCATCTTCTTTTTGAAATTAGCCTGAGTGTTTTAGTGATGAGTCAGCTTGCTGAACGAAGTAAAGAAGCTTGGTAAGAAACCTGGGTAGGCATAACAAATGCAAGAAATATGTGCAATATGATGCATGATATGCAATGCACATGATTGTTTTTACTTCATTATTTAATATTTCAAGGGATTTAATGTTTATAGACATATTGCAAACATCAAAGTAACAACGCTTTTGAAATACTGGAAATTTTTATTATAATAACTCCAAAATGGATTACAAGTTTCAATGATCCCAAGTACAAGATGAAAATACAATCTAAAATCCTGAGAAAAAGAACTGATGGAGATCAATCTATACGCTGGCGCTTCCCTGTGAGCCTGGCCATCTGAGCCTTCAACCTCTAGTTTTCTTCCACATGTCTGATGGCAGCCTCCTTCTAATCATCTAAATTAGGAAGTGAGTGATCAGCACCTGATTGAGGCTTAGGAGAAAATAAATCCCCTTGCCTCTCCATAGACTCTACCGCTTGACTCTCAAGGATCTTAATCAAGTCGTCTTTCTCCTTCAGGTCTGCTCTGTAGGAACTCTCTAAATTTTGGAACTTGTTCTTCCAAGCATCCCTTTCCTGTTGCATCCTAACCAAAGCAAGTTGCAGCTCTTCCAGATCATCTAATAAGGGAGGAGTGGTCTTCACAAATAGATCAGGCATGGGTGTCTTCTGGGTATATGATATCTTTAATTGAATGGCTCTCGATCGGACCCACTGAAGATATGGCTCCAAAGAAACAACACCCCTAGGTCCCAAATCCTTCCTACCCTTCTTATGAATGTGACGCCAGGCCTTCGCAATCTGCTCCCTAGCTTCCCTATGGTCTTCCCCTTCCTTCAAAAAGAAACTACTCAAAAGAATACTATTCGGTTTATCCCTCATCGGATAACCAAGATGTCGCTGTGCAAGAACAAGGTTATAGTTAATTCCTCCCTTTGTACCAAGAAGAGTTACATTGGGGAAAATACCACAACTGTCAATAATCTCTATATCCTGGTAAACTCGATGATACCAATCAATATCCGAATGAGTAAGTGTCATGATCTTAGGATCCCAACTGGGTTCCTTCTTTACATCCCAAAAAGCATCAGACTGAGGCATATGAGAGATAAACCACCGGTACAACAGAGGCGTGCAACAGATAATCATTCCCCAATGATAAGAATTATGAAGATGAATAGAGTAATAAGCATCACCCAACAGTGTAGGAACTGGGTTTCCAATCATGAAGATCCTGATAGGGTTAATGTCAATAAACCTACACATTAGGAAATAAGAACAACCCGTAAGCAAGTAGAGAAAAAATGGCCTCAAAAGCAATTGTGCTCTTCATTCTGGAAAAGTAACGAGCTTTCTCCAATAAGAACTGATCTGGTAATCCTCTAATCCCCCCTTTAGTAGTCATATGGGATTCCACCTCAGACTTCCCTAGGTGAATCAAGGCAGCAATCTCATGTGGTTTTGGCTCACCCTCCAAACCAGTAAAAGGAACACGGTCGGTAACAGGTAAATCCAACAGATAAGAATACTCCTCCAGTGTAGGCATCAACTGATAGTCGGGAAAAGTAAAGCAATGATACATCGGATCATAGAATTGGACCAAGGTCGAGAGAATATCCTCCTTCATCTTCAGCTTCATGAGAGGAATAATGGACCCATACTTCTTCCGAAATTCTGCAAAACACTGTGATACGGTGGGAGAACTGACTTGAGGTTTTGCGTTTGTGTTCGCAAATGTTTCGGTTTAGCAAGAATCGCCACCGACTTTTTATTTTATCCTAAGGAAAGGTCAAAAAGCACAGGAAAGACCTTTGAGATGTTTTCGTGGGTTCGGGGGGTAGATTATGAAAAGGGAAGGTTCTAGCACCCTTTTCATCCATGGTTTTCCATGGGCTCTTAGTTACTTGTTTTAGATCACTTGCCTTTGCTTTTCAATTGTTTGAAATGGTGCTTTGTGTGTGTGGTTTCGAAAATGTTTTGAAAAAGATGCCTTGACTAGGCAACCTTTGTAATGATTTTTTTTTGAATATATACAAAGGTGTATGTCTTTTTGAAAAGATAATTCAATGTTTTTGAAAGTTGTTTTGAAGTTGTGTTGTGATGTGTGTTTGAAAAATGGCAAGGATGTTTTGCAAGTTTGATCAAGTAACTAAGAGCTATCTACCCTAATTTTACTCAAAGATCTTTCTCATGTTTTTAACCCTTTTAACAGTGTTGTTTCACCATTGTATTTGGTGAACCACCTTGTGTTAGGATGTTAAGCGGGACAGGCACGGGTCATCGTATACAATCATTGAAGGCAACTTGTGAGACGCTCTAGCAATTTTGTAAGGGGCGAGATCGTTTTATCGAAGGCAACATCGAGGGTCATCGAGGGACTATGGTCTTTGTTTATCAAAGGGACATTTGCTAGAGTGTCTCATACTCGAGGGACATGATTGCATTTTCCGAGGCAACAAGCGAGATTACCCTAAGGGTGCATGTGTGCAAAGTGTGTTTTATTGCATGCATTTAGTCTTTGATTAGAGGTTGTCTACTTGTTAGTTTTATCTTTCCATACACACCTAGTTACTAGCATTTGTACAAAAGTAATAAAAAGTGAAAAAAATAAATCCTACACTATTACAATCATATTGAAGTGCATAGAAATGTAAAGGAAAAAATAAGATAAAAATAAGTAAAAAAGAGATCCTTCGATTCAGGCAGGAGCACCCTTCGATTTGCATTCTGCTGGCCTCCTTCGATTGGGACTAGCACCAGTGAGGTCCTGGCCTTCGATTGGCCTGGAAGTCAGTGTATGGCGAAGCCTTCTGGTTCTGCCTTGTTGTCTTCTTCGACTGGAGGTCGAAAGCAGTGAGGGAATGCCTTTCGACTGAGCCTGGAATCAGTGAAGGAATGTTTATCGTCCTGGTTGTCTCTTTTGTTTGACCTGGAGAAAGAGGGTAGAAGCCAGAAGCTTCGTTTCCTATTTCCTGTTTCCTGTTTTCTTTCATTTAAAGCATTAAATGGCAACATGGCCTGAGGCCATGCTAGTATTTGTCTTGTAAATAGTTTAATAGTTAAAGCAAGTTCAGGTAAACAGAAAGAAAAACGAAAGGGTTAGCTCTGAAAAATAAGTTAAAAGGGTGGAAACGAAAGGAACAATGGTATGTACATGTTTCAAACGAAAGGGAAAATTACTATGCCATGAAACGAAAAGTTCAAAGGTAAGAATAACTTACCTTGCTTCAGGCCTTGAATGGATGTGGGATTCGAACTTGAACTTCTACCTGGACGTTTCTGCAATTCAAAGAGTAGTCACAGGGGATTTGCTTTTGGTTCGAAGAGTTGTCACACAAGGTTGTCTTTGAGTTTGAACAAATTTCTATGTGTGGGATGTTCTTCAGAATCGAAAGAGGTGAGTGTTTGGGATTCTGGGTTTTTTGATTTCTCAAGTGTTGATGAACTTGAGAAGTTTTATTGTGTTTGAGAAAATTTGGGGGATTCGTTCCTCTGGTCCCCAAAGATCCTCTCCTAGCTTTGTAAAAATTCCTCTATTTATAGAGAAAAAGAATGGACATGTTTTCAATAGCCAGCCTTGTAAAATAATAAAATAATAGATAACGTGAAAGGTACAAGTGGAGGGCCTGTTGGCAGTTGGGGTGCAGAAGATGTGACTTATGCTTTTTGGCGTTGCTTGGGGAGCGAAAATAATAAAATAAGGCTCAACTGGAAAGTAAATGTCCACTTGTGCCACAAAAGCAAGATGAATGGTTCAGATGGGTTGCTTCCTTCTGAAGGAAAATAGGCGCAAGGCTCAAGACAAACTTTTCTAAAAGGTAGTACTGTGCTATTAAGTGCAAGTGGTCTTAGACAACAAATGGGTAAAGGCCTAAAAAGGGAAAAACCACGTAGCCTAGCCTATGGGTCTAAATGTTCAACTTGATCTTTTGAGTCGAATCCTCCATCTTTCTACACCTTTCGACCAGACTAGGACAACACGGCATTCGTTTTCACCAGCTGTGTGTCCTTCGAATGGACCAACTGTGTGTTCTTCGAATGGCCCTTTTCAGAAGGTTATTAACTTCTGAATCGAAAGAAGCTTTTAGAAGATTATTGACTTTTGAATTAAAGAAAACCAAAAGGAAGCCTTTCCCTCAGTCGAAGCTTGTGGTTAAAACAAGCTAATGCCCAGTCGAAGCTTGTATCGAAGAAAACATATTTCCAAATCGAAAGCTCATGCTTGAAGGAAGCATATTGCCCAATCGAAGCATGTGGATCGAAACAAACATAAAGGGAGTCATTTCCTTGTGTCTTTTTTAGAATGAGGGAAGTTCCTGGCTTCTGAGTTGAAGGGCGCTTTTTCAAGGGAAGCAAGAACTTAGTCACATCTTATATGAAGATACTTCTTGGATCAAACGAAACTTGTATGAAGCAAAGTATGCAAGAGGCCCTTGGTGCAAGTGGATTTGAAGGATGCATAGAGATGGTTACTTTGTCCCATCAAAACTTGTCCAAACGACGCAAGCATGCAGGCAGTAAACTTATCCAGTCGAAGCAGGCTTGTAGGCAGTATGCTTGGTGAATCGAAAAGGTTTCCTTATAGGGGGCATTTGTGTCCAACATGTCATGGCCTTTGATTACAACCATGTAGGCAGCACACTTGTCCATTCAAAAGGTTGAATCGAAGGAGGTTTTCAAATCCAAACGAAGGATGTACCTAAACTGGCATTCGAAGGAGGCTTTAAGTTCAAAATGAAGGATGTGATCCAAGTTGCATTCGAAGGAGGCCAAGAGTCAATCGAAGGATGTAGAATCGAAGGAGACCTGTTTTCCTCCAAATTTGTCAAAATGTTATTTTTATCTGTTTTCTCCCTTTTTGACAGTTTCCTTTTAATTTTGGTACTGGAAAATTCCAAAATACTTGTGCAAGCTTGAACCTTGAGAATCCTTGTGATAAAGGCCTTGAGAATTGAGAGGGCAAATTTTGGGGTACAACAGCTGCCCCTGTTCAAGCTTCTTACACCTGAAGAGTTAGATTGGTAATTCTACCATTCGTGACTTGAAGGTGGAAGATGATTGAACACTAGAGTGCCCAGAAAATTTGCACTCGAAGATGTGTTAGTTGATTATGTAGGGAATGGGCTTACAGATTCCATTTGGAGAGATGATGGATAGTTGTTGGAGATGGGCTTAAAGATGCCATCCAGAAATGATTGTTGGACTGTATTTGAATGAGTGACATAATTACATCTGAATCTGGATCGTATCTGGACTGTATTTGAAGGTCTCTGATTTCCAGAGAAGGTCTTTTTTTATAATGATGTGTGATGAAGGAATCTGAGACGATTGCTACTCCAAACAGATGATGAAGGAATCTTGGACGATTACTACCTCAGCAGGATGATGAAGGAATCTTGGACGATTACTACCTCAGCAGGATGATGAATGAATCTTGGACGATTACTACCTCAGCAGGATGATGAAGGAATCTTGGATGACTACTACAATAGCAGGATGATGAAGGAATCTTGGATGACTTCTACCTCAGCAGGATGATGAAGGAATCTTGGACGATTACTACCTCAGCAGGATGATGAAGGAATCTTGAATGACTACTACCTCAACAACATGATGAAGGAATCTTGGATGACTACTACCTCAGCAGGATGATGAAGGAATCTTGGATGACTTCTACCTCAGCAGGATGATGAAGGAATCTTGGACGATTACTACCTCAGCAAGATGATGAAGGAATCTTGGATGACTACTACCTCAGCAGGATGATGAAGGAATCTTGGATGACTTCTACCTCAGCAGGATGATGAAGGAATCTTGGATGACTTCTACCTCAGCAGGATGATAAAGGAATCTTGGATGACTTCTACCTCAGCAGGATGATGAAGGAATCTTGGATGACTTCTACCTCAGCATGATGATGAAGGAATCTTGGATGACTACTACCTCAGCAGGATGGTGAAGGAATCTTGGACGATTACTACCTCAGTAGGATGATGAAGGAATCTTGGATGACTACTACCTCAGCAACATGATGAAGGAATCTTGGATGACTACTACCTCAGCAGGATGATGAAGGAATCTTGGATGACTTCTACCTCAGCAGGATGATGAAGGAATCTTGGACGATTACTACCTCAGCAGGATGATGAAGGAATCTTGGATGACTACTACCTCAGCAGGATGATGAAGGAATCTTGGATGACTACTACCTCAGCAGGATGATGAAGAAATCTTGGATGACTTCTACCTCAGCAGGATGATGAAGGAATCTTGGATGATTACTACCTCAGCAGGATGATGAAGGAATCTTGGATGACTACTACCTCAGCAGGATGATGAAGGAATCTTGGATGACTTCGACCTCAGCAGGATGATGAAGGAATCTTGGATGACTTCTACCTCAGCAGGATGATGAAGGAATCTTGGATGACTACTACCTTAGCAGGATGGTGAAGGAATCTTGATGACTGCTACTCCAAAAGGTAATGACTTTTATATGTCGATCGATCTTTCCTGAAAAGGTAAAGAGTTAGTTGTATGCAATGTCATGATGTATGCATTATGTACTGATGTTCTCAAAATAAATGAGATTTATGTTATATGTATTTTGTATGCATATGCTATGAATGTTATTGAAATGTGATTTTGTCTTGGAGAATAAATTCTTGACAAGTGTTAGGGAGTTATTAAATCCTGGACTGCTGTTGAAGAGTAGGTATGTCTTCAAACTTTGCTTAGAATGTTTCCACTGAGGATCCTTGTTTTGTTGAGGAGAACTCCATTGGGGAAAGTTGTGAACTCTGTGGAGAGTATTGATTCATTCTTGGGGAACAAGTTCAGGAGTCTCGGTTGTCCGTTGCTCTACTGGGGAGTCAAAGTTAAACTGACATCTGGTCGGGTCCAGGTTTCATAGTAACTTGTTGGGGATTGTATAGTAGTCTATTGGGGAAGAGGAGTTGTGGTCCTTTAATTTGTAGTAGTCGGCGAGGCAAACTCAAGTTGGGGATTTCTGCAATTCGTTGGAGAAATAAACCCTGTTGCCGGTTTGCTAGAGAGGTGACGACTTCGTTGAAGTTGTCTCAGCTGGGGAAAGGTTTTCAGAGATTAAACTCTTGCTGGGGAATCATCCTATGAGAAGGATTTTGGGGAGATTTGTCACTGCCCCTAGCAGCGAGTGTTTGTGGCACTGCCTGGAAATGTTTGACTGTATGTAACCCTTTATTGAGATTGACGTTTTAATGCCCCAAGTGATGGTGAGGGAGACTTGCCCCTAGGTTAACCTGCAATTGAGAGATTTCTTGAAATCTTGACTGGATTTCCCCAGGTTTACTGAACTTTGAAAATTTTGTTGAAATCTTGACTGGACTGCCCCAGGTTTACTGGAAAACACCATATCAAGTCCCCTTTTGCTGATAGGAGATTTTTGCCACGAGAGTGTCATCCCACTTGAAGTGATTTTGTTCATTGAGGGAGCTTTCGTTCATCGGAACATTCACTGTGTGAATTTATTTGCTGTCAAACAAATAGCCATATGCAAACAACGATATTAAAATAATGCAAAGTTTATGCTTGTCTTGAAATTTTGAAAAATGGGTTTTTTAGCAGAAAACTTTTTATAAGACAAATACAACACAAGATTTAGGGCAAAGCCTTACAGGAGTCAGGATACCTTTTGTAACAGTATGCTTTCGAACTAACCCATGCTTCAATTAGGCTTTTGAAGGGTTGTAACATGGCTTAGTTCATGGTTTAAGAAACAAAGGATAAAGGCTCAAAGTATATTTGTACCCACCCGCTCTTCGTGATATTCTTCAATCCTAAACTCAGTTAATTGTGCGTCGAACTCTGTTCGAGTTTGGAACGACATTTTGGTGATGGTCCACACCAGTTGAATTTATTGGAAGGCAGTCATTATTTTTGCAACATTTTTCATGTTATTGAGGCTTTATAATGACCTCTTTCTTTTGATTCGTTATCCCTAACTTTTGCCTGACTGTTCCTGTTTTTGAGATTACAGTCAACGGCATGCCCCAGCTTTCTTAAGCCTCCTTTATAGGTTTTGGCTCAGTGGGCTTTTCTCTTTTGAGAGATTGACTGCCTATGAGATAAAGAACCATCACTGTCTTTTGGTTCCAAAGGAATTTTTTTGATGTTATTCGTTTGCATTACGAACTGAGAGTTTGCGACTTCAATGCACATCTCTTTTTTTTTGGATTAACTGAGAGACTACCCTGCCCCAGGTTTAAATTAAAGGTTTCAATTTATGTTTAAAACAAAAAACTCCTACTTCTTTGGCTCGAAGGGGTTGACTAGGGATTATCTTCCTTATAACTCCAGTGTTTAGGATTTGAAAGAAACGCCTGTACATCGTCAGCAAGGTTTGTTCAAAAGCATACTGTATGAGATTATGGAATTGTTTCGTCATCCTCCCTCTAAAGGCTTGTAACTTTTAGCAAGAGTTGAATGTCATAAAGAAGGTAAAAAGCATAGTTTAAATGTAATGGAAATGAGTGGATTAAATCAAGACAAACATATGCAATGCATTAATGAAAACAAAGTTTGACATTAATAGATAATTGTTTGAATAACAAAAGAGATTACAACTTGAAAATTCAAAATGAACAGAAGCCTATTTGTCTGAACTTGTCACTTTAGGTGGTGAGCCTTTGGCAGAAGAATTTAGTCTGGCCATCTTGTGTGAACTCCAGCATTCCTTCGTCGATCAGGTTTTGAATCTTGTACTTCAACGCCCAATAATCATTTGTATCATGTCCAAGACTATCAGAATGATAGGCACACCTGGCATCTGGATTATAGCTGGGAGAAAAAGTTTTGGGATTTGGATGAGGTCTTATTGGTGTAATCAGATTCATTCTCAGCATGTGTTGCAAAGCTTGGGACAGTGGTATATTGATGTTGGTAAACTGTCTTTTGGGCTCGCTTTGCCTTTGCTGATTTTCCGGTTGATGTTGACAAAGTCGTTGTTGGGCTCGTGACGTGAAAGCAAAGTGAGAAGGTTTTCTCTCCCTTAAATCGGCTTCTTGTATCATGGGAGGCTGAATGATGACTTGATCCCCAATTCTAGATGTTTTCCCCATTTGGTTACATCCATCTTGACGAAGCTTGTTGATGAGAACCCTCAGCTCCTCTTGTCCTTGTGCCAGATTTTGGATAAGAGCCATTTGGCTCACCAGTTGCCCCATCATTTAGACCTTCATTTGTAGCCACTCCAACTGGTCATCTCTGTCGTCCCCAGGATTTCCCACGATCATGCCCCTGGTGAGGAGCGCCTTGACCTCTTCTTGTCCCTTGGATAGGTTCAAGAACATCTCTTGAAGTTGAGAGTTTTGAGCCTGGATGTCCTTGATAATCTTCTCTAGAGCCATCTCTACTGAAATAAACAGTAGGAAGATAAGGAGACCTGTGTGGGAGAAACCTGTCATGATATGATGCATGATATGTGGATGCATGTTTTCAAGGATCTCGCGGGGTAAACACAAGAAAAATGTTAGAGGTTGAATTTTGATCAACATCTTTGATTGGAGAACTTTGTATCGGTGGATGTCTTTCCACGAGAATCAAGCTCACCATGTCAAGTAGGTCATAGCCCCTAATTCAAGTTGTTGCACTTGATCTTTGACAATGTTTGTTTAGAGGAAAATGAAACCTCTTGCCCTTTGGTAGACGTCTGGTTCAACGTGACCCTGCATCAAAAGACCCTTAAGATCCTTGAAATGGTTATTGAAAATGCTATGGTATGATGTTATGATGTTATGTACATGTATGCAAAATTAAGCAAGTGTATATACAGGTAATCATATTCACACAAAGCAGACAAGTCCTTAGGTTTAGGCTTGCATGGGGTTTGTAGGTAAGTACCCTCTTGAAGTTCGTTGGCTCAACCTGTCATAAAATAGAAACCGGGTTCTAAGGAGCTCCATATCACTGGATTATTTTCTGTGTTCATGGTTTCAGTTTAGCCACTTTATTGGCGACCGAAATATTCCAAGAAAACAATCCTCAATGAGTGTAGTATCGAGTATCTACCAACTTCGGACTGCACCAAAGTCGGTCATCTCACTACCCCTAAAAAGGCCAAGATGGTCAAGTAAGGTTCTAAGAGTTCGTTAGTGCTTCATGACATCACTCAGCGGCCCCGTATTCTCTTTGATTAACTCAAAGGCTACCGGTACCCACAAATATGTCACACTAACGTATCTACTGCTTCAACCATGTCGGTATACCCCGCACAGTTCCCTCACTATTTATTGCTACTTACCTAAAAGGTGCCCCCAAATCCGGGTGTAGGATTTAAAACAAACCCAAACAAGGAACCCAAAAAGTAAAGCAATCAAAGCAACCAAAGTAAGCATGTATAGGTGATCTAAAACCTTAAGGTAACCCCACTTTAAAAATTTTCCCCAGCAGAGTCACCAGTTCTGTGATACGGTGGGAGAACTGACTTGGGGTTTTGCGTTTGTGTTCGCAAATGTTTCGGTTTAGCAAGAGTCGCCACCGACTTTTTATTTTATCCTAAGGAAAGGTCAAAAATCACAGGAAAGACCTTTGAGATGTTTTCGTGGGTTCGGGGGGTAGATTATGAAAAGGGAAGGTGCTAGCACCCTTTTCATCCATGGTTTTCCATGGGCTCTTAGTTACTTGTTTTAGATCACTTGCCTTTGCTTTTCAATTGTTTGAAATGGTGCTTTGTGTGTGTGGTTTCGAAAATGTTTTGAAAAAGATGCCTTGACTAGGCAACCTTTGTAATGATTTTTTTTTGAATATATACAAAGGTGTATGTCTTTTTGAAAAGATAATTCAATGTTTTTGAAAGTTGTTTTGAAGTTGTGTTGTGATGTGTGTTTGAAAAATGGCAAGGATGTTTTGCAAGTTTGATCAAGTAACTAAGAGCTATCTACCCTAATTTTACTCAAAGATCTTTCTCATGTTTTTAACCCTTTTAACAGTGTTGTTTCACCATTGTATTTGGTGAACCACCTTGTGTTAGGATGTTAAGCGGGACAGGCACGGGTCATCGTATACAATCATTGAAGGCAACTTGTGAGACGCTCTAGCAATTTTGTAAGGGGCGAGATCGTTTTATCGAAGGCAACATCGAGGGTCATCGAGGGACTATGGTCTTTGTTTATCAAAGGGACATTTGCTAGAGTGTCTCATACTCGAGGGACATGATTGCATTTTCCGAGGCAACAAGCGAGATTACCCTAAGGGTGCATGTGTGCAAAGTGTGTTTTATTGCATGCATTTAGTCTTTGATTAGAGGTTGTCTACTTGTTAGTTTTATCTTTCCATACACACCTAGTTACTAGCATTTGTACAAAAGTAATAAAAAGTGAAAAAAATAAATCCTACACTATTACAATCATATTGAAGTGCATAGAAATGTAAAGGAAAAAATAAGATAAAAATAAGTAAAAAAGAGGTCCTTCGATTCAGGCAGGAGCACCCTTTGATTTGCATTCTGCTGGCCTCCTTCGATTGGGACTAGCACCAGTGAGGTCCTGGCCTTCGATTGGCCTGGAAGTCAGTGTATGGCGAAGCCTTCTGGTTCTGCCTTGTTGTCTTCTTCGACTGGAGGTCGAAAGCAGTGAGGGAATGCCTTTCGACTGAGCCTGGAATCAGTGAAGGAATGTTTATCGTCCTGGTTGTCTCTTTTGTTTGACCTGGAGAAAGAGGGTAGAAGCCAGAAGCTTCGTTTCCTATTTCCTGTTTCCTGTTTTCTTTCATTTAAAGCATTAAATGGCAACATGGCCTGAGGCCATGCTAGTATTTGTCTTGTAAACAGTTTAATAGTTAAAGCAAGTTCAGGTAAACAGAAAGAAAAACGAAAGGGTTAGCTCTGAAAAATAAGTTTAAAGGGTGGAAACGAAAGGAACAATGGTATGTACATGTTTCAAACGAAAGGGAAAATTACTATGCCATGAAACGAAAAGTTCAAAGGTAAGAATAACTTACCTTGCTTCAGGCCTTGAATGGATGTGGGATTAGAACTTGAACTTCTACCTGGACGTTTCTGGAATTCCAAGAGTAGTCACAAGGAGTTTGCTTTTGGTTCGAAGAGTTGTCACACAAGGTTGTCTTTGAGTTTGAACAAACTTCTATGTGTGGGATGTTCTTCAGAATCGAAAGAGGTGAGTGTTTGAGATTCTGGGTTTTTTGATTTCTCAAGTGTTGATGAACTTGAGAAGTTTTATTGTGTTTGAGAAAATTTGGGGGATTCGTTCCTCTGGTCCCCAAAGATCCTCTCCTAGATTTGTAAAAATTCCTCTATTTATAGAGAAAAAGAATGGACATGTTTTCAATAGCCAGCCTTGCAAAATAATAAAATAATAGATAACATGAAAGGTACAAGTGGAGGGCCTGTTGGCAGTTGGGGTGCAGAAGATGTGACTTATGCTTTTTGGCGTTGCTTGGGGAGTGAAAATAATAAAATAAGGCTCAACTGGAAAGTAAATGTCCACTTGTGCCACAAAAGCAAGATGAATGGTTCAGATGGGTTGCTTCCTTCTGAAGGAAAATAGGCGCAAGGCTCAAGACAAACTTTTCTAAAAGGTAGTACTGTGCTATTAAGTGCAAGTGGTCTTAGACAACAAATGGGTAAAGGCCTAAAACGGGAAAACACGTAGCCTAGCCTATGGGTCTAAATGTTCAACTTGATCTTTTGAGTCGAATCCTCCATCTTTCTACACCTTTTGACCAGACTAGGACAACATGGCATTCGTTTTCACCAGTTGTGTGTCCTTCGAATGGACCAACTGTGTGTTCTTCGAATGGCCCTTTTCAGAAGGTTATTAACTTCTGAATCGAAAGTAGCTTTTAGAATTTTATTGACTTTTGAATTGAAGAAAACCAAAAGGAAGCCTTTCCCTCAGTCGAAGCTTGTGGTTGAAATAAGCTAATGCCCAGTCGAAGCTTGTATCGAAGAAAACATATTGCCAAATCGAAAGCTCATGCTTGAAGGAAGCATATTGCCCAATCGAAGCATGTGGATTGAAACAAACATAAAGGGAGTCATTTCCTTGTGTCTTTTTTAGCATGAGGGAAGTTCCTGGCTTCTGAGTTGAAGGGCGCTTTTTCAAAGGAAGCAAGAACTTAGTCACATCTTATATGAAGATACTTCTTGGATCAAACAAAACTTGTATGAAGCAAAGTATGCAAGAGGCCCTTGGTGCAAGTGGATTTGAAGGATGCATAGAGATGGTTACTTTGTCCCATCGAAACTTGTCCAAACGACGCAAGCATGCAGGCAGTAAACTTGTCCAGTCGAAGCAGGCTTGTAGGCAGTACGCTTGGTGAATCGAAAAGGTTTCCTTATAGGGGGAATTTGTGTCCAACATTTCATGGCCTTTGATTATAACCATCTAGGCATCACACTTGTCCATTCAAAAGGTTGAATCGAAGGAGGTTTTCAAATCCAAACGAAGGATGTACCTAAACTAGCATTCGAAGGAGGTTTTAAGTTCAAAATGAAGGATGTAATCCAAGTTGCATTCGAAGGAGGCCAAAGTCAATCGAAGGATGTAGAATCGAAGGAGACCTGTTTTCCTCCAAATTTGTCAAAATGTTATTTTTATCTGTTTCTCCCTTTTTGACAGTTTCCTTTTAATTTTGGTACTGGAAAATTCCAAAGTACTTGTGCAAGCTTGAACCTTAAGAATCCTTGTGAGAAAGGCCTTGAGAATTGAGAGGGCAAATTTTGGGGTACAACACACTCGATTTCAGGAATTAGACTATCAACTCATTTATCTTGGGATCCTTGAAACTGTACTTCCTGGTCTTTCTCTTTCCAGAATCCATGGTTAAAAAGTACCTGAGATATTCACAAATAGTCAACCTTTAAATCCCTTGAAATATGGTTTATTCAAAAGATGCTTATGAGTGCATGGATGCATGATGCAACAATCACACACAAGATCACACATATAGGGTTCATAGGTTCAACGTCACGAGCATGAGGTCGAAGGTACTACCCATAAGGTGTTGGTCTAAAAGTTATCACATGCCGAACAAGGTTCTAGAGGTTCCCAGAGTCTACATCCTTCCTTCGGATATTACCAAATTCTCAATTAACTCGCTAATTAGTAATATTCTCAAGAAAGACTCGTCCGAGCATAGTATCGCGTGATAACTATTTCTGGATTACTCCGTCATAGCTTCTGCACAAGACCTAAAAGGCCAATATGGTTTTGGTATTCTACGGTCCTCAGTTTCAGCAGGCTTCCAGGTCAAAAGCAGTACGTCTTCTCAATTACTCGGTAAACGACACTACAATCAAAGGGGCCTCCACTGAGTGGGGGATCTCATGCCTCCTTTTTTTGGATTACTCCCTCAAAGTTAACATTACTATATCGCCCGTCCTATCTTAATGTTTTCCCAAGTCCGGGTATAAGACTTATGAGTAATCACCAAGTACCCTGAAAACCAGGAAAATCCAGACAAACATACATATAACATATAACACATAAACAACAATAGCACATATACAGATATAAACAAATATAGGCTTAACCCACTTAGGTATGGACTAGCAAGAGGTCAATCTCTCCCCAGTGAAGTCTCCATTTTTCTATAGCGGTAGAAATGTTCAAGACTAAGCCATTGGATTGAGTAGACTTTATACAAATCAAAATAAAAATCGCCACCGTGCTTTATTGTTTCCAAAGGAATGGGAAAAGAGCGAATAACCCAAAAAGAGGGGGAAAGATTCAAGGTAAGGGGTCGGTTATGCAAAGGGAAGGTATTAGTACCCTAAACATCTACGGTACTCCGCAGGAGCCTCTTTGTAAAAATCTGTTTATTTTGGCTATAAAAATTGTTGTATATAAAAAGTGGATGGTGGAGGTGAGGAAAGAAGCGTATTTATTTTATAATTTTTGCACCCGCTGCGGTTGCGAACCTTTAGTGCCTACATACCACCTTTTCGTGCAATAGGGGATCAGGGTACACGTAGTTCCTCTTTTAAAAATTTAAAACACAAATGTGTTGGTTAATTTTATGAGATAAAACATCATCGTCACTGTCCATGTGGAAAACATACCTACTACCCACAATTATGAGAAAGGAGAATTTGCATCATCTCAAAGTGGAGGATATGGCCTGGATCTTAAAATAAACAATGCCTCACTCAACACCCAAATGGAAAATATCTCTCTTCATTACATATTATAGAAGTATAGTTGTTTGCATCACTACAAGGATTGATAAGAGTTCAATCTTTTGAGAAAAGTTTAAAGATAAAAGCCAAAGTGGCAAAATGGTTTGAAATGAGATTGATTGACTTTTAGTCTTCTCACAAAAAAATGTCAAGGTATTATTAAGTTGATTGGAGTTTATTTATGAAAATGTTTTGAAAATGCATGGACATAAGTCTAAGTTTATTATGAAAGTGGTTCAAGTTTAAAAACAAGAAGAGTTTTCAAATGGAGGAAGAAGATTTTTGAAATTAAAGAAGATGAGAGGAGAATAAGGGACTATCCTAAAGCATAAGGTAAAAGCTAGGGATAAGAACCATCTAACCAACAAGAAGCCAATACTTGACATTATGAGCTAAGATAGAATTCCCATTCCTTGGATTTAAACCAATCAAGCAAAAAAAATCACTAGACCTCTTGAGAGAACCAAACTTCAAGTGTATTAAGTCTTCACAAAAATTGGGCAGAGTAATGGCTGTATACGAGTGAATTCCAGATTACAAACAAAGGGTGTAATCACAAAGACCTGCACACAAAAACAAACAAGCAACCCAATGTCTTGAGGTAAATCTCAAGAACTCCAGACAAAATAATCAGATAAGATCTCCAAGATAGGCCAAGGTTTCTAATCCTAAGTCCAAGAAAAAGTCCTATGCTCCATAATGCCAAGGATAGTAACCAAATAGTCCAAGTACCATTAAAGATTTTTTTAGGGTTTATCTTGATTATTAAGTATCTTAAGAAAGGAAAAGAAAAGCTCAAGTGAGCAAAGTAAAAATGGCAAGAAAATAAATGCTCAAATGAGCAAAGATGAAAATGGCATGAAATGTAAATGCTAAAAGTAAATGGTATATAAAGCATAAAAAGAATAAAAGCATAAGGTAAAACAAGTCAATAATTAGTGGTTAGTTGGATGACCATATTGAAACTTGCATTTGGAACTCATTAGAGGATTTGTAGAACCAAAGCCTCCACACAACAAGTTGCATTTTCTTTTTGTCAAGTATATCATCCATTTAGAATTCTCATAAGTACCATTTAATGATCAACGGTGTTTAAGTGATTCGCGTTGACCAAAGGTGTTGTAGAACCATTAGAGGATTGGTAAAACCAAAGCCTCCACACAATAAATCTCCAGGTTATTGGATCAAAGAGATCAAATTAACATACTTGGGCTTGCAATCATAAGTTTGGGCCACGAATGATCACTTATTCGAATCGGGACAAAATTTAGCGCTATGTTAAGCAATTGTAAATGGACTTATATAGAAGTCGCACCTATTTTGAGGCCGGTCAATAGCAATCTATGCACCATTTGTTTTGAGACATGATATAGAGATCATGCTCCAACAACATTTAGTGCAATAAGAAAGGGATGAGATGAAGAGGGATGGGGAAAAAATACAAACCACTTTTGAATTAAATTTTAATCAAACTATTATTAAAATCATTCATCCATTTTTGTGGATTTAAACTCAACACTATGGATCTAATGATGTTAATAAAGTTCATGATCCAAAATCTAACCCAAGATCAGCCAGAAAATAATCACAAAATAATATCACATTTAATATATACAAAAAAGGATTTTAAAAATGTTTTAAAAATAGAAAATACTGGAAAAAATATTAATTATGTTCACATTAATCAAGAAATAAAAAGTAAGACCATAGAAAAATTAGAAAAAGGCTCAAATATTTTTATAAAATTTTTGGTAATTTTTAAAAGTCAGAAACTATTTTTAAACTATTTAAAATTGCTCAAACAAACAAAAAATAGGTCAAAAATAGTAAACCTCAATATAAAATTCCATAAAATTTTCAGAAAGTCAAAAATATGCAAAATATTATTTATGAATTTTTTCAGAATTAAAAAAATGTCAGAAAGTATTTTTTAAGTAATTAAAAGAAAGCAAACAATTCAAAAAATACAAAAAAATATAAAAATGTCAAAATAAAAATGTGAAAAATAGTCATGAGATCATAAATAATTCAAAGTATTTTTGTGAATTTTTTCATAATTTTTGGATAAAAAATAAAAGAGTTATGAATTTTTGAAAATTTAATCAATAAAAATATAAAATCAGAAGAAAAAAATAAAACCAAAAAGATGTGGACCATCAGATCATAGTCAAGACGCGTTAGTAAGTTGATCCAGTAGACCAGACGTGTTGTGTTTGATATGGACCTTAGTGAGATACGCATAGGATCAGAAAAAGGGCAACCAATGAAATTAAAACGTTTGGCACGCTATCATTGGCTGAGACGAGACATGTCATCGTCTTCAACCTCCAGACACCCTACAATGGGGATTTTGTGAGATCCTTCAAATGGAAAAATTAGGATCCCAGGCTAGTATCATTGAACTCGTCTCTTCAAGACGATTCTAACACCACCATCGCGCCAAATTTATATAAGGTATGGAGAGAGATATGAATCAAAAACCCAGAAAATAGCGAGCACCTTCAATTTGAGATTCTCTCTCAATTCTCAATGGATTTAAAAATTGTAAGCAGTATGGGAATCAGGAGAGGAGTAGAATAGATTAGTGCTTGATTTGGATCCAAATGGTGGAGAATTCTACCTTTTCGAAGTTCAAGGAAGAAGCTCTGAAACTGGAATTCTGTAGCTTGAATTATGGCTAGTTTTGATTGGTTTAAGTGCTGGAGAGTTTATATGATGCTTAAGGATGATGAATAGGCAAAGAATTTTGGAAAAGGGAGCTTAAATCTTAGAAACTGAATTCAAAAAAGATGGGTTCGTGTGAAGTTTTGGCAGGGTGTTTTTGGCTCTCAAAGCTTAAAGAAATGAATGGGTGATGACCCTCTATTTATAGGGAAGTGAATGGAAATGAAAATTGGAAGAAACAAGGAAGTTTGGAGGGAAATTGAGTGAAGGTCGAGCAAGAGTGAAGTGTGACTTCATTTCCATCAAAACTCAACCAAATCTTACGTTTTGGGGTGCTAATCACTTCTGGCAAGTTTGCTAATCAAGTTTAAATCAAAAACGCGCATAAATCTTGTTATTAGAAGTCATTTTATGGATTTCAAAATTCTGACTTTGTGGAAAATTCAATTTCAAGTTACCAAATTCAAATCCACGACATTTCCAACTCAAGGGGTCTTAGGGAATGATTCTTGGTGCTTTAGAAAGATGAAGTTACAAGATTTGCAATGGAAAAAGAATGGAATCAAATGGATGCTTGAGCTGAAAGTTGCATTGAGTCAAAGTTGAAGAAAAAGGGTTGACTTTACATACTTAGAAATATTTCAAGTTCTTCTTCAAAAATGACCTATAATCTTTTGCATCCAAACATGACCTTCCACTTGGAATTTGCTCTTGACCAAAAAATATGGAATGAAATATATCTCTTGAATGAAATTTTGAAACTTGAACTACTCAAAATCTCAAAAAATTGAGCATGTTATGACTTGTTGAAGTTGGCCAAAAATCATGAAATGACCTATAATCTTTTTCATATTTAAGGAAACCTCCATCCATTTTACCACTTTTCACATAAAATAAGGAATAAAGTTCACATCTTCAAGATCATTATGGAAAAATAATGGACTCAAGGTGATGAAAATTGGCTAAGTTATGATCAATTGAAGTTACTTATGTAATATTGTGGATTCATCTGGATGACTTGTAATCTTTCTTCTTCACCAAGTTTCTTCCACATGAAAACTCCTTGGAACTTTTGAAGTGATTTGTTGATAACCCTTTTAAGAGAAGGATGTATTTGGAATCACTCAAAAATACCAAAAGGTGAGCAAGATATAATCCTTTAAAGTTCAAAACCTTAGCTTCTAGATCAAGAGAATGCCTTGAGGAACTTTGACAAGTTTGAACTAACTTCTTGTACCAATGTTCTTGCTTTGTGAATAGAAGTTGTTGAGGATGATAGTTAAGACTCATAGCCACCAAAACCACTTCCATATCTTGAATTTTGAGAGAAATATGCTCTTGTGACCAATAGGAACAATGTCTTGTCCAAACATGACAACTTATCCAATCAACCCCTTGTACTTTTTGAGTCAAATCTAATAACCTTGAAATGTGATGAACCAAAGCAACCTTGCCATGCCAATTCTACCAAAACCAATCCATTGGTGAGGTTTGAACTTCTCAAGCTATATTGACTAGGGAATGGAAATAAACTCATGAACCCATGGAGTAACTTGTTAAATCTCATTGCCCTTACCTACATGGATAACAAGAAAGACAAGCCAACATTGCATTTTATTAATTAAATGAAGAAATTAAAACAATATTCATGATCACAAAAGGAACATAAGCCAAGGTGCTTGGTAATCCCTCAAAAGGAGCAAAACTCAAAGTAGGGAGGGGAACCAAGAATCCTTTTGTGATCTTGTTGTGAGTGAACCAACATGGTATGATGGAGGGATCTTAGGGGGGAAAATTGGGGTACAATAGGATGTTGCCTCAGAAAAGATCTTTAAGGATTTATGATGATTACTAAAATTTCCTAACATTGCTTTTATGATCGTATTTGTCCCTTCGAACGTCCCTTAAAATTCCAACGACGGTTCTACCTATTCCTTAATAATAGGATAACGATGTCTAAAGGAAAACGAACAGACTTTTTTCAAGTAGGTAGATTAGTTCCTAGGTACTTGCTCAAACATATACAATTTTTTACACAAACACTTTTCAAAACAATTTTCGAAAACAACTTCGTCACACTCTTGAGGACATATACAAGGGTTATCACAAAGTTAAACAAAAACTATTCAAAACAAGCACACGCAAGAAATTTTAAAAATGAGCAAAGTACCTAAGAGCCCGTGGAGAACCACGGATAGAAAGGGTGCTAACACCTTCCCTTTCTATAATCTACCCCCCGTACTCAGAAACTCTCGAAAAAAGGTTTTTTCTGTTCTTTTTCCTTTTCCTTTGTTGGATGAAATAAAATTCGGTGGCGACTCTTTCTTACCGCAACATTTGTGAATACAAAATGCAAACCAGTAAAAACAGTCGGTTCTGCCACCGTATCACACAATTGTAGGGTCATCGAGGGACTATGATCTTTTTGATTTACGGGTCTTTGCTAAAGCGTCCCTGTTTCGAGGGACATGAGTGTTTTTCGAAGGAAACCAAAGTGGGAGTGCCCTAGAGGTGTATATGTGCAATGTGTGTTACATTCAGTTATTTTAGTCTTTTGTTTTATGTTTTCTAGCCTTTGATTATTAGTCTTTCCATATAAGCCTATTAGTCATACATCTAGCAGTTAATATGGAAGTAGAATAAGGGTTCTATGTTATTACAACCAAATCGAAAGGCACGAAAATGTAAAAACAAAGAAAAAAATAAATAGGAGAAATGAGTTCTTCGATCCATGCAACAGACTCCTTCGACTCACCCTTCTTTTGCCTTCTTTCGATTGAGCTTGAGAGTTAACATGAGCAAGCTTCGATTTGCACCTTTTCCTGCCTCTTTCAATTGAGTTTTGGAGTTTGTATAAGAAAGCTTCTATTTTCATCTTTTCCTGCCTCTTTCGACTGAGTTTGGGAGTTGGTATGAGCAAGCTTCAATTTGCACCTTTTCCTGCCTCTTTCGATTGAGCCAGGGAGTGGGCATGAGCAACCTTCAACTGCAAACTCCTCTGCTTCTTTCGATTTCAACTATGAAGTAATATGGACCTGCATAGCAGCATGAGTGTATATCCTTCGTTCACACCCTCTTTCTCTTTCGTTTGAGCCTGTACAGGTTAGTTCTAACATATATTTGGACAAAAAAGCAAACAAACGAAAGGCATAGCACCGTAGAATATAACTAGAAGGTTGTTTACATATTATGCTGAAACGAAAAAAGTAAGTGAAAGGATATTTACATGTTATGCTGAAACGAAAGATGCAAGGTCAAGGGGGATTACCTTGCTTGAAACTGAAACTTGTGTGTAGACTGGAGTTGTTGGATGCTCTTGGATTCGAAAAGGGAGAGGCAAGTGTGGTGTAATCTTACTGAGTTTTGAGAGTTTTTTGTATGCTTCTCTTAGGTTGTGTATGCGTGTAAGGCAATATATGTGTATGGTTCTTGGGCTTATGTCTCCAGTGTGTGTGCGTACGTATGTGGTATCCCCCCTTGACTGGTGGTGTGAGTGTCTTGTATTTATAGGAGATGGGGGTGCATGGAAATGGCAAGAGACAGCCATTCACTTAGGCTTTGAAGGCCATGAGACCAAAATCAGACACATTAAAAGACTTCCATTTTTGAAATATTCATACCTCTTTGAGCCTTGGGGTGTGTGATACGGTGGCAGAACCGATTGTTAAATACTGGTTTGCGTTTTGCGTTTTTTATTCACAAAATGTCTCGGTAAGCAAAAGTCGCCACCGACTTTTATTTCATCCAATCGGAAAGGAAAAAAGTACAGAAAAAATCCTTTTTCGAGATATTCTGAGTACGGGGGGGTAGATTATAGAAAGGGAAGGTGTTAGCACCATTTCTATCCATGGTTTTCCATGGGATCTTAGGTACTTGCTCATCTTTTTTTAAAAATTGCTTGTGTATGCACTTAATTTCTAAATTGAGTGACTCATCGATCAACAATTAAAGAAACAAAACAATAAACATCCTATAGGGAACATGCACTGAGAGCGAAGTCGTGATCTCAATTTCTAAATTGAGTGACTCATCGATCAACAATTAAAGAAACAAAACAATAAACATCCTATAGGGAACATGCACTGAGAGCGAAGTCGTGATCTCAATTTCTAAATTGAGTGACTCATCGATCAAAAGCAAACACAACACATGTATCAAACAAAAACAGAGGGCCTCCTGACATACATCAGCAACAGAGCTCCCATCATGCAAAATAGAACTATGAAAATAGAAGAAAGGAAATAGTGCAATACCAAAATGGATAACTATCCATAGCAAATGAACAAGAATAAAAGAAACACAAAGAACTTCAAGCAGGCTGGCATCAATAGACAAATCAAGTCAGAAATTATGCCATCAGGATGTAAGTAATGAGGTTATCAGATATGAACAAATCCCATTGGCAATGTATGGCATTCATAATCACATGTACATATATCCTGCATAAACTATCAAACATGCTAAGCACAAGAGTAGTGCCAACATAATAAATTGTGTTCAACAAATAAAGTGAAACACAATAGCCTCAAGCCAAAAATGGAAACTTTCCTCAAAGTACCTTGCACATTCAACAACCAAGTTAGTATTCCCATAAATAGAATGATGATTCACATAAGGGATGGATGATGACACCATGATGAAATTAGAAAACATGATAACAACTATTAAACATTAGTCATGATAGACAGAAGGAAACAGGCATATGCACAATTTGGTCAATAGAATCAGAGGAATGTTGCTCCTTTCTATCACCATCTTGATTTGACAATTGAATATTAATCAAGGACCATGGGAGCTTGAGAAGAATACAATCAAAGACCATGAATGTCAGTAGCAACCACAATTTAATCATGCACAATTAATTCATCACTGCTCACAAGCATAATTGAAGAGGAATTCCACACAATGCATCAAAAGGTTCAATCATTCAAACATAGGGCATTAAGTGAAATGACTTGAGTTTACATGGATAAACAGAACCAACATGATCATTAGGTGCTCAATCATAGGCCTCACTCAAGTTCATTGGCCATCAAACAAATTGCAACAAGATATGCAACACTAATTGGGTACCTTCACTTCAAAAATACATCAAAAATAGAAACAAGGATCAATAATTCAAAACAAAAAAATATTAGCATCTTTGAAGTGTGCAGAAGTCAGAAAGTAAGTCTTAGGTTCATGAATGGTTGAGGAGGGGATCAAATGAGGCCCAAAGTTCAAAACTAGTTGGCCAAACTACCAAACTAGACAAGCTTTCAAAATAATTTGTTGAAAAATATCAAACCAAATCAAATGATTCAAAAAAAATGGTTTTCAGATCCTCAATACATCCATGAACCATAATCAAGACTTAAATTCCATTGAAAATCCAGGGCATAATGGTTTTGAAAACGAAACTTGCACAATAAGCAACAAAACCCTAATTTTTTACTTTTAATCTTAAATATTGATTAGATAAGATCAAAATTCAAAATAAAATCAGAACAAATATACATCAAACATGACAAAACTCAAGAGGCCAGAATACCTATTTTTCCATATTTTTTTGAATTAAATAAAAGTCAAAAATAAAATCAAATTCAAACAATTAATCAATTAAACAAATATTCACATCTCAAAATGAAACTCTAATCAAAAATCATAAAAATGTCCAACCAAAATTATATTCAAATATTAGAATTAAAAACACACATCTCTGATTTTTTTGTGGAATTTTTGAATTAAAGGAAATATTAAAATAAAAATCAAACAAACAATTATCAATTAAACTATTATTTAAAGGCAAAAATGCAAACCCTAGCCAAAAGTCACAAAAAGGTCAAAATAAAATTATATTCAGATTCTATGATTAAAAACAAACTTACATGATTTTTTTTTTGAGGATTTTTGAATTAAAGGAAGTATTAAAACCAAAATTATGAACAAATATTTCAAATAAACTTCTCAAATTAAATTTCTAATCAAAAATAGAAAAAAATGATAAACAAATTTTAGAATCAAATTCTAAATAATTTTAGGAGTTCAAAATATTTTTTGTGGAATTTTTAGATCAAAAGAATTATTAAAATAAAAATAATCTTTAAACAAACAAATATTTAAACTTGTGAATTTTTAAACTAATCAAAATATTTTTAAAAATTCCAATAAAATTACACAAGATAGTAGAAACTATTTCGGACTTGCGATAATTTTTTCAGAATTTTTTAAATTGTTTTGATCAAGAAATAAAAACCAGAAAATCAATTAAAATCAAATAATATGAAATGCATTAAAATTTGAATCAAGCTAATCACAGCGCGCCACCTCACTTCATCCTCAACCTCCAGCATAGGGCAAAACGCGTGCAACACAACAGGTCATGAGGCTATGTTCAGATCCATCAAACATGCTCGTTTCTCAATCAAAATCCATGAAATCAAGTGCAAATTAAAGCTAGCATATCATACTACATTATGCAATTTGAATCAATCTCAAAGATCAAGCATGGATCAAGAAATAAAGTCTCAAAAACTGGAAAAACTCACTGCAAACATCAAATTCATGAACACGATTTCAACAATTCTGCTTGAATCAAAGCTCAAATATACATCAATCCTAATGATTGGCCAGCTAGCAATTCAATGAACATGATTTACATCATCAATTCAAGCTGAAACACATAAATCAAAGTTCAAGAAACTCACATGGATGTGAAATCTGGAAACACGATTCCTTCACTCCAGAAGCAATCCAATGGTGCGGGCTTGATCTCCTCACTTCACTGAAGCTGAATCACCAAGAATTTTGAAGAATGATCCAAGGAGAAGAGAGATTCGAAGCAATTTGCAGAGATGCTTGGAAATTTTCAGATTTGCAATATAGTGATTATGAGCCTCCTCCTCCACAACTGAGCCTTGATTCTTGTTATATAGCACGGGGGTAAGAGGATAGAAGTGGTATTTGGCACTCAAAACTGTTGGAGGGCAAGTTTGGAAGTTTTGGCCAAAAATGAGGATGCACATGGAATCTGCGTTTCACTCGTGCATTTGCTTGCCTTTTGTGCATTTTGTGAGCCAAATGAAGTCATAATTACATGCCCAAAGTGCCAGCTCATGATTGTTTAAAATGAGAGAGTGTTGGTGAATTTGCAATTTTGAGCAAGTTTGTGATTTTTTCAATCCAACAAGTGCAAAACCAAATGAGGCACGAAATGGTGAGTATGATGGGCCTCAGCATGTCACAAATTGCTCATGGGTTTGATTAGAAGAAAAAGGAAAGGCTAAAACTTGAGTTTGTAAGAAATGGCCATTTTGCATATTTGTCAAGTTTCAATGAAATGCCTCTAAATTCCAAAGTTCATAACTTGCTCATATTTTTGAATTTGGACACAAATGAGTACAACTTGGAAAGGTATTGAAAAGATATACAATCCCTTAGTTTTGAGTTTTTGCAATTGAATCCATTAAGTTTCCCAAAATTGATCTTGAAATTCACTAATTTTGGAAAATGACCTATAATTTTGTGACTTCCAAGCTTTATAACTCTTGACTCTTTGCCAATTTGGACATGAAACCAAAAGGAGATGAAAGATCATCCTCGTATATTTCCAAACATACTTCATTTGCATTTTTTTGATCAAAGGTGAATAAAATATGAATTTTTGAAATTAAGTCCTTATTTTCCAAAATTAGAAACCTTTAGGGTTTCTTCATGAACAAGTTTCAACCCAAACCTCAATCTCTTTGATCCAATGATCAAAATGGACTTGAAATATGAAAATTACACCTTTGAATTGATGGTTGGCCAAAAGTTCACTTGGTCAACCTTGACTTTGATTGATTTTGACTAAAATGACCATTTTGTCCCTTTGAATCAATTGATCCACTTCCCTTTAAAATTGATAATCAAAACTTTAAACATATGATCTTCCAAACATATAGAGGCCATGTACAAAGTTTCACTCCAAAATTCTCAAGAAATCTTGATGAAATCCCAAACCCTAATTTTGGTTAACACCTTAGGAGACTGATGAATCATCTTCAAAACTTCAAATCCTCTGGGCATCTTGGCCAATTTCTTGTACAAAGACTTTCCAAATACCAATGAGATGTTGTAGCTCCCAAATCAAGACTTGCTCATGCATCAATAGATTTGATCAAGCAAAACCCTAATTTGGCTGGTGAATCAAAAGAGTGATTCTTCTTATAATCAAACACAAACTTCAATCCTCTGATGATCCAAAGAGATGGATAAAACATCTTGAGATATGCAATAACTTGAGCTTGAAAGATCCATAGGTTTAGATAATAAGGTTCTACTTGAGCAACTTATCAATGCAATCAACCTTCAAAACTTTAGGAAAACTTGATAACCAAAGTATTTTGATCCCATCACAATGTATGAATGCAATGCAATATGATATTCATGATGAAACATAAGCCTAAATCAAGAGGGTAAATTTTGGGGTGCAACAACTGCCCCTATTCAAATATCTTCAACATGATAAGTGAGAAAAGTGATAACTTTCGAACGTTCAGGGTTGAAGATGATTGAATACAAAAGAACTCGAAAATTTACACTCTTGAAGAGGAAAGAAAAAAAGCAGAAAAACCCCCAAGACATGCGTTAGAATAAAGCTGTAACGCAGGTTGAAATAGAACAAAAACAAAGAAGAGTAGACGCAACTAAACTTCCAGACAAATGTGCCAGGGCAAAACTGGGCTTTAAAAAGGGTGAGATAAAACTCAAACCATAGAGTATAGGCAAAACTAAGCTCTGGAAAAGAAAACGTACGCGGGTGAGGAGACGAAACTCTGAGCTCGACCCAAAGCAAAGTGGCTAGAGTGTGTGATTCTAGGGGAACTTGCTAATCTCAACTAAGATAGACAGTATGAAGGAACTGAAAGAATCCAAGAAGTGAGGAACAAAAGCAAGACAAAACTCGACTCAATAACTAGTTAGACGAAACTAGACTAGATGAGTACCAGGATGAAACTGGATTTCACACACGGGTAATGAGGCGAAACTCGATCCAAAGCAAAGTGATGAGAGTGCATGTTTCTCAGAGCACCTGATGGTCTCAGATTAATGGATAAACAGTGACGAAAACTGATAGAAGAATCCAAGGAACAAAAGAGACTGATCTCAAACCAGGGACGCAGTACAAACACTGAACTCGGTAAACGAACACCGTCAACGGGTCCAAGGTATGAAAGCAAAAACAAGGCAAAACTCGACTCAAAAAACTAGTTAGGTGAAACTAAACTAGATGAGTACCAGGACAAAACTAGATTTCATGCCTAGGCGACGAGGCGAAGCTCGACCCAAAGCGAGAGTGATGAGAGCGCATGTTTCTCAGAGCACCTGCTGGTCTCAGATCAAGGGATAAACAGTGACGAAGACTGATAGAAGAATCCAATGAAAATAAGAGACAGACTTCAACTAAGGACGCAGTATGAACACTGCACTCGGTAAACGAACATCGTCAAGGGGTCCAAGGTATGAAAGCAAACACGAGACGAAACTTGACTCAAAAGCTAGTTAGGCGAAACTAAACTAGATGAGTACCAGGATGAAACTATATTTCACGCGCAAGGTGAGGAGACGAAACTCTGAGCTCAACCCAAAATAAGGAGATTATGGCGTACACCTAAAAACCTGCTGAAAGTGAATATCGGGACGAAACTGGTATTCGAAAAGGTGCATCAATAGACATTGGAATGAACCGGAGAGGGTAGTGAAGACTAAACACGAGAAGACCGCGCCAGGGTGAAACTGAACTACAGTCAAGAGTAGACACTCAAACAAACAAATGATTAACGTCAAGAGGATATTGGTATGGGGGGAAAATTGAGATAATAAGGACGAAGACCTCGCTAGGGATTTAACCCGAAGTATTAGCAAATTCACTGGGAACAACAGAAACAATAATGGCTTATGTTATGATGCATGTTTGAATTCTTTTTTATATAGCGCAATGCTCCACATAATGGAAATGCTACGCGTTTTGGTAGATGCAATGTAATGATGTATGTTTAAAAGTTTCACTGGGGAATGGCCAATTGAGAAGCCAATAACCAAGAGGTCAGAATCTGACAAGACTTGTAATGATCTGTTGAAGATTTTTGTTGGAGAGATTTTTGATTGCAACCAATGGATGGATCATGCAGATAGTCACACAGTACCGACTTTACTGGGGATAAGGAAAGATCTTAACATAAGGATACCCCAGTCAGCAGATCGGCTGGGAAAGAGAGGTCATGGCGAGGGATCCATGTTGGCAACTCCGTTGGGGATATGCGACATCCTCAAATCTGGAATCTCAGAATGAAGCCTTTAAAATAAGATTCCTGGGGCAACAAAACTTTGTTGCGGAAACGAAACTTCACTGGGGATAGTTAAAGCCCTATTCATACATGGGCTCTGTCTAGCAGAAGAAAGCCAAATATTCCCTTCCTGACAATCATTAAGTTCTTTACAGGTGTTCAACGTGTAAATTATTTTTTTTGATGTCAAACAAATGTTTTGCATGCAGGAAAATGTTTATTTTGGGAATGACAGACCTTATGCGGCGATTATTTAAGCCTTGAAGTTGAAAACCTTAACAAAGTGTCGCATCTCTGTCGTGAATGAATCACTGGCTAGAGTGCAAAAATTTCAAAACTTTTCTTCGCCCTTTTTTTCAAAATAACGAGTCAAGATGCAGGTGATAAGATACCAACATGGATATGCAACACATATTTGGGAGTTTAGGAAATGCTATCATGTTGTAGTATGCTTTCGAGTTGAACCCTTATTTCAGTTAGGACTTTTAAAGGTTGTAACGTGGCCTGATTCGAGGTTTTTAGAAAAAAGTTTTTCAAGGCTCAAGTTATTTGGTGCCCACCCCCTTCGTGATATTCTCATGTCCTAAGTTCAGCTGACTTATCACAAGCATTCATCTTTCAAGAGGATTTATAATGGTTGAGTGATTACGACAAATTCTCCAACATGATTGTCACCTAACTTTTGTTGCTTTTGTTTTTGATATTATTGTTCCTCTTCTTTTGATGAAAATTTTATTTGATAATCTTTTTTTTGGCCTTTTAGGCTCTTCTTTTCCATAACTTTTGCCTGGACAAAATCTTTTGAATTTCAATTTTTGGAGTCCAGCGGGACGCCCTAACTTTTGCCTAAGCGACTTATTTTCAAGTTTCGACTTAGCGGGGCTTTTTGTTTCTTTCTTATTCATACTTTCCACTTCGAATAAGTCAACATGACTTTAGGTATTTGAACCTTTTTCTTTCTTTCTCTCTCTTTTTTTCTTCATTTTTTTAAGGAAACAAAATGCCTCATTCCTTGGTCGGCGAGGGATAGCCATTATTGTATCGATTCGATCTCGACCTCAGGACTTTGTGAGGAAATGAACATCGTGGTTTAGACATTTTTCCTGATCTCATGATGCGAAAGATAAAATGTGGTGATCCTCAGATGGGACATTCCTTATGAAATTTGAATGCTTGGTCAAATTAACTAAACATCTACCCTGCCCCTGGTTAAAAAACAAGGTTTTTTTTAACAGAAAAGAAACTCCTACTTCGAAGGCTCAGAGGGGCTAACGAGGGTCTAACTCCCTTATATCTCCGGTGTTTGGGGATTGAAACAATGCATGTACATCGTCAACGAGGTTCTACTCAAAAGCATACCACTACAGTCATCATTTTTGGCTAAACTCCTTCCTCCAAACTCTTGGCTAAGCAAAAGAATTGGCACAATTGGTATCAAAGTGCCCGAAAAATCGATTTAAAGAGTGATATGGGATGGATTAAGTAAAATGAAACAATTTTTTTTCAAAGCAAAAATATTCAACGCATCAAGACTGACATTCGGCCATAAAAAATCATATATGCAGACAATGCTAAAACAATCAATCAAGATGACACATGAAAGTGCGACAAAGAAACGTAATAAAAGCCATTATGGGGAAGAAATATCTCCAACTAGGTTCGCCGATCTCGCCGACCTTCCGTAATCTTGATATTACCCTAACTAATGACCTTTACCAACAGCACGGAGCTGTGAAACAAAATGGCAATACATCCGCCAGAAAAGTGAATGAGAAACCCATCAAACAGAGAACCAAACATGCCCCTTGCACAGTAGAGTTTTGTTATCCATATTTCAAGCAATCAACCAACCATGGCTTAGATTACCATTTCTGTGTAAGGCCCACGAAGTTTATATGCACATGCTTATCAAAAATATTGGACGTTTTTGCAAACAAAATAGTAAAATGGGAGAAAAGAAACGTGTATGTATACTTTGAAGAAGATATTCTATTGATTTTGAGAAATCAGCCTGTGAAAAAGGCATTTAGATTTGGAAGCAAGTAATTACAAAATCAAGGAAACAAGTGTTTACAAATGGCAATGTGAATGTGAATATCCATCATGTCCCGACTTTGCCATGACTCTTATGATTCTTACACCTCCATCTTCCTGCTTTCAGACAGACCATTCTTGGATTAGCTTCGAGCTTATGCCAGGTGACAGAACGAAGGAAAGAAACAAAGGATCTCATGCTGAGCGTAGTCATTTTCTTTAATACCTAACTTTTGTCTGAATCGCCCTTTCGGGTTTTCGATTCATCAGGACACCCTCTTTTTCCCTAAAACGCCCTTTCAGGTTTTCAGTTTAGTGGGTTTTTATTTTTTTATATTTTTTTTATGCAAAGTATTTTTTAACTACATTAGCATTCACAGGAAGAGGGAAGTGCTCTCCATCCATAGTCGTAAGCATTATCACTCCTCTAGAGAAAACTTTTCTGACCATGAAAGGACCTTCATAAGTCGGAACCCACTTGCCCCTGGGATCTCCCTGGGGAAGAATTAACCTTTTTAGAACAATGTCACATGGCTTGCAACATTGAGGCCGTACCCTCTTATCAAAAGCTTTCCTCATCCTTTGCTGATATACCTGACCATGACATACAGCCGTCAACCTTTTCTCGTTAATAAGTTCCAACTGATCCAGCCGATTCTGTACCCATTCACTTTCATCCAGCTCAACATCCCTCATGATCCTAAGAGAAGGAATCTCGACTTCTACTGGAAATACTGCTTCCATGTCGTAAACCAATGAAAATGGGGTTGCCCCAGTCGAAGTACGCACAATGGTGCGATAACCATGCAAAGCGAAAGGCAGCATCTCATGCCAATTTTTATAGGTTACCACCATCTTCTGAACGATTTTCTTGATATTCTTATTGGCCGCTTGACAACACCGTTCATCTTTGGTCGGTATGGGGAAGAGTTATGATGCTTGATTTTGAAGGACTCACAAAGCTCCTTCATCATTTTGTTGTTCAAATTAGACCCATTATCGGTAATGATCTTCTCAGGCACTCCGTAGTGACAGATAATATTGTGCTTAATGAACCGAGTTACCACCTGCTTGGTGACATTGGCATAGGATGCATCTTCAACCCTTTTTGTAAAATAATTGATGGCAACCAGAATGAAACAGTGTCTGTTGGATGCAGTCGGTTCAATTTTGCAGATCATATCAATTCCCCACATTGCAAACGGCCAAGGGGAAGTCAAGACATTCAAAGGTACTGGCGGCACATACACCTTATCAGCATAGACTTGAAATTTGTGGCAAACTCGCGCATGATTGTAACAGTCAGTATCCATGGTGGACCAATAATAACTTGCTCGCAAAATATTTTTAGCCATGGTATGCCCGTTAGAATGGGTCCCGAAATCACCTTCATGTATCTCCTCAAGGATTCTAGCTGCTTCTTTCTTGTCAACACATCTGAGAAGTAAACCGTCATGATGCCTTCTATACAACACACCACCACTGAGAAAGAACTTGGCTGAAAATCTTCTCAAGAACTTCTTATCTGTGACGGAGGCCTCTTCAGGGTACTCTTGTGTTTCAAGATATCGTTTAACATCATAAAACCAAGGATTACCATCTGATTCCAAACTAGCCTCAAAACAGAAAGCTGGCTCACTCAAACTTCTGATGGTAATGGAAGGTGCCTCATTATCCCACTTAACCTTGAACATAGAGGACAAAGTTGTCAGCGCGTCAGCTAGATTATTTTCTTCTCTGGGAATATGCTCAAACGTGATCTCTTCGAAGTACGGAATTAGCTTCATAACATGATCATGATAGGGAATTAGGTTCTGATGGCGAGTCTCCCAATCTCCATTAATCTCGATGATAACAAGATTGGAATCCCCGTAAACTTTCAAGAATTTGATGCGCAGGTCGATCGCTGCTTCAATGCCATAAATGCAAGCCTCATATTCGGCCATGTTGTTAGTGCACTCGAAACAAATATGAGTCGTGAAAGGAATGTGGTATCCCTTAGGGGAAGTGATAATAGCTCTGACATCGTTTCCCATGGCATTGGAGGCACCATTAAAAACAAGTGTTCAGCATGATCCTGGCTCAGGTCCTTCGTCTGGGTCTGGCATATTACAATCCCGAATATACACAATTTCCTCATCTGGAAAATCAAACTTCATCGGTTCATAATCGTTCAAGGGCTGATGCGTAAGATGGTCAGCCAGTACACTACCCTTAATTGCTTTTTGAGTAGTGAATTGGATATCATATTCGGTGAGTATCATCTACCAACAGGCTACCCTGCCTGTAAGAGTTGGCTTCTAAAAAATGTACTTGATTGGATCCATTTTGGATATCAAGTAGGTGGTGTGAGTTAACATGTATTGCCTCAAACTTTTGGCGGCCCAGGCAAGCGCTCAACAAGTCTTTTCCAGCAATGAGTACCTCGACTCGCATTCTGTAAACTTCTTACTCAAGTAGTAAATAGCCTGCTCTTTCTTCCCTGTCTCGTCGTGCTGACCGAGGACACAACCCATTGAGCTCTCCAACACAGTTAGATACATGATTAGTGGCCTTCCTTCCACTGGCGGCATGAGTATCGGAGGTTCTTGTAAATACTCCTTTATTTTGTCAAAGGCCTTCTGACAATCCTCATTCCATTTCACTGTCTGACTTTTCTTCAACAATTTGAACAAAGGTTCACAGGTGGCTGTGAGATGAGAAACAAATCTAGAAATGTAGTTTAACCTTCCCAAGAAACCACGTACTTCCTTCTCTGTCTTTGGTTCGGGCATTTCCTGTATCGCTTTTACCTTGGTTGGGTCTACCTCGATACCTTTTTCACTTATAATAAAACCCAACAGCTTGCTGGATCTCACCCCGAAGGTGAACTTATTCGGATTCATCCTCAGCAAGAACTGCCTCAGTCTCTCAAACAATTTTTCCAGATGAACAAGATGTTCCTCTTCCGTGTCAGACTTAGCAATCATATCGTCCATATATACCTCAATCTCTTTGTGAATCAAATCATGAAATAGAGTGACCATGGCGCGCTGATATGTTGCCCCGGAATTTTTCAAACCAAACGGCATCACTTTATAGCAAAAAGTTCCCCAAGGCGTGATAAATGTTGTCTTCTCCATATCCTCCAGAGCCATCTTAATTTGATTGTAACTCGAAAACCATCCATGAACGAAAACACCTTGGAATGAGCAGTATTATCGACTAACACATCAATATGCGGAAGAGGGAAATCATCTTTAGGGCTGGCCCTATTTAAATCCTTATAATCCATGCACATCCTGACCTTACCATCCTTCTTGGTCACAGGCACAATATTTGCAATCCATGGCGGATAATTGATGACCTTTATGAAATTCGCGTCCAACTGCTTCTGGACTTCCTCTTTGATTTTCTTGGACATCTCAGGATGAGTTCTTCGGAGCTTTTGCTTGACAGGGGAACCACCCTCTTTGAGCGGTAGTCGATGCACCACTATGTCTATATCCAACCCAGGCATATCCTCATAAGACCAAGCGAAGATATCAGAATACTCACGGAGTAGCTCAATCAATCTGACCTTTATACTTTCCTCGAGATCTGCCCTTATCTTGACTTCTCTTCTTACCTCTTTTGTTCCAATATTCACCACATCAATCGAATCCTGATTCGGCTGGATAACCTTCTCCTCTTGTTTTAACAATCTTGCTAACTCCTCAGGAAGATCGCAATCCTCATATGCTTCTTCTTCAGCTTGATAAATAAGAGTATCAAAGTCATAATGAGCCATAGCAGAGATGTTATCAATATAATCGGTGGTGGAAGTGCATCTGCATGAATGACATTTTGGCATTTTTTAGTGACAGTGTGTGAAAAGAGAAACATTGCCATTTAAAAATAAAAAAGAAATGGAACAAAATTTTGAATGCAAAAAACGTCCTTTATTTCATGATAAACTTTTGAAAATAAACATGGTGGCCCTACAAAAATGATTCACCACGCCTTGGGCAGAGCGTAGGAATTATGATATGATAATAAAAGAAAACAAGAAAATTACTCCTCAGCACTTGAAACTTGGATAACATCCACATAAGTCCAATTGTTGAGTGTTTGGCCTGGAATACTCGGACTAATCCAATCTTCGATATTGTAGCCATCAACCCCATCATCGCCAACTGCGTTGACGTATCCTTCTTGAGTAGCACGAGGACGAGAAAACTTCACAGGAGTAGATAAACTAGATGCTCTGGGAGTTGCACTCTGCTGACCTGGGCTAAAACCAAGACCAAATTTATCAAATTTCAGGGTAGCGTCCAGCACCTGACCCCAACCTTCAGGGTTACCACCTTCCACCACAGCTTTCGCATCCTTGAGAGAAGACATGACAGTTTCTGGTTTCCTTTTCTTCTCTGGAGGAGGAAAATTGACAGCATGAACTATCTCAAACGTCTGAAACAGAGTCTCATGTATCTCGCCTTCAACTTCAACATAGCAGAATGATGTCAAATGACTCACGATGTACTCTTCCTTGCCGCACACAGTTATCACCTTTCCCTCTGCAGGATACTTGAGTTTCTAATGAAGAGTAGAAGTGACTGCCCCTGCTCTATGAATCCATGACCGCCCCAACAAACAACAATACGCTGGATGTATATCCATCACTAAAAATGTAGTCGTGAAGGTGCGAGGACCGACCTTGATTGGTAACTCCACCTCCCCAAACACTAACCTTCGAGACCATCGAACACCTTCACCATCAAATCACTAGGGCGCAACTCCAGCCCAGAATAATCAATCTTCATTAATGCTGACTTTGGTAGTACATTTAAAGACGACCTTGTGTCCACCAAAACCAGGGATAGAGTAGTGCCCCTACACTCTATTGAAATATGCAACGCTTTGTTATGGTCTTGCCCTTCCGGAGGAAGATCAAAATCTGTGAAGCCCATACCATTCCCGGCTGATATGTTAGCACAAACATTCTCAAACTGATTGACTGTTATCTCATGTGGCACGAACGCATTCTTTAACAACTTCATCAAAGCATTTTTGTGAGGTTCTGAATAAATCAACAGAGACAAGATAGACATCTTAGAAGGAGTATGGCTCAGATGATCAATTATGCTATAATCACTCTTTCTGATAATTCGCATTAACTCTTCAACCTCATCGGGGACTGAAGAAGCTTCTGGTTTTGGAATTGGTTGAGTCACATTGGTTGGCGTAACCCTTAGATTACCAATCATCACCTGTTGTTTTCCTTTTTCTCTTGCAGAAGTATCTGCCGCATCTTGCACATTGGAAGGACCAAATACTCTCCCGCTTCTAGTCATTCGACCCACACCAGAAAAGTTATGAACTTCTTCTTCATTATCTTCAGCACGTTCTTCCTCAGGCGAACGGGTACTTACTTCCTGCTTCACCCCATGGTAATAAACATCAGCATCGTAATGCCATGGATGGCCTTCTCACTGGTATACGGAATGGGACCAGGTACCGTAATCATCAAAGGAGGTGCCCTATATGGGGTAGGAATGCGCACAGGGGTGTAAGGAATAGATACCACAGCAACATCTTCTTCGGTAACCTTACGGTAGCTCGGTTTTCTATTGAACTGCATGGAACCCTCCTTTATCATCAACTGGATACTGGCTTTTAAATCATCACAGCCCTTCGGCTGCTCTCTACACTTGGCACACTCTGAAGTACAACCCGGGAAAATAGAATTCTCAAGCAAATACCTATTAACATAGCACAACGGAGTAGTTACTTGTTCCACATTCATGATTAAATTCAACATTTCACCATTATCATCAATCATATTAACAACACCCCCTCCATGCCTAGGCATTGGGTTCTGAGTAACATTCGGACCAGTCACTGGAGTAAACTCAATTGCCTTAGCATCCAACAAGTCTTGTATTTTTCACTTCAACGCAAAGCAATTGTCAGTGGAGTGACCAACTCCGCCTGAATGGAATTCACATCTTGCGTTAGCATCATAGTTAGGAGGGAGTCTTGCGGGTGGTGGTGGAATATTTCTCAAACCGATCAACTTCCAATCGAGCAAGTGGTGGAGTGATTCAGTAAGAGATACCGGCAAGGGATCAAATTTTCTCAACTGTCTTTGCTGTTGATTATTATACTGACGGGGAGCGTCTTGCTGTCTTTGTTGTTGAGGAATTGTATTCGGTCTCTGCTGCGGAGGAGCATTAACAGGGATAGAAACAACATTGATTTATTGGTGTTTACGATCCTCTCTTCTTCCTCTTTGAGAGTAAACTGCGCTTGCGTCGCCTTCCCTTTTCTTAGGGTAAGTGTTGAATGGTTTCTTACTTCCCCCTGATGAGCCACTAGAACCTCCAATCTGAATTTTCCCCAACTTCAAACCTACCTCAATTCTTTCACCAGCCATAACCAAGTCTACAAATCCTGCCGAAGTACTTCCTATCATGTGCTCATAGAATGGCCCTTGCAGGATACTCATAAACATATCAATAAGTTCTCTCTCCATGAGTGGAGGTTGAACCCTCGCAGCCAACTCACACCACTTTTGAGCGTATTCCTTGAAAGATTCTCTTGGTCCCTGTGACAAATTCTCTAACTGAGTGTGATTAGGCGCCATATCCATATTATACTGATAATGTTTGACAAAATCCCAAGTAAGATCATTCCAGCAACGAATATGGGTTTTCTCCAACTTCATGTACCACTCCAGGGATGCCCCAGATAGGCTATCCTGGAAAAAGTGAATCAAAAGCCCCTGATCCTCAGTATGCACCGACATCTTTCAGAAATAAGCAGTTGCATGGGTGACAGGACATGACGTTCCATTGTACTTTTCAAATACAGGAGGCTTGAACTTTAGAGGAACCTTCACCCCAGACACCAACCCGAGATCATTAACATCCATACCAAGGACTCCTTGCCCTTCCACAGCCTTCAAACGTTCTTCCAACAACCGATACTTCCTATCCTCAACCTGAACTTCTGGCTCTGAACGCCGAACTGAAAATTGATCTTCATCCTGATCAAAGTCATAATCCTACTCCTAATAGTTCCTTACACCGCCCTGGTTATCTCTTTTGTTCCCCACAAGACGAGGTCCCGGAGACGAGGGAAACTGCCCTATGTTGTGCACAAAAGGGTTTCTAGGCATCCCGTGAAAATTTCCAGCAGGCTGATCTTGCACATCCCCCAATCCTACAGAAATGTCCTAATAGAGCCCTTGATTTCCACCATCCCCTAGATAGCGGTGCTGGTTGTTGACAATGGCAGCCAATTCCTTCTGTCGGCGATTCACATTGGTGATGACCTCTATGAACTGGGTCATTTGAGTAGTGTGATACGGTGGCCAGAACTGGGACTATTTTTAGGAATGTTGGTTTGCGTTTTGCGTTTGTGTTTACAAAATGTCACGGTAAGCAAGAGTCGTCACCGTCTTTTATTTTATCCAATAGGAAAGGAAAAAAGCACAGAAAAATTCCTTTTTCGAGATTTTCTGAGTACGGGGGGTAGATTATAGAAAGGGAAGGTATTAGCACCCTTTCTATCCATGGTTTTCCATGGGCTCTTAGGTACTTGCTCATCATTTTCAAAATTGTTTTCTTTGTGTTTGTGGGTTTTGAAAAGTTTTTGTTTTAACTTCAATTTAACTCTTGTTTCTGTCTTCAAGAGTGTAATGAAATTTTTTTGAAAACTTGTTCGTAAAAGTGTAAGTGTGAAAAAGTTTTGTTTGGGATGAGCAAGTACTTAAGAACTAATCTACCTACTCGAAAAAAGAATCGTTCTATGTTTGTTACCTTTAGATAATGATATCCCACTATTAGTGAGTAGGTAGCACCGTCGTTAGAGTTTGAGGGTCAATTCGAAAGGGACATACAGTCACTAAAGCAATGTTAGGACGTCTTAGTAGTAATCCTAATGTCTTAGATCATTTATCCGAGGCAACAATATCTGAGGCAACGTTTCCGAGGCAACTTATGATCTTTTAGACAAAAGGACGACCACTAAAGCATCTTATACTCAATGACCATTTTAACGAAGGCAACCAAGTGAGAGTGTACCCTAGGAGTGTGCATATGCGAGTGATTCAGTTTCAGATTTATTTATCTTTGCACATTTAGGATGATCTAACTGTTTAAAATTAGTCATACATTCTTGTCATGCAAACCCTAATTATTCACATATCTAGCAGTTAAATATTTGCAGAAATTAAAGTGCGGAATTTAAACTAAGCTATTACAAGGCTTCGGGTATTTACATAGCCAAAAAAAACCCTTTCAAATTAAAAGCGGTAAAAAATAAATAAATGTCCTAATTAAATTATTACAAACTGGGAGCAGATACAATAATTGGGCAAAATAATAATAAAGCGCGCGATGAAAATCAGATCGAATGCGAAACTAGGGTTTTGACCCTTCTAACCTAATTAAAAGGAAAATTGTTTTTTTTGTTGTTTTTAATATTTTTTAAATAAAAAGATTAGGTCTTAAAATTGAATGCAAAATTAATTAGTGATGAAAATAATTAAATGACATGTTTTTGGTTTTTGTTATTTTAGGAAAGAAATAAAATAATTAAGTTAGTAATAAAACCTAATTATTCTAATTAATTTTAATTATTTTGCAAAAATAAATTAAAGTTGTCTAATTTAATCAAACCTAATTGAATTAATTAATTTATTGATGAAAAATAATATCCTAATTTTAATTGGACATAAAAATATTTTTGGTGATTTTTTTGATAAAAAAGAAAATTAGTTTATTGGTTAGTAAATAAATAAACAATTTAAATAAAATAAATAAAAAGAGATGAAGAGAGAAAATGGGCCTGAGAATGGGGGTGCCAATAGTCAGAATTTTGGGCCCAAATAGAGGTCCACGTTGACCTTTGTGATCCTGTATGGCACGTTTGACTTGGCTTATGGTGCACTCTCAGTGGTGGCCATCAGATTTAGCCATCTGGCCATCTGGTACGTTTGATGATGAAGGCATATGGTGGATCTCAGGCTCATACGCGTATTGGATTGCCTGCAAGAAAACAAGAAAATAGCAAATGCTGGAGGCAGGGATCGAACCCCTGACCTCCAGCCTCTAAAGCCTTAAGCGCTCACGTGGCAACCACTGCACCACTTTGTTTTCATTGTACAGTTATGGAATAATAATAATAATAATATGAAAAAAAAACAAATATTAGTGGAAACAAAAAGAAAACGCGCGCTAAAATTTGAATAGGCCAGTAGGGGAGTGACAACTCATCGTCTCCTTCCTCTCTCTGTCGCTAAAGGTTTAATAACCTATACCTACGGACAAACGTCCGTTGCTACAGACCTGTTCCTTCTCCAAATCTTCCACAGGCCATGGAAATAACATCTAAAGCCATGGTTGAGTTCGTTTCATCCTCCTGATCACAATGGTACCACTTACGAAGGCCAATTGTTCCTGTAATTAAAAACCCTAAAACAAAGATCCAAAACCTAGCAATGGTGATTTACGGTATAGGCCATATAAATGAAATTGAATGATGCAGAAAGTTTGTATATGTTCCATAGATTAAGAATATATGATTAATTCAACCTAACAATGCTTAAAACATGAGATTTGAATTCAAGAACAGGGGTATGTCATGCACGACTTACAGAGCGATTTGGGACTAGAATGGACTTATTCTCGACTGCTTTAGCTTGCAGAGAGTCCCAGGAAGCGATTGGGATCAGCAAAGAGCCTTGAGGATGCCTCTAAGTGAAAATTCGATCTCACACTTTTTTCTTGATTTTTCAGATTTGGTTCTCCTTCTTGCGCCTGCTTCCAACCACTTTTTAAGTCTGCCTCGCCTCCTTATGTATCAAGCAATGCATTACGGTTGATAGCTGCATCCAAATCTTCCTCCTTCAATGCTTTTTGATTTGATTTGATTCCTCTTTAAAACCTTTCCAAACATGGCCTAAATCAATCTTTTTGTTCACACTAGGCATTTACACGAGTTTGAATGATTGGCATCTGTAATTTAAGACCTAAAACAATCATAAAATCTCTTGTTATCAATGTTTTGGATTTTATTTGATTTATTTTGATTTAAATTGAATTAATTCAAATAAAAATCAAAATAAATAATTAAAATAATATAAGGACAAGTGGAAAAGGCTAGAGCACGTGGGCTATGTTTCCAACTCAAAACAAGTGAAAAAGATTGGGCCCATTTGGCAAAAATTGAAGTTTTGGGGATAGTTGACTTTTGGCAATTTTATAAAAAAAGGCCAACTTCACCAATGCATAACTTCCTCAATTTTGAATCTTTGGAGGTGTTATTTGACTTTTTAGAAATCTTGATATGTCCTCTAAGCAACCCTTTTGGTCTCATCTCATTTTGACATTCCATGCTCATGTATGAAGCTTTGACAAAAAGGTGTTTTTGTTGACTTTTCAAAATGACCTATAATATCCAAATTCATAACTTCTTGTGAGTGCATATTTTGAACTTGGGACATGAACATGGATTGTAAGGAATTGAATCCTCTTCAAAATGAGCTTTGGATGGGTCATTTCTCATAAAGTATTATAATGTTATGCTTGGTCAAAGTTGAGTTGACTTTTCCTACAAAACCCTAATTTAGCAACTTTTGAGTCTTGATGAATTATGAGCAATCCTTGATGAATCATGATCAACCCTTGATAAAATGATGAAATATCCTTCAAAATGAGAATGTTGACCAAAAATCTTGAATTTTGACTGTATGTAGGCCACAGTTGACTTTTGCCTTAGCACAGTCGATTTTCAGGCCTTTGAGCAATTGACTAAGCAAACTTTCTCTGCAAGGCTTGAAACTTGACATGGATGATCTTGAGAACATATTAGGAAATTTGTGAGCATTTTGGATCACTTGGATTCAAGTATCTTGATGCAACATGAAACCCTAGTTTGAAATAGACTGCCTTAGGAGAGAGCTTGTCTGGCCAACCCTTGGACTACCTTGAGCAACTTGAGGATCTTTCTTGCAATGTTTTGAGAAATAAGAGAGAGAAAATTTTGGGGTACAACAGATTCCCCTGTTCAATCTTCTTAAACCTGAGGGTGTAGATTGGCTTTCATGCCTTTCGTAATCCGAAGGTGGAAGATGATTGAACACTAGAGTGCCCAGAAATTTGCACTCGCATGAAGTGGTAATTGTCTTGTGATGTCGGGAATGGGCTTATAGATGCCATTTGGAAATTGCTGACGGGAGATGGGCTTAAAGATGCCATCCGAAAGAGTATCGATCGCATAAGAGATTACTTAACGAGAGCTTATATACCTGTTGTTGAGGAAGATTATGCTAGGGAAGTCTGATCTTTGTTGAGAGAAGTAGAATTTTAGGAGCTTCGGTCGTCCGTTATTCTGCTGGTGAGTCGTCTCTGTTGATATTTAGGAACTTTGGTCGTCGGTACTCAACTAAGGAATCATCTCTATTATTTAGGAACTTTGGTCGTTCGTACTCAACTGAGGAGTCATCTCTATTGATATTTAGGAACTTCGATCGTTCGTACTCAACCGAGGAATCATCTCTGCTGATATTTAGGAACTTCGATCACTCATACTCAACTGAGGAGTAGGCTTCATAGCTTGAATCTTGTGAGAATCTGATTGTATCTTTCCTGAAAGATAAAGGTTAGCTGTATGTAATGCATGATATGTATCAAGCAATGATGTTCTAAAAATAAATGAGATTGTGTTGTATGATGCGTATGCATGTCATGATGTATGGAAATGTGATGTTTTTAGCTGGGGAAAATAAATCTCGGATTACTGCCGGAGAAAGAGTTGAATTCTTCGTTTCCGCTGGAGATAGTGAATGAAGATGCTTGTGAGAATAAGCCTGTAGGAAATGACTATGTGGGGAGGACATGCTCTGCTGAGGATTCTGCTGATAAATTCGGCTGGGGATGAATTACCGTTGCAAGCGGTACTGAATTGTGTTGGGGACTGAGTTTCTGTTTGTGAAAGGAATGAACTCCACGGGGGATGATCTTTCAGTTGCGACTTCACTGGAGATAACCTTTTAGACTCTACTGGGGATAATTTTCCAGAGTCTACTGGGGATGATTCTCCAAACTCCACTGGGGAATATTTTCCAGACTCCACTAGGGATAATTGTCTAGTGCTGATGATGGATAAACTCTGCTTGGGGAGAATATTGCCGACTCATTTGCGGTTGCGAGCCTCAGCTGGGGAGAGTTAACATTAATGTCTTTTCTTACTCTGCGGGGAGTGAATGTGCCTTAGCCATATTCTTCAGCTAAATCTATCCCTGTACTTGGTGGACATAGCAACTGTCAGGTCTGGACAATTCTTATTTGCCCCTGTTTTTGATATTACGAGTAATCGTCTTTTGTTTCGCATGTAAGTATTTATGAACAACAATCAATGTCAAATGCATATATCAAGAATGAACATTGGACGTTCTTTGCAAAACAAAATAGAAAAAAGAAAATTTTTATATTTATTTGTGGAAATGAATTGTATTGATTTTGAAGTTGGCCTGTAAATAGGCGTTTTTGTATAAGAGGCTGACGTCCTAGTAAGAGAATGCCGCCGAACAAAAGAATTTATACAGTTTGTAAAAAACAAAGAAAAAAACAGCTATGTGAATAATCCCACTGGGTTCTAACTCTGCTATTGCCTTTATGTCCCCGAGCATCTCATCACTTTGCTACTTGGTTGAACATAGATCATATTGATTAGTGTCGTCCGAGCTTGATAGTTGATACCGAAGTCTGGTTGCGAGGTGGTCCAATGAGACATGGTGTTACGCTTTGATCCCTAATTTTTGCCTGGACCGCCCTTTCAGGTTTTCAGTCCACCGGGATACCCTTTTTTGCCCAAGCCGCCTTTTCAGGTTTTCGACTTACCGGGTGTACAGATTTTTTTCCATTTTCATCCCTTATTTTTGCCCGAACCCTTTTGGTTCGCCGGGAAGCCTTTATTTTGCCTAGGCCAGTCGACCTAGTGGGTCTTTGATTATGCGTAGTATCTTTTCACTATGTTTGCATTGACGGGGTGAGGAAGGTCGTCACCATCCATGGTGGTTAGAATCATATCTCCTCCTGAGAAAATGTTCTTAACCATAAATGGCCCTTCATAAGTAGGGGTCCATTTTCCCCTGGGATCACCTTGTGGTAGGATGATGCGCTTGATTACCAAATCCCCGACTTGATACTCTTGTCGTCTAACTTTCTTGTTAAAGGCCTTGATCATCCGTTTTTGATACGTCTGACCATGACAAATAGCAGTAAGTCTCTTTTCGTCGATTAAGTTCAGTTGATCAAGTCGGGTCTAAATCCAGTCATCTTTGCTCAAACCTGCATCCTTCATAATCCGAAGAGAGGGTATCTGAACTTCAATGGGCAAGACTGCCTCCATACCATATACCAAGGAATAGGGTGTTTCCCCTGTTAACGTCTGCGCTGAGGTACGGTACCCATGAAGAGCAAATGGTAACATCTCATGCCATTCTTTGTATGTCACTGTCATCTTCTGCACAATCTTCTTAATGTTCTTATTAGCCACTTCAACAGCCCCATTCATCTTCGGCTGGTAGGGAGAAGAGTTATGATGCTGTATTTTGAACTGCTTGCAGAGTTAGGTGATCATCTTATTGTTGAGATTTGTACCATTGTCCGTAATGATCCTCTCCGGTACACCATATCGACAGATCATATTATGCCGAATAAACCGTGCCACGACGTTCTTGGTTATAGTAGCAAAGGAAGCTGCTTCAACCCACTTCGTAAAGTAATCAATTGCTACCAGGATGAAACGATGCCTGTTAGACGCAGTAGGTCTGATCTCACCAATCATGTTGATTCCCCACATTGCAAAAGGGCCGAGGTGCCATCAACATTCACATCTTTGATATCAATAGGGTAGTATGAGCCAGCATGTACTGTCTCAGTCGGCGAGCAGCCCATGCCAAAGCGTAGCAAGTTTTCTCGAGCAGTGAGTATTGGGTCTCACAGTCGGTAAACGTTTTGCTAAAGCAGTAAATAGCATGCTCTTTTCGGCCAGAGTCATCATGCTTCCCCAGCACACACCTCTTTGTATTATCCAGCACTTTCAAGTATAAGATCAATGGTCTTCCTTCAACTGGAGGCCTCAGAATTGGTGGCTCTTGGAGGTTGTATGGCCCTCTCTTCCTGAAGTAACAGACTAGCAAGTTCTCCAGGCACTTCTCAATCATCCTCACCTTCTTCCTTGGCTTGGCTGATCGGACTTTCGAAGTCATTACCGGCAGTAGCAGAGTCGTTATCAATGGGACCCGAAGTGGATGTAGATCATGATATGTGAGTGTGTGTAAGACAAATAGTTGTTTTGTAAGATAGGAAAAAAAAACAAGGAGCGCAAAATTTGTAATGCAATGAAAACGTCCAATGCTTTATTGATGATATATGGAAATGACACATAATAAAGCCCTCACAAACAAAGCCACGGTGTCTCGGGAAAGCCATCGGGCCGTCAAGTTTTTAAATTATTTGTTACAAATCCAAAACAAAAGTCTCATTATTGGGTAATAAAAGAAATGGGCATAGAATCCTTCGTCGTCCAATTGCTCAATCTGCCGTTGGTAGTCGGGTAAATCCAGCTTTCGAAATCTGACCCTTCATCATCATCTTCAATCACATTCACTTCCGGATTTGTGATACGCAGGAGAGGTCTTCCAATCCGCGCATGCCGAACAGACCTTTGTGCAGTAAAACCCAAACCAAACTTATCAGTCTTGTGTGCAAAGTCGGGGAGTTGGCCCCAATTCGCACACCCACCTTTTTTAATAACGGCCCGGGCATCCTTGAGGGAAGCCATCTTCATTGGAGGATCTTCAGCAACAGTTTCGGTCAACGCCAGAGTCTGGGGGACTTCTTCAAAGTTTTGGCACGGGGTTTCAATGAACTCCCCGTCCATTTCCACATACCGAAAAGAGTTGAGGTGGCTCACCATGTACTCCTCTTCTCCTCGTACTGTAACAATTTTCCCCTTCACTGGGTATTTCAGCATCTGGTGGAGCGTAGAAGTTACTGCCCCAGCTTTGTCGATCCACGGGCGACCCAGCAAACAAGAATAAGATAGCCGAATGTCCATCACATAGAATGTAGACACGAAAGTCTGGGAACCAACCTTGACAGGAATATCCACCTCTCCGTGTACCATCCTTTTGGACCCATCAAAGGCCCTAACCACAATATTTCTTGGTTTCAGTACCAACCCTTCACAGTCCAACCGGTCTAACGCTTTCTTTGGTAAAACATTTAACAAGGACCCAGTATCCACTAGCACGTGGGCCATAGTAGTGCCCCTGCACTCGATTGAAACGTGTAGAGCATCATTGTGATTCTTCCCTTTGGCAGTCAAATTCGCATCGGAGAAACCCAAACCATTGTCAGCTGTCAAACTAGCCACACAATCTTTGAACTGGTCAGCAGATGTCTCCTGCGGCACATGTGCAGTTTTAAAGAAAGAAATCAGAGCCTTAGCATGGGCCTCTGAGCATAACAATAAAGACAACATAGAGATCTTTGACGGGGTTTGCCCCAGCTGTTCGACTACGTTGTAGTCGCTCTTTTTGATGATCTTCAAAATTTCCTCTATCTTCTGCCTAGAGGCTTCAACAGTAATCTTCTTCGGTGCCTCCGTCCGGGCAGGCTCACTGGTGATCCCTTTGCCCCGAACGTCAGATGACTCGGCGACAGGGGTAATGACTGGGGTGAGAATTGGAACAGTAGCAGATGTACTGGTGGGTGTAATAACAACAGGTTTCCGAACAGTTGGTGGGGAAATTTCAGGAGAGAAAAGTCTTCCGCTTCGGGTGACTTTTCTAGACCCAACAATATTGCTGACGTCAGTATCAGCCTCTCCCACCTTCAAGTCTTGCTTAATCCCATGATAATACACATCAGCCCCATAATGCCACGGGACAGCCTTATCTGACGTGTAAGGGATAGGTCCAGTTATGGTAATGATCAATGGAGCAATTCTCGGAACAAATGTAATTCTAACAGGCTTTCTCGAGGAAGCCTTGGAAGAATTTGCGGAAATGGTGATTATAGAAACATATTCAATAGGAATCAATGGAACCAAAGTTTTCTCGAACAAAATTTCTTTGTTATCCATCAGGCATTGGATACCTGACTTCAATAGATGGTAACCAGTAGGTAGGACGGAACACAGGTGGCAACCTTCGCCACAGCCCGGAAATAAACCGGCTAACAGAAGGTTCTTCTTCATAGTCATCAACAGAGTAGAAATGTCTTTCACAGAAGTCACAAACGAGTCGTCATCCATAACATTCACTCCATGCTTGGGCATTGGAGCAGTCATGACATTAGGCTTTTCAGGCGCTTCAAACTCAATTTCCTTAGCATCAATCAGATCCTGCACTTTATTCTTCAAATCCCAACAGTTATTGGTATCATGCCCTGGGCTATCAGAGTGATAAGCACAGCGGGTGTTTGGATTATAAAGCGGTGAAGTGGTGTTGGAATTCTTTGGAGCCTCCTTCGGAATCACCAAGTTGGTCTTTAACAACTGTAGCAGAATTTGAGACAGGGTCAACCTGAGCCGAGTGAATTGTCTCTGAGGCCTCTCTACTCTTTGTTGAGTGTTGCATTGTGGGGCAACAGTTGGTCTTGATATAACCATCGCATTAACTGCTTGGCGGCGCTCAGGTCGGTTATGGCTCCTCGAGCTGTAAACTGCACTAGACTCCTTCTTGAAGGGCTTTTTCTCTGTACTTGACGAAGCACCCTTCTGTATCTTTTTGCTCTTGATATCGACTTCAACTCTCTCCCCAGTCATAATTAATTCGGTGAACCCAGACGATGAACTACCGATCAAATGGTTGAAATATGGACCAGACAAAGTACCAAGAAACATATCCACTAACTCCCTATCATCTAGAGGAGGTTGTACTCTTCCCGCAAGATCTCTCCACTTCTGAGTGTAGTCCTTAAAACCTTCGCTCGCACCCATAGACATACCCTGAAGTTGGGTACGCGTGGGAGCAAGGTCGGTATTGTACTGGTATTTCTTGTAAAAAGCAGAGGCAAGGTCCTCCCAGTTACGGACGTTAGCTCCTTCCAGTTGATAGAACCATTCAAGTTGAGTCCCTAAAAGACTATCTTGAAAGAAATGAATCCAGAGGTTCTTATCAGTAGTATATGGTTGAATCTTTCTAACATACGAGAAGAGTTGTAACTTTGGGCAGGAGACCCCGTTGTACTTAGCAAAGACAAGCGCTTTAAACTTGTGGGGAATCACCACCCCAGATGCCGAACCCAAATCTCCGAAGTCCAGCCCAGGAACCTTCTGGATCTCCATTGCGCTTAACCGGTCTTCGAGTTGCTTATATCTATCCTCATCCAGAGGATACTGGTCTTCATCAAAGTTAGTGTCATGGTCGGAAACCCCAGGACTAGGAGCCCTCCTTTCTTCTTGATTCTCTCCCCCTCCAGATGAGTGGGACAAATCAACTTCTTCCCGCAACCTGTTTCCAAATCTATGACCCATATTCAGGAGGACCGTCTTCTTCTTCTTCTTCTTATCCTTCAAGATAAGAGTCTTCAGATCTTGCTGACCCTTAGCTAAGTTCATGAACATTTCCTGGAACTGAGCGTTCTGAGCTTGTAGGGCCTTGATGGCTTGATCAGTAGATGTTTCAGAAGACATGATTGCTGAAATAGACAGCGAAGAAGATGAGAAACCTGTAAGGGTACCTGTAATGAGGTGCATGGGAATGGAATGTGTATGATATGATTTCAAAGACTTTAGGGAGATTCAAATTCGTAGACCAAAATGAAACACACTTTATTAGATAAAAACTTGAAATCAATGTTTAACAAATGCCTTTAAGGCGTTACAAAAGGAATACTGGAAAGAAAATCTATGCTAGAAATAATAAAAGACAATCAGCGCTCCCATGGTCGTTTTCCTTTGGTGCTGACATATTCGTTGAGGACCCTCTCATTCTCCAACTACCTTGTAAGATTCAGGATCTTCCGCTCCTGCTCATGATACTTTTCTCTGTAAGTATCCCGTTCTTCCCTTAGCTAGATCCAAGACCTCTTTAATGCCCCAATGTCAGTAGGCATGTATGGATCGAGGATGGTAGAAGAAACCCCTTCTTCATCAGTATGATCCACTATCACAGGTAAAATAGCTTCGTAGGGCATCCCCAGCTTTTGAGCACGGGCTCGAACCCATCGGAGATACGGTTGCATCAGGAGAGAAGTCTTCATGCCTAGCTCATGTGGATCAGACCTGTTCACCCTGTCCCAGGCTCCTATAAATCTGCGGCGATGTCCCTCAACATCCCCCATAAAGTCAAAGACAATATCTAGAAGCAGCAACTCATGAGGTTTGTCCCTCCTAGCTCGCCCAAACTGTCGTAAGGCCAAACAAGGATTATAGGTAATCCCTCCTCTAATCCCAAGTAATGGAACATTGGGGTATTCCCCACAGCGATTAATGATAGCTACTTCTTCCATGTCTTTAGTACTCCAGATGATGTCCGTGTGAGCAAGGGACATAATTCTGTAGGCCCAACCCATGCCTTCCTCATTCTTCAAAACATATTTTGGGAGGTGAGAAATAAACCACCTCGCCAGCAATGGTGCACAGCACATGAGAGTTCCCCATTTCCGAGCAGTACGGGCATAAAGAGCATGTAGGATGTCACCTAGGAGAGTGGGCACTGGATTACGGGACATGAAGATCTTCATTGCGTTCACATTGACAAAGGAATCTGAATTTGGGAACAGAACCAAGCCATAAATAAGACGAGCCAGGATGTCTTCAAACGCTTGAAAGTCCAAACTATCCCAGAACTGATGAGCCTGATCAACCAATAACTTAGCCAAGAAGCCTTTAATCCCACTCCGAGTCTCCTAGTTAGACACCACATCAGCCCTTGTAAGATGGAGGGTTGAAGATATATCCTCTGGCCTAGGAGCTATCTCCAAACCTGTAAATGGTGTCTGCTCTAGAATGGATATGCCAAGTAAATCAGAGAACTCCTCCAAAGTGGGGACCAACTGATAGTCCGGGAAGGTGAAACAGTGATGCAACGGGTCGAAGAACTGGAATAAGACACTCATCATTTATTCATCCAGCTTGGAAGTGACTAGGCTGAGGAGATGACCATGTCTTCTGACAAAAGAGGAAGTGTCAGGAACCTTTGAAACCAACTCTCTAAGCTGAGCAGGAATCTGTACGAAGCTGATCCGAATAATGTTTCTACGCGTAGATGCCATGATCTGCAAAACAGAACAAAGATGAATCCCATCGGTCTTTGAAATGGTTAGTCTAATGAAATATGCATGCAATATCATGATGCATGATGTCATGATAAGAACACACCACAGGTATCACAGATAGCAAACATGGTAAGGGCAAACAAGTCACACAATAGCCCTTAAATTTCAGGCTGGCATGGAGTTTAGGTACTACCCTCTTTCAGTTTAGTTGGTTCAACCTGTCCTAGTAATAGTAACCGGGTTCTAGAGGTTCTTAATATCACTGACCATCCTCGATCAGTCATAATTCCAGTTTAGCAACCTTTTCTTGCGGCCGGAATCATCGCGATAGTATGGTCTCATTGAGTGTAGCATACTGCTACTTTTCTATGGCCAAGTTGGTCAATTATAGGTTCTAAGGTCAGTTGGTGCTTAATGACCCCTTAGCAGCCCCGTATTCTCCTTGTTCCTCCACAAGGGATATCAGTACAAACTAAAGTGTCACACCAACGTAGTTATTGCTTCAATCGTATCGGTCTACGTCGTACAGCTCCCTCACAGTCTATTGCTACTTACCTAAAAGGTATCCCCAGATCCGGGTTAGGATCTATAGTAACTCCGATTCAAACCCACAAAGATAAAGCAAACAGATCAAGCAATTGAAAACAATATGATGAACTAATCCTAAGGTACACCCCACTTTATTTTCCCCAGCAGAGTCGCCAGTTCTGTGATACGGTGGCCAGAACCGGGACTGTTTTTGGAATGTTGGTTTGCGTTTTGTGTTTGTTTTTGCAAAATGTCCGGTAAGCAAGAGTCGCCACCGACTTTTATTTTATCCAACAAGGAAAGGAAAAAAGCACACAAAAATTCCTATTTCGATATATTTCTGAGTACGGGGGGTAGATTATAGAAAGGGAAGGTATTAGCACCCTTTCTATCCGTAGTTATCTACGGGCTCTTAGGTACTTGCTCATCATTTTCAAAATTGTTTTATTTGTATTTGTGGGTTTTGAAAAGTTTTTGTTTTCACTTCGATTTAACTCTTGCTTCTGTCTTCAAGAGTGTAATGAAGTGTTTTTGAAAACTTTGTTTGTAAAGGAGTGTAAGTGTGAAAAAGTTTGTTTTTGATTGAGCAAGTACTTAAGAACTAATCTACCTACTCGAAAAAGGAATCGTTCTATGTTTGTTTCCTTTAGACAACACTATCCCACTATTAGTGAGTAGGTAGCACCGTTGTTGGAGTTTGAGGGTCAATTCGAAAGGGACATACAGTCATTAAAATAATGTTAGAACGTCTTAGTAGCAACCCTAAAGTCTTAGATCAATTATCCGAGGCAACTACTCCGAGGCAACCTTTCCGAGGCAACTTTGATCTTTGGACAAAAGGACGACCACTAAAACATCCTATACTCAGTAACCGTTTACCGAAGGCAACCAAGTGGGGGTGTACCCTAGGAGTGCGCATGTGCGAGTGATTCAGTTTCAGATTTATTTATCTTTGCACATTTAGGGTGATCTAACCGTTTTAAGATTAAACATACATTCTTGTCATGCAAACCCTAATTATTCATACATCTAACAGTTAAATATTTGCAGAAATTAAAGTGCGGAATTTAAACTAAGCTATTACAAGGCTTCGGGTATTTACATAGCCAAAAACAAACCCTTTGAAAATAAAAAGCGATAAATGTAAAAGTCCTAATTAAAACTATTACAAACTGTTAGCAGATACATCAATATAGATAAAAATAAAGCGCGCGAGAAAAATAGATCGAATGCAAAAAATAGGGTTTTGACCCTTCTAACCTAATTAAAATGAAAATTTGTTTTTTTTGTTGTTTTTAATATTTTTTAAATAAAAAGATTAAGTCTTAAAATTGAATGCAAAATTAATTAGTGATGAAAATAATTAAATGACATGTTTTTGGTTTTTGTTATTTTAGGAAAGAAATAAAATAATTAAGTTAGTAATAAAACCTAATTATTCTAATTAATTTTAATTATTTTGCAAAAATAAATTAAAGTTGTCTAATTTAATCAAACCTAATTGAATTAATTAATTTATTGATGAAAAATAATATCCTAATTTTAATTGGACATAAAAGTATTTTTGGTGATTTTTTTGATAAAAAAGAAAATTAGTTTATTGGTTAGTAAATAATAAACAATTTAAATAAAATAAATAAAAAGAGATGAAGAGAGAAAATGGGCTTGAAAATGGGGGTGCCAATAGTCAGAATTATGGGCCCAAATAGATGTCCATGTTAACCTTTGTGATCCTGTATGGCACGTTTGACTTGGCTTATGGTGCACTCTCAGTGGTGGCCATCAGATTTGGCCATCTGGTCATCTGGCACGTTTGATGATAAAGGCATATGGTGGTTCTCAGGCTCATGCGTGCATTGGATTGCCTGCAAGAAAACAAGAAAATAGCAAATGTTTGAGGCAGGGATCGAACCCCTGACCTCCAGCCTCTAAAGCCTTAAGCGCTCACGTGGCAACCACTGCACCACTTTGTTTTCATTGTACAGATATGGAATAATAATAATAATAATAATAATATGAAAAAAAAGAAATATTAGTGGAAACAAAAAGAAAACGCGCGCTAAAATTTGAATAGGCCAGTAGGGGAGTGACAAATCATCGTCTCCTTCCTCTCTCTGTCGCTAAAGGTTTAATAACCTATACCTACGAACAAACGTCTGTTGCTACAGACTTGTGCCTTCTCCAAATCTTCCACAGGCCATGGAAATAACATCTAAAGCCATGGTTGAGTTCGTTTCATCCTCCTGATCACAATGGTACCACTTACGAAGGCCAATTGTTCCTGTAATCAAAAACCCTAAAACAAAGCTCCAAAACCTAGCAATGGTGATTTACGGTATAGGCCATATAAATGAAATTGAATGATGCAGAAAGTTTGTATATGTTCCATAGATTAAGAATATATGATTAATTCAACCTAACAATGCTTAAAACATGAGATTTGAATTCAAGAACAGGGGTATGTCGTGCACGACTTACAGAGCGATTTGGGACTGGAATGGACTTGGTCTCGACTGCTTTAGCTTGTAGAGAGTCCCAAGAAGCGATTGGGATCAGCAAAGAGCCTTGAGGATGCCTCTAAGTGAAAATTCGATCTCACACTTTTTTCTTGATTTTTCAGATTTGGTTCTCCTTCTTGCGCCTGTCTCCAACCACTTTTTAGGTCTGCCTCGCCTCCTTATGTATCAAGCAATACATTAGGGTTGATAGTTGCATCCAAATCTTCCTCCTTCAATGCTTTTTTATTTGATTTGATTTCTCTTTAAAACCTTTCCAAACATGGCCTAAATCAATCTTTTTGTTCACACTAGGCATTTACATGAGTTTGAATGATTGGCATCTGTAATTTAAGACCTGAAACAATCATAAAATCTCTTGTTATCAATGTTTTGGATTTTATTTGATTTATTTTGATTTAAATTGAATTAATTCAAATAAAAATAAAAATAAATAATAAAAATAAGATAAGGACAAGTGGAAAAGGCTAGAGCACGTGGGCTATGTTGCCAACTCAAAACAAGTGAAAAAGATTGGGCCCATTTGGCAAAAATTGATGTTTTGGGGATAGTTGACTTTTGGCAATTTTGCAAAAAAGGTCAACTTCACCAATGCATAACTTCCTCAGTTTTGACTCTTTGGAGGTGTTCTTGGACTTTTTAGAAAGATTGAGATGTCCTGTAAGCAACCCTTTTGGTCTCATCTAATTTTGACATTGCATGATCATGTATGAAGCTTTTACAAAAAAGGTGTTTTTGTTGACTTTTCGAAATGACCTATAATGTCCAAATTCATAACTTCTTGTGAGTGCATATTTTGAACTTGGGAGATGAAGATGGATTGGAGGTAATTGCATCCTCTTAAAAATTATCTTTGGATGGGTCATTTCTCATAAAGTATGAGAAAGTTATGCTTGGTCAAAGTTGAGTTGACTTTTCCTACAAAACCCTAATTTAGCAACTTTTGAGTCTTGATGAATTATGAGCAATCCTTGATGAATCATGATCAACCATTGATCAAATGATGAAATATCCTTCAAAATGATAATGTTAACCAAAAATCTTGAAGTTTGACTGTATGTAGGCCATAGTTGACTTTTGCCTTAGCACAGTCGATTTTCAGGCCTTTGAGCAATTGATTGAGCAAACTTTCTCTGCAAGGCTTGAAACTTGACATGGATGATATTGAGAACATATTAGGACATTGGTGAGCATTTGTGATCACTTGTATTCAAGTATCTTGATGCAACATGAAACCCTAGTTTGAAATAGACTGCCTTAGGAGAGAGCTTGTCTGGCCAATCCTTGGACTACCTTGAGCAACTTGAGGATCTTTCTTGCAATGTTTTGAGAAATAAGAGGAGGGAAATTTTAGGGTACAACAAGTAGCCAAATGGGCCCTCATTTCAGCGAGTTCATCTTGAACTTGTTCCAACTGTCTTGGCAAATTGTTTCTGGTGGAATACCGATGAGTAGTCGTCTTGAATTCTGAATAAGAAAAGCAGAAGAATAAGAATACCGTCTTGAGATAACTTGTAATGTTATGAAATGCATGATGTGCATGATATGTTTGTCATTTCCAGGTATTCAAGAGTCCTTTTATGCATCATCCACGGCGTGAAACCAAAGATCAAACATACAATCAAAGGAAAAAAAGGAAAATAAGACAAACACTTCAATTATTTACAAACAAACGAAATGATGTTCAAGTGACTTCGGACATTTAAGAGTGTAACAAATAAACAACATAAAATGTGTTTCAAAGTAAACTTAACAAAAACAAAATAATAAAAGTAAACAATGGTCCCTTCCAACAATCCTGGGGGTGACCAAATACACCAAAAGTAAGTAACAAGAACTAAATCTCCGGAACAAGACACGCTTCAAGGTGTTGACAATACTCTTCGAGCCTGGCTTTCTCCTTCAAAAGTTGTGATGCAACTACTTTACTTTCTTGAAACTGATCCTCTACGACACGCCTCTGGGCTACTTCCTTTTCAAGCTGAGCATCCTTGTCTTTGAGCTGTTTCTCCAAGTTTTGAATCTTCTTCCTGTAGCTATTCTCAGAGGCCTGAAGCTTATGGCACTCTTGCTGGGTCTTACTCAACTCTTCTTCCATTTCAGCATGAGATCTCTTCCTAAAACCGGTTGTATCAGAAGTTTCCCCTTGAGCTTCTTTGAGTTTGCGAGCTAAGTCGGCCCTTTCTTGATCTACCCAATAGAGTTCCATCCCTGCCTCACGGCCTTTTGCACGAAGTTGAATGTTCAACATGAACCTGGGTGAACATCTCGGTAGGCACCGTGTTACTCATAACAGTAGGAAGTTGCTCACATATGGGAGCCGACCTTGCAAACGGTAACCGTAAAATCATAACCCTGGCTCTAATCCAATCCAAATAAGGAACCCTAGCAATAGGAACCTTCTTGCCCAAAGTAGTTTTATCCTTCTTGTGAATTCCTTTCCAAGCACTTGTCACTCTTCTCAACATACCTAGATCACTTCCTCTAACAAAATACACTGATTCATACACCTCCTTAACCTTCGGTGGTCCATCCATTGCATATCCCAATTGAAGATAAGCAAGCACAGGATTATAGTTGATACACCCCTTAATTCCTATGAGGGGAACATTAGGGAAATCTCCGCAACTAGTGATAATACTTCGCACTTTCCCCATGTCATAATTCCACCAGATATCAAATGAAGTAAGGTTGACAAGTCTTGATGACCATCGGAGAGAATGTCTGGTATCCACGAAAAGGCCACTTACCGGTAGGTGCAACTTAAACCATTGATACAACATCGAATGACATAAACTCACATTACCTCCTTTTCCATGCCTTAAATGAATGGTGTAAAGAGTATCTGCCAAGAGTGTCGGTACCGGGTTCTTGTTTCTAAAAACACAAATAGCCGCCAGATCCACAAAATTTCTCTTGCGAGGAAAGAGGATGATCCCGTACATCATGAGAGCAAACAGAGAGCTAAAGTCACTCCAATTCCCTTTCTTTGCCCAGTCTTCCGCTTTCTTCACTAAGAAATCCAAATAAAACCCTGTAGTATCCTCACTTAATTTCCAATTGTCTTTCACCTCTTTCCAACTCAAATGAAGAATTTCAGCAATAACTTCGAACTTCGGCTTCTCCGACACTTGGACAAAAGGAACTTCATCGGACAATTTGATATTAAGTAGGTACGCGTACTCTTCTAGTGTGGGAACCAGTAGATAATCTTGAAAAGTAAAACACTGTAATTCCTTGTTATAGAACTGGAAGAGGGTGATCAAAGCCATTGGGTCAACTGGAGTGTTAAGGATTAGTAACAAATTGCCATAATTCTTGCTGAAATTATTCAGAACATCACCCTTCAGATAAGAACTCAACCTCTTCAATTCGGACACATCAATAGTAGGAATATGATAAGAGAAAGTATGCCTGGTGGGCTCTTTAACATGAACTGAATCAAACTCTTATGACAGGAGACCATCCATTCCTGATGGAAAGAAGACTCTTGAATGTCCCTGGAAGATGACATGTGTATGCTAGTTATTTTTTATACTTCATTTTTTATTTAGAAATAAATATGCTATGATGCAACATGACAGGATCAAAGTTTCACACTGGATAATGGTTGGACCATTACAGGACAGCACCACTTAAGATCAAAAGGAAATCCCAAATCTTCAAAACTATCATGGGAACCTGAGTCACCTTCGCAACACAAAGTCACCAACAGTACATGTACCTATAAGAAAAGTTTTCCCGCCCCTCTCACGGGTGTAGTCTAGGTCAAGGAAAGGTTAAAAGCCAAATCAGAGTACAGGAGCTCGACTGTCGGCATTATCATACCATAACACCTACCCGAACTACCTCTGAAGTCATGGGTCTCATGGTCAGGTCTACAAAGCATCCTCCTCATAGCTTCCATGGCCACTCTATTCCTAGTTCCTATGGAATTCACTCATAGCTTAAGTATGAGGCCTTTTACCTAATGGAACAGCCCACCCACCAAGAAATCCAGAATCCAAACAGTCCAGCCAAATCCAGTATGCAGAAAGTAAAGCGCACATAGGATGCAATGCAAACAGATAAATATGAAAAGCGGTAAAATAAACACCCAAAAAGAAAATAAACAAGAGCTAGGATCGACTCCAGGATGGACCAACAAAAAGGTCAAACTGTCCCCAGTGAAGTCGCCAACTAAAACCATCCGGTCAGAACCTGTCATCTGGATGTAATGAAACATCAATGAAGTCGCCACCGAACATCTTTTATCCCGCCGAAAGGGAAAGGTAAACATCGAGAAAACCTGAAGAGGGAGAAATCATGGTCTTTCGACCGAGAGATCGGGTAAGGGAGTCTGTTACGCGAGGGGAAGCTATTAGCACCCCACACGCCCGTAGTACTATACGGTATCCACTCTTGTTGTCTAATCTAATGGGTGTGGTCAAATCCTATGTCTATGGCTTAAAGATAAAAAGGGAATGCATGCTAAAGGAAAAGAAAACAATGTAGGGAAAATAAAAGTTGTGCTCAGTTGGGCCCTACCCCTTTACCTACGTATCCCTTTTAAGGAATCAGAGCAGCCGTAGTTCGGCTTATAAATTTTGGTTGGTTTTTGTTTTTTAGTTAAGACAACAAAACAGTCAAGATGGCAAAACATCCAATAAAACAACAAACATATGAGATGGTAAAACATCGACTAAATAATAACATGGTAACATGTCAAATATGACGAAACATCAAATAATGAAATATCACACCTAACAATGACATTTAGAATCAAAGTAGGATAACAAGCATGTGCGATGGGAAAACATCGGCTTCAAACAAGTGTGCGATGGCGAAACATCGGCTATAAGATAACAAGATATCATGGCAGAGATGGCAAAACATCAATAAATCAGATGACGAAACATCACACCTAACAATGATATTGAGCATCAAAGTAGGATAACAAACATGTGCGATGGCGAAACATCGGCTTTAAGATAACAAGATATCATGGCAAAGATGGCAAAACATCAATAAATCGGATGATGAAACATCACACCTAACAATGATATTGAGCATCAAAGCAGGATAACGAACATGTGCGATGGCGAAACATCGGCTTCAAGATAACAAGATATCATGGCAAATATGGCAAAACATCAATAGATCGGATGACGAAACATCACACCTAACAATGATATTGAGCATCAACGTAGGATAACAAACATGTGCGATGGCGAAACATCGGCTTCAAGATAAAAAGATATCATGGCAAAGATGGCAAAACATCAATAAATTGGATGACGAAACATCACACCTAACAATGATATTGAGCATCAAATTAGGATAACAAACATGTGCGATGGCGAAACATTGGCTTCAAACAAGTGTGTGATGGCGAAACATCAGCTAAACGAGATTTAAAATACAAAGCCAAGAGTTGCATAAACAAATAAGCTTGATTTGTATCTTTTACCTTGAAGAAGGGTTTGAGTTTATTAGAGGTGTTTTATGATGTGCCAAGAAAACAGATTTTTATTTTAGGATGCAAACTGCAAAGGAAGGAAAAACAACTAATGGAAACTAGCCTAGCACTATCCCTAGTGTTATCATATAATGATTGATCCTAAGGTTGAGGATAAAGGAAAACCCTACCTTAATTAACATGTCAAAGGAAGCTTAACAAAACTATCCTATAGGGAACAGGCAATGAGAGCGAAGTCGTGATCTCAATTGTTAAATTGAGTGACTCATCGATCAACAATTAAAGAAACAAAATAATAAACATCCTATAGGGAACATGCACTGAGAGCGAAGTCGTGATCTCAATTTCTAAATTGAGTGACTCATCGATCAAAAGCAAACACAACACATGTATCAAACAAAAACAGAGGGCCTCCTGACATATATCAGCAACAGAGGTCCCATCATGCAAAATAGAACTATGAAAATAGAAGAAAGGAAATAGTGCAATACCAAACAGATAACTACCCATAGCAAATGAACAAGAATAAAAGAAACCCAGAGAACTTCAAGCAGGCTGGCATCAGCAGACAAATCAAGTCAGAAATTACGCCATCAGGATGTAAGTAATGAGGTTATCAGATATGAACAAATCTCATGGGCAATGTATGGCATTCATAATCACATGTACATATATCCTGCATAAACTATCAAACATGCCAAGCACAAGAGTAGTTCCAACATAATAAATTGTGTTCCACAAATAAAGTGAAACACAATAGCCTCAAGCCAAAAATGGAAACTTTCCTCAAAGTACCTCGCACATTCAACAACCAAGTTAGTATAACCATAAATAGAATGATGATTCATATAAGGGATGGATGATGACACCATGATGAAATGAGAAAACATGATAACAACTATTAAAAATTAGTCATGATAGACAGAAGGAAACAGGCATATGCACAATTTGGTCAATAGAATCAGAGGAATGTTGCTCCTTTCTATCACCATGTTGAGTTGACAATTGAATATCAATAAAGGATCATGGGAGCTTGAGAAGAATACAATCAAAGACCATGAAGGCCATTAGCAACCACAATTTAATCATGCACGATTAATTCATCACTGCTCACAAGCATAATTGAAGAGGAATTCCATACAATGCATCAAAAGGTTCAATCATTCAAACATAGGGCATTAAGTGAAATGACTTGAGTTTACATGGATAAACAGAACCAACATGATAATTAGGTGCTCAATCATAGGCCTCACTCAAGTTCATTGGCCATCAAACAAATTGCAACAAGATATGCAACACTAATTGAGTACCTTAACTTCAAAAATACATAAAAAATAGAAACAAGGATCAATAATTCAAACCAAAAAAATCTTAGCATCTTTGAAGTGTGTAGAAGTCAGAAAGTAAGTCTTAGGTTCATGAATGGTTGAGGAGGGGATCAAATGAGGCCCAAAGTTCAAAACTAGTTGTCCAAACTACCAAACTAGACAAGCTTTCAAAATAATTTGTGGAAAAATATCAAACCAAATCAAATGATTCAAAAAAAATGATTTTCAGATCCTCAACACATCTATGAACCATGATCAAGACTTAAATTCCATTTAAAATCTAGGGCATAATGGTTTTTGAAAATGAAACTTTCACAATAAGCAACAAAACCCTAATTTTTTACTTTTAATCTTAAATATTGATTAGATAAGATCAAAATTCAAAAGAAAATCATAACAAATATACATCAAACATGACAAAACTCAAGAGGTCAGAATACCTATTTTTCCATATTTTTTGAATTAAAGAAAAGTCAAAAATAAAATCAAATTCAAACAATTAATCAATTAAACAAATATTCACATCTCAAAATGAAACTCTAATCAAAAATCAGAAAAATGTCCAACCAAAATTATATTCAAATATTAGAATTAAAAACACACATCTTTGATTTTTTGTGGAATTTTTGAATTAAAGGAAATATTAAAATAAAAATCAAACAAACAATTATCAATTAAACTATTATTTAAAGGCAAAAATGCAAACCCTAGCCAAAAGTCACAAAAAGCTCAAAGTGAAATTATATTCAAATTCTATGATTAAAAACAAACTTACATGGTTTTTTTTTTAGGATTTTTGAATTAAAGGAAGTATTAAAACCAAAATTATGAAACAAATATTTCAAATAAACTTCTCATATTAAATTTATAATAAAAAATAGAAAAAAATGCTAAACAAATTTCAGAATCAAATTCTAAATAACTTTAGGAGTTCAAAATATTTTTTTGTGGAATTTTTATCAAAAGAATTATTAAAATAAAAATAATCTTTAAACAAACAAATATTTAAACTTGTGAATCTTTAAACCAATCAAAATATTTTTAAAAATTCCAATAAAATTACATAAGATAGTAGAAATTATTTTGGACTTGTGATAATTTTTTCATAATTTTTGAAATTGTTTTGATCAAGAAATAAAAATCAGAAAATCAATTAAAATCAAATAATATGAAATGCATTAAAATTTGAATCAAGCCAATCACAGTGCGCCACCTCACTTCATCTTCAACCTCCAGCATAGGGCAAAACGCGTGCAACACAAAAGGTCATGAGGCTATGTTCAGATCCATCAAACATGCTCATTTCTCAACCAAAATCCATGAAATCAAGTGCAAATTAAAGCTAGCATATCATACTACATTATGCAATTTGAATCAATCTCAAAGATCAAGCATGGATCAAGAAATAAAGTCTCAAAAACTGGAAAAACTCTCTGCAAACATCAAAGTCATGAACACGATTTCAATAATTCTGCTTGAATCAAAGCTCAAATATACATCAATCCTAGTGATTGACCAGCTAGCAATTCAATGAACATGATTTACATCATCAATTCAAGCTGAAACACATAAATCAAAGTTCAATAAAATCACATGGATGTGAAATCTGGAAACACGATTCCTTCACTCCAGAAGCAATCCAATGGCGCAGGCTTGATCTCCTCACTTCACTGAAGCTGAATCACCAAGAATTTTGAAGAATGATCCAAGGAGAAGAGAGATTCGAAGCAATTTGCAAAGATGCTTGGAAATTTTAAGATTTGCAATGTAGTGATTATGAGCCTCCTCCTCCACAACTGAGCCTTGATTCTTGTTATATAGCACGAGGGTAAGAGGATAGAAGTGGTATTTGGCACTCAAAACTGTTTGAGGGAAAGTTTGGAAGTTTTGGCCAAAAATGAGGATGCACATGGAATCTGCATTTCACTCATGCATTTGCTTGCCTTTTGTGAATTTTGTGAGCCAAATGAAGTCAGAATTACATGCCCAAAGTGCCAGCTCATGATTGTTTGAAATGAGAGAGTGTTGGTGAATTTGCAATTTTGAGCAAGTTTGTGATTTTTTCAATCCAACAAGTGCAAAACCAAATGAGGCACGAAATGGTGAGTGTGATGGGCCTCATCATGTCACAAATTGCTCATGGGCTTGATTAGAAGCAAAAGGAAAGGCTAAAACTTGAGTTTGCAAGAAATGGCCATTTTGCATATTTGTCAAGTTTCAATGAAATGCCTCAAAATTCCAAAGTTCATAACTTGCTCATATTTTTGAATTTGTACACAAATGAGTACAACTTGGAAAGGTATTGAAAAGATATACAATCCCTTAGTTTTGAGTTTTTGCAATTGAATCCATTAAGTTTCCCAAAATTGAGCTTGAAATTCACTAATTTTGGAAAATGACCTATAATTTTGTGACTTCCAAGCTTTATAACTCTTGACTCTTTGCCAATTTGGACATGAAACCAAAAGGATATGAAATATCATCCTCTTATCTTTCCAAACATACTTCATTTGCATTTTTTTGATCAAAGGTGAATAAAATATGAATTTTTGAAATTAAGTCCTTATTTTCCAAAATTAGAAACTTTTAGGCTTTCCTCATGAACAAGTTTCAACCCAAACCTCAATCTCTTTGATCAAATGATCAAAATGGACTTGAAATATGAAAATTACACCTTTGAATTGATGGTTGGACAAAAATTCACTTGGTCAACCTTGACTTTGATTGATTTTGACCAAAATGACCATTTTGCCCCTTTGAATCAATTGATCCACTTCCCTTCAAAATTGATGATCAAAACTTCAAACATATGATATTCCAAACATATAGAGGCCATGTACAAAGTTTCACTCCAAAATTCTCAAGAAATCTTGATGAAATCCCAAACCCTAATTTTGGTTAACACCTTAGGAGACTGATGAATCATCTTCAAAACTTCAAATCCTCTGGGCATCTTGGCCAATTTCTTGTACAAAGACTTTTCAAATACCAATGAGATGTTGTAGCTCCCAAATCAAGACTTGATCAAGCATCAATAGCTTTGATCAAGCAAAACCCTAATTTGGCTGGTGAATCAAAAGAGTGATTCTTCTTATAATCAAACACAAACTTCAATCCTCTGATGATCCAAAGAGATGGATAAAACATCTTGAGATATGCAATAACTTGAGCTTTAAAGATACAAAGGTTTAGATAATAAGGTTCTACTTGAGCAACTTGTCAATGCAATCAACCTTCAAAACTTGAGGAAAACTTGATAACCAAAGTATTTTGATCCCATCACAATGTATGAATGCAATGCAATATGATATTCATGATAAAACATAAGCCTAAACAAGAGGGTAAATTTTGGGGTGCAACACCTTAGGAGAGAGTTTGTCTGGTAAACTCTTGAACTTCCTTGAGCAATTTGGGGATCTCACTTGCCATGTGTTGATAAATATGGGAGGGCAAATTTTGGGGTACAACAGCTGCCCCTATTCAATCTTCTTAAACCTGAGGATGTAGATTGGATCGTCTTCCTTTCGTTATCTAAAGGTGGAAGATGATTGAACACTAGAGTGCCCAGAAATTTGCACTCGCATGAAGTGATACTTGATTTGTGATATCGGGAATGGGCTTATATATGCCATTTGGAGGTTGTCGGAGATGGGCTTAAAGATGCCATCCGAAGAGGTGTCGGTCGCATAAGAGACTCCTTTGCAAGAACCCGTATACTTGTTGTCAAGGAGGACTTCACTGGGGAATGCTGGTGTCTGTCTTGAGAGAAATAGAGTTTTAGGAGCTTCAGTTGTCTGTTACTCTACTGGGGAATAACTCCGGTTTGGGAAGCGGAAGTGAACTGCATTTTTGGTCGGGGTATATGCTACACCGCAACTTTCTGGGGAAATGTGAAATCAATTGGTTTTGATTGGGTCACGGTCTTACAGTGTTGTGGACTGCTGTCTAGAAATAAGAGAGGAAGAACCTGGATAGTAAGGTTATGAGAAGGAACCTGGATGGTAGGGTTACTTCGAGATGAAAGTCTGGATAGTAGGGCTTGAGAAGGAACCTGGATAGTAGGGTTACTTCGATATGAAGGCCTGGATAGTAGGGTTACTTTGATATGAAGGCCTGGATAGTAGGGCTGTGAGAAGGAACCTAGATAGTAGGGTTGCTTCGATATGAAGGCCTGGATAGTAGGGCTGTGAGAAGAAACCTGGATGGTAGGGTTACTTCAATATGAAAGATTGGATAGTAGGTCCGTAAGAAGGAACCTGGATAGTAGGGTTACTTCAATATGAAGGCCTGGATAGTAAGGTTGTTAGAAGGAACCTGGATGGTAGGGTTACTTCGATATGAAAGCCTGGATAGTAAGGCTGTGAAATGAACTTGGATAGTAAGGTTACTTCGACATGAAAGCCGGGATAGTAAGGCTGTGAGAAGGAACCTGGATAGTAGGGCTGTGAGAAGGAACCTGGATGGTAGGGTTACTTTGATATGAAAGCCTGGATAGTAGGGCTGTGAGAAGTAACCTGGATAGTAGGGTTACTTCGATATGAAATCCGGGATAGTAGGGCTGTGAGAAGGAACCTGGGTAGTAGGGTTACTTCGATATGAAAGTCTGGGTAGTAGGGCTGTGAGAAGGAACCTGGATAGTAGGGTTACTTCGATATGAAATCCTGGGTAGTAGGGTTGTGAGAAGGAACCTGGATAGTAGGGTTACTTCGATATGAAAGCCTGGGTAGTAGAGCTGTGAGAAGGAACCTGGATAGTAGGGTTACTTCGATATGAAAGCCTGGGTAGTAGGGCTGTGAGAAGGAACCTGGATAGTAGGGTTACTTCGATATGAAAGCCTGGGTAGTAGGGTTGTGAGAAGGAACCTGGATAGTAGGGTTACTTGGATATGAAAGCCTGGGTAGTAGGGCTATGAGAAGGAACCTGGATAGTAGGGTTACTTCGGAATGAGTTTGGGTAAAACTGCAGATGGAGCCTGGGTAAGGTTGTTCTTGTTGCACCGATGATTACTCTATTTAGCTTCGAGTGTTGATCATGGACTTGCTGGAAATTATCGATAATAAGTGTATTTCCTGAAAGGAACACAGGATTAGTTATGTGTGATGCATGAGATGCATTGTGATTAGGTTCTCAAAATAACCGAGATCATGTTTTGTGTAATGTATGCACATGTCATGATGCATGAACATGAAATGCTGACGTAATAATCTGAGTCCGAGAAAATAAATCCCTGACTGCTGTTTGGAGAGTATGAGAAATGGTATTCTCGACTGCTGTAAAAAACCATAGTTCCCCTACTTCTGTTGGGGATGGTGAACAAAGATGATTGTGCTGGGGATTTGCCACTCGGCTGGCGAATATTCTGCCGGAAGAGACCATGTCTGAGGATAACTCTACGGGGAATAACTCCATTGGAGAGGAGATACTTTGTTGATAGATCTGCTGACTTAGAGAAATAACTCAACTAGGGATGAATTTATGTTGTTGGTGATAATGAATTTTGTTAGAGATTGAATTTCTGCTTGTGAGAGAAATAAACTCTGCTTAGGGAAAAATTTACTGACTCACTCATGATGGTGAACCTCAGTTGGGGAGAGTTATGTCTTGTTCGGGAAAGCTAACACCACTATCTTTAGATAATTTTACTTTGTGGGGAGTGTATGTACCACTGCTCATATTCTCAAGCTGGCTCTATCCCTATACCTGATGGGCAAAGTAATTGTAAGGTTTGGGCACTTCTTGTTTTCCCTGTTCCTGGAATTATGAGTAATCATCTTTTGTTTCTTATGTAAATATTTATGAGTAGCAATCATTTTCAAATGCATATAACAAAAAAAATCACTTGACGTTCTTGCAAAAACGAAAAAAGAAAAATAAATTGAAGTTTCTTGTGAAAATGAATTGTATTGATTTTGAAATTTTCCCGTAATAGGCGTTTTGTACAAGGAGGTTGACGTCCTGGTAAGAGAACGCTGCCGAAAGATAGAAATTACAATTTGAGTAAAAGAAAGAAAAACAACTATGTGAAACAATCCCATTGGGTTCCAACTCTGCTATTGCATTTATATCTTCAAGCATCTCATCACTTTACTACTTGGCCGAAGGTGGATCAGATTGATTGGCGTCGTCTGAGCTTGATAGTCGGTACCGAAGTTTGGTTGCAAGATGATCCAATGAGACATAGTGTTACGCTTCAATCCCTAACTTTTTCTTGGACCGCCCTTTCGGGTTTTCAGTCCACCGGGATACCCCTTTTTGCCCAAGTCGCCTTTTTCGGGTTTTCGACTTGTCGGGTGTACAGTTTTTTTCATTTTCATCCCTTACTTTTGCCCGAACCCTTTTGGTTCGCCGGGAAGCCCTTATTTTTTCCTAGGCTAGTCAACCTATCGGGTCTTTGATTATGCGTAGTATCTTTTCACTATGTCTGCATTGACGGGGTGAGGAAGGTCGTCACCATCCATGGTGGTTAGAATCATAGCTCCTCCCGAGAAAATGTTCTTAACCACAAATAGCCCTTCGTATGTGGGGGTCTATTTGCCCCTGGGATCACCTTGCGGTAGTATGATGCGTTTGATCACTAGATCCCCGACTTGATATTCTTGACGTCTAACTTTTTTGTTAAAAGCCTTGATGTGATACGGTGGGAGAATGGACTTGAGGTTTTGCGTTTTGTCGCAAATGTCGCGGTTTAGCAAGAGTCGCCACCGACTTTTATTTTATCCAAAAGGAAAGGTAAAAAAGCACGGGTAAGACCTTTGAGATGTTTTCTTGAGTTCGGGGGGTAGATTATGAAAAGGGAAGGTGCTAGCACCCTTTTCATCCATGGTTTTCCATGGGATCTTAGTTACTTGCTTAGATCACTTGCTTTGCTTTTGAAATTGTTTGAAATGGTGCTTTGTGTTTGGTGTGGTTTTGAAAGTATTTTGAAAAGAGGCCATCGTTTTGGCAATCTTTGTAATGATTCTCGTTCGTGATAATGCATACAAAGATGTTTGTCTTTTGAAAAATGTTTCAATGTTTTGAAAGTTGTTTGGAAATGTTTTGAAATGTGTTGTGTGTGTTTTGAAAATAGCAAGGATTGTTTTGAAATGGAGCAAGTAACTTAGAAGCTATCTACCTACTCAAATGTCTTTCCTATGCATTTTTATTCCTTTTACATTGTTGATTTACCATTGATTTGGTAAATAACCCTATCTTTGGATGTTAAACGGGACGGGCGTGGGTCATCGTATGACCATGATAGCAATGTTGCCAAGTATCTTAGCATTTTTGAGGGACCAAGATCATTTGTTTTAGGAAAACTTTTGATAGCGTCATCGAGGGACTATGATCTTATTTTTTTTTGTTTTGCCAAGATACTTCGCATGTGTTGTACCCCAAAATTTTCCCTCTCATATTATCAAGATTTTCCTCACAAGACTTCTTGGATTCAAGACCAGATTAGGGTTTGCTCAACTCAAGACATCTTCTTGCACTGATGACCTGAAATTAGGGTTTGAGTTTGCACAAGGATTTTTGGACCATCAATGCTTCATGTGACTTTCATACACCATCTTGGACTCCTAAGATTTCTCATACCAAGTTTCAAGCCTTGAATCACTTTTTTGCCCAGTCAATTGGACAGTTGACCTAAAAATCAGCTGTATTGGGGAAAAAGTTAACTGTGGCCAATTTACAGTCAAACTTCATAATTTTTTATCCAAAACAACATTTTAGACTCATATGAACCATTTGATCAAGTTTGGACCACAACTCCTCAAGAAATTTGATCAGATCATCAAAAGGGCAAAATGGTCAAAATTAGGGTTTTGACTGAGGAAGCGCAATTTCTGATTTTTAACCTAGCCAATGGCCAATTGAGTTCAAGCATGGTTTCAAGGATCCAATGGCATCATCTTGACCTAATCACAAGGTCAAAATTTACACTGAACTCAATTGTACAAAATCAACTGATCAGAAATCAACTATACACTGAAAAGTCAAACTTTGACTTCTTTTTTTGTCAAAATCAAGTGCCAAAGGTCATAATTCATCAAAACATGTCAAAATGTGAAACTTGTTGACCAAGAAACCTAAATTTGAAAATTAGGGTTTTAATTTGAAATTTTTCATAACTTAGAATTTTTCTAAGTGTTGAAAATTTCTTATTTTTTCCATACTTTTCCCAACTTTTTCACCATGATGCAGATGGATTCAAAGAAAACTTCCAACATGAAAGTTGTAGTCCTCCATGAAATCTACAACTTTGATTCACAAAGTTTTCCAAAAAGATTCTTGTATCTCAAGTTATGATTTTGTGAATAGGGGTCCACAAACTTTTTAACTTAGTGAAATTTTGCCCTAGTTTAGGCAGGTTTTTTTGACCTAACTTCATGGCAACTTTTCACCTAGTTCCAAGAGGTATCTCAAGTTTCATTTCAAAGATGGATTGTATATCATGTTACAAGCTTTCAAAAATGTCCAAGAACTCTCTAAGATCATTTATGGTTAGGGAGAATCGAAGAAGAGAAAATGGCAATTTGTCACTTTTGTTCAAGCCATGTTTACAAATGCTTCAAGTTGCAAATCTATCCTAGAATGCTTGTACCTTGCATTACAGGTCCCAAATCCCTTCTACACTCCATAATTAAATGCAAACTCAATGGATAATGGTCTTGTTTTGACTTTTGAAGCATTGCACAATGAATTAATCCAAAAATGGCATAAAGTTCATAATACTACTTTGATAAAGCAAGCCTTTTTGCAACTTTACATTTCTTGAGCCATGGAGCTGATTTTTTGTTGCAAGCAAGATCCACAAACATCAGGCAAAGTATACCAACCCTCTGCAGTCCACAAGCTAGCCTGTACAGGCCTTTGGCATAGTCATGTCAACTTTCTTCAAAAGCAAGCAAACTTGCAAAAGTCAAGTGAACTTGTCCATCTGATAAAGGCAAGGCTAGGCTTCATTTCAAACAACTTCAGAACTTTGTCACAAGCAAAAATCACGAATTTCTAACATCCCAAACACTCTCAAACACCAAAATCACAAGTTCCTGCCCAAACAGAGCATCTTCTGCAGAACCTTTACCAAATCAATATTGGCTCGTGCGTTTTGCTTTGAAACACTTCAAACACTTTACATACATCCTACCTAAGTTGTCCAGGCCCTTGTCTTGCAACTGTAACCCCTGTTTCAAGCTTCACCATTTCCATTTTTGAAGGTTGCAGGTTGACTTCTACAGGAAGTTTCAAGCATCCTCAAGGCAAGCTGAGCATTGGGATAGCTTGAGGGAACTTCAAGGAAGCTCACACAATCTTCAGGCCTCACTCAAAGCCCCTACATTGCCATATCCAAACTCAATTGAACAAGGTATTTTTCAAAGTTCTATCTCCTTATTTAGGCATCCTTAAGCTTTGATTTGTGAAGAAAAAATGTAGTCCTTAACTTGCTTAAGCTGTACATATGCATAGTTGTTATTTATATTAACTGAGTAGTGAGAATTTGAAGCTTGAAGTTCATGAAAATTTTAGGTCAGAAATTAGGGGTGATAAAATTCTCCTTGATCTTTGAGTGTTAGGTCACAAACTTTATATCATTGGAATCGTGAGTTTACAAGCTACACTTTTTATGTTATGAGTTTTTGATTTTATGCAAGCTAGAGCAAGATACAGGATTGAAGGCAAAATGCGCGTTTGGATGTTGGCTGGAGGTCAGGGACGAAGGCTGGTTGGGCCTGGCGCCTTGGGCCTGTTGCTTTTCACACCCCTCTGTTTCCTATCTGCAACCCCTTGGCATATTTTTATATTTTTCATATTTTCTTTTTTATTTTTATGTTTATTAACTTGATTATTATTTTTTTCTGAATATTAAAAAATCCCAAAAATATTTTCTTAATTTTTTGCATTTCATTTTATTATTTTTATTATTTTTTGGCATAAAAATAGTTTATTAGGTTTATAGAATTTATTTTCTTAAATAAACTTGTAAATAATAATAAAATACTTAATATTTTATTTCATTATTTTATACACATTAAACATTTATTTTTCATACATATTTAATTTTTAATATGGTTACATAATATTATTATTATTTTTCTTAAACAAAAAATGAATAAAATAATAATAGAAAACATATTCTCTTTTAAAACAAAATTAGGGTTTCCCCTTTCAAAAATAATTTTTTTTTTCTTATTTTTTAGGACTTAGATAATTTTATTTTCTCATACATAAAACAATTACAAAATATTTTTTTGCATATTTACATTTTTATTGCATATTTAATTGTATGTTTATTTATTTATTGTGCAACAATTCAATTTGGTTGTAATAATATTTTAGGGTTTATTTTTGTGCAATATTCCCCATTCAAAACTTGTATCCCCCCTCCCATAATCTTGTTGTTATAGCTTAGATTTACTTTTACGCAATTTATCGCATTATACATGTTTAGTAAACTAGGGTTTGTATGATAAGACAAAATCAAACAAATAGCAAGACCTAATACAAGACAAAAATGCATGTAAAATGACAACACATTGCACACAAGCACCTCTAGGGTTTCACTCACTTGGTTTCCTAACAAAATGGCCATGGTATGCATGCTAGGTATCTTGGCAAAACAAAACAAAACAAAAGATCATAGTCCCTCGATGACGCTATCAAAAGGTTGCCTAAAAACAAAATGATCTTGGTCCCTTAAGCATGCTAAGATACTTGGCAATATTGCTATCATGGTCATACGATGACCCATGCCCGTCCCGTTTAACATCCAAATATAGGGTTGTTTACCAAAGCAATGGTAAATCAACAATGTCAAAGGAATAAAAATGTGTAGGAAAGACATTTGAGTAGGTAGATGCTCCTAGTTACTTGATCAATTTGCAAACAATCCTTGCTATTTTCAAAAACACACAACACATTTCAACACATTTCAAAACATTTTCAAACAACTTTCAAAATATTGGAACATTTTTCAAAAGACAAACATATTTGTATACATTCTTACAAACAAGAATCATTACAAATATTTCCTAAACGATGGCCTCTTTTCAAAATACTTTCAAAACCACACAAAGCACCATTTCAAACAATTTCAAAGCAAAGCAAGTGATCTAAACAAGTAACTAAGAGCACATGGAAAACCATGGATGAAAAGGGTGCTAGAACCTTCCCTTTTCATAATCTACCCCCCGAACTCAAGAAAACATCTCAAAGGTATTTTCTGTGCTTTTTACCTTTCCTTTTGGATAAAATAAAAGTCGGTGGCGACTCTTGCTAAACCGAAACATTTGCGAACACAAACGCAAAACCTCAAGTCAGTTCTCCCACCGTATCACAACATGCGTAACATTGCCATTTTAAATTAGGTAACCAAGTGGGTGAAACCCTAGAGGTGCTTGTGTGCAATGTGTGTCATTTTTCATACATTTGATTTGTCTTGTATTAGGTCTTTTCTATTTGTTTGTTTTTGGTCTTATCATGCAAACCCTAGTTTACTAAGCATGGTATATGAAAGCAATAAATTGCGTAAATGTAAACTAGACTATTACAACAATTATTATGGGAGGGGGGATACAAGTTTTTGAATGGGGATATTGCACAAAATAAACCCTAAAAATACTATTGCAACCCAATTGAATATTGTGCGAAATAAATAAATATACAAATATTTAAATATGCAATGCAATGTATTTATGGAGAAAATGTTTTGGTATTTGTTTAATGTATGAGAAAATAAAATTAATTAACCCTAGAAAATAAGGAAAAATAATATTATTATTTTTGAAAGGGTGAAAAACCCTAGTTTTTTTATTAAAGAAAAAATATGTTATATGTTATTATTTTGTTCATTTTTGTGCAAGAAAATAATAAATAATATCATGTACAAATATTAAAAATTAAGATATGTATGGAAATAAATAATTTATGTGTAAAAATAATAAAATAAAAATGTATAATATTTATTAAATGTATTTACAATTTATTTAAGAAAATAAAGTCCATTATCCTAATAAGACTATTTTTTATGCCAAAAAAATAAAATAAAATGCAAAAAAATAAAGAAAATATTTTTCATGATTTTTATGATTCAGAAAAATAAATAAAAGCAATAAATATAAAAATATAAAAAGAAATATGAAAAAATAAAAACAAATATGCAAGGGGGTGCAAAAGTAATACAGGGGGTGTGAAAAGTAAAAACAAAAAGGCCAGAAATGCAAAAAAGCCCAAGGCAAGCTTCGTCCCTGTCCTCTGTCTCCTCTTGCGCGCGCTTTCAACTCAAACCTGTAACTTGCTCATACTTGCATAAAAACAAAAACTTGTAACATGAAACATGTAGCACTTAATCTCACGATTCCAACCATATAAAATTTGTAACCTAATTCTCAAAGATCAGAGAGAATTTCAATGGCCCTAAATCGTGACCTAAATATTTCAGCAACTTCAAGTTTCAAATTCTCATGGCACAGTTAATATAAATGACAAATATGCATATGTACAGCTTCACCAAGATAAGGGCTATATTTTTTCTTCACAAATCGTGGCTTGAGGATGCCTAAATATAGAGATAGAGATTTGAAAAATACCTCCTTCAGCTGGATTTAGATATGACAATGTGGGGACTTTGAGTGAGGCCTAATGATTGTGTGAGCTTCCTTGAAGTTCCTTCAAGCTATTCCAATGCCTAGCTTGCTTTGTGGATGGCCAAAACTCTCTGTAGAAGTCAAGCTACAACCTCCAAATTTGAAAATGGAAATGGCTGAAATAGAGCTTACAGAACCAGGGCAAGGGCTTGGATAGCTTTGGTAGGATATATGGAAGGTGTTTGAAGTGTTGAAACAAAAAACGCACGAGCCAAAAATGAAATGGCTAGAGTTTTGCAGCAACAGGCGGTTTTTGCAGAAAAATGAAGTTTTGGAGTTTTTGAGAGTTTCAGATGTTTAGCATTCGTGTTCTGAGTTGTGACAAGTTTGTGGATATGTATAGAATGGATACAAAGTCTACTCTTCCCTTTTTGTACAAGTTCTAACCTTTTGGCCACTTTTCTTGCCTTTGAAGAAAAGTGAAGTGACTTATGCCAACATGCTTGTACTGGATAGTTTTTGAGCTGATGAGAGTTGGTATACTTTGCTTGATACCTATGGAAATTTCCTGCACCAAAGGGACAGCTCCAAGGCTCAAGAATGATAAAGTTGTAAAAGCTTGCCTTTATGAAAATAGCAATGTGCCCTTTATGCCATTAATGGAATTATCTCTTGTACAATGTTCCAAAAGCCAAAATAAAGCCTTTATCTTCTGAGTTAGCATTTAATTATGGAGTTTAGAATTATTTTAGGACCTATAAAGCAATGTAAAAACAGCATGAAATGGATTTGCAACTTGATGCCTTGTAAAAATGGCTTGATCAAAAGTGATAAAATGCCAATTTCTCTTCTTCGATTCTCCCTAACCACAAATGATCTTGGAGAGTTCTTGGACATTTTGGAAAGCTTGCAACATGCTATACAATCCATATTTGAAATTCAATTTGAGATACCTCTTGGAACTAGGTGAAAAATGTACATGAAGTTGGGTCAAAAACCTGCCTAAATTAGGGCAAATTTTAACTAAGTTATTTAGTTCATGGACCTATGTTCACAAATTAATAACTTGCGATCCAAGCATCTTTTGGAAAAAGTTTGTGAAGAAAAGTTGTAGATTTCATGGAGGACTACAACTTTCATGTTGGAAGTTTTCTTTGAATCAAATTGCATCATGGTGAAAAAGTGGTGGAAAGTTGGGAAAAAATAAGAAAATTTCCATACTTCAAAAAAATTCTAAGTTATGAAAATTTTCAAATTCAAAACCCTAATTTCCAAATTTGATTTTTCTTGGTGAACAAATTTCATATTTTGACATATCTTGATGAATTATGACCCTTGATACTTGATTTTGACCAAAAAGTCAAAGTTTGACTTTTTAGTATACAGTTGACTTTTGATCAGTTGACTGCAAAATTCATTTGTCAATCCTATGAACTTCAGATCTTTTGAACCATGTAATCAGGTAAAGATGATTCCATTGAATCCTTTAAACCATGCTTGAACTCAATTGGCCATTGGTTAGGTTAAAAATCAGAAATTGCCCTTTCTCAATCAAAACCCTAATTTTGACCATTTTGACCCTTTGATGATTTGATCAAATTTCTTGAGGAGTTGTGATCCAAACTTGATCAAATGGTACATATGAGTCTAAAATGTTGTTGTGGATAAAAAATTATGAATTTTGACTGTAAATTGGCCATGGTTGACTTTTTCCCCAATACAGCTGATTTTTAGGTCAACTATCCAATTGACTGGGCAAAAATGTGATTCAAGGCTTGAAACTTAACATGAGCAATCTTAGGGGTCCAAGATGGTGTATGAAAGTCATATGAAGCATTGATGGTCCAAAAATCCTTGTGCAAACTCAAACCCTAATTTCAGGTTATCAGTGCAAGGTGATGTCTTGAGCTGACCAAACCCTAATCTTGTCTTGAGTCCAAAAAGTCTTGTGAGGAAAATCTTGATAAATAAGAGGGCAAATTTTGGGGTACAACAGCTTCCCCTATTCAATCTTCTTGAACCTGAAGAGTTATATTGGCGAGTTTTGCCGTTCGTGACTCGAAGGTAAAAGATGATTGGACACTAGAGTGCCCGTAAATTTGCACTCGTTAAAGTATAGTCGAGGGAATGGGCTTAAAGATGCCATTTGGAGAGGTGATAGAATTTTGTTGGAGATGGGCTTGTAGATGCCATCCAAGAATGTTTGTTGAATTTTAAGTTGTAAGTAAAAAGAATAAGTATCAAAATGGTGTATGTATTTGGAACGTATCTGAACTGTATCTGGAGACTGAATCTGTATGAGCAATGGAATGGCGTTCGTGTCTGGAGCATATCCGAGTTGTGTCTGTATTTGAATCTGAATGAGTAACAGAATGACTTTCGTGTTTGGAGTGTATCTGTACTGTATCTAGAATCTGAAATTTGAATAAGCGACAGAATGACATCTGTATCTGGAGCGTATTTGAACTGTAAGAATTCGAATAAGTGACAGAATGACTTCCGTGTCTGGAGTGTATCTGGACTGTAAGAATCTGAATAAGTGACAGAATGACTTCCGTGTCTGGAGTGTATCTGAACTGTAAGAATCTGAATAAGTGACAGAATAACTTCCGTGTCTGGAGTGTATCTGTACTGTATCTGACTTGAAATCTGAATAAGTATCAGAATGACTTCCGTGTCTAGAGTGTATTTGAACTGTATCTGACTTGAAATCTGAATAAGTATCAGAATGACTTCCGTGTCTGGAGTGTATCTGAACTGTATCTGAAATCTTTGAATTTTGTTAATGGTAGATATTAATCTTATCCTGAAAAGGGTAAAATGTTAGCTGAAATACAAAGTTATGTTGCATGAAATGTATGATGCAATATATGTGCTTTATCAATGTTTATGATATATGGATGTAATGTATGCGCATGTAAGCTGATTTGCTGTATTGCTGAGGAAAATAAATCCTTGACAGCTGGGGATAATAAAATCCTTGACTGTTGTCGGGGAAAATAAATCCTTGACTGCTTGAAGATAAGAAATCCTTGGCGACTTCTCTGGGGATATAGGGATTCTTCATGTCTTGAAGTTGGAGTATTGACAAAAATTCCGTTGTGAGAGTAATGCCATGTACTACTTGAGTAATCTGCTTGGAAAATCCAGAGAAATTTGATGACGTCTACTGGGGATTACACAAAGGGAATCCTTGTTCTATTGGGAAATAAGAATGAGAATTTTCATTCTGTTGGGGAGCAATGAAAACTCTATGGGGAAGAAAGCTATCCTGCTGGGGAATAGTGAAGACTCTGAGAAAAAGCTTATTCCTGCTGGGGAACAAAGTTCAGGAGTTTGGGTTGTCTGCCAATCTACTGGGGAGTTATCAGAAGTTGTTATCTAATTGGTTTTCAGGCTTTAAGATAACTTGCTGGGGAATTTGGAGAAACTGGATGGTTTCCGCTGGGGATTGATAGTTGGAAATTTTAGCTCCGCTGGAGATTGAAAGTTTCAGCTCCGCTGGGGATCTGTAGTTCAAAGTTTTTGGCTCCGCTGGGGATCTCATTGACATATTGTAGGGATTGTTCATGGAATAGTCTAAAGACGTTTTCCTATCCTTTCAACCTGTCAGTAATTGTTCTTTTCCATTTCGTTTATTTGTAAACTGTAATTATGTTCAAATGCATATGTTCATTAATGAATCATTGGACGTTTTGGCAAATAAAACACAAGTGTAAAAAGAAAAAGACAAATGGTTTTCTGCACTTTGAAAGAGATATCTTTGTATTTACTTTGAATAAGTATTTTGTACAAAGGAGACAGACATCCTAGTAAGAGGATGGTGTCATAAGAAAAATTTATACAAAGAAAGATAGTTATGTGTAAAAAATCCCATGGGGTTCCCATTCTGCTATAGCCTTCATATCTCAGAATATCTTGTCCATTCGTTGCTTCGTCCTAAGATGATTGGATTGATCAGGAGTTCAGAGTTTGTCTATGAAGATATTATCCTTAAAGTGATCCGATGAGACATAGTCATACGCTTTAAATTCCCTAACTTTTTCCTGGACCGCCCTTTCGAGTTTTCGATCCACCAGGAAACCCTTTTTTGCCCAAGTCGCCCTTTCGGGTTTTAAACTTGCCGGGTGTACTGATTTTTTTATTTTTATCCCTAATTTTTGCCCGAACCTTTTTGGTTCGCCGGGATGCCCTTGTTTTGCCTAGGTGTGTCAACCTAGCGGGTCTTTTATGCGTAGTATCTTTTGACTATGTCTGCGTTCGCAGGGTGTGGCAGGTCGTCACCGTCCATGGTGGTTAAGATCATTTCCCCACCAGAAAAGATATTCTTTATTACAAATGGTCCTTCATAGGTAGGAGTCCATTTGCCCCTGGGATCACTTTGTGGCAAGATGATACGCTTGATCACTAGATCTCCAACTTGATACACTTGGCGTCTGACTTTCTTGTTGAAAGCCTTGATCATCCGCTTTTGATACGTCTGACCATGGTAAACAGCAGTAAGTCTCTTTTCATCAATTAAGTTCAACTGATCAAGTCGGGTATGGATCCAATCGTCTTCACTCAAACCTGCATCCTTCATGATTCTCAAAGAGGGGATCTGAACCTCAATAGGTAAAACAGCCTCCATTCCCTAAACTAAATAATAGGGTGTTGCCCCAGTTGACGTGCGAGTCGTGGTACGATACCCGTGGAGAGCAAACGGTAGCATCTCATGCCAGTCCTTGTAAGTGACTATCATTTTTTGTATGATCTTTTTGATGTTTTTGTTTGCAGCTTCAACAACACCATTCATCTTTGGCCGATAAGGATATGAATTGTGATGTTGAATCTTGAAATGCTCGCACAAGGCGGTGATCATAGTATTGTTAAGGTTCGTACCGTTGTCGGTGATGATCCTTTCTGGGATACCGTACCGGCAAATGAGATTCTATTTGATGAAGCGGGCAACAACATTCTTAGTAACAGATGCGAAGGAAGCTGCTTCGACCCACTTTGTGAAATAATCAATGGCCACTAGAACAAAGCGGTGTCCATTGGAGGTTGTAGGCTTGATCTCCCCAATCATATCGATTCCCCACATAGCGAAGGGCCAAGGAGTTGTTAAGACATTTAGAGGAACCGGTGGCAAATGTACCTTGTCTGCATAGATTTGACATTTATGATAATTCCGGGAGTGTTGATAGCAACTGCTTCCATGGTAGACCAGTAATAGCCTGCCTGTAGAATCTTTTTTGCCATCGTATGCCCGCTAGAGTGAGTGCCAAAAGTACCTTCATGTAATTCAGCCATAATCCTTTCAGCTTCAATCTTGTCCATACAACGAAGCAGAATAGAATCATGATTGCGCTTGTACAGGATGCCATTACTTAGGAAGAACTTAGCTGAGAATCTCTTTAAGAACTTTTTGTCATTGACTGAAGCTCCTTCAGGATATTATTGAGCCTCAAGATACCTTTTGACTTCATGAAACCAAGGTTGGTCCACTACTTCTTCGGTATTAATCTCGTGATAGTGTGCAGGTTCATCCATTCGTTCAATGGTGATCTGGGGAGCCTCATTATCCCAATTAAGTTTAAACATGGATGACATTGTAGCTAGAGCATCTTCTAGATGATTTTCTTCTCGTGGGAAGTGCTCGAAGGTAATCTGCTCGAAATGTGGTAACAATGTCAGAACATGTTCTTTGTAAGGGATGAGGTTTGGATGCTTAGTATCCCATTCTCCTTTGATCTGACTGATGACCAAAGCTGAATCCCCAAACACAACTAAAGATTTGATTCCCAAGTCTATGGCAGCCTTGAGACCAAAGATGCATTCTTCATATTCTGTCATGTTGTTCGTACAGTTGAAGCAAAGTCTGGCAGTGAAAGGAGTATGGCAACCTTCTGGGGATATGAGTACCGCGCCGATACTGTTACCAAGTGCGTTGGATGCCCCATCAAAGTACAGAGTCCATCGGGATCCTTGTTCAGGTCTGTCATATGGTCTGAAATCTTCAATATTGTCCAAGGTCATGATGTCTTTGTCAGGGAAGTCAAACTTCATGGGTTGATAATCTTCTACAGCTTGATGAGCCATATGATCAGCTAGCACACTGCCCTTTATAGCTTTTTGGGTCGTGTACTGTATGTCATATTCTGTTAGGATCATCTGCCATCTAGCTATCCTTCCAGACAAAGCAGGCTTCTCTAAGATGTACTTTATCGGATCCATCTTAGATATCAGCAAAGTGGTATGAGTCAACATATATTGTCTTAGCCGGCGAGCAGCCCATACCAAAGCACAGCAAGTTTTCTCGAGCAGTGAATATCTGGTTTCACAGTCGGTAAACTTTTTGCTAAGGTAATAAATGGCATGCTATTTTCGGCCAGACTCACCATGCTGCCCCAATACCCACCCCATTGAGTTTTCTAAGACTGTCAGATACATGATTTGCGGTCTTCCTTTGACTGGCGGCATCAGGACAGGAGGCTCTTGTAAATACTCCTTGATTTTATCGAAAGCAATTTGACAGTCATCATTCCATCTAACTACTTGATCTTTCTTCAACAGCTTGAAGATTGGTTCACAAGTAGATGTTAGGTGAGAAATGAACCTAGCAATGTAGTTTAGGCGTCCCAAGAAACCTCTTACCTCCTTCTCAGGGTGAGGAGCTGGAATTTCTTGTATAGCTTTGACTTTGGCAGGATCAACTTCGATGCCTTTGTTGCTGACAATGAAACCCAAGAGTTTACCGAACCGGACTCCGAATGTGCACTTGTTTGGGTTCAATCTTAGCTTGTACTCCTTCAACCTGACAAACAGCTTTTGCAAGTGATCAAGGTGTTCTTCTTCAGTTTGTGATTGGGCTATCATGTCATCTACGTAGACCTCTATCTCATGATGTATCATATCATGAAATAAAGCTACCATGGCGCGTTGATAGGTTGCCCCGGCATTCTTCAGTCCGAATGGCATCACTTCGTAGCAGAACATACCCCATTGTGTAACAAATGTAGTTTTCTCCATGTCCTCAGGTGCCATTTTGATCTGGTTATAGCTTGAGAATCCGTCCATGAAAGAAAATACTTTGTGCTGAGCTGTATTGTCAACCAGGATGTCAATGTGTGGAAGTGGAAAATCATCTTTAGGGCTAGCCCTGTTTAAATCTCTATAATCCACGCACATTCTGACTTTGCCGTCCTTTTTAGGCACTGGCACAATGTTAGCAACCCATTATGGATAGGAAGTAACAGCCAAAAATCCAACATTGAACTGCTTCATAACTTCGGCTTTGATCTTCTCTGACATGTCAGGTCTCATGCGGCAGACTTTTTGTTTCACTGGTGGACAGTCTTCTCTTGTGGGTAGACGGTGTACCACAATGTCTGTATCGAGTCCCGGCATGTCTTCGTATGACCAGGAAAAGGTCTCAACATAATCATGCAACAGCTGAATTAGGTGCTCCTTGACACTCGGCTCTAGATTGGCACCCACTCTGACTTCCTTTTTATCGTCCTCAATACCCAAGTTGATTGTATCCAACAGCTCCTCATGAGGTAGAATAGCTCTTTCCTCTTGTTGTAGTAGTCTGGCCAATTCCCCTGGCACCTCACAATCTTCCTCACCTTCGTATTCGGCTTGGTAGATCATATCTTCAGAGTCACTGAAGGCTATAGCAGTATCGTTACCCATGGGTTCCGGAGTGGAAGGGTACCTGCATTTGTGAGTGTGGGTGTGTGTAAGGGTATAGCCATCTTAGAACAACAAAATGTAAAAGAAAGACAATGAGCGCAAAAGGTTTGTATATAAAAAAGCATCCATGATTCATTGAAATGACATATGAAAATGAAATAAGAACCCTTACAAATGGACCGTTGTGCCTCGGGTAAGACACAAGGTTGAAAAAGTACGAATTGTTTGTGAATTATTACAAGTCCAACAGAAATGTAAAAGATAAATTACTGCGATATGAAAGTAATTGGGATGAAGTTTTTGGCTTCCCAGTTGCACAGTCCTCCGTCGATGGTAGGAAATATCCAATCTTCCAGGCTGCCATCTTCTTCACTGTCCTCTAGTGCATTAACCCCTTGGTGGCTGATCTTCACAGGTGGCCCTCCAGCACGGGTGCGGCGCACAGCCTTCTGAGCAGTTGAGGTGAACCCCAAGCCAAACTTGTTTGATTTTAAGGGATGTCTGGAAGCTTCCCCCAGATGGTGCTTCCGCCTTCTTCCACTACTGCCTTTGCATCTTTTAGAGAAGACATCCGAGGTGGAGGTCTTGTAATCATAGGAGTTGAGGATACCGCCTTGGTCGCCGCTATTTCCTGAGAGACTTCTTCAAAATGTTGGAAAGGGGTTTCAATGAATTCACCATCCAATTATACATATCGGAAAGAATTTAGATGACTAATCATGTATTCCTCTTCCCCAGGGACAGTTATGATCTTCCCTTGGACAGGGTACTTCAGCATCTGATGCAAAGTGGAAGTGACCGCACCGGAATTGTGAATCCAGGGGCGTCCCAACAGACAAGAGTAAGAAGGATGGATGTCCATCACATAGAATGTTGAATTGAACATCTGAGTTCCCACCTTGATTGGGATGTCCACCTCCCCATGGACCATTCTTTTAGAGCCGTCAAATGCTCTCACAATTATATTACTGGGTTTTAGGGTCAGCCCCTCACAATCTAATCTATCCAGGGCTTTCTTTGGCAAGACGTTCAGAGATGAACCAGTATCTACCAAGACATGGGCTAAGGTCGTTCCTCTGCATTCCACTGAGACATGTAGTGCATCATTGTGTTTTCTTCCTTTGGAGGTCAAGTTGGCATCAGAGAAACCCAGGCCATTGTCAGCTGTTAAACTGGCCACACACTCTTGGAATTGATCCGCGGACGTATCTTGCGGCACATGAGTCATCTTCAGAAATTTTACCAAAGCTTTAGCATGTGCCTCAGAGCACAGCAGCAGGGCTAACATAGAGATTTTAGAGGGGGTCTGCCCCAGTTGTTCAACCACATCATAATCACTTTTCTTAATGATCCTCAGGATTTCTTCCATCTCCTTCTTGGATGTTTCAGGAATAGCTAGTGATTGAGCCTTCGTCAGGACAGGCTCCTATTGAACATTCTTTCCTTTATTCTCAGCAGTGGAAGTAGGGATAGGAATTGTATTGTCTTCGTTGTTGGTCAGCACACTTGCAGGTACAATCACGGGTACAAATGTAATCTTCAGAACGGCCACGGGTCCAAAGACTGCCTTTGGAGGGGCAATCTCTGGAGAGAAAATTCTCCCACTACGGGTAATTTTGCTTGTTCCAGAAATGTTACTGATGTCAGAATTGTCCTCTTCGGAGCTCTCTTCTTCGGCAGTATGTTCAATCTGTTTGACACCGTGGTAGTAGATTTCTCCACCATAGTTCCATGGTACCATTTTATCTGATTTGTATGGGGTTGGCCCGGGCATTGTTATCTTAAGCGGAGTAGTCATAGGAGTAGATGTAATCCTAACGGGCCTTTTAGGGACCCTGGAAGGATTGGCGTATACGGTTATTATTGAAACTTATGGAACTGGAATGGGTGAAATAAGAGCTTTCTCAAACAAAATTTCTTGATTATCAATCAGTTGTTGGATACCTTTCTTCAACAGAGGGCAGTCAAATGATGAGGATCGGCAAATACGGCAATCTTTGTCACAACCTGGGAACACCCCAGCCTTTAACAAATTCAACTTGATGGTCGAGAGTGGAGTCAGCAATTCATCCACGGTGTCAACAAATAAGTCTTCCTCAACAGCATTGGCATTGTGTCCATGCCTAGGCATTGGAGCAGAGATAACATTCGGTTTTTCCGGAGCTTCAAATTCAACTTTCTTTGCGTCTATCAGATCTTGAATCTTGTTCTTCAGAGCCCAATAGTTGTTGGTGTTGTGCCCTGGACTTTCAGAATGGTAAGCACACCTGGAATTCGGATGGTAGTGTGGAGATGCAGTATTGGGATTTTTAGGGGCCTCTTTCAATATGGAAAGATTCAACTTCAGAAGATGTGGTAGAACTTGAGCTGGAGTTATGTTAATCTTAGTGAATTGTCGTACGGGCCTTTCCACCCTTGGATGATTGTTTCTCGGCTGATTATTTCTTGGCTGGTCTGATGCAGGCTTTTAAATCATAACGGCCCCCACCGTTGATCGGCGCTCGTTTCTTCCCTGATTCCCTGTGCATAGACAGCAGACACTTCCTTCTTTCCAGTGAAGGGCTTTTTTACAGCAGCAGAGGTAGATGTGTCTTTCTGAATTTTCCCGCTTCTTATACCGGCTTCCACCCTCTTGCCAGTTAAAATCAATTCGGTAAACCCTGCAGAGGAGCTTCCAATTAGATGATTAAAGAAAGGGCCTGATAAAGTTCCCAAGAACATGTCCACTAGCTCTCTTTTAGATAAAGGTGGTTGCACCCTTCCGGCTAAATCCCTCCACTTTTTGGCGTAGTCTTTGAAGCACTCATTGGATACCATGGCCATACTCTGGAGTTGAGTACAGGTTGGTGCCAAGTCGGCGTTGTATTGATAATGTTTATAGAAGTCTGCTGCCAAGTCTTCCCAATTATGGACATCTGCCCTCTCCAACTGGTAGAACCAATCAAGCTGCGTCCCCGATAAACTGTCCTGGAAAAAGTGAACCCACAAGTCTTTGTCAGCAGAATGTGGCTGCATCTTCCTGACATATGAGCGGAGGTGCATCTTGGGACAAGACACCCCATCATACTTGGCAAATAGTGGCACTTTAAAATTTGGCGGGATTACTATTTCAGACACCAATCCTAACTCCTCAAAGTCTAGCCTTGGTACTCTCTGCACTTTCATAACAGCTAGACGTTCTTCCAAGTGTTTGTATTTGTCATCGGCCGGAGGGTATTGCTGTTCAGAGTAGTCCTCTTCCTCCTCTTATTCTTCTTCAGAATCCGATAGTACTTCCGTCTCCTTTCCTTTTCTTTCCCCTTCCTCATAGGTTGTTGGAAATTCTAAGGTCCGTCTGGCTTGTCCCTGAAACCTTTTGCCCATGATAACCACACCGGCTGGCTTCTTCTTCTTTTTCTCTTTATCTTTCTCTAACAGAGTCTTGAGCTCCTCCTGCCCCTTGGCTAAGGTCATGACTGTTGAAGTTGTGAATTCTGAGCTTGCAAGTCTTTAACCGTTTGTTCAAGATCCATGTTGTTGAAATAAACAGCAGAGGGATAAGAAAACTTCTTGCAAAGACCTGTTTATGCACATGATGAATGATATGTATTCATGCAATGTTTTCAAGGATTTGAAAATTCAAATTTGTGTCAAACAAAAAGGAACACACATTATATTAATAAAATAGAATTTGATTACATCAATGCCCCTAGGGCAAAATAGTACAAAAATTCTAAGATAAAAAGACGTTACGCATCCTCTTTGGTGCAATGTAGGTGTTGAGAGTCTGCTCTTCGTGAAGTAACCGAGTGAGTTCTAAAACCTTCTTCTCGCTAGCATAGAATTTTGCTTCAAAAGTATGGTGTTCTCCCTTGAGCTGTATCCAACTCCTTTGTAAGTCTTCGAGTGATGTTGGCATGTCAGGATGTATGAGGGTGTATGGAACCTCTCCTTCCTTAACAGACTCTATAATCATTGGGAGAATGGAGGGGTAAGGCATCATAAGACTTTGGGCGCGGGTTCGTACCCACTTGAGGTAAGGCTCAAGAGGGATGGAATTCTTGTGTCCCAAGGTTTTACTATCTACCTTGTTTGGCATCCTCCAAGCTCGGATGAACCTTTGGCGAAGACCTTGACTGTCGTTGTCGGAGTTGAAAACCAAACCCTGAATCAGCATATCATGTGGGTAATCCCTTCGAGCATAACCAAATTGTCTTAGAGCCAAGCATGGGTTGTAGGTGATGCCTCCTCTAATGCCAAGTAGAGGGACATTAGGGAATTCCCCACAACGGTCGACAATGATAACATTCTCTTTAGATCGAGAACACCAATGAATATCTGAATGTGTAAGAGTCATCCATCATTGTGACCACCTCAAACCTTTCTCATTCTTTAAGACTGATTGGGGAAGATGAGAAATAAACCATCTTGCCAGGAGAGGAGTGCAACACATGAGAACACATCTTTTCCTCATTGTACGAGTGTGAAAAGAGTGTAAGATATCTCCAAGCAAAGTAGGCACCGGGTTGCAAGACATGAAGATTTTGACAGCACTCACATCTATGAGATGGTCAGGGTTAGAGAACAAGACCATCCCATAGATGAGAAGAGCTACAATATCCTCAAAAGCTTGCAAGTCCAAGGAGTTCCAACAGCTTTGGGCCTTCTCAAACAGAAACTTTGACAAGAAGCCTTTTACACCACTTCTAGTTTCCCAATGGGTTGTGACATCAGATGAGCGCAAGTGCAGGGCTTGAGCAATCTCTTCTGGCTTTGGATCTCTTTCTGTACCGTTGAAAGGTAGTTGATTGAGAATAGGAATCCTCAAGAGTTAAGATAATTCTTCCAAAGTAGGCACAAGCTGGTAGTCAGGAAATGTGAAGCAGTGGTGCAAAAGGTCAAAGAACTGGAAGAGAACTTTCATCATGTCTTCCTCTGTGTTGGAAGTGACCAAGTTGAGTAGGCGACCATGCCTCTCGGTGAATGGAGAGTTCTCAGGAATCCTTGAAGCTAGTTCCTTGAGTTGTGGAGGAATTCTTACAAGGTTGACTTTGATAGTTTTCCTACAAAGTGAATCCATATCCTACAAAACAAGAACAAAGATGAATTTCCAAAATCCTTGAAATGGTTAGTGGATGCATATGATGCTCATGATGTCCATGATGTTATGCACAAGTATATATGTACAAACAAATCACACAAGTTCCTAGTTTAGGCTTGCATGGGGTTTCATAGGTAAGTACCCTCTTGAAGTTTAGTTGGCTCAACCTGTCCTAGAAATAGTAACCGGGTTCTAAGGAGCTCATTATCACTGGATTGTTTCCTTGTTCATTGTTTCAATTCAAGCCTCTTACCGGCGACAGAAATATTCCAAGGAACCAACCCTCAATGAGTGTAGTATCGAGTATCTACCAACTTCGGACTGCACCAAAGCCGGTCATCTCACTACATCCTAAAAGGCCAAAGTGGTCAAGTAAAGGTTCTAGAAGTTCGTTAGTGCTTCATGACATCACTCAACGGCCCCGTATTCTCTTTGATTGACTCAAAAGCTACCGGTATCCACAAATATGTCACACTAACATAGCTATTGCTTAGACCATGTCGGTATTCCCCGCACAGTTTCCACAATGTATTGCTATTTACCTATAATGTTTCCCAAATCCGGGTGGAGGATTCAAACCCAAACAATAGAACCAAAGTGTAAAGTAAACAAGTCAATCAAGGTAAGCAAATAAATATGATCTAAACCCTAAGGTAATCCCACTTTTATAATTTTCCCCAGCAGAGTCGCCAGTTATGTGATACGGTGGAAGAACTGACTTAAGGTTTTGCGTTTCGTCGCAAATGTCACGGTTTAGCAAGAGTTGCCATCGACTTTTATTTTATCCAAAAGGAAAGGTAAAAAAGCACAGGAAAGACCTTTGAGATGTTTTCTTGAGTTCGGGGGGCAGATTATGAAAAGGGAAGGTGATAGCACCCTTTTCATCCATGGTTTTCCATGGGCTCTTAGTTACTTGCTTAGATCACTTGCTTTGCTTTTGAAATTGTTTGAAATGGTGCTTTGTGTTTGGTGTGGTTTTGAAAGTATTTTGAAAAGAGGCCATCGTTTTGGCAATCTTTGTAATGATTCTCGTTCGTGAGAATGCATACAAAGATGTTTGTCTTTTGAAAAATGTTTCAATGTTTTGAAAGTTGTTTGGAAATTTTTTGAAATGTGTTGTGTGTGTTTTGAAAATAGCAAGGATTATTTTGAAATGGAGCAAGTAACTTAGAAGCTATCTACCTACTCAAATGTCTTTCCTATGCATTTTTATTCCTTTGACATTGTTGATTTACCATTGATTTGGTAAACAATCCTATCTTTGGATGTTAAATGGGACGGGTGTGGGTCATCGTATGACCATGATAGCAATGTTGCCAAGTATCTTAGCATTTTTTAGGTACCAAGATCATTTGTTTTAGGCAACCTTTTGATAGCGTCATCGAGGGACTATGATCTTATTTTGTTTTATTTTGCCAAGATACTTCGCATGCGTAACATGGCAATTTTAAATTAGGCAACCAAGTGGGTGAAACCCTAGAGGTGCTTGTGTGTAATGTGTGTCATTTTTCATGCATTTAATTTGTCTTGTATTAGGTCTTTTCTATTTGTTTGTTTTGGGTCTTATCATGCAAACCCTAGTTTACTAAGCATGGTATATGAAAGCAATAAATTGCGTAAATGTAAACTAGACTATTACAATAATTATTATGGGAGGGGGGATACAAGTTTTTGAATGGGGATATTGCATAAAATAAACCCTAAAAATACTATTACAACCCAATTGAATATTGTGCGAAATAAATAAATATACAAATATTTAAATATGCAATGCAATGTGTTTATGGAAAAAATGTTTTAGTATTTGTTTAATGTATGAGAAAATAAAATTAATTAACCCTAGAAAATAAGGAAAAATAATATTATTATTTTTGAAAGGGTGAAAAACCCTAGTTTTTTTATTAAAGAAAAAATATGTTCTATGTTATTATTTTGTTCATTTTTGTGCAAGAAAATAATTAATAATATTATGTAAAAATATTAAAAATTAAGATATGTATGGAAATAAATAATTTATGTGTAAAAATAATAAAATAAAAATGTATAATATTTATTAAATGTATTTACAATTTATTTAAGAAAATAAAGTCCATTATCCTAATAAGACTATTTTTTATGCCAAAAAAATAATAAAAAAATAAAATAAAATGCAAAAAAATAAAGAAAATATTTTTCATGATTTTTATGATTCAGAAAAATAAATAAAAGCAACAAATATAAAAATATAAAAAGAAATATGAAAAAATAAAAACAAATATGCAAGGGGGGTGCAAAAGTAATACAGGGGGTGTGAAAAGTAAAAACAAAAAGGCCAGAAATGCAAAAAAGCCCAAGGCAAGCTTCGTCCCTGTCCTCTGTCTCCTCCTGCGTGCGCTTTCAACTCAAACCTGCAACTTGCTCATACTTGCATAAAAACAAAAACTTGTAACATGAAACATGTAGCACTTAATCTCACGATTCCAACCATATAAGATTTGTAACCTAATTCTCAAAGATCGAAGAGAATTTCAATGGCCCCTAAATCGTGACCTAAATATTTCAGCAACTTCAAGTTTCAAATTCTCATGGCACCGTTAATATAAATGACAAATATGCATATGTACAGCTTCACCAAGATAAGGGCTACATTTTTTCTTCACAAATCGTGGCTTGAGGATGCCTAAATAGAGAGATAGAGATTTGAAAAATACCTCCTTCAGCTGGATTTGGATATGACAATGTGGGGACTTTGAGTGAGGCCTAAGGATTGTGTGAGCTTCCTTGAAGTTCCTTCAAGCTATTCCAATGCCTAGCTTGCTTTGTGGATGGCCAAAACTCTCTGTAGAAGTCAAGCTGCAACCTCCAAATTTGAAAATGGAAATGGCTGAAATAGAGCTTACAGAACCAGGGCAAGGGCTTGGATAGCTTTGGTAGGATATATGGAAGGTGTTTGAAGTGTTGAAACAAAAAACGCACGAGCCAAAAATGAAATGGCTAGAGTTTTGCAGCAACTTGCAGTTTTTGCAGAAAAATGAAGTTTTGAAGTTTTTGAGAGTTTCAGATGTTTAGCATTCGTGTTCTGAGTTGTGACAAGTTTGTGGATATGTATAGAATGGATACAAAGTCCACTCTTCCCTTGTTGTACAAGTTCTGACCTTTTGGCCACTTTTCTTGCCTTTAAAGAAAAGTGAAGTGACTTATGCCAACATGCTTGTACTGCCTAGTTTTTGAGCTAATGAGAGTTGGTATACTTTTCTTGATACCTGTGGAAATTTCCTGCACCAAAGGGACAGCTCCAAGGCTCAAGAATGATAAAGTTGTAAAAGCTTGCCTTCATGAAAATAGCAATGTGTCCTTTATGCCATTAATGGAATTATCTCTTGTACAATGTTCCAAAAGCCAAAATAAAGCCTTTATCTTCTGAGTTAGCATTTAATTATGGAGTGTAGAATGAGTTTAGGACCTGTAGAGCAATGTACAAACAACATGGAATGGATTTTCAACTTGATGCCTTGTAAAAATGGCTTGATCAAAAGTGATAAAATACCAATTTCTCTTCTTCGATTCTCTCTAACCACAAATGATCTTGGAGAGTTCTTGGACATTTTGGAAAGCTTGCAACATGCTCTACAATCCATATTTGAAATTCAATTTGAGATACCTCTTGGAACTAGGTGAAAATTTTCCATGAAGTTGGGTTAAAAACCTGCCTAAATTAGGGCAAATTTTCACTAAGTTATTTAGTTCATGGACCTATGTTCACAAATTCATAACTTGAGATCCAAGCATCTTTTGGGAAAATTTTGTGAAGCAAAGTTGTAGATTTCATGGAGTACTACAACTTTCATGTAGGAAGTTTTCTTTGAATCAAATTTCATCATGGTGAAAAAGTGGTAGAAAGTTGGGGAAAATAAGAAAATTTCCATACTTAGAAAAATTCTAAGTTATGAAATTTTTCAAATTCAAAACCCTAATTTCCAAATTTGATTTTCTTGGTCAACAAATTTCATATTTTGACATATCTTGATGAATTATGACCCTTGATACTTGATTTTGACCAAAAAGTCAAAGTTTGACTTTTCAGTATACAGTTGACTTTTGATCAGTTGACTGCAAAATTCATTTGTCAATCATATGAACTTGAGATCTTTTGAACCATGTAATTAGGTCAAGATGATGCCATTGAATCCTTGAAACCATGCTTGAACTCAATTGGCCATTGGTTAGGTTAAAAATCAGAAATTGCCCTTTCTCAGTCAAAACCCTAATTTTGACCATTTTGCCCCTTTGATGATTTGATCAAATTTCTTGAGGAGTTGTGATCCAAACATGATCAAATGGTACATATGAGTCTAAAATGTTGTTGTGGATCAAAAATTATGAGTTTTGACTGTAAATTGGCCATGGTTGACTTTTTCCCCAATACAACTGATTTTTAGGTCAACTGTCCAATTGACTGGGCAAAAATGTGATTCAAGGCTTGAAATTTAACATGAGCAATCTTAGGGGTCCAAGATGGTGTATGAAAGTCACATGAAGCATTGATGGTCCAAAAATACTTGTGCAAACTCAAACCCTAATTTCAGGTTATTAGTGCAAGGTAATGTCTTGAGCTGACCAAACCCTAATCTTGTCTTGAGTCCAAGAAGTCTTGTGAGGAAAATCTTGATAAATGAGAGCGCAAATTTTGGGGTACAACACTTGATCATTCGCTTTTGATATTTCTGACCATGACAGATAGCAGTAAGTCTCTTTTTATCGATTAGATTCAGCTGATCAAGTCGGGTTTGGATCCAGTCGTCTTCGTTCAAACCCGCATCTTTCATAATCCTGAGAGAGGGTATTTGGACTTCGATGGGTAGGACTGCCTCCATGCCATATACCAAAGAGTAAGGTGTTTCCCCGGTCGACGTCCGTGCTGAGGTACGGTACCCATGAAGAGCGAATGGTAACATCTCGTGCCAGTCTTTGTATGTCACCGTCATCTTCTGCACAATTTTCTTGATGTTCTTGTTAGCTGCTTCAACATCCCCATCCATCTTCAGCCGGTAGGGAGAAGAGTTATGATGCTGAATCTTGAGTTGTTTGCAGAGCTCGGTGATCATCGTGTTATTGAGATTTGTACAATTATTAGTAATAATCCTCTCGGGTACACCATATCGACAGATCAGATTGTGTCGGATAAACCATGCCACGATGTTCTTGGTTACTGTAGCAAAGGAAGCTGCCTCAACCCACTTTGTAAAATAATCAATTTCTACTAGAATGAAATGATACTCGTTAGACATAGTAGGTCTGATCTCGCCGATCATGTCGATGCCCCACATTGCAAAGGGCCAAGGAGCTATCAAAACATTCAGGGGAACTGGAGATACATGCACCTTATCAGCATAGACTTGGCACTTATGACAGGTTCGAGAGTGTTGATAATAGTCGGCTTCCATAGTGGACCAGTAATATCCTTCCCATAGGATTTTCTTCACCATGGTATGTCCACTTGAATGAGTTCCTAAGGTACCTTCATGTAATTCTGCCATGATCCTTTCTGCCTCGCTTTTGTCTACACACCGCAGTAAGGTTGAATCATGGTTAGGCTTATAGAGGATTCCATTACTGATGAAGAACTTTGCAGCGAACCTTCTCAGAAACTTCTTATCATTAACAGATGCCCCCTCGGAGTATTCTTGAGCCTCAAGATACCTCTTTACCTTGTGAAACTAGGGTTTATCTGCTACTTCTTTGGTCTCAATGTCACAACAATATGCGGGTTCACCTAACCTCTCAATGGTAATTTGGGGAGCTTCATTGTCCCACCTAACTCTGAACATATAAGACATGGTAGCTAGTGCGTCCGCCAACTGGTTCTCTTCTCGTGGGAAATGTTCAAAGGTTATCTCCTCAAAGTGTGGGAGCAATGTCAGTACATGCTCTTTGTAACGAATAAGATTCGGGTGCTTCGTATTCCACTCGCCTTTGATCTGACTTATCACCAGAGCAGAATCTTGAATACACTCAAGAACTTAATCCTCAGGTCAATATCAGCTCGAAGACCCATGATACATGCTTCATACTCCGCCATATTGTTGGTGCAGTTAAAATATAATCGGGCGGTGAACGGAGTATGACAGCCCTCAGGAGATATAATTATAGCACCAATGTCGTTACCCGATGCGTTTGAGGCTCCATCAAAATACATAGACCATCGGGATCCCTCCTCGGGTCCTTCATTCGGTCCAGGTTCTTCGCAGTCGGTTACCAACATGATATTCTCATCCTGGAACTCGAAATTCATGGACTGGTAGTCATCCACGGCTTGATGCGCCAAATGATCCGCCAATACACTCCCCTTGATTGCTTTTTGGGTTGTGTATTGGATGTCGTACTCGGTTAAGATCATCTTCCATCTTGTTATTCTTCCGGAGAGAGCAGGCTTCTCGAAAATATACTTGATTGGATCCATCTTTGATATCAACAAGGTAGTGTGAGTCAGCATATACTGTCTCAATCGGTGATCAGCCCATACCAAAGCGCAACAAGTTTTCTCGAGCAATGAGTATCGGGTCTCACAGTCGGTAAACTTTTTGCTAAGGTAATAAATGGCGTGCTCTTTTCGACCAGACTCGTCATGCTGCCCCAGCACATACCCCATTGAATTGTCTAGCACTGTCAGGTATAATATCAAAGGTCTTCCTTCAACTGGAGGCATCAGAATTGGTGGTTCTTGAAGGTATTCTTTGATTCTTTCAAAATCGGTCTGGCATTCATCATTCCACTTTACCACTTGATCTTTCTTCAGTAGTTTGAAGATTGGCTCACAAGTAGCAGTCAGATGTGAAATGAACCTGGCGATGTAATTTAGACGTCCCAAGAAACCTCTAACTTCTTTCTCTGTGCGGGGAGCCAGCATCTCTTGTATGGATTTTACCTTTGCATGGTCCACCTGAATACCCTTATCACTAACAATGAAACCCAGAAGCTTACCAGACCTTACCCCGAAGGTACACTTGTTCGGATCAACCTCAGCTTGTACGTCTTCAACCTGTCAAACAATTTTTGGAGATGATCAAGGTGCTCTTCCTCGGTCTGGGACCTGGCTATCATGTCATCAACATAAACCTCGATCTCGTGGTGAATCATATCGTGGAACAAAGCGACCATGGCGCGCTGATAAGTTGCCCCAACATTCTTCAACCCAAAAGGCATTACCTTGTAACAGAAGGTGCCCCACAGCGTAACGAAGGTTTTCTTCTCCATATCCTCAAGAGCCATTTTGATCTGGTTGTAGCCAGAAAAACCATCCATGAAGGAGAATATCTTGTGTTGCACGGTGTTGTCAACTAGAACATCAATACGAGGAAGTGGGAAGTCATCCTTGGGGCTTGCCCTGTTCAGATCTCTGTAGTCCACACACATCCATACCTTACTGTCCTTCTTAGGCACCAGAACGACGTTGGCAACCTACTGCGGATAAGAAGTGGCAGTTAAGAATCCTACATCGAACTATTTCATGACCTCTGCCTTGATTTTCTCTAACATTTCAGGGCACATACGACGAACCTTCTGCTTTACCGGAGGGCAGTCTTCTTTAGTCGGCAGGCGATGTACCACAATATCCGTGTCCAAACCAGGAATATCTTCATAGGACCAGGCAAAGATCTCAACATAGTCATGTAGCATCTGTATTAACTGCTGTTTGGCGCTAAGCTCCAGATTTGCACCTATTTTAACTTCTTTCCTGTCTTCCTCTGTACCCAAATTCACTGACTCGACTGGCTCTTCATGAGGCTGTATGGCCCTTTCTTCCTACTGTAATAGTCTAGCAAGCTCTCCAGGCACCTCACAATCATCCTCACCTTCGTCCTCGACTTGGTTGATCAGATTTTTGAAGTCATAACTGGAAGTAGCAGAGATGTTATCAATGGGATCCAGGGTGGATAAGGATCTGCAGTATGATACGTGAGTGTGTGTAAGAGAATAGTTATTTTAATAAAGTGAGAGACAGAAAATAAAAACAAGGAGCGCAAAATTTGTATGTAAGAAACGTCCAATGCTTTATTAATGATATATGAAATGACAAATAATAGCCCTCACAAGCAAAGCCAAGGTGTCTCGGGCAAGGCACCGGGCTGTAAAGTTTCAAACTGTTTATTACAAATCTTAAAATAAAAGAGTCAATTACTATGAAATAAAAGAAACAGGTATGAAGTCCTTTGTCGTCCAGTTATTTCGTCCATCGTTGGTTGTTGGATAGATCCAGCTGTCAATGTCTGAATCCTCTTTATTGTCTTCAATTGCATTAACTCCCCGATTGTTGATGTGTAGAGGAGGTCTTCCAATCCGTGCGCGCCCAACAGCCCTTTGAGCCCCTCTAGTAAAGCCCAAACCAAATTTGTCAGTTTTGTGAGTGAAATCAGGGAGCCGACCCCAATTGGTACACCCACCTTCTTCAACTACAGCCCTGGCGTTCTTGAGAGAAGCCATCTTCAACGGAGGCTTGTTGGTAGTAACTTCAGTTGATGCCAAAGTCTGAGGGACCTCTTCAAAGTTCTGACAAGGAGTTTCTTTGAATTCCCCATCCATCTCTACGTAGCGAAATGAATTGAGGTGACTCACCATATATTCTTCTTCACCTCGCACTGTGACAATCATCCCCTTCACTGGGTACTTAAGCATTTGATGGAGCGTGGAAGTAACTTCCCCATCCCTATGGATCCAAGCACGACCCAACAAGCAAGAATACGACGGCCTGATATCCATCACGTAGAAGGTGATCTCAAAAGTATGAGAACCCACTTTGACAGGGATGTCTACCTCCCTGTGCACCATTCTCTTTGATCCGTCAAAATCCCTTACCACAATGTTACTCAGATTTAAAGTCAAACCCTCACAATCCAAACGACTTAACGCTTTCTTTGGCAGAACATTCAACGAAGACCCTGTATCTATCAGCACATAAGCCATAGTGGTGCCCCGGCACTCAATCGATACATGCAGAGCATCATTATGATTCTTCCCCTTAGGGGTCAGATTCGCATCTGAGAAACCCAGCCCATTTTCAGCAGTTAGGCTGGCCATGCAATCTTTGAACTGGTTCGTTGAAGTTTCCTGCGGCACATGCGCAGTCTTGAGAAATGTAATCAAAGCCTTCGCATGGGCTTCAGAATACAACAGCAGAGACAACATGGATATCTTTGATGGGGTCTGCTCAGCTGCTCGACCACATTGTAGTCGCTCTTCTTGATAATTTTCAGTATTTCCTCTATTTCTTGTTTAGAGGCTTCCACAATGATTTTCTTAGGTGCCTCCGTCCGGGTAAGTTCACCTATAATTTCCTTGCCCCGAGTCCCAGATGGCTCAGCAGCAGGGGTGATAACTGGAGTAAGAATAGGAATAGTAGTAGGTGTAATAACTGGAGTAGGAACAGGAGAAATGTCAAGAGCGCTGGTTAGAGTGGCAGTTGGAATAACAGTAGGCTTGATGATAGTCTTCGGGGAAATCTTGGGAGAAAAGACCCTTCCACTTCAGGTAACTTTACTAGTCCTGACAATATTACTAACGCCAGTATCAGCTTCTTCATTCTTCACATCTTTGTTAATGCCATGATAGTACACATCAGCACCATAGTGCCATGGGACAGCCTTCTCTAAGATGTACGGGATGGGACCAGGAACAATGATTATCAGCGGAGCAATTCTTTGAATAGGTGTAATCCTAACAGGTCTTCTCGAGGAAACCTTGGAAGGATTGGCGGAAATGGTTATAATGGCAACGTCTTCATTTGGAACAACAGGAATCATAGTCTTTTCAAACAAAATTTATTTATTATCCATCAGGCGCTGAACACCTGACTTCAACAAACGAAAACTAGAAGGTATAATCGAACACATGTGGCAACCTTCACCACAACCCAGAAATAAACTGGCCAACAGCAAATTCTTCTTAACAGTCATAAGAGGAGTGGAAAATTCTTCAACAGAGGTGACAAACAAATCAGTGTCAACAGCATTAACTCCACGACCATGTTTGGGCATGGGAGTAATTATAACATTCGGCTTTTCTGGAGCATCGAACTCTATCTCCTTGGCTTCAAGAAAATCATGTACTTTGTTTCTCAGAGCCCAGAAATCATTTGTATCATGGCCAGGTCTCTCAGAATGGTAGGCACACCGCGCGTTGGGATTGTATCTGGGAGAAGTATTGTTTGGATTCTTGGGAGCCTCTCTCAAGGTTACCAAGTTAGATTTTAAAAGATGAGGCAGAACTTCAGCCAAAGTCATGCTGATACGGGTAAATCGCCGTTGTGGTCTTTCCACCCTTTGCTGATTGTTGCGGTGAGGAGCAACTGAGGGTCTTGGTATCATTACAACATTTACCGTTTGACGGTGTTCAGATTTGTTTTGGCCCCTCGGGCTATAGGCTGCACTGGCTTACTTCTTACCAGTAAAAGGCTTCTTTGATGAACTTAAGGAGGCATCCTTCTGTATTTTACCACTCCGAATTCCAGCTTCTACTCTTTCTCCGATCAAAATCATCTCAGTGAAACCAGATGACGAGCTACCGATCAAGTGATTGAAAACGGACCAGATAGCGTCCCTAGAAACATGTCAACCAACTCCCTATCAGACAACGGGGGTTGAACTCTCCCATCCAAGTATCTCCATTTTTGTGCATAGTCCTTAAAGCCTTCACCTGCACCCATGGACATACTTTGGAGTTGAGTATGAGTGGAAGCAAGGTCGGCATTATACTGATACTGCTTGTAGAAAGCAGTAGCAAGATCTTCCCAATTTCGGACACTAGCTCCCTCCAACTGGTAGAACCATTCAACTTGAGTCCCTGACAGACTGTCTTGAAAGAAGTGCACCCACAAATTTCTATCAGCGGTGTGGGGTTGGATTTTCCTGACATACGAGTGGAGATGGAGTTTTGGGCAGGACACCCCATCATACTTGGAAAAAACCGGAGCTTTGAACTTATGAGGGATGACCACTCCCGATACCAGTCCCAGTTCTCCGAAATCCAAACCAGGTATCTTCTGAACTTCCATAGCACTCAGATGGTCTTCTAACTGCTTGTACCTATCCTCGGCAGGAGGATATTGCTCATCGTCGTACTCAGTATCATTGTCAGAAACTGCAGGACTAGGGTCATTTTCCCTTTCTTGGTTCTCCATGTCCTTGGATGAAGAGGTCAGATCAATTTGATGCTTCAACCTTTCTCCGAATCTTCTACCCATATTCAGAATACCAGTCTTCTTCTTCTTCTTCTCTTTCAGAATAAGGGTCTTCAGATCCTCTTGCCCTTTAGCCAGACTTATGAACATCTGTTGGAACTGAGCGTTGTGTGCCTGAAGATCTTTGATGACTTGATCGGAAGACATTTCTGCTGAAATAAATAGCGAAGAAGATGAGAAACCTGTAGTGGTACCTGTAATGATGTGTATGATAATGGGATGCGCATGTAATGATTTCAAAGACTTTGGGAAATTTAAATTTGCAAACCAAAATAAACAAAACTTTATGAGCTTAAACTTTGAAGGTTCATAATTCCTTTAAGGCTTTACAAAATAAGTAAATAAAACAAATCTAAAACTAGAAATAGAACATCAAAAGTCCCATGGAAGCTTCCTCTTTGTGCTGATATAGTCATTGATCACTCTTTCTTCCTCGAGCTGCCTGGTGAGCTTTAAAACCTTCCTCTCTTGCTCATGGAACTGCTCCCGATAAGTATCCCGCTCATTTTTCAGCTGAATCCAAGACCTCTGTAACTCCCCATGATCAGTGGGCATGTAAGGATAGAGAACCGTGTAAGGAATGCCTTCTTCATTAGTAGGCTCCACAATCACTGGTAATACGGCCTCATAAGGCATCATAAGCTTATGGGCACGATCTCGGACCCATTGGAGGTAAGGCTGCATAGGAAGGGAAGTCTTCGGTCCTAACTCTTTGGGGTCATATCTGTTTACCATGCCCCAAGCCCGTATGAACCTCTGGCGGTACTCCTTAACATCATCCTTATAGTCGAATACAATGTCCTCGAGAAGTAACTCATGGGGACCATCTCTTCGAGCACAACCAAATTATCCCAAAGCTAGACAAGGATTGTAAGTTATACCCCCTCTGATACCAAGTAATGGGACATTAGGGTACCCCCCACAGTGGTCAATAACAGTAGTGTCTTCCATAGCCCAGGAACACCAAAGAATATATGTATGAGCGAGTGACATTATTCTGTGTGACCAACCCAAACCTTCTTCGTTCTTTAGCACAGACTTAGGGAGGTGAGAAATAAACCACCTCGACAGGAACAGCATGCATCACATAAGATTCCCTCTTCTCTTTATAGTACGAGTATGGAGAGCATGCAAGATATCTCCAAGCAAGGTAGGCACAGGGTTGTGAGAAAGGAAAATCTCGACAGCATTAACATCTACAAAGGAGTCCGGATTAGGGAAGAGAACTAAACCATAGATAAGAAGAGCCAAGACATCCTCAAAAGCCTGAAAATCCAAATCATCCCAGAACAACTGAGCCTGGTCTATTAGAAATTTGGCTAGAAAACCTTCAACCCCGCTTCGAGTTTCCCAATTGGATACCACATCGGCCCGTTTCAAATGCAAAGCTGAGGCAATAACTTCTGGATTAGGAACTTCTTCCATACCTGTGAAAGGTACCTGTTCAAGAATGGATATGCCCAATAGATGAGAGAATTCTTCCAAGGTGGGTACCAGCTGGTAATTTGGAAAGGTGAAGCAGTGATGCTTGGGATCGAAGAACTGAAATAGTACGCTCATCATCTGTTCATCAAGGTTTGAAGTAACCAGGCTGAGAAGTTGACCGTGTCTCTTAATGAAAGTAGAAGTTTCAGAAACTCTTTATGCTAGCTCTTTAAGTTGGGTAGGTATCTGCACAAAGTTGATTCAGATGGTATTTCTACGCACAGAAGCCATGATCTGTAAAACAGAACAAAGATAAATTCCCTTGGTTTTTGAAATGGTTAGTGTAATGAAGTATGAATGCCATGTTATGATGCATGATGTCATGATAAACCACAGGTATAGCAAACACAAATAGTGCAAACACAGTCAAATCACACAAAGCCCTTAGGTTGAAGGCTTGCATGAGGTCAAAGGTAATACCCTCTTGAAGTTAAGTTGGTTCAACCTGTCCTAGAAAAGTAATCGGGTTCTAGAGGATCTCAATATCACTAACCATCCTCCATCGGTCATGGTTTCAGCTCACGCAATCTTTTCTTGCGGCCGAAATTATTCTGAGAGTATGATCTCAATGAGTGTAGCATCGAGTATCAACCAGTTCTCAGCTTTACACCGAGGTCGGCTATCTCACTACTTTCTAATGGCCAAGTTGGGCAATTAAAGGTTCTAAGGTCAATTGATGCTTAACGACACCATGCAGCGGCCCCGTATTCTCCTCGTTTCTCCACGAGGGATACCGGTACCAACCAAAGTGCCACACCAATGTAGATACTGCTTCAATCGTATCGGTCTACGCTGTACAGTTCCCTCACAGTCTATTGTTACTTACCTAAAAGGTATTCCCTAGATCCGGGTGTAGGATCTATAGTAACCCCAAACAAAACCCTCAAAAATAAATCAAATAAAGCAATCAAGAGAAGCAATTTTAATGACCTAGATCCTAAGGTATACCCCACTTATAATTCCCCAGCAGAGTCGCCATTTCTATGATACAGTGGTAGAACCGACTGTTAAATACTGGTTTGCATTTTGCGTTTTTTATTCGCAAAATTTCGCGGTAAGCAAAAGTCGCCATCGACTTTTATTTCATCCAATCGGAAAGGAAAAAAGTACAAAAAAATCCTTTTTCGAGATATTCTGAGTACGGGGGGTAGATTATAGAAAGGGAAGGTGTTAGCACCCTTTCTATCCATGGTTTTCCATGGGCTCTTAGGTACTTGCTCATCTTTTTTTAAAAATTGCTTGTGTATATGCTTTGTTTTGAAAATGTTCACTTCGTGATAACCCTTGTATCAGTCCTCAAGGATGTGACGAAGTTATTTTGAAAATTTGTTTTGAAAGGTGTTTGTGTGAAAAGTTTTTATTGAGCAAGTACTTAAGATTCTACCTACTCGAAAAAAGATCGTTTCTATTCTTGTTTCCTTTAGACAGTGCTATCCTACTATTAAGAAATAGGTAGCACCGTCGTTGGAATTGTAAGGGTCAATTCGAAAGGGATGTACGATCACCAAAGCAATATTAGGACACCTTAGTAATAACCCTAGAGGCTTAAGATCATATTTGAGGCAACATTTCCGAGGCAACATTTCCGAGGCAACATTCGAATGAGACGTTTGATCTTTTTTAGACAGGAGGGCAACCACTAAGACACCCTATGCTTAATGATCGTTTATCGAAAGCAACCAAAGTAAGAGTATACCCTAAGAGTGATATGTGCGAGTGATTAGTTTCAGTCATTTATCTTTGCACATTAGGGTTTTCTAACCGTATTAATTTGTCATGCATTCTTGCCATACAATCCTATTAGCATACATCTAGACAGTTGAATATTTGCGGGAATTAAAAATGCGAGAAAATAAACCTACGCTATTACAAGGCTTTGGCAGTTACATCATTATTTCGACGGGAAATAAAAGTGCAGAATTTAAAACCCTAATTAAACTATTACAACCTCGAAACAATTACAATAATGGTAAAATGTAATTAAAATACGCGCGACGAATTAAACGCCGGAAGAAAATGAAACCTGAAAGATCTAATTTGAGGAAAAAAGTATTTTTGGATTTTTATGGAAGAAGATATTTAATTGCAAATTAATTAAACCTAATTTCTAATTGTTTTTAAATTATGAAAGAAATTAAAGTTGCCCTAAATTAATTAAACTAATAAATTAAAAAAACATTTATTAAGAAAATAAATATTTTTTTGTGGTTTCTGATTGGTTAATTTAATAAAATAATTTTTGTGTTGATCTAAAAAAACAAAATAATTAAAGAAAAGGAATTAAAGAAAAATAGTAAAATTAACCAAATGGGCCTGCTGTCAGCAGATCTGAGGGTGCTGAACTTCTGATGGATCCAGAGGATGATGATCCTCAGAAGATGCTGGCGTTGGATCTGCTGGAGATGGATCCAGGGGATGATGATCCTCAGAAGATGTTGGCGCTGGATCTGTTGGAGATGGATCCAAGGGATGATGATCCTCAGAAGATGGTGTGTACTGGATCTGGTCTTGGCTGGTGGATTCAGCAGATGATGACCCTTAGAAGGTGTATGCGTTGGATCTGGTTCTGGCAGATGGATCCAGAAGGTGGCCAGAGGACGCTTGATCTGGTCCTGGCTGATGGGCCCAGAACATGACTAGAGAATGCTTGATCTAGTTCTGGTTGATGGATCCAGAAGATGATGACCCTCAGAAGGGGTATGTGTTGGATCTGGTGAAAACAATGGAGAAAATGTCAAAAGCTCACACCTGGGATCGAACCCAAGACATGAGCTTCTGACTTCCTTCCCCTGACCAACTGCGCTGGATGTTAACTTGTTAATATAATAAAAACAAATAATATATCAGAAAAAACAAGTTTCTGGCCAGAATAACGCGCCAGAATTTAAACCATCCATTCAGGTTGTGACACGTTGTTGTCTTCTTCCCTAGAACCGTAGTCTTAGGCTATGAACATTTACCTACAGACGTGGGTCTTTTGCTGAAACCTGTTTCATTCAAGAATCAAGCACGTGCAATATAAATTAAATTGGGGACCATAGATCAATTGGGTTTGGAATTCTGATCATCATGGGACCCATTATCAGGCCTAATTTTGCTTGAAACCCAAAACCCCAAATTGGAGCACGAAACCCTAACAATGGCAAAAGCTTATTCCTGCATTGTAAGTTAAATCAAACTATCCAGAAACATTGCAAACATGATGATGAACAGAAATATGTAACTTAAACATGCTAAAGATGCAAGAATTACAGTAATCAATTTTGGATAATTGTGCAAACCGTGAGTGTGATAGGGAGTGATTCAGGATGTTCTGACGCCTGTAAATGATTGGGAATGCTTCCTGAGATGCCAAGGAATTGATTTCTGGCTTTGAAACTCCTTGAGGATGGCTCTAAGATGGATTTCAATCTCACACTTTTTGTCCAAAGTTTTGAGTTTTCTTCTGACAGTTTCACGCCTCTAACCTCTTTCTTTTGATCTGGAATCCTTCATTACATAACCTAGAGTGAATTAGGTTAACGAATTTGGATTGAATCTTTGCATTTATCCAAGATTTTTGATTTGGTTTTCAATTTGTATGATATCCTTCCAAATTTGGCCTAATCATGCCAATCTCGTGCCAATCAGCCTTGATATGATCTAATTCTGATATGCCAGCACAGTGAGCTTATGATTCTGTCCAAAAATCCAATCAAAACAAATCTTTGCTATTATTTACCAATTATTTGATTTAATTCAATTTTTAATGAATAAAAAATCAAAAAAAAATAAATAATGAAGCAAATAACATGTGAGTGAGCATTTGGGTCGTGGACCATGTTATAAGTGAAGTTCAAGCATAAAAAGTTGGGCCCATTTAGCAAAAAATGCAAACTTGAGCACGTTTGAGTTTTGGCAATTTTGCAAAAATGGTCAACTTGTCCAATGCATAACCCTCTCAATTTTGACCCTAGAGAGGTGTTCTTGTACTTTTTAGAAATCTTAGGATGTCCTCTAAGCAACCCTTTTAGTCTCATCTCAATTGAATATTCCATGTTCATGTATGAAGCTTTGACCCAAAAGGTGTTTTTGTTGACTTTTCAAAAGGACCTATAATGTCAAAATTCATATCTTTTTGTGAGTTCATATTCTGAACTTGGGAGATGAAGATTAATTGTATGTAATTGCATCCTCTTCAAAATGAGCTTTGGATAGGTCATTTCTGAAAAAGTATGAGAAAGTTATGCTTGGTCAAAGTTGAGTTGACTTTTCCTACAAAACCCTAATTTAGAAACTTTTGGGTTTTTATGAACTGTGAGTAATCCTTGAGGAATCATGATCAACCTTTGATCAAATGATGGATAATACTTTAAAATGAGGATGTTGACCAAAAATCTTGATGTTTGACTGTATGTGGGCCATAGTTGACTTTTGACCTAGCACAGTTGATTTTCAGGCATTTGAGTAATTGACTAAGCAAACTTCTTCTGCAAGGCTTGAAACTTGACATGAATAATCTTGAGAACCTATTAGGACAATGGTGAGGATTTGAGTCCTTTGTGGTTCACACATCTTGATGAAGATGGAAACCCTAATTTGAGATAGACTGCCTTAGGAGAGAGTTTGTCTGGTCAACTCTTGAACTTCCTTGAGCAATTTGGGGACCTCACTTGCCATGTGTTGAGAAATATGGGAGTGAAAATTTTGGGGTACAACAGGGTGAACCTGGACACATTTGACTTTCGACTGCCTTCAGGCCATGCCCTTTGATTGGCCTTAAGTTGCCTCCTTCGAATGGCTCTGATTTCATCCTTGTAGCTCCTTCGATTGAGTCTGTCTACCTCAATTCTAATTGCTCAGATCTTGATTCGAATTGCACAAGGCCTTGACATCCTGGCTTCTTCGATCACCCCCTAAGTCCGCTCTCTTTGATTGTTATGACGCTACTCAACTAGCCCAATCAAAAGACTTCATTCTGGCCAGTCGAAGCTTCCTTTGGCAGGATCGTACTTGTACAGGGGGCTTGGGCTTGGCAACATGCAGGATTTTGGCCAGAAAGCATATTGGACCAAGACTCACCATAAAGCCAACTTGTTTCCAATAATCATGTGTCCTTAGAATGAACCAATTAATGCTTCTTCAAAGGGACCACATGAATGCACCTTCAAAGGGACTATCATGCATGTCGAAGTGTGAGAAATTATGCGTCCATTGCCCAATCGAAGCTGGCACAAAGGTATTCGATGCCTTGTGGACGCTAGCATGAGGGTGGCCAAAGCAAGCATAAAAGGGGGCATTCCCTAGTGAATCAAATCAGGCATAAAGGAGGTATTTGCCTTGTGGGTCTAAGGAAGCTTTTTGCCTAGTGGACTGAAGGAAAATCTGAAGAAGTCTTGGTCTTATATGCTGAAGGCAAGCTGAAGAGGGGGCCTTTGCCTTGTGAATCGAAGGCATGTCTGAGACAGCCCTTTATCTTGTGAATTGAAGACCAGTGAAAGGGGATTTTTTCCTTGTAGATTGAAGGCAAGCTGATGGGTCTTTGCCTTGTGAAACCAAGGCAAGCATGAGGATGTTTTTATGAATTAAGCTTGATCGAAGGAGACTCAGCGCCTAATCGAAGCTTGTATGCAGGAGTTCACTGCTGGTGAATCGAAACAAACTTGTAGGGGATTCTTGTTTTGTACACTGAAGGCACGCACATAGGGAGTATTTTCCTAGTGCAATGAAGGCACGCACAGAGGGCACTGCTGGAATGATACCTGTGGACCAAAGCTTGCTCGAAGGGTGCCAAATACCCAATCAAATCTCATTAACCAAAGCATGATCGAAGAGTTCCAAACGCCAAATCAAAGTACCTAGTTTATAAGCCAATTGAAAGACACTTGATTATCTTCAAAAATTTATATTTTCTCTAAGAAAGTGTTTGTAACCACCCATGTAAGAGACAATCTTGGAAAACATGAGAGGGCAAATTTTAGGGTACAAAAAATTCCATGCTTGTGATGTTAAACCTTTAAACCTTGTATGTGTTTGTTGCATAGTTGTACATTCATGCATTCATAAACACCATGACATGCTTGTGACATACGTGGTCATTTAATTTCTAGGAAACTTTATCTTTGATTCTCGTATCAAGCTCATTACTCATAAATGGACACTAGAAAGAGGAATAACATTTGTTACAATGTTCGGATGCCAATTTAAGTTGAGGTAACGAAGTCTGAAGAAGAAGACCAGGAAGAAGATTTCAGTTACAATGTTTGGATTCCAGTTTAAGTTGAGGTCACAAAGTCTAAAGATGAAGATTAGGAAGAAGATTTTTACGGCTTTCAGCTTCAAGAAGAGATTGATCATCTGGAAAGCATTATCAATATAAGGGATGTACTCATCAAGGAGTTAATTGAGAGACCCAAAGAGCGAAGAAATGAAGGAGCTCTTTAAAAAAGGCCCAAGAGTGGAGCAATGAGAATCTAGTTCGGGGTACCCTTGCTAATGTAAAGTTTGGGGAAACATCTTAGGGTTTATGATTTGTATTTTTGATGATCACCGTCAGATCTGTTGATTGGGATCTCTTGGTTTGTATTTTGTAGCCTTTAGGATCTTAATTTTGTACTAAACTCATTTATCACATTTAGTTGTTAATTATTTCTCGCTTGAAGCTTGAATCAAAATTTGAGGTCCTTAGAAATGAATTGAACTTGCCATTTGCATATATCGTGCATCATTCTACATTTTGTTTCACTTTCGAAATTAATTCCTGAGTCTTATTTTACCTTTGGTCCCGTAGTACAAAACTCGTGCTAAGAGAATGATGGAAAATATTAAGCAAGAGATTTCTGAACTTTGCAAAGAGGTAACTACTTTGAAGGCTGGTATGGAGTATCTAACTGCTTTGGTTGAAACTTTGGTTATTTCCCAAGTCAATCCTTCTAGGAAGGAAGAAGAGATGGAAAAGGTCTCCATAGAAATTCTAAAATCATTCTTTCATGAGAAGGTGATAGTCAATGCACCCAGTGATTTCCCTAAAAAAGCGAATATGGGAGTGCTTCTGGAAGAAGATGCCTGAGAGGAACGTTTGCCTGAGAAAGGTAACTTGGCTGATAATGAGAAGAAGTATGGTGATATATTCTCCAATAAAAGAGATCAAGACTCCATTGATACTTCACAAGAAAGACAAAGGAAACCCATATGTAGAAAAAGGAGTTATCAGCATCCACAAGTTGCTTTTGTTATGCCATCGGTTAACCCAACTCTTACAAATCAACTGCAAATGCGGCAAAGACAAAGGAGACCCTAAAGAAGGGAAGATCGTCATCATCAACAACATAATGTATTTTTGTTATCCCTATGATGAATGCAGCTCTTACCTCTCCTAATCAGCAAATTCCCCATCAGAGGAATAACTCGGTTTAATCCAATTCCAACTACCTATATAGAGTTGTTTCCTATCCTGATGCAGAAGAATTTGGTTCAGACCCGATCTCTACCGAGGATTCTTGAGAAGATGTCGTGGTACTACAAATATGTTTTGAATTGTTCCTTTCATCAAGGAGCCCCTGGGTATAATATCGAACATTATTATTCATTGAAAGTTGAAGTCCAGAAATTGGTCAGAAGTGGTATCTTGTCATTTAAGGATATTGGTCTTGAGGTTCAAGTCAAGTCTTTGCCGAAGAATAAACATGATTGGAGGATACCTTGGATTTTAAAGAAGAGAGTCTTCTCAGTTTAATTAGCATTTTTACTACTTTTTCATTTGTAATTTTTCTTGTTTATTAATGCATTATTTGCATGTAAGAACATGTTTGCATTTGAATGATTATCTTAATACAATGAATATGTTTGTCTTAAAGAAACCCATTCATTTAAATCGTATTTGTTTCAATTTTAAATTGTTTTTTGCATTACGATACCAACTTGTTATCCATTACCTTGCCTAGGAACAGATTAGAGAGAGGATGATGACGAAAAACGCAAAAAAAATTGGTTGTATGCTTTTGAATAAAATCATGCTGATGATGTACAGGCATTGTTTCAAATCCCTAAACACCGGATATATAAGGAAGATAATCCCTTGCTAACCCCTTTTAAGCCTTGAAGTATGAGTTTCTTTTCTATAAGAAAAACCCTCAATTTTAACCTGGGGAAGGGTAGTGTTCAGTTAATCTGATTGAGTATTCAAAGTCTCATCAAGAGTGCACATCCAAGGGTACAACAATGGTTATCCTTCAAAAGGTTGAGGAAATTCAAAATCGCAATGGTTAATATTCGCCTATAAATAGTGTGCATCAAAAAAAGACGATATCCCAATGGGTATCTCTAGCGCATCAAGTGATCAACAAATAAGGATACAATAATGGCTATCATTCATCTACCAAGAAAATAAGGCAGTCACAATTCTTCCAACTAGTCAAGAATGACTTGAAGTCACGCGACGTGTTCAAAAGTAAAGAAAAGGTAATATGAGTAAAAATGATGAAATAAAAAAAGAGACAAAAAGCCCCTCTAAGTTAAAACTTGAAAACAAGTGACTTAGGCAAAAATTAGGGCATCCCGCTGGATTATCAATTAGTCCAGGCAAAAGTTAGGGAAAAATCACAAAGAAAATACTACAAATAAAAGTCCTCAGCCAAGAACAAATTCGTGTGACTACAAACACAAACACAAGAAGGGTGATTGCTACTCTGAAAGCCTTATCGCTTCCTTAACCATCACAAAATCTTTTTTCTGAGAAATGAACACTAATGTTAAATTAACTGAATGTAGGACTGGAGAATATTATGAAGGGGGTGGGCATCAATAAACTTTGAGCCTTAAAATCCTTTTTTCTGAATATCGTGAACCATACCACGTTACAACCTTCAAAAGCCCTAATCGAAGCGGGGTTTACTTTGAAGGCATACTTCGACAGGATCGTGTTCCTGACTCCCATAAGATATACTAAAATATTTGTGTTGGTATCATATGCTTTAGTTATATTTCATACAAAAATAAATGATACACTAATTCGTAAGCTTCGCGGCATTTTTTCAAAAAAATATTCAAGACTTACATAACTGTTGTATTAGAATTTTCATTCTCAAAATAAACTTTTTTTGCTTGTAAAACATTTGCTTAATGTCAAGGAAGCTTACATATGAGCACCAATGATGATTTTAATCTTTTGAGGTCTAAAACTTTGTTAAGTAATGGTGAATCATTTCTAAGAATGATCATAGCCAAGGGCATTTCACCCGAAGATCTTCAGCATGAACAGGTTGTTGCCTTCATAGTTTTTTTACCCTCATGGGACAAATTTGAAGACCTTGTTCTGCCAAATACACTCAATCTAGGGCATTCACGTCGAGATTTAATGAATCTATCCAAGAGTTTGAAGACATTGGGGAATTTTGGATTCTAGGTATTTTTTATAATCCTCTTGAGACGATTTCTTCTCGTAAACCATATAACTTGGGGCATTTAAGAAGTGAAGTTATTCGCAAAAATTATCGTGCATCATGTAGTTTATCAGTAGTAAACTTGGGGAATACAAAGTTAGTTTCCATAGGCAATCTAGATTTGTCAAGATATGTGACCTACTTTGCACATTGTTTTACCCCAAAATTTTCCCTCTCAATTATCAAGGATTTTCACAAGATCTCCTTTGGATCATGACTGTACTAGGATTTGATCAGCTCAAGACACCCCCCAAGCACTGATGACTGAAAATTAGGGTTTGAGTTTGAACAAGGATTTTTGGACTATCAATGCTTCATATGACTTTAAAGGATCATTATGGATCCCCAAGATTATTCATGTCAAGTTTCAAGTCTTGAATCACACTTTTGATCAGTCAATCGGACAGTTGACCTAAAAATCAGTTGTATTGGGGAAAAAGTCAACCATGGCCAATTTACAGTCAAAATTCATAATTTTTTATCCATATCAACATCTTAGGCTCATATGAATCATTTGATCAAATTTGGACCACAATTCCCCCCAAGAAATTTGATCAAATCATCAAAAGGGCAAAATGGTCAAAATTAGGGTTTTCACTAAGAAGGGGCAATTTTTTATTTTTGACCTAGAAAATGGTCAATTGGTTTAAGGCGTGATATCAAGAGTTCAATTGCATCATCTTGACCTAATAACATGGTTCAAAACATTACAAATCCATTGGATTGACAGATGAATTTTTCAGTCAACTAATCAAAAATCAATTGTGCACTGAAAAGTCAAACTTTGACTTTTTGGTCAAATCCAAGTGCCAAGGATCATAATTCATCAAAACATGTCAAAATGTTAAACTTGTTCATCAAGAAACCAAAGATTTAAGATTTGGATTTGAAAAGTTGAAAATTTCTAACTTAGAAAATTTTCTAAGTATAGAAAATTTCTTATTTTTTCTCAACTTTAGGCCAAATTTTCACCATGATACAAAATGATTCAAAGGAAGTTCCCAACATGAAAGTTGTAGACCTCCATGAAATCTTGCCCTAGTTAGGCAGGTTTTTAACCTAACTTCATGGCAACTTTTCACCTAGTTCCAAGAGGAATATTCAAAAGCATTTCAAAGATGGGTTTTAGAGCACATTACAAGCTTTCCATAATGTCCAAGAACTCCTTGAGATCATTCTTGAGTAGGGAGAATCGAAGAGATGAAGTTAAGGTTTTATCACTTTGATTATAAGTCATTTTCATGAAGAACAAGTTTTCAAATTTGCAATTGGTTGTACAATCTTCACTTTTCAGGCCTCAAACTCATTTGTCACTCCACCATTAATGGATAGCACAAGGTTTCATGCCCTAAAGCCAAGCATCCAATGCATTGTACAAGGAAATAGCCATTTTTGGAAGAAAGGCAACATTCCCATTTTGAAAAAGCATGCTTTTTACATTTTTCCATTTCTTGAGCCTTGGACTTGTTCTTTCTGCACAAACCAAGTCTCTAAACCTGAACAAAATGTGTTTAAAGCTTCAAGCCACCATATAAGATCAAATTGATGCCTTAAGAAGTCACTTCTCACACTTGCTTCAAAAATAAGAAATGTAGCAAGACATGTGATCTTGTACTTCTGAGCAAGCACAAGCCCTCTAACCTTTTGGTCTATATAAAGCCATCATTTTGCAACTAAAACCACGCATGCCCAAGCCTTGAAACACACTAGAATCAGAAGTTGCATACCAAGCCTCCAAACTTGCCATTTATGACTTGTAAACTGAATCTTCCATTTCACTCATGCGTTTTCAGGCCTTTTGCTTTGCAAAGCTTCCTTACCTTACAAGTAAACTATCCCACACCCTGAAACATCACTGTAACTCCATCTTCCCCATTGTTGAAGTTCAAAAATAGAGTAACACAGGTGGACTTCTCCAGACCATTCCAGCCATCCTCAAGACAAGCTAAGCATTGCATTAGCTTCCTAGAGGTTCAAGGAATCTAACCTGATCATCACAGCATCCTAAAGCAAGCTCATTTTCAAAACACGATTTCCATTTTCAAGGTGAGTTTTCTGTTTTTCTAACTCTTGATATAGGCATAGTTAGCTTTCCATTTGTGAATATAGAATGTAGACATCATTGCTACGAAGCTGTACATATCCATAGCTTGCATTTATTTGGCTTGAGTTTAGAGAATTTTAAGTTTGAAGTTTCTGAAAAAATTAGGTTAAGAATTAGGGCCAACAAAATTCTCTCTGATCTTGGACTTATAGTTTTAGTTATGCACATGGTTAGAATCGTGAAGTAAAATGTTGTAATGTTCATGTTATCACTCTCCATTTTTGTTGAGAAATGAAAAAGTTATAGGGGGTTCGGCTGGCCAAAGGTTGAAGATGAAGTACAGGGAAAGGAAGTGTTTTATGTTATGTATTTTTGTTTTCACTTAGACTAACGGATGTACAGCCACCCCAGTGGTAAGGCAGCGCACAAAAATGCCCTAGGTCGTGGGTTCGAGCCTTGGCGTTGCCTTTTTGCATATTTTCTCACATTTTCCTTCATTTTTGTCCTCTTGCAGCTTGGGCTTCAGTTTCATTGGGCCCTATGTTTTTTGCTAACTTCCTACCTCCCATTTGCTTTCAACACCCCTGGCCCAAATATTTTATTTACTTATTTTATTTTTATTTTTATTTTATCAAATATATTTTCTTAATCATAAAAAATACAAAAAATGATAAATATTATATTTTGTTTTATTTTATTTTATTTTCTCATAAGAATGTTTATTTTTATTTAAGTTATATACTATCTTTTTTTAATAAACTTGTAAATTAAAATAGAATTAGGTTAAATATTTATTTTTCTTCATTTTTTTTCATACCTATTAAATATTTATTTTAACATATAAAAAGATCAAAATATTTCATGAATACCATATATTATTTTCAATACAAAAATACAAAAATACTTAAAGAAATTTTTTCCTTTTAATAAATTAGAATTAGGGTTTAATCAAAATCTTTTCTAAAAATAATTTCCTTCCTTAATTAATTTAAGTTTAATCTTGATTTGTTTATTAGGCTTAGGTTAAAAAAAATTTACATAAAAAAGAACAAAACAAAATCTTCTTTTGCATTTACATATCTTTGCATATTTAAATTATCTTGTACATTATATATTCCAATACTTGTATAAATTTAATTTGGTTGTAATAGATTATTTAGGTTTATATTATTTCAATCCCCATTCATCAATTGTATACCCCCCTCCCACAAAATATTGTAATAGCATAGTAATCTTTAAATTTCACAATTTATCGCTTTACATAACATGATTAGTAATTAGGGTTTGTATGGCAAGATATAATCAATCAAATAGAAAAACCTAATCCAAGATAAAATCAAGCATGAAAATGACACACTTGCACACAAGACACCCTTAGGGTTATCCCACTTGGTTGCCTTATACAAAATGGCCATATTACGCATGTAAAGTGTCTTAGCAAAAACAAACAAATACAAGATCATAGTCCCTCGATGATGCTATTCAAAGTTGCCTTACAAAAATGATCTTAGTTCCTCAAAAAAATGCTAAGATACTTTGCAACATTGCTAATCATGGCTATACAATGAACCACGCCCGTCCCGTTTACATCCAAAGATAGGTTGCTTACCAAATCAATGGTAAGACAACAATGTCAAAGGAAAAGAAAACGAACAAGAAAGACATTTGAGTAGGTAGATTGCTTCTAGTTACTTGCTCCATTTCAAACAAATATCCTTGCTATTTTCTAAACAAACACCTACACTTTCAAAAACATCTTACAAATATTAAAAACATTTTCAAAAAGACAAACATCTTTGTATACATTCTTACGAACAAGAATCATTACAAAGATTGCCTAAACAATGGCCTGTTTTACAAAATACTTTCAAAACCACACAAAGCCCAATTTCAAACAAAAAGCAAGTGATCTAGCAAGTAACTAAGAGCCCATGGAAAACCATGGATGAAAAGGGTGCTAATACCTTCCCTTTTCATAATCTACCCCCCGAACTCAAGAAACAATCTCAAAGGTCTTTCCTGTGCTTTTTCACCTTTCCTTTTGGATAAAAGAAAAGTCGGTGGTGACTCTTGCTAACTGCAACATTTGTGATAAAACGCAAAACAATCAAGTAAGTTCTCCCACCGTATCACACACATATTATCAGATGGTTGTGTTCCCTAGTATCTCCAACCAAGCAAGATTTTTTCCTCCAGCTGAAGCGTTGTTCGTGTTGTTATCCTTTCAAATGGATTATTAATGTAAGAGGATTGGACTTTGGGTTTTCTCTCAAAAAGTATCTTCCTCTCCGAAGAGATTAGAGCCTTATAGCATAAATATGCTCCATCGATGGCTTTTGTTCTATCTCCAGTAATGTTCCCATATTGTTGAGATTAACCAAGTATTTGTTTGTACTGTGATGTCTTTTTATCTCCCGTTTATCTATTTTTTCTATTTTGTCAGCATATACATGAAATTCATTTATTCATTCAAACTTACATCATTCACGCACATTCACATTTCTCGGTGTTTTTGTTCCATCTACTTTGGTTGTGTTTATCCCCAAGTAGCGTATTTCCTCTTTCCAACAGAGTGTCAACTTAAGCAGAAAGTGTACATCCTTTCTAATTCCCCACTGAGTTTATTCCTCGTGGAAGGGTTGTTTGTTTTAGCCTTCCTTCCCATCTCAAGATAGGATAAGTCCCAGTTGAGTTTATTCCTCATCTGGTAGAGCCTTGTTCGGTAGTTTCTCTCCATTTTGTTTTTAGATTGAGCTTCGTCTCCTGCAGATGTTACCCTGTGGATTTCTCTAGGCTGTGAAACCTAGATTGAGAGTGCATTTATTTTTTTCCTGTAAATACTTTTGTCTCCTCAGGAAGATTCTATTCATGGTTCCCCATTTGAAGATGAATTTTGTTTCCGACAGTATATTTACAACACTCTCTTAGAATCTCAACCTGATAACAAGTGGCAGACTCTTTATTTGAGCTGCTTGATTATTTATGGATTTTCTCTTCTATGGCAAATGGTGGTCTCTTCATAAGCAGTTTTTCTATCCCTGATGAATTTATTGATTCTCATTCCCAACAGTGTCTTAATAACACTATATTGAAATCCTTTTCCTGGAAGCAAGCGGCGGCCTCTTTATTTGAGCAGCTCGTGTATTTCCAGCATACTTTTACTCAACAAATGACATCTCTTTGGAAAAGTCCCGCAGAGAAGTTTGTATATTTTATCCTTATCAGGTGGAAGACTTGATTAAGAAGAAAATGAGACCAGTTTGTGGCTTATGACTAGGTTCGTGGGGAGGTTTATTATCAGAAAAATAAGACCAGTTTGTGGCTTGTGACCAGGTTCGTGGGAGGTTTATTATCAGAAACTGAGACCAGTTCCTGGCTTGTGACCAAGTTCATGGGGAGGTTTATTATCATAAAACTAAGACCAGTTTGTGGCTTGCGACCAGGTTCATGGGGAGGTTTATTATCACAAAACTAAGACCAGTTAGTTGCTTATGACCAGGTTCACGGGGAGGTTTATTATCAGAAAATTGACACCAGTTCGTGGATTGTGACCAGGTTCGTGGGGAGGTTTATTATCAAAAAACTAAGACCAGTTCGTGGCTTGTAACCAGGTTCTTAGGGAGGTTTACTCAGCAAATGGTGTCTCTTTTGAGAAGTTTTCTCATCACCAGCAAATGGCATCTCTTTTGAGAGGTTTTCTCATCAACGACAAATGGCATCTCTTTTAAGAAGTTTGCTCATCTCAGCAAATGGCATCTCTTCGGAAAAGTCCCACGGAGAAGTTTGTATATTTCAAGTGGAAGACTTGATAAAGAAGAAACTGGAACCCGTTCGTCGTTGAAAGTTTTATTATCTTTCTCTACCTTCAGTAAAAGTCAGTAGCTTACTTTAGTAAAAGTAGGTATTTCACCTTCAGTAAAAGTCGGTGCATTATTTTGTTTCTCCACCTTCAGTAAAAGTCGGTAGTTCACCTATAGTAAAGTTGGTGTATCAATTTATACCTTTGACACTGAGTTGGAAATTTAGCATCATCTTGAGTCAGTAGCTATTTATCTTTTCACGGCCTATGCAAGGCGTTTTCCCTGATAGAGTCGGGAATTTTTTTCTTCTCTCAAAGTTGTTCCTCAATAAGAGTCTCTCATTCAAATTTTGTGGCTCTGTTCCCCAGTGGAGTTATAATATCTTCCCCTGTGGGATTACTTTATCATGTGCTTAGTTTCTCCAGTAATAGTCTATCTCATGTGGCGTCATTCCCCATAAAATTCAGAGCATGGCATTCATATTATATCATAAACATCATTGTGGTATCTTAGGACCAAAAATTGTGTATTTTATATTTAAGTATCTCCAATCTCGTCGAAATGAAGATTTCAATCTTCATATCTTCGAATAGAAGAAACTTAAATAGGGGCAGCTGTCATACCCAAATTTTTGACCTAAGATCTCACCTTCATTTTCATTTTCATATATCATCAAGGTCATGAGATACATTTGGTTTTTAACCCTCTCACCTTCAAGCACTGCTTATGCAGAGATTATCAAGTGCTGCAAACATCTTATCTTATGCATCACTAACATCTAATAAAATACAAAGGTGTATGTTTTGTTTCTTTGTTTTCGTGTGCAGGGACAAGTCTGAATCAAAAGCATCAGGCATTGCGCTTCAGTTAGGGTTTTTGATTCCTTAAGTGTTAAGGTATGATGGATCACCGATTCTCAAAGGCTACATCATCAAAGCTTAGCCTCTAATATCAAAAGCAAAATTAAGACTTTATCATCACTGGTTCACATGTGCATTAATATGCCTTGGAATGCAAGGAAGAATCAAGTTTGCAAGTCAATTCAAAGCACTTCGACCAAAAGTCAACTTGTTCAAGATCAAGTTCAAACGATCATAACTTCTTCATTATTCAATATTTTTTAATGGTTCGTTTTTTGTATAACTCTCCTTAATGTCATCTTCAACTCATTTTTACCAGTCAAGATCTGATTATGTATGAAGGATCATCAAATATTTGAATATCTTAAAGGTCATTTTGCGGATTTGACCTAATCTCAAGTAGCTGTTGCCCAACTTTCAAGGATCATAACTCTTTCAATTTTCAAGATTTTTGGATGATTCTTTTTTCACACTGTCATAGATGATGTCGCCTACGACTTTTCTTCCAAGATTGAAGACAAATTATGCTTAAAATATCTTGAAAGCTATTGAATCATCATAGGTCATTTCTTGACTTAGAATGTTCTTAACTCCTAGGTTTAATTCATGTCATAATTATTTTCTCAAGACACTTGATTTTTACGTGGAGATTATTAATGAAAACAAGAAGTGGAGTTTGAAAATTCATTGATCATTTTATTATTTGCAATTTGAATCACTTGTGTCTGAGCATTTGGTGATCATTGAATGAAAGTGGAGTTCTCAAGGCATTATTGTTCTTTCAAGCGCTATTGGATTGTGTTGCGAGTTACCATGAATTGAAGATTAGCACACAAAATATCATTAAATTAAATTTAATTCAAGGTTTCAATGACACTCATCCTTTTTTCAAGGTTTTCAAGCTAGCCATGATTCAATTGTCCATTTTTAAGTTCAAAACTTCATTCATGGGGATAAATTTGAGACATGTATCATAATTGATTCGAGATTGCAATGCATGTACCATGACCCATTCATGCGAATGCAAGGTTTAATTTGGTGCATTGTTTCAAGTTTATTCAAGAATGGATCAAGAATACATTCCAATACCATTCAAGATTCATACAAGCACACAAAAGATAAATATTTTCATTCACGATTCAAAGTTGACAATATTTTTGATAAAAATGAGTTGTATTCAAGAATCATTCAAGAGACTTCAAATTCATTCAAAGATTCAACCATCATCATTCATGACTTATTCAAGTCTCACATTTCGTTCAAAGTTTCATGCATATGTGACATCCAAAGGAAAATTTCCAAAAAAAGAAGAAAAGATTCATTGCAATTTCCATCAAGTTCATTAAATTAAAATTTCATTACATCATTCAAGTTCCAAAATTAAATTCATTCGTACAGTTACAAAAGAGATTGAAAGAGTTACAAAATAAATCTTAGGTATTATTCCAATCTTGATCCAAGTCTTCATGTCATTTGCTCAAACTCTCTTTTACACCAAATTGTCCCAATTCCAAACTAAATGATGTTGTTGCTTCCAGAATGCATTGCCTCCGTCATCTTGCTATACACAAACCTCCAAAGTAGCTGCAGCCCTGCACCTACCAGTCCAAAAAAACCTGTTGCAATGCTGCTCCACCAACCAGCAAAACCCTGTATCATATCAGTCCAAACATTGCACAAGAATGGCTAAAGAAAAACTGTATCAAAAAGGCATTAAGACAGTTAACTAAAACAATTCAAATCCATCAGTTTCCCCCCCAAATCTACCTCAATTCCCTTATGAAAGGCAGCACTCATACACTGGTAATACATCTTTTTTCACATAGAGGACTTAGAAAGCACACAGAAAATCCACACAAAAATTCATTCCAAAACCTCTACCCAACAATCCTTTTTAACTGCACAACAACAACAAATTGTAACCTTCCATTAACCTCTTTTACCATAACCTTAAACCTCACTTCATCAATCAATAAAACCATTAACCATACTATATAAGTTATCACCATAAACTCACTTCATTCAATTTACAGAATCATACCTTTATCCTTCACAACAGCATTCACAGGAGAACAGCTCACAGAACCACAACTTTTCTGCTCGTGTTTGGTTTTTAACACAAAATTGAACCTGTTAAAGCAAACGCAAGAATCAACAGAAATTTTGAAACAAAAGTATAAGGAAAGGATTGAGGAAGGAGCCTATCGGGAAGAACCTCATTCATGTCGGTAATATCATATCATTGTTACTTCATTTGTTTCCTTCTTGATACAATGATGTTTCTATACTGTTAATAATTATTTCTTATGAATCTTTGTTATCATCCTGAAATCATGTGAAAACTGTATGTAAGTTGTTGTTCATGTAACATTAAATTGAACCGAGTAAAAATAGAATCGAAAACTGAGATTTGTTATTGTCATTATGAATTGAGAGTGAAGACATGGGAACTTACCGAGAGACTCGGACGGTGAGGATATCATGTTCATGAGAGAGGACTTTATTTTGTTATTGTTTGAAAATCCTTGCGAGATATGAGAGAACCAACGAGTGCTTCTTTTTGGTAGAGAGAGGCATGTAGGGTTTTGTTGTTGTTGTTTGAAAATCCTTTGGAAATTGTAAATCTGGAACAAGAGAAGTGAAAGTTGAGAGCAAGTTATGTTGTTGTTGTTGTTTTATGGATGAAGAAAAGTGGAAAGAGGGTGGTTGATCGAGGAAGACGACGAGACCGTGATTTGAGAGAAGAGTGATAGAGAACCAAGAAAAGTGAGCGTGAATTTTTTTTCATTTGTTTTTCTCTTGGCAAAAAATCAGTTTTATTAGTAATTAATAGGATGATAATTGCTTTAATTAATTAAAAAATTCAAAAGTGTTAACCCTTTCCCCATACAAGCTAGCGGAGCCTCTTTCATTGTCCTTGGGGTTTCAAAAACCCTTTACCTTCTTTCTTGATGGATCCAGGTTTGGGCTTAATCTTTAAAGCCTAACTCGATCATACTTATCCCTTTATACCATTTGAAGAATATCCATAACAGCAAAGTAATAATAGCTTAGTGGCAAGGCAGAATAGTTATAACCATAGGGACCTGAGTTCGATATCTGGTTATTATTTTAGCTTTAAGTTTATTTTGTCTTATTTCACACAAAAATATCATAAAGAATATAATACAAAAATACTAGATCTCTTTGTTTTAATTATTTTTTAAATTGTTAATTATGTAATTATTTAATTTCTATTCTAGTTAATTTCCTTTTTGACCATTTAGTCTTTATATTTTCATTTGTCTACTCCAAAGGAAAGAATCAAATTTGTTGACTTCATGTCATCGAATATATTTAATGCGATTGTGCGAAACTCCTTCATACATTTTTTCAGTTTTGCTAATCTGAAGACAAATCTCCTAAAAAATCAATTTTCAAACTTACATTCTTTTAAGCTAAAACTTCGACATTAGGTGGCCACATCTTCAAAATCTCATCCCCACACTCATTTAGCAAGCAAAGCAATTTTAACCAAAAAACAGATATTTCAAAAGGTTCCTATAGGATACTATAGATACATAGGATGCTAGTACCTTCCCTTTGTATAACCAACCCTCGAACCTTGGATCTTTTCAAATGCATTGTATTCTTCTTTATTTTTAGTATTGCACTTACTTTGCATATTTATGGGTTTTATTTCTCACTTTTCTCTTTTCCATTGGAAATAATAAAGCGTGGTGGAAACTCTTGCTTTTGTGAGTCAAGTTAATTAATAGCTTGATCTCCGATTTTCACTGTTACACTTTTAATCTCCTCAATTTCATGTACCGTTAAAAAGAGATCCACTAATCTCTTATTATTAATAAACCAATATTCCTATTTTAATTAATTACATTCCCCCCATCTTATCTATGTTTTCACCATTTTTCCTTATTTTTTCAAGTTTGTTCACTCCTGTGAAGTTTTCAAGTGTTGGTATCATTAGGAATGGTCAAGATAATGTTATTGGTGATGACGATAGTGATTATGTTATTGATAATTGGATTCAACTGAGTGTTCCATGTGTAGAACTCAACAACTGGACTTCTGAAGATGTCATTCAAGTCACGCTTGCCCAAGAGTAATTGTTTGTTTGTTTCCTTATCATGCAATAATTTATGTGCTCTGCCCAAGGCGTAGTGAATCATTTGTAGAGCCACCATGTTTTCATTTCCAATTTTATCATTAAATAAAGGACGTCTTTTGCATTCAATTATTTTGTTCCCTGTCTTTCTATTTTTATTCAGTAAAAAATGGCAATGTTTTTGTTTTTTTCTCTCTTTTATCACTCATTTTCTAAAAGAGACATAAAAACATCAATCATGCAGATTCAATCCCACTATCATCACAAATCCTTCCGATAACAGTTTTTTTATCTCTCATTATGACTTTGATAATATGATCTACCAAGCCGAAGAAGAAGGTGAGGAAGATTGTGAACTCTCTAAAGAGTTATCAAGATTATTAAGGCAAGAAGAGAGGGTTATCCAGCCGCATTAAGAGTCAATCAAGATTATGAATCTGGGAACTGAGGATAATGTGAAAGAGGTCAAGATAGGGGATTCCCTAGAAGACAATGTAAAGCAGAGACTGATTGAAATGCTCAGTGAGTATGCTGATATCTTTGCTTGGTCTTACGAAGATATGCCCGGGTTAGATACCGATATTATGGTGCATAAGCTGCCTTTAAAGGAATAATATCCTCCAATTAAACATAAACTTCGAAGAACTCATCCTGAGATGTCTAAGAAGATTAAGGAGGAAGTATAAAAACAGCTCGATGCAGGGTTCTTGAATGTGATTTCTTATCCCTCGTGGATTTCCAACATCGTGCCAGTGCCCAAGAAAGATGGAAAGGTTAGAATATGTGTTGATTATATGGACTTGAACAGAGCAATCCCTAAAGATGACATTCCACTCCCCCATATTGATGTTTTGGTTGACAATACAACTCATGCTAAAGTTTTCTCGTTCACGGATGGTTTTTCTAGTTATAATTAGATCAAGATGACGCCAGAAGACATGGCGAAGACAACTTTTATTACTCTATAGGGGATTTTCTGTTATAAGGTGATGCCTTTTGGTTTGAAGAATGCAGGGGAAACGTATCAACATGCAATGGTGATTATTTTCCAGGATATGATTCATAAGTAGATCGAAGTGTATGTTGATGACATGATTGTGAAATCTCATACAGAAGAAGAGCATCTTCTTTACCTACATAAGTTGTTTGAAAGACTAAGGAAGATCATATTAAGGTTGAATCCTAATAAATGCACCTTCGGGGTGAGATCTGGAAAATTACTAGACTTTATTGTAAGTCAAAGAGGTATCGAGGTTGATCCTACCAAAGTAAAAGCAATATAAGAAATGCCTGAACCGAGAACATAAAAAGAAGTCTGTGGTTTCTTGGGGAGATTGAACTACATTTCTAGATTTATCTCTCATCTCACAACCACGTGTAAACCGATATTCAAATTGTTAAGAAAAGATCAAGCAGTCAGATAGAATGAAAATCGTCAAAAAAAATTTGATAGAATAAAAGAGTAATTGCAGGAACCTCCGATCCTCATGCCTCTATTGGAAGGAAAGCCTTTAATCATGTATTTGATAGTACTTGAGAATTCCATGGGTTGTGTACTCGGTCAACACGACGGGACAGGAAATAAAGAACAAGAAATTTACTATTTGAGCAAGAAATTCACAAAACGTGAGTCGAGGTACTTTTTGCTTGAGAAAACTTGTTGTGAACTGGCATGGGCTGCTAAGTGCCTGAGGCAGTATATGTTGACACATACCACTTAATTGATATCCAAAATGGATCATATCAAGTACATCTTTGAGAAGCCAGCTCTTACAGGCAGAGTAGCCCTGTTGTACCCCAAAATTTTCCCTCCCATTTTTTAATACAATTGATTCAAGACACCTCCTCGTGCTCTTAGGGTTCTCAATTGTTCGAGAATACTCAAGGGTATGAACATACAAGCATCTCTCCTAAGCCATGGCCTACAATTAGGGTTTGTGTTTATTAAATAAAATTGAGTTTCTAATGCCTCAAGTGAGTTTCATGGTTCCTCATATGCTCCAAGTTACCCTCATGACAAGTTTTAAGCCTTGCATCAAAAGTTTGCTCAGTCAATTGCTCAGATGAGTGAAAATCAACTATATTGGACAAAAAGTCAACTATGGTCAACATACAGTCAAATTTCAAGATTTTTGGTCAACATCAAGATTTTGAGGTCACATTAATCACTTTATCAAGGGTTGATCATGATTCATCAAGAAAACTCAAGATTTATCAAAAGTCAAAAATTGCTAAATTAGGGTTTTTCTTTAGGAGAAGTCAGCTGGACTTTTACCAAGCATAACTTTACATGCTTCATTATAAAATTCTCAACCAAAGCCCATTTTGATGGAAATTCAATTCTCTACAACTTTGCCTCTCTAAGCTCAAGTCCAAAAAAGGCTTCATTTGAGAGATATGAGCCAAAATATTACAGGTCATTTTGAAAGTCAACAAAAACACATCTTTTGTCAAAGCAATTTACATTAAGTTAAAGACTTCAAATGAAAAATTGACCAATATGAGAGTTGTAGGGACATCTTGAGCTTTACAAAAAGTCCAATATCACCTTCATATGACACAAATTGAGTGAGATATGATTGGTGCAAGTTGAGAAATGTTTGAGAAATACATGAAACCTCAATTGAGCAATTCTGAAAATTTGGACTAGTGGACCTATCTTCTAAGGTATGAATATGTTCATGACCTTATAGATGACTCCTAAACTCATTCATGCCTTACCATGATTTTATTTATTTATTTATATTTATTTTGATTTTTATTCAATTAAATACAAAATAAATCAAATAAAATAACAAATGATGGACCAAGGCATGTGGGCTTGGTTTTGGATCAGATTTGAGGCCCAAGAACACATATCCAACTTTCCAAAACCGTGTTGCCTCAATATGGGAAGAGTTTCACTTGTTTTGGAAGATTTTTAATTGGTTTTAGAAAGAAATCATGTCATAATTACATATGGTTCCATACGATATTTGTTGACCTAGAATAATTGGCTTATAAATAGACAAACATCAAACCAAGAGGAGGACCATGAAATTCTACCTCAAAAGCTAGTTCAAAAAATCACTAAAAAGTCAAGAATTAGGGCATATTCGAATTCCATTTTTCAGTGGTTTTCAGTCCAAACCAAGGACTGAACCATCATCCTGACATTCCCAGGAACACGCCAAGATCAAGAACTAAGCAATTCCATGCCTAAGATCATCATACTCACACTCACCGTTTGGGTAGGATTTTGAAAATTCAAAGCTATTAATTTATGCATGTTTAACTGTTTTCGTGTGTCCAAACATATTCTACAGGATGATTAGAACAGGTTTGAGACAAAACATGTAAGGTTGAGCGCATGAATCGTGACTTTCCATTGCTAGGGCATAGTCACGGTGAAGCTTCGAATCGCTACTCACTGGCACTTTCAGACTAAACGGAGGGTGCCATTCGATTCCCACCCCATGCAATTTCTTTTAACACTTTTTTCTAGCCTTTTTCCTTTCTCATATTTCCATTAATTTATTTATTTCTTTTTTACAACTAAAATCAAAAGACAATTAAAAAAATCAGAAAAAAACTTATAAAATAAAAAAATTAGGTTTTAGTCTTTTTTTTATGTCAATTAATTTAATTAATTTAAAATTAGGTTTTTGCAATTAAATTAATTAATTTGTAATTAAAATTTGACATTAGGTTTTTTTTATCATTAACATATAAAATCAAACCAAAAAAATCTTTTAACACCTAGGTTTTTTAGGACTTTAAAAAAAATTTCTAACTTTTATTTATCTTTTGCATTTAAATTCCTAGAAACAATTGTATATGTCGCACAGTTTTTTTGTAATAGCTTAGTTTTAATTTCTCGCAAAGTTTTAATTATTATGTAACTCTCTCGATACCATGTAATAGTGTTAGGTTTTATCTTCCACATTATATTTTTTCCGCACTTATACTTTATGCTTGTATATATATAACTGTGTAGTAAATAGACTTGTATGGAAAGATAAGTCAGTAGATAACCTTAAACATTTCCAAGATAAATATAACTGAACGGAATACTTTTGCACACTTTTCACCTCTAGGGTAACCTCTCTCTGTTGCCTTTGGAAAATATTGGTCATTCCCTCAAAAATATGGATGTTTTAGCAAAAGACCCTCGAATAAAGATCATAGACCCTTGATGACCCTTCAATGTTGCCTAGGAAAAATGATTTAGTCCCTCCGATACAATTGCTAAAGTATCTCTACAAGTTGCTTTCTATGACCATTCGACGAACCTTCGCATGTCCTTTCACATCCAATAGACAGGGCTACCAACTAATGGTACATATAACACTATCTCTAAAGGAGAAGGAAAAGAATAAGAACGACCTTGAGTGGGTAAGGAACTTTTAATCGCTTGCTCACAATTCTTTTCTAAAAAAATAAACATTTTACACATCACCTTTTCAAAAACAAATATTTTCAAACACTTTGTACGTGTTCTTGAGGACTGATACAAGAATCATTACAAAGTTAACCGTACTTTGGCTTTCAAAAATATTTTCAAATCACATACACAAAGCAAATTTCAACAAGTGAGCTAGCAATTAAGAGCCCGTAGATAACTGCAGATGAAAAGGGTGCTAACACCTTCCATTTTTATAACTTACCCCCCTGTTGTACCCCAAAATTTTCCCTCCCATTCTCACATAAGACATACTTCTAGAGGTCCTCAATTGCTCAAGTTGACTAAGGATTGACCAAACAAATCCTCCTACTAAGAAAATAAGCCTCAAACTAGGGTTTCAATTTCAAGCAAGATGGTTGAGTCCCAAGGGTCCCAAATGTACTCCATTGCCCTAATATGTCCCCAAGATCATCCATGTCAAGTTTCATGCCTTACACAACAAGTTTGCTCAGTCAACTGCTCAGATGCCTGAAAATCAACTATACTAGGTCAAAAGTCAACTGTGGCCCAAATACAGTCAAACTTCAAGATTTTTGGTCAACATCAACACTTTGAAGTAATATCCATCATTTGATCAAGGTTTGATCATGATTCCTCAAGAAATGCTCCTAACTCATTAAAAGTCAAAAGTGGCAATTTAGGGTTTCTATAGGAAAAGTCAACCAAACTTTGACCATGCATAACTTTCTTATATTGTATCAGAAATTTTCCAACCAAGGCTTGTTTTGAAGAGAATCCAATTCCCTACAACTTCTCCTCATCCTTCAAGGTCAATAAATGCCTCAATCAAAAGATATAAGCTTAGACATTATAGGTCATTTCAAAAAGTCAACAAAAACACCTTTTGTGTCAAAGCTCCTTACATGAACATGGAAGATCCAATTGAGATGAAACCAAAAGGGTTGTTTAGAGGAAATCATAATATCTCTAGAAAGTCCAAGAACACCCTCATAGGGTTAACATTGAGAAAGATATGCATTGCTAAAGTTGACCAATTTTTTAGAAAGTGCATGAAGCCAATATTGATCAAATTTGATTTTTTTTCCAAATGGGCCCATCTTCTCATGCTTGAAACTTGTTTCTAACATGGCCCACGACCTTTGAGCTCATTCATACATCATTATTTTATTTATATTATTTATTTTGAGATTTTATCCATTAAAATACAAAATTAAATAAATAATAGAAGAAATAATGAAAGATATGATTTTCAAATCTTTTCTTATAAAATAATGGATAAGATAAGCTGGCAAATCAAGGAAAAAATGCACAAGGCAAGAGAAGGGAAATATTTCCTTATTTTGGAAATTTTGGATTAAATATTCATGATATTAAACAACATGATTATATTTGATCTTGTGGCATTTTTGTTGACCTAAAGTGATTCAATATATAAACACAACAATTCCAGCCCTAATACATGCGCGCAGCTGCTGCCAAGAACCCTAACAAAGCTTTCAAAAAAATTCCAAAACTTGTGAAATTCGAAACACCTCTTGTAAGCCATCCTCCATCCAATTTAAACTCTTCATCATACTCCTGAAGGTCCCAGGAGTCCGTCCTTGTCAACCTTCAGGCCTGCAACACTCTCAAACGCTCTGATCAAGGGTCACCGGTTTGGGTATTTTTCTTAAATTCCAAAGTATTACATACTATAATATAAATCGTTTTTATGTCCATATTAATGTTTGCAATGATGTTCATGAATGTTTAGAGCCATCACATGGTTAGTTTGACATAGGAGTGAAGCTTTTCCATTGTTAGGGCAAAGTTTCAGGCGAGTTTCGTATCTCCTTATACAGGGACTTTCAGACCAAAAGACCACCGCCATGGAGTTTGCAGCCTAGGAAATAGGGGGGTAGCCAAGATTTGGGGTTTTGATTCTTTGTACTTTGTTGTTTGAATTTTTGCAGGGGGCCGATGAAGATGACCGGAGGGTAGCTCTGGCGTCCCTGAATTCCATAGACTTTAGTCAACACTGGCGTGGCCTGTTAGCATCATGTGATTGGTTTTTTCAAATCTCCATGGGCCCATCTCAGCGCGCGCTTTGACACCTCACTATAATCCACTTATCTCAGGGGTTCGACCCTTGCCTCCTGCATATTATTTTTCTAATTTCTACTTGCAGATTCAGTGCCCCGGGGTTAAGCGTGTGCACCCTGTACTGGCCTATCATCACCATTAGATCTCTTCAGCGCCAGATCAAATGCTCCAGCTCCAAGTGTGCACGATGGACCTTCCAAAAGCCACAACACCAAATCACACGCAAGGGGTTATTAGGCTTGTTGACCTGGGCCTTGCAAATCCAATCAGCACCCCCCAAAGTGCTTCACAACATCAGGCCCATTCTATTTCTTCTTTATATTGTTTTTTCAATTTCTTTATTTTATTTGTTTTAAATTTAGTTTTTTTTATTTAATCATAAAATCAATAAAACCATAACAAATAGAATTAGATTTTTTTATTAAAATTAATTTTGTAAATTAATTTAATTAATTATTTTGACTTGTTTCTTTAAAAAATAAAATCAATTAGAATATAGGTTTAAATTGCAAAATCTTTTTTCTTCAAAAATATCAAAAATATTAGTTTTGTTAGAATTAATTTTTTTTAATTAATAATTTTTTTCCAAATTAATTAATTACCCTTTTTATCATTCAACCTTTTTCCAAATAAAAACAACAAAAATCTTTTCCCTTAACTTAGGCGTGTTTTAGGGTTTAGGCGCATCGTTATTCCTCGCGTGTTTATTATTTCTGCTATATTATTTTTTCGTTATGTAATTGCGCCCGGTTTGTAATAGTTTAATTAGGGTTTTAATTCCGCATTTTTAATTTTCAGTCACTAATTATGTAATTGCACCAAAGCCTTGTAATAGTTGTGAATTTTATCTTTCTGCCATTTATTTTCCCGCACGATAAACTGCTTAGATGAATGTTTAATAAGGCTGCCTGAAAGATAATGATTAATTGAACCTAGATAACCCTAATTGCGCAAGATAAAATATCCGAAAAAAGCACACTGCTGCACACTTGCACCCCTAGGATGTTACCCCACTTGGTTGCCTCAGAAAATAACTGTCACAATTCTCGAATCGTGAGAATTATTAGTGGTTGTCCTCAAGTCTAAAGAGATCACTAGTCCCTCGATGACCCTCTCGACTGTTGCCTTGGTTTAAAAGTGATTTTAGGGATTTAGGAAAGTTACTAAGAGTTATTGCCCAATTGCCTTAGTGACCATACGTCCCTTTCGATAGTCCCTCATACATCCAACAACTAGGGTTACCTACTCACTAATAGTAGGATAACACAGTCTAAAGGAAAGGAGGAGAAGAACTACTTTTTTTCGAGTAGGTAGATAACTGTTAGGTACTTGCTCAAATAAATTTTTACACCACACTTTCAAAAATACTACTTTTCAAACAAAAGTTTTCAAAACGCTTTATCACACTCTTGAGGACCGATACAAGAGTTACCATAAAGTGAATCGCCGCACTAAGGTAATTTTCAAAGCTTTTCAAACGCACAAACACAAGAAATTTTAGAAAATGAGAAAGTACCTAAGAGCCCATGGAAAACCATGGATGGAAAGGGTGCCAACACCTTCCCTTTTCATAATCTACCCCCCTTACTCAGAAATCTAGAAAAAAAAAGGTATTTTTATTTTCTTTTCACCCTTTCCTTTGTTGGATAAAAGAAAATTCGATGGCGACTCTTGCTTACCGCGACATTTGCGAACACAAACGCAAAACCAGTATAAATAGTCGGTTCTACCCACCGTATCACAGAACTGGCGACTCTGTTGGGGAAAATTATTAAAATGGGGTTTACCTTAAGGTCTAGATCATTTTAAATTGATTTCTCTGTTTGCTTTGACTGCTTTTATCTTTGAGGGTTTTGTCGGGGTATTCTTGTAAAGATCTTATACTCGAATCTGGGGCACCTTATTAGGTAAGTAGCAATAAACCATGGAAGTTGTACGGCATAGACCGATACGGACAAAATGGTGGCTACGTTAGTGCGATGCTTTGGATTGTACTGATGTTCCTTAAGTAAGTTAAGGATAACATTAGGCTTCCTTATAGTGTCACTAAGCGCTAACTAACCTTTAGAGCCTTTAATTGACTCATCCAAGCCATTAGGAAGTAGTGAAATAATCGGCTTTGGTTCCGACCGAAGATTGGTTGATACTCGATACTACACTCATTGAGGCTGGACTTTCAGGATTTTTTGGCTGCAATACTTCAGTGCAGAGCTGAAACAATTTTTGAAGGGAAGGTCAGTGATATTGAGGCTCCTTAGAACCCAGTTACTATTAATAGGACAGGTTGAGCAAACTGAACATTCAAGAGGGTACATACCTTAAAAACTCATGCAAGCCTTTGAACCTAAGGTCTATTGTGTGATTTGCTTGTGTTTATCTGTTATTTTTAGCATAATCATGACATCATAAGAATCATGACATTCATACATACTAATCATTTCAAGGACCTATTGGATTTACCTCTTGGTTGTTTTGTAGGATATGAATTCAGGTCACAGAAAAACCATCCGGATTCACTTCACAGAAGTTCCTCCTAAGCTCAAGGAATTAGTCTTGAAAGTCCCCGAGGACTCATCATTCTACAAAAGACATGATCACTTGCTCAGTTTGGTTACCATCGGGTTTGACGAAGGTTTGATGAGTGTCTTATTTCAGTTATTCGACCCTAAGCACCATTGCTTCACATTCCCCGATTATCAACTGGTGCCTACGCTGGAAGAATTCTCTAAGTTACTTGGTTTACCTATATTGGAGAGAGTACTTTTCACTGGTTTAGAACAAGACCCAGCTTCTGGAAATGTTGCCATAGCTTTGCACTTGAAACCATCTGACATTGAGGCCAATTGGGAAAAAAGAAGTGGAGTTAAGGGTCTCCTTGAAAATTTCCTAATGATGAAAGCTCAGATTTTCCTGGATGCTATGAGTTATCATGCCTTCGAAGATGTATCAGCCCTTTTGATCTATGGGTTGGTCCTGTTTCCTAGTTCAGATCAACTTATAGATGTGAACACCATCAACATCTTTCTTGCTCACAATCTGGTTCCTACATTGCTTGGGGATATCCTACATTCTCTCCATACTCGTACTCTGAAGAAGTGAGGAACTCTCATGTGTTGCATCCCTCTGCTATATAGGTGGTTTATTTCGCACCTTCCTCGGTCAGTAATGAAAAATGATGTAGGCTTAAGGTGGAGTCAAAGAATAATATCTCTCTCACTCCAACATCCATTGGTGTCCTCACTCTCAAGAGGACATTTCTTTTATTGATCGCTACGGAGAATTTCCTAATGTGCCAAAGTCTTATGATGCCATATGATTCCATCTTACCGGTGATCTTAGAACCTATTGTTCAAGGGGGCGAGTCCCGTATTATTCTTCATCCTAATATGCCAACCAACTTTGAAGAGTTGCAAAAGTCTTGGATCCAGCTTAAGGAAGAACGGAATACTTTTGAGGCTCAGTTCTATGCAAGTGAGAAAAAGGTGCTGGAATTAACAAAACAACTTCATGAAGAGAGGAACCTCAACACCAAAAGGAAGCGCCCATGGGAGACTTAGGAATTTCCTTTCAATGTTTATCCTTGTGTAATATTTTGTTTTATAAAAAAACTTGCTAATAAAAGGTTTTGCTTTTTGTTTTGTTTAAAAGAGTTTAAATCCAATAAGGTCCTTGAAATCATTGCATACGCATGTCATACATATCAATGCATAAACAGGTTTCATAACTGGTTTATCATTTTCTTCGTTGTTTATTTCAGCAAGAAATGGCTCTTGAACAAACTGTGAAAGACTTACAGACTCAGAACCCACAATTCTAACAGATAATCATGGCTCTAGCCAAATGGCAGGAAGAACTGAAGGCCCTGATTGTTAAAGACAAAGCTAAGAAGCTCAGAAGGACAACTGGTGTGGTAAATCTTGGAAGAATATTTAAGGGACCGTTTAAGCAAATGGTTGATCTGACCTCTTCATCCAAGGAAGGAGAGAACCAAGAGGGTGAGACAAGAGAGGAAGACCCTAGTCCGGAGGAATCTGATAATGACACTGATTACAAAGAAGAGCAGTATCCTCCGGCTAATGAAAAGTACAAACAGCTGGAAGAGCGTCTGAGTGCAATGGAGATTCAGAAAGTGCCCGGGATGGACTTTGAAGAGCTGGGTTTGGTAACTGGGATTGTTATTCCGCCAAAGTTCAAGGCACCAGGGTTTTCTAAGTACGACGGGGTTTCGTGTCCCAATATGCACCTCCAATCATATGTGAGGAAGATACAGCCTCACACTGCTGACGGAGATTTGTGGGTCCATTTATTTCAGGATAGTATATCTGGAACTCAGCTAGATTGGTTCTATCAACTGGAGAGGGCCAACATCCATAATTGGGAAGACCTTGCCACTACTTTTTATAAGAAGTATCGGTATAATGCAGACCTTACTCCAACCCGTACTCAACTCCAGAATTTGGCTATGGGTTTGAACGGGGGTTTCAAAGACTACGCTCAGAAGTGGAGGGACTTAGCAGGAAGAGTCCAGCCTTTCCTGTCTGATAGGGAGCTAGTGGACATGTTTCTGGGTACCTTGTCGGGTTTGTTCTTTAATCATCTAATTAGAAGCTCCTCGGCCTATTTCACTGAACTAATCTTGACAGGAGAGAGAGTGGAAGCTGGGATTAAGAATGGGAAGATCCAAAAGGACGCGTCCTCCAGTGCTGTGAGAAAACAATTCGCTGGGAAGAAAGAGGTTAGTGTTGTGCACCATCAACGGAGTGAGGATAGAACTGAACATCATCCAACAGTAGGGGTTGTCATGATTCCTAAGCCTACACCCACTCAACAGAGGAATAATCAGCAGAGAACAGAAAGGCCGATAAGACAATTCACTCGGATAAATATGACTCTAGCCCACGTTTTTCCCCCATTTGTTGAGATCAAATTTGGTAACCTTGCGGGAAGCGCCAAAGAATCCTAACACTACCTCTCCCCGCTACAATCCAAATTCCCATTGTGCTTATCATTCAGAAAGTCCAGGTCATGATACAAACGACTGCTGGGCTTTGAAAAACAAAGTACAAGACCTTCTCGAGGCGAAGGAAATTGAGTTTGACGCCTGTGATCGGTGGAAATAGAACTGACTGTTTTTTAGCTGGTTTCGCGAAATGTCGTGGTAAGCAAGAGTCGCCACCGTCTTTTATGTTCTCCAACATGGAAAGGACAAAAGCACAGCAAAATTCCTTATGAGAATGTTTCTCGGTTCGGGAGGTAGATTTATAGAAAGGGAAGGTGTTAGCACCCTTTCTATCCGTGGTTATCCACGGGCTCTTAGGTACTTGCTCTTATGTTTTCAAAAATGTTTGCTTTTCAAGTGTGTGTGGGTTTTGAAAAAAAGTTCGTTTGAAAACTTCTAGGTAACTCTTGTATCAGTCCTCAATAGTGTATGAAGTATTGTTTGAAAACTTTTTGAAAGTGTGAGGTGTGAAAAGTATTTTTTGTTTGTTTGAAAAGAGCAAGTACCCATGAGAATCTACCTACCCTAAGGAATTAAGCTGTGTAAGAGTCCTTTAGATAGTGTTATCCCACCATTAAGAGGTAGGTAGCACCATCGTTGGAGGTGTTCGGGTTAATTCGATTATCGGGACAGTATGGTCACCGAAGCAATGGTAGGACACCTTAGAAGTAACCCTAATGTCCTAGATCCTTTTATCCGAGGCAACCGTTTCGAGGCAACTGGATCTTTAGACAAAGGGCGACCTCTAAGATGTCCTATACTTGATGACCACGTTTCGAGGCAACGAGTGAAGCGTACCCTAAGAGTGGCATGTGCTTTGTGTGTTGTTTTCAGTTAATTGTCTTTGTACATGTTATTTGTGAGCTACGGATTGGTTTTATTTACATACATTCTTTCATGCATTGTTAACAGTTAGGGGGTGCGGAAAGTAAATTGCGGAAATATAAAGTTCTACGCTATTACAAGGCGCGGGTCTATACATCGCCAAAAAATACAAAGACCCGTTTTGATAAAATAAAGTGCGAGAAATAAAGCAGTAAAAATCCTAATTACTATTACATCCGGAGGCAGTTACAGAAATAATCAAAATAAAGAATTAAAACTAAAATGCGCGCGAAAGAATGAATCGAGAATGTTCTAAGGGTTTTGACCCTTTTAAGGAAAGAAATTGGATTTTTTGTCTTTTTTGTGATTAAATGAAATTAATAACTAATAATTAACTAATTAATTTAATTAAAAGAAAAAATATTTTTTTGTGTTTTTATGTTTTTATGAAATAAAATAAAAGAATTAAAATTCTAAATTAACCTAATTCTAAATTATTTTAATTGTAAAGAAAAAAGAAATTAAAGTTGACCTAATTAAACTATTTATTTGTTAATATTTTATTTACAAAATAATAATATGAACTTAATAATAATAATAAATGTTAATTCCTTTTTTTGATTTTTTTATAAAAAATATTAGTTGGTTAATTGTTAATAAGAAATAAAATAAGGCAAATAAATAAAAAAAGAAAATGACAAAACAAAAATAAATAAAAAAAGGAAGAGTAAACCCAAGGGGGTGTGGGCTGGAATTTGAGGGTGTTTGATTGAGATTTGAGGCCCATTTGAATCCAGCTCGTTTGACTTCTTGGATTGCCTACGCCCACGTTGACTCCTGAGTACCATGGTCCTCATGCTTGGCCCTTGGATCTTCACTGATGGACACTTGGAGCGCTGGGATGTGAGGCTTATGGTGCACATCATCTTGGAATCTGCACAGGAAAGCATTTAAAAAAATAATATTGGAATTATGGGGGGACCTGGGAATCGAACCCAGGTCCCAAGGGTCTATACACGTCCACCCAAGCCACTGAGCCAAGCCATTTTATTTGTTATAATAACAAACAAAAAATATTATATGCAAAAGTGAACGGTATCCTGGAAATAACAAAAGCGCGCACATGTTAGCTTGAATACACCAATCAGAGGCAAGCACGTCCTTCATCTTCTTCATTCCTGCAAAAACATAAAACACATAGCGGGGGTTTTAAACCCCCACAAAATGCAAGCATATGAAAATAGCGATTAGGCGCTCGTTACATATAAAAAGGGCGCGAGGTATCCATCACGTTCGTCTCATCCTGCTGATTTCAACCATGCCTGTTTAGAGTTTTAATTTTACAGCATGAGAAAAACCCCAATTTCAAAGCTCTGAAAACCCTAGGAATCGCTAATGGTAGTTTTCAATCCAGGGCATTATAATCAAATTGAATTATATGGAAAGCTTCGTATGGACCCTATGAGTACAATGCAATCAATAAAAAGAGTTAAAAATGCATAAATGTATGACTGTGATTTTGAGAAAGAATGTAAATCGTGTGACTTGTGTGGCGTGATTTCTTGAGTGATTTGGCTTGTTTGTGCTTGCAAAAGGTTCCTGGCAATGTAAGGAACGTGTTTGGATCAAAAAGAAAGCTTGAATTGTGTTGGAAAATGGTTTTTAGTTTCACACTTTTCCTTTGAAATTTTGAAATTGCTTTGGCCGTTTGGGAGTGTTCTAGGTCGTGTATTGAGTATGGAAGGCTTGCATATATGTTTTACAATGAGAATCAATCAGTATAATGAACATTAAACAAATGCAATGAAGTTTTTGATCTTGCCCATAACCACCATTGAACAACTTGCCTTTCTTGTCAAAATTTGAATTTGTATGCTTGGAATAGGTCTTGCACGAATTTGGCATATGAATAATGGTGTATTAAAGCTATTCAAACCACAAAATATCCTTTATTTAATTTTCTTGATTTTTATTTGAATTTTAAAGATTTAAAATTAATTAAATCAAATAAAATTAAATAAAAATAGAAAAATTAATTTTTAAACTTGAAATAAATCATGGGACACGTGGGAGACATGGCAAAGCTGAACCAAGTGGAAAAAGTGGGCCCTTTTTGTCAAAAATGAAGTTTCAAGGATAGTTGACTTTGGCCATTTCACAAAAATTCCCCAACTTCTCCAATGCATATCTTGCTCAATTTTGATCATATGAACATGTTCTTGGACATTTTGGAAAGGTCTTGAAGTCCTATAACCAATACCTTTGGTCCCATGTCATTTTGATTTACCAATATCAAGTTATGGTCTTTGACTTAAAGTGCCTTTTTGTTGACTTTTGAAAATGACCTATAATGTTGAAATTGATAACTTTTTGTGAGAGCATTTCTTGGACTTGGAATGCGAATATGAATTGTAGGAAATGTCCTCCCCTTCAAGATGAGCATTGGATGGGATTTTTCTGATGAACCATGAAAAAGTTATGCCTTGGTCAAGTTACAGTTGACTTTTCAGCTGTCCAAAAATGGAAACTTTTGCATCTTGATGATTTTTGAGCCATTCTTGAGGAATTATGATCAAGACTTGATCAAATGATGATTGTGGCTTCAAAATAAGATGTTGACCAAAAATTTTGACTTTTGACTGCCAAATGACCATTTTGCCCCTGTAGTTGATTGTGAGGCAATTAGGGTTTTTGATTGTGCAACTTGACCTTGTGAGCCTTGAAACTTGGCATGTAGATGCTTGACAATGTTTATAGGCATGTGGGACTTGATTGAGCCCTTGAAAACCTCAACTTCCTTGCAAGAACCAAAACCCTAATTTGACTGGCTTAGGAGGGTGTTTGAACTGTGCAACCCTTGAGTAGACTTGAGCAAATTGAGATGATGCTTGTCAAAACTTTGAAGAATATGGGACGGCAAATTTTGGGGTACAACAGTTGCCCCTGTTCAATCTTCTTAGACCTGAGGATGTAGATTGGCTTGTGTGCCTTTCGTGGTCCGAAGGTGGAAGATGATTGAACACTAGAGTGCCCAGAAATTTGCACTCACATAGCAGAGTATCAGCAATGCAGTGGCGGGAATGGGCTTACTGATGCCATTTGGAGAGATGATGGATAGGAGGATGGGCTTAAAGATGCCATCTGGAGATGTGACAGAACCTTGTCGGGAATGGGCTTATAGATGCCATTTGGAGACGGTTGGTATGTGGATGGGCTTATAGATGCCATCTAGGTGTCGATCGCGTAAGAGATTCCTTAGCGAGAACTTGCGTACCTGAGAAAGAAAGATAATTACCTGGCCTGTTACAGGGGTTGATCTTCAAACTCTTTATGTAGATATGCCCTGGCTGGATACAAGTATCGAATCTACAAACAATCGCTCACAGATATGCCCTGGCTAGATACAGGAATCGAATCCGGAACTTCAAAAGGTTGCTTACAGACGTGCCCTGGCTGGATACAGGTATCGAATCTACAAACAATCATCTACAGATATGCCCTGGCTAGATACAGGAATCGAATCTTCAAACTCTTCAGACGTGCCCTGGCTGGATACAGGAATCGAATCTGGAATTAGTCGTCAACAGATATGCCCTGGCTGGATACAGGAATCGAATCTTCAAACTCTTCAGATGTGCCCTGGCTGGATACAGGAATCGAATCTGGAATTAGTCGTCAACAGATATGCCCTGGCTGGATACAGGAATCGAATCTTCAAACTCTTCAGACGTGCCCTGGATGGATACAGGAATCAAATCTGAAATTAGTCGTCAACAGATATGCCCTGGCTGGATACAGGAATTGAATCTTCAAACTCTTCAGACGTGCCCTGGCTGGATACAGGAATCGAATCCGGAATTAGTCGTCAACAGATATGCCCTGGCTAGATACAGGAATCGAATCTTCAAACTCTTCACACGTGCCCTGGCTAGATACAGGAATCGAATCTGGAATTAGTCGTCAACAGATATGCCCTGGCTAGATACAGGAATCGAATCTTCAAACTCTTCAGACGTGCCCTGGCTGGATACAGGAATCGAATCTGGAATTAGTCGTCAACAGATATGCCCTGGCTAGATAGGAATTGAATCTTCAAACTCTTCATACGTGCCCTGGCTGGATACAGGAATCGAATCCGGAATTAGTCGTCAACAGATATGCCCTGGCTGGATACAGGAATCGAATCTTCAAACTCTTCAGACGTGCCCTGGCTGGATACAGGAATCGAATCTGGAATTATTCGTCAACAGATATGCCCTGGCTGGATGCAGGAATCGAATCTTCAAACTCTTCAGACGTGCCCTGGCTGGATACAGGAATCGAATCTGGAAATACGACAGTTGATAGTAATTATCTTTTGGATTGATCTTTTTCCTGAAAAGGTAAAACATCAGTTGTATGCAATGTCATGATGTATGAAATGCATGGTGTCATGATGTTCTCAAGAATAAATGAGATCGTGTGTTATGATGCGTATGCATGCTATGATGTATGAAGATGTGATGTTTATGAATGTATTCTCTTCTTAGGAAAATAAATCCTTGACGAGTGCCGGGAGCTTGAATCCTGGGCTGATGTTTGAAGAGTAGAGTTCTTCATTTCTGCTGGGGATGATGGTTGCAAGAATAATTCGGTAGGAGAAGATGACTCCGTTGGGGAATAAACTTGATGAAGAGGTTACTCTGCAGGGAATACTCTGTGGGAAGAGATACTTCGCTGAGGTTTTGATGATAACTCCGCTGGGGATACCATTGATGAGTTATGTTGGGGATTTAATGAACTCCGCTGGGGGATAGAAAGAACTTCGCCGGGGACGATCTTTCTGTGGTTTTTAGCTGAGGATAACCCAGTTATAAGCTCTGGTGGAGAATAACCTTTGAATAAAGTCCGGGAGACGTGTTCGTGCTCTGCAGGGGTAAGCTTCCAGAATCTACTAGGGATAAGCTTCCTACCGGGGAGATTGATTCAACTCTCCTGGGGAGATTTTGGAGACTGTACTGGGGAGTGACTCCACTGAAGTGTCTGTATTCCGCTGGGGAACAATCTTATATTAAGACTGCCGGGGATGCTTGCTTAGGAATATCTGCATACTGCTGGAGAATATTGAGATTTTCTGGGGACACCCAACTTCCTTGAGGCTGACAGTAGACTAACTCTGCTTAGGGAGAGTGTTGCTGACTTGCTCAGGGGTACTGTGCCTTGTTAGGAATGATGGGAGATCAACTCTGCTCGGAGAGAGTATTGCTGAATCTTGTCTTACTCTGCGGGGAGTGAAGGTATCTTGGTCACATTCTTCAGCTGAACTTACCTTGGTACCTTGGTGGACAAAGCAACTAGATCGCTTAGACAACTCATTATTGCCTCTGTTTCTGATGTCACCTGTAATTAGTCCTTTGTTTTGCATGCAAATATTTATGAGTTAGTCATTAGTGTCAAATGCATATATCACAATTGAACATTGGACGTTTTTCGCAAGACAAAACAGAAAAAGGAAAAACAATTGGCAATTGGTCTGAAAAGTGAATTTGTATTGATTTTTGAATTCGCCTGTAAATAGGCGTTTATGTACAAGAGGCTGACGTCCTAGTAAGAAAACTCCGCCGAACAACATAGAGTTTATACAATTTTGAAAAGGAAAACAAAACAGCTATGTGAAAAGTCCCACTGGGTTTCAACTCTACTATCGCCTTTATGTCTTCAAGCGTCTCATCACTTTGCTGCTCAGTTGAAGATGAAGCTGATTAATCGATGACGTTTGAACTTGACAGTTGATACCGGATTCTGGATGTAAGGTGATCCAATGAAACATAGTATTACGCTTATCCCTAACTTTTGCCTGGACCGCCCTTTCGGGTTTTCAGTCCACCGGGATACCCATTTTTGCCCAAGCCGCCTTTTCAGGTTTTCGACTTGCCGGGTGTACAGATTTTTCATTTCATCCCTTATTTTTGCCCGAACCCTTTTGGTTCGCCGGGAAGCCCTTATTTTTGCTTAGGTGTGTCAACCTAGCGGGTCTTTAGTTCATGCGTAGTATCTTTTTACTATATCTGCATTGGCGGGGTGAGGAAGGTCGTCACCGTCCATGGTGGTCAGAATCATAGCTCCTCCTGAGAAGACATGTTTAACCACAAATGGCCCTTTGTACGTAGGGGTCCATTTGCCCCTGGGATCACTTTGAGGAAGAATGATGCGCTTGATTACCAGGTCTCCAACTTGATACTCTTGGCGTCTGACTTTCTTGTTAAATGCCCTGATCATCCGTTTTTGATACGTTTGACCATGACAAATAGCAGTGAGTCTCTTTTCGTCAATTAGGTTTAATTGATCAAGTCGAGTCTGGATCCAGTCATCTTCGCTCAAGCCTGCATCCTTCATTATCCGGAGAGAGGGTATCTGAACTTCGATAGGCAAGACTGCCTCCATGCCATAGACCAAGGAAAAGGGAGTTACCCCGGTTGACGTTCTTGCTGAGGTACGGTACCCATGAAGAGCAAACGGTAACATCTCGTGCCAATCTTTGTAGGTCACTGTCATCTTCTGCACAATCTTCTTGATATTCTTATTGGCTGCTTCTACAGCCCCATTCTTCTTTGGCCGGTAGGGAGAAGAGTTGTGGTGATGTATCTTGAATTGCTCGCAGAGCTCAGTGATCATCTTGTTATTGAGATTGGTACCATTGTCCGTAATGATCCTCTCAGGTACACCGTATCGACAGATCAGGTTGTGTCGAATGAACCGTGCCATGACGTTCTTGGTTACGGTAGCGTAGGAAGCTGCTTCAACCCACTTCGTAAAGTAATCAATTGCTACCAGGATGAAGCGATGCCCGTTAGATGTCGTAGGTCTGATCTCACCGATCATATCAATGCCCCACATTGCAAAAGGCCAAGGTACTGTTAAGACATCCAGAGGTACTGGAGGAACGTACACCTTATCAGCATATATCTGGCATTTGTGACACGTCCGAGAATGTTGGTAACAATCGGCTTCCATTGTGGACCAAAAATATCCTGCCCGAAGGATTTTCTTTGCCATAGTATGTCCACTAGAGTGTGTTCCGAAGGTACCTTCATGCAGTTCTGCCATGATCTTTTCTGCTTCAGTCTTACCCACACAACGCAGTAAGGTTGAATCATGACTTCGCTTGTAGAGAATGCCATTGCTGAGGAAGAACTTTGCAGCGAATCTTCTCAGAAACTTCTTGTCGTTAACAGATGCACCCTCGGGGTATTCTTGAGCTTCCAGATACCTTTTCACCTCATGATACCAAGGTTTTTCAGTTACCTCCTCAGCCTCAAGATCATAGCAATATGCAGGTTCGTCCAGTTTCCAGATAATGATTCGGGGCGCCTCGTTGTCCCATTTGACTTTGAACATGGAAGACATCGTAGCTAACGCGTCCGCCAACTGATTCTCCTCTCTTGGGAAGTGTCCAAAAGTTATCTCCGTGAAATGGGGGATCAATGTCAACACTAACTCCTTGTAAGGAATAAGGTTTGGGTGTTTCGTATCCCACTCGCCTTTGATCTGATTGATCACGAGAGAGGAATCTCCGAAGACACTCAGAAACTTGATCCTTAGGTCAATTGCAGCTTGAAGACCCATGATACACGCCTCATACTCCGCCATGTTGTTGGTGCAGTTGAAACATAGCCGGGCAGTAAGTGGAGTATGAGTGCCTTTGGGGGATATGATCACAGTGCCGATACCGTTACCCAAAGCGTTGGAGGCTCCGTCAAAGTGCATAGACCATCGGGATCCTTCCTCAGGTCCTTCATCCGGTCCAGGTACTTCACAATCAGTCACTACCATGATGTTCTCGTCAGGAAATTCAAAGTTCATTGACTGGTAGTCGTCTACTGCCTGGTGTGCCAAATGGTCTGCCAATACACTTCCTTTGATTGCTTTCTGAGTCGTGTACTGGATGTCGTATTCTGTCAAGATCATTTGCCATCTTGCTATTCTTCCGGACAAGGCAGGCTTTTCGAATATGTACTTGATTGGATCCATCTTTGATATTAACAGAGTAGTGTGAGTCAACATATACTGTCTCAGTCGGCGAGCAGCCCATACCAAAGCGCAGCAAGTTTTCTCGAACAGTGAGTATCGGGTCTCACAGTCGGTAAACTTTTTGCTAAGGTAATAAATGGCGTGTTCTTTTCGGCCAGACTCGTCATGCTGCCCCAGCACACACCCCATTGAGTTGTCCAATACTGTCAAGTATAAGATTAGAGGTCTCCCTTCAACCGGCGGCATAAGAATGGGTGGTTCTTGGAGATACTCTTTGATTCTTTCGAAAGCGGCCTGACATTCATCGTTCTAACGTACTACTTGATCTTTCTTCAGCAGCTTGAAGATTGGTTCACAGGTAGCAGTTAGATGCGAGATGAATCGGGCAATGTAATTCAGACGTCCTAGAAAGCCTCTGACTTCTTTCTCTGTCTTGGGAGCTGGCATCTCTTGTATGGCTTTCACCTTGGCAGGGTCCACTTGAATACCTTTGTCGCTTACGACGAAGCCTAGCAATTTTCCAGATCTTACCCCGAAGGTGCACTTGTTCGGGTTCAACCTCAGCTTGTACAACTTCAGACGGTCAAACAGTTTCCGTAGATGGTCAAGGTGTTCCTCCTCAGTTTGAGACCTTGCAATCATATCGTCGACATATACTTCAATCTCATGATGGATCATGTCATGAAACAAAGCAACCATGGCACGTTGGTAAGTTGCCCCAGCATTTTTCAACCCAAAAGGCATGACCTTGTAGCAAAAGGTGCCCCGCTGAGTAACAAAAGTGGTCTTCTCCATGTCTTCGGGAGCCATCTTGATTTGATTATAACCGGAGAAGCCGTCCATGAAGGAGAACACCTTGTGCTGAGCAGTATTGTCAACCAGAACGTCGATGTGAGGCAGAGGGAAATCATCCTTAGGGCTTGCCCTGTTCAAATCCCTGTAATCAACACACATTCTGACCTTACCATCTTTCTTCGGCACTGGAACCACGTTGGCAACCCATTGAGGGTAAGAAGTTACTGCAAGAAAACCGGCGTCAAATTGTTTCATAACCTCAGCCTTGATTTTCTCGGACATCTCTGGGCACATACGGCGGACCTTCTGTTTAACCGGAGGGCAATCTTCCTTGGTAGGCAAGTGATGAACCACAATGTCGGTATCCAACCCAGGCATATCTTCGAAAGACCAGGAAAAGATTTCCACATAATCATGCAGCATCTGAATCAACCGTTGTTTCACACTAGCCTCCAGATTGGCACCAATCTTGACTTCCTTTATGTCTGTCTCAGTACCCAGATTTACCGTTTCCACTGGCTCTTCATGTGGCTGAATGGCCCTCTCTTCCTGGAGTAGCAGTCTTGCAAGCTCACCAGGCACTTCGCAATCATCTTCACCTTCGTCTTCGGCTAAGTTGATCGGATTTTCGAAGTCATAACTGGCGGTAGCAGAGTCGTTACCAGTGAGATCCATAGTGGATTGAAACCTGTATAAGTGAGTGTGTGTAAATACAGCTGTTTTGCAATATATAAAGAAAGAAAGGGAGCGCAAGATTTGAAATGTAAAAACGTCCAATGCTTTTATTCATGATATATGGAAGTGACACACAAAAGCCCTCACAAATAAAACCACGGTGCCCCGGGTAAGACACCGGGCCATAGAGTTTCAAATTATTGTTTATTACAAATTCAAAACAAAGAAGTTCATTACTGGGTGACAAAAGTAATAGGTGTAAAGTCTTTTGCAGTCCAGTTGCTAGGTCCACCGTTGGTTGTTGGGTAGATCCAGCTGTCAAATTCAGATTCGTCCGCTTCATCCTCAATAGCATTCACTCCCGGGTTGGTGATGAATACGGGAGGTCTTCCGATCCTTGCCTTGCGCACAGCCTTCTGAGCTTCTGCAGTGAAACCCAAGCCAAACTTGTCAGTCTTTGGAGTGAAATCAGGAAGTCTTCCCCAGTTCGCACACTCACCCTTCTCAATCACAGCCCGGGCATCCTTCAAGGAAGCCATCTTCAAAGGAGAGCCTTCTGCAGTCACTGTCTCTGCTGCTGCCAATGTTTGAGGCACCTCTTCAAAGTGTTGAAAGGGGATCTCAATGAACTCCCCATCCATTTCTACGTATCGGAACGAGTTGAGGTGGATGACCATGTATTCCTCTTCCCCTTGCACTGTTACGATCTTTCCTCTGACCGGGTACTTGAGCTTCTGATGTAAAGTTGAAGTCACAGCTCCAGCCTTGTGGATCCATGGGCGACCCAGCAAACAAGAATAGGATGGACGGATATCCATCACATAGAATTTTGAATCAAAGACTTGTGAACCAACCCTGATTAGGATGTCAACCTCGCCATGTACCATCCTTTTGGACCCGTCAAAGGCCCGGACAACAATGTTACTTGGTTTGAGCTCTAAACCCTCACAGTCCAGCCTGTCTAGAGCTTTCTTGGGTAGCACGTTTAGTGAAGAACCAGTGCCAACCAGCACATGAGCAAGAGTAGTGCCCTTGCATTCAATAGAGACATGCAGGGCATTATTATGGTTCTTCCCCTTGGTTGTCAGATCAGCGTCAGAGAAACCCAGACCATTATCAGCAGTTAAGTTGGCCACACAGTCGGTGAATTGATCGGCAGATGTTTCTTGCGGCACGTGAGCCATCTTCAGGAAAGCAATTAGGGCCTTGGCATGGGCCTCTGAACACAGCAACAGTGATAGCATAGAGATTTTAGAGGGGGTGTGCCCCAGCTGTTCAACGACGTTGAAATCACTCTTCTTGATAATTTTGAGGATCTCTTCCATCTCTTGCTTGGAAGCCTCAATAGTGGTCTTCGGTGACTCCGTCCGAGCAGGCACATCAGTAGCAATCCCCTTGCCCCGAGCGTCAGATGACTCGGCAGCAGGGGTAGAAACTTGATCAGGGGGGAAACAGGCACACTGGCAGGTGTGATGATAAGAGGCCTCTGAATGGCTGGAGGTGCAATGTCTGGTGAGAACAGTCTTCCACTACGAGTGACTTTAGCAGGCCCGGTGATGTTGGTGACACCGGTACCAGTATTGAACTCTTGTTTCACTCCCAGAACATAAAGATCTGCCCCATAGTGCCATGGGACAGCTTTATCAGACTTGTAGGGGATGGGCCCCAGAACAGTAATGGTTATAGGAGCAATCTTGTGAACAGGCATAATCTTGAGAGGCTTCTTTGAAGGAGCCTTGTAAGGATCGTTGAAAATGGTGACAATTGACACCTCTTCAGCAGGAACAACGGGAACAGCAGTCTTTTTGAACAAAATCTCTTTACTATCCATCAGGTTTTGGACGCCTGATTTCAGTAAAGGACAACCAGCAGGTGAATCAGCACACAGATGGTAACCTTTACTACATCCCGGAAATAAACCGGCTAGAAAAAGGTTCCTCTTGACGGTCAGCAGTGGAGTAGCAACATCATCCATAGAAGCTACATATAGATCCTCCTCAACAGCGTTCACTCCATGCTGGGGCATGGGAGCGGTCACAACATTTGGCCTTTCGGGCGCCTCGAACTGTATTTCCTTAGCATCAATAAGGTCCTGAACCTTATTCCTTAGGGCCCAACAATCATCAGTAGAATGTCCGGGGCTATCAGAGTGATAAGCGTAACGGGCGTTGGGGTTGTACTTCGAAGATGTTGTGTTTACCACCTTCGGAGCTTCCTTGACAGTTACCAGGCTGGTTGACAGCAGTTGCGGCAGGATCTGAGAGAGAGTCATGCTGAGCCGAGTATACTGCCTTTTGGGCCTCTCAGCTCTGGGCTGGTTGTATTGCTGAGGAGCAGCAGCAGGCTTAGAAATAACCACCGCGTTGACAGCTTGGCAGCGTTCCGGTTTGTTCTGTCTCCTGGGACCGTACACAGCACTGGCCTCCTTCTTGAAGGGCTTCTTTTCAGTATTTGAGGAGGCACCCTTCTGTATCTTCCCTGATTTTATACCAGCTTCGATCCTTTCACCTGTCAGGATCAGGTCAGTAAACCCAGCAGAGGAATTACCAATGAGATGATTGAAGAATGGACCAGATAGGGTCCCCAAGAACATGTCTACCAGTTCATGATCCGTCAACGGTGGTTGCACCCTGCCAGCCAAGTCTCTCCATTTTTGTGCGTACTCCTTAAAACCTTCTCCCGATCCTAGCGACATACCCTGGAGTTGGGTACGCGTAGGAGCGAGGTCGGAATTGTACTGATACTGCTTGTAAAAAGCAGTGGCCAAATCCTCCCAGTTACGAATGTTGGTTCCATCCAGCTGATAGAACCATTCGAGATGAGTCCCTAAAAGACTCTCCTGGAAAAAGTGGATCCATAAGTTCTTGTCTGCAGTGTAAGGCTGGATCTTTCTTACATAAGAGCGGAGGTGCAGTTTAGGACAGGAAGCCCCGTCATACTTCACAAAGGCAGACGCCTTGAACTTGTGTGGGATCACCACCCCAGAAGATAACCCCAAGTCTCCAAAATCCAACCCAGGCACGCGTTGAATCTCCATAGCATTTAGCCTGTCCTCCAGTTGTTTGTACCGGTCCTCAGCAGGAGGGTACTGTTCATCGTTGAAGTCTGTCTCGGTGTCAGAGACCAATGGACTAGGAACCTCTCTCCCTTGGTGACTGCCCTCCCCCACAGACAGAGTAGTCCTCTCAGCTTCATTCTGCAATGTATTCCCAAGTCTGCGCCCAGTGTTGAACAGCACAGTCCTCTTCTTCTTCTTCTTCTTCTTCAGGAGCAAAGCCTTCATCTCTTGTTGTCCTTGGGCCAAGTTCATGACCATCTCCTGAAATTGGGTGTTCTGGGCCTGGAGGGCCTTGATAGCTTGCTCGGTAGTGAGTTCATGATTCATGATGCTTGAGTGCTGAAATAAACAGCGAAGAAGATTAAGCAACCTGTAGAAAAAAGGGTACCTGTGATGCATATGATGAATGAAATGCGTATGAATTATGTTTTCAAAGACAATCGGGAATCAACTTTGTAGACAAAAGGGAAACACACTTTATTAGATTCAAACTTTAAATTGTTCAACAATTTGCCCTTAGGCGTTACAAGAATGAAAATACTGAAAAGGAAATAAAGCCGTAAAAGAAACATCCAAAGCCCATCAGTGCTCCCATGGCCTCCTCTTCTCAGTACGGATATAGTCATTCAGGGCCCGCTCGTTCTCCAATTGCTTGGTCAGCTTCTGGATCTTCTGTTCCTGTTTGTTGATCTTTTCCCGATAATAATCCCGCTCTTCCTGTAGTTGCGCCCAAGACCTCTTTAGGGTATCAACATCAGTGGGTATCTGAGGAGGGAGAACAGTTGGAGGAACCCCGTCTCCATCAGGACTTTCAAGAATGATAGGCCTGACAGCTCCATACGGAATACCTAACTTCTGAGCACGGATGCGGACCCACTTGTAATAGGGTTCCATTGGTAGAGAAGTCTTCAGTCCCAACTCATGTGGGTCAGCTTTGTGAATTCTGTCCCAAGCTTTGATGAATCTACGGCGCAGTTCGTCACTATCTTCCTGAAACTCAAAACTGATGTGAGGCACCAACATCTCATGAGGCCCTGCTCTTCTGGCTCTTCCAAACTGACGGAGAGCTAAACATGGATTATAAGAGATTCTACCTTGGGTACCGATCAATGGAACATTAGGATATTCTCCGCAACGATCAATAACAGCCACTTCATCTAAACCTCTGAGAGTCCAAATGATGTCATTATCAGTGAGAGACATTAACCTATGAGCCCAGCCTTTTCCTTCTTGGTTCTTCAGCACAAACTTGGGGAGGTGCGAAATAAACCACCTCACTAACAAAGGAGCACAACACCACAGAGTTCCCCGTCTTCGGGCAGTACGAGCATAGAGTTGTTGCAGGATGTCACCCAAGAGAGTGGGTACAGGGTTCCGAGACATGAAGATCCTTATGGCATTGATATTGACAAAGTTATCAGGATTTGGAAACAACACTAGACCATAGATTAAGAGAGCTAGAATGTCCTCGTATGCCCTGAAGTCTAAGTCATTCCAGAAACTGTTAGTTTTACCAATCAGAAACTTAGCCAAGAAGCCCTTAACTCCGTTTCTAGTCACCCAGTTGTCTATTACCTCCTTGTTGGTCAAAGGAAGGGCTGCAGCAATCTCCTCAGGTCTAAGAGCCTTTTCCCAACCAGTGAAGGGAGTCTGATCCAAGATAGGGATGCCAAGCAAATCAGAGAATTCTTCCAGGGTAGGGACCAGCTGGAAGTCTTGAAAGGTGAAGCAATTGTACAAGGGGTCATAAAACTGGGTCAAGACACTCATCAGTTGTTGGTCCCACTTTGAAGTGACTAAACCGAGAAGAGAACCATGCCTCTGGATGAAGGAAGCAGTGTTTGGAATTCTGTCAACCAACTCTTTAAGCAAATCAGGTGGGTGAACAAAGTTGAGCCGGATAGTGTTCCTTCGCACAGGCATCATGATGTCCTATAAAACAGAGCAAAGGTGAAACCCTCTTGTCTTTGAAATAGGTCAGTCCTTATGCAGGATGCATGCAATGGTATGATGGTATGATGTTATGATAAAGCACACCACAAATATTCACATAGGCAAACATGATAAGGCACCCAAGTCACACAAGACAGCCCTTAGGGTTTAGGCCAGCATGAAGTTCAGGTACTACCCTCTTTCAGTTTCGTTGGTTAAGACCTGTCCTATCGAAAGTAACCGGGTTCTAGAGGATCCCAATATCACTGACTACCCTCAATTGGTCATAACTCCAGCATCGCAATCTTTTCTTGCAGCCAGAACCATCGCGAGAGTTTATCCTCAATGGGTGTAGCATACTGCTACTGTTCTATGGCCAAGTTGGGTCACATTAGGGTTCTAAGGTCGGTTGGTGCTTAATGACTCCTCAGAAGACCCATATTCTCCTCGTTGCAACACAAGGGATATCGGTACAGACCAAGGTGCCACACCAACGTAGCCACTGCTTCACCCGTGTCGGTCTACGCCGGACAGGTCCCTCACAACTTATGCTACCTAAAAGGGTATCCCCGGATCCGGGTTAGGATCTATGAAACTCCGAGACAATGCCCACAATAATAAAGCAAACAAACATTCAATTGAAAACATAAGTATGGTCTATCCTAAGGTACACCTCACTTTAAATTGTCCCCGACAGAGTCGCCAGTTCTGTGATCGGTGGAAATAGAACTGACTGTTTTTTAGCTGGTTTCGCGAAATGTCGCGGTAAGCAAGAGTCGCCACCGTCTTTTATGTTCTCCAACATGGAAAGGACAAAAGCACAGCAAAATTCCTTATGAGAATGTTTCTCGGTTCGGGAGGTAGATTTATAGAAAGGGAAGGTGTTAGCACCCTTTCTATTCGTGGTTATCCACGGGCTCTTAGGTACTTGCTCTTATGTTTTCAAAAATGTTTGCTTTTCAAGTGTGTGTGGGTTTTGAAAAAAAGTTCGTTTGAAAACTTCTAGGTAACTCTTGTATCAGTCCTCAAGAGTGTATGAAGTATTGTTTGAAAACTTTTTGAAAGTGTGAGGTGTGAAAAGTATTTTTTGTTTGTTTGAAAAGAGCAAGTACCCATGAGAATCTACCTACCCTAAGGAATTAAGCTGTGTAAGAGTCCTTTAGATAGTGTTATCCCACCATTGAGAGGTAGGTAGCACCATCGTTGGAGGTGTTCGGGTCAATTCGATTATCGGGACAGTGTGGTCACCGAAGCAATGGTAGGACACCTTAGAAGTAACCCTAATGTCCTAGATCCTTTTATCCGAGGCAACCGTTTCGAGGCAACTGGATCTTTAGACAAAGGGCGACCTCTAAGACGTCCTATACTTGATGACCACGTTTCGAGGCAACGAGTGAAGCGTACCCTAAGAGTGGCATGTGCTTTGTGTGTTGTTTTCAGTTAATTGTCTTTGTACATGTTATTTGTGAGCTACGGATTGGTTTTATTTACATACATTCTTTCATGCATTGTTAACAGTTAGGGGGTGCAGAAAGTAAATTGCGGAAATATAAAGTTCTACGCTATTACAAGGCGCAGGTCTATACATCGCCAAAAAATACAAAGACCCGTTTTGATAAAATAAAGTGCGAGAAATAAAGCAGTAAAAATCCTAATTACTATTACATCCGGAGGCAGTTACAGAAATAATCAAAATAAAGAATTAAAACTAAAATGCGCGCGAAAGAATGAATCGGGAATGTTCTAAGGGTTTTGACCCTTTTAAGGAAAGAAATTGGATTTTTTGTCTTTTTTGTGATTAAATGAAATTAATAACTAATAATTAACTAATTAATTTAATTAAAAGAAAAAATATTTTTTTGTGTTTTTATGTTTTTATGAAATAAAATAAAAGAATTAAAATTCTAAATTAACCTAATTCTAAATTATTTTAATTGTAAAGAAAAAAGAAATTAAAGTTGACCTAATTAAACTATTTATTTGTTAATATTTTATTTACAAAATAATAATATGAGCTTAATAATAATAATAAATGTTAATTCCTTTTTTTGATTTTTTTATAAAAAATATTAGTTGGTTAATTGTTAATAAGAAATACAATAAGGCAACTAAATAAAAACAGAAAATGACAAAACAAAAATAAAAAAAGGAAGAGTAAACCCAAGGGGGGTTTGGGCTGGAATTTGAGGGTGTTTGATTGAGATTTGAGGCCCATTTGAATCCAGCTCGTTTGACTTCTTGGATTGCCTACGCCCGTTGACTCCTGAGTACCATGGTCCTCATGCTTGGCCCTTGGATCTGCACTGATGGACACTTGGAGCGCTGGGATGTGAGGCTTATGGTGCACATCATCTTAGAATCTGCACAGGAAAGCATTTAAAAAAATAATATTGGAATTATGGGGGGACCTGGGAATCGAACCCAGGTCCCAAGGGTCTATACATGTCCACCCAAGCCACTGAGCCAAGCCATTTTATTTGTTATAATAACAAACAAAAAATATTATATGCAAAAGTGAACGGTATCCTGGAAATAACAAAAGCGCGCGCATGTTAGCTTGAATAGACCAATCAGAGGCAAGCACGTCCTTCATCTTCTTCTTTCCTGCAAAAACATAAAACACATAGCGGGGGTTTTAAACCCCCACAAAATGCAAGCATATGAAAATAGCGATTAGGAGCTCGTTACATATAAAAAGGGCGCGAGGTATCCATCACGTTCGTCTCATCCTGTTTATTTCAACCATGCCTGTTTGGAGTTTTAATTTTACAGCATGAGAAAAACCCCAATTTCAAAGCTCTGAAAACCCTAGGAATCGCTAATGGTAGTTTTCAATCCAGGGCATTATAATCAAATTGAATTATATGGAAAGCTTCGTATGGACCCTATGAGTACAATGCAATCAATAAAAAGAGTTTAAAATGCATAAATGTATGACTGTGATTTTGAGAAAGAATGTAAGTCGTGTGACTTGTGTGGCATGATTTCTTGAGTGATTTGGCTTGTTTGTGCTTGCAAAAGGTTCCTGGTAATGTAAGGAACGTGTTTGGATAAAAAAGAAAGCTTGAATTGTGTTGGAAAATGGTTTTTAGTTTCACACTTTTCCTTTGAAATTTTGAAATTGCTTTGGCCGTTTGGGAGTGTTCTAGGTCGTGTATTGAGTATGGAAGGCTTGCATATATGTTTTACAATGAGAATCAATCAGTATAATGAACATTAAACCAATGCAATGAAGTTTTTGATCTTGCCCATAACCACCATTGAACAACTTGCCTTTCTTGTCAAAATTTGAATTTTTATGCTTGGAATAGGTCTTGCACGAATTTGGCATGTGAATAATGGTGTATCAAAGCTATTCAAACCACAAAATATCCTTTATTTAATTTTCTTGATTTTTATTTGAATTTTAAAGATTTAAAATGAATTAAATCAAATAAAATTAAATAAAAATAGAAAAATTAATTTTTAAACTTGAAATAAATCATGGGACACGTGGGAGACATGGCAAAGCTGAACCAAGTGGAAAAAGTGGGCCCTTTTTGTCAAAAATGAAGTTTCAAGGATAGTTGACTTTGGCCATTTCACAAAAATTCCCCAACTTCTCCAATGCATATCTTGCTCAATTTTGATCATATGAACATGTTCTTGGACATTTTGGAAAGGTCTTGAAGTCCTCTAACCAATACCTTTGGTCCCATGTCATTTTGATTTACCAATCTCAAGTTATGGTCTTTGACTTAAAGTGCCTTTTTGTTGACTTTTGAAAATGACCTATAATGTTGAAATTGATAACTTTTTGTGAGAGCATTTCTTGGACTTGGAATGTGAAGATGAATTGTAGGAAATTTCCTCCCCTTCAAGATGAGCATTGGATGGGATTTTTCTGATGAACCATGAAAAAGTTATGCCTTGGTCAAGTTACAGTTGACTTTTCAGCTGTCCAAAAATGGAAACTTTTGCATCTTGATGATTTTTGAGCCATTCTTGAGGAATTATGATCAAGACTTGATCAAATGATGATTGTGGCTTCAAAATAAGATGTTGACCAAAAAGTTTGACTTTTGACTGCCAAATGACCATTTTGCCCCTGCAGTTGATTGTGAGGCAATTAGGGTTTTTGATTGTGCAACTTGACCTTGTGAGCCTTGAAACTTGGCATGTAGATGCTTGACAATGTTTATAGGCATGTGGGACTTGATTGAGCCCTTGAAAACCTCAACTTCCTTGCAAGAACCAAAACCCTAATTTGACTGGCTTAGGAGGGTGTTTGAACTGTGCAACCCTTGAGTAGACTTGAGCAAATTGAGATGATGCTTGTCAAAACTTTGAAGAATATGGGAGGGCGAATTTTGGGGTACAACAACGCCCCTGAGATGCCAAATGTTATCACTGCTCCTATGCCCAAGCATGGCCATGGTGTTAACGCTATTAAAGACGATATGTTTATTACTACTATTGAAGAGCTTGTTACTCCGCTTATGACCATTAAGTGGAACTTGTTGAAGGCCAGTTTATTTTCGGTTTGTGGCGAAGGTTGCCACTTCTGTTTATCTCTACCGACTGGTTGTCATTTGTTAAAGGCAGGTGTTCAGCGCCTGTTGGATGTTGGAGAGATTTTGTTTGAGAAGACTCCCGTTCCAACCATTCTATGCAAGGATGTTTCAATAATAACCATTTCCACCAATCCTCCCAGGGTCTCCACCAAAAGACCCGTCAGGATTACATATGTTCCAAAGATTACTCCACTGATAATCAATGTGCCAGGGCCAATCCCTTACTCCTCTGATAAAACTGTTCCTTGGAATTATGGGGGTGACGTCTACTACCACGGAATCAAGCAAGATTGGCTGGCTGATGAAGACCAGGTCTTTGAGAATGCTGATCCCGACATTGTCAACATTGTTGGAACCAACAAAATAATAAGAAGTGGAAGAGTGTTCTCCCCTGAGATTTCTCCTCCAAAGGTTGTTACTAGTCCTGTGATTATTCCTACTTTTGTTCCTGCTCCTACTACTACTATTGCAATTCCTTTGGTTACTCCTACTGACACCCCTATCACCGAGTTGACCGAGACTCGGGGCAAAGACATATTGATTGAGCCTGTCCAGACGAAGGCGCAGTCAGTATCTATTCCAGAGGCTTCCAAGAAGGAAATGGAATAAATTTAGAAAATTATCAAGAGAAGCGACTACAACATGGTCGAACAGCTGGGGCAGACCCTTTCAAAGATCTCTATGCTAGCCTTGTTGTTGTGCTCCGAAGCTCATGCGAAGGGTTTGGTGAAGTTTATGAAAACTGCCCATGTGCCTCAGGAAACTTTTGTTGACCAATTTGAAGATTGTTTGGCTAGTTTGACGGCCGATAATGATTTAGGCTTTTCTGATGCCGATTTAACCCCTAGAGGGAGGAAGCATAATGATGTGTTGCATGTCTCTGTCGAATGCAAGGGCACCACTTTGGCCCATGTCCTTGTAGATACTTGTTCATCGTTAAATATGCTGCCTAAGAATGCTCTGGATAGACTGGACTGCAAAGGTTTGACTTTGAAGCCTAGCAATATTATAGTGAAGGCTTTTGACGGATCAAAGAGAATGGTGCACGGGGAGGTGGACATCCCCATCAAGGTTTGTTCTCAGACTTTTGGCTCTACCTTCTACGTGATGCATATCAGGCCGTCTTATTCTTGTTTATTGGGCCGCCCTTGGATACATGGGGCTGGAGCTGTTACATCCACTCTGCATCAGATGATGAAATACCTGGTCAAAGGGAGAATTGTCACTGTACACGGTGAAGAAGAATACATGGTCAGTCACCTGAATTCATTCAGATATGTGGAAATGGAGGGTGAGTTCATCGAGACTCCACACCAAAATTTTAAAGAGGTACCTCAGACTCTAGCTGCAACTGAAACTGTTATCAACGTGTCGAAGATCACCAGACCTCACTTGGAGATGGCCTCTCTCAAGGATGCAAAAGCAATTATTGAAGAAGGGAGGCCTACCATATAGGGTTAACTCCATGATATTCCATACAAGTATGATAAATTTGGTTTGGGTTTCTCTTCAGGGGCTCAAAGGGTTGTTCGACGTGCTCATGCTGGAAAACCTCCCCTATGCATCAGTAATCACGGGGTCAACGCTGTAGAAGGCGGAGACGATGACAATGACATGGATAGCTGGATCTTCCCTACTACCAACAGTGGACCTAGTAATTGGACAGAAAAGGATTTTGTACCTATTACTTTTTGTTCAAAAGTAATTATCTTTCTTGCTTTTTGGATATGTAATAAACAATATAACTTTATGGCCATGTGTCTTACCCGGGGCACATCGGTTTATTTGCGAGGGTTATCATGTTTCACTTTCATATGGCATTAATAAAGCATTGGACGTTTTGAATACAAATTTTGCGCTCTCTGTTTTTCTTTTCTACTTTTACTTTGCTTATACAACTATGCTCTTACACACACTCACATATCAAACTGCAGGTCCACATCAACTCTGGATCCCATTGATAACAGTTCTTCTATTGCCATTATAACTTCGAAAATCCAATCAACCAAGCCGAGGATGAAGGTGAGCAAGATTATGAGGTACCTAGAGAACTCGCTAGACTGTTACAGTAGGAAGAGAGGGCTATACAGCCTCATGAAGAGCCAGTTGAGGCAATAAACTTGGGCACAGAGGTAGACAGAAAAGAAGTCAAGATCGGTGCAAATTTGGAGCTTAATGTCAAACAGCGGTTGATACAAATGTTGCATGACTATGTCGAGATCTTTGCCTGGTCATATGAAGACATGTCAGGACTGGATACAGATATTGTGGTTCACCGACTGCCAACTAAAGAAGATTTCCCTCCGGTAAAGCAGAAGGTCCATCGCATGCGCCCTGAAATGTTAGAGAAGATCAAAGCAGAGGTTATGAAGCAATTCAACGTTGGGTTCTTAGCTGTCACATCTTACCCCCAATGGGTTGCCAACATGGTATCGGTGCCTAAAAAAGACGGTAAGGTACGGATGTGTGTGGACTACAGATATCTGAACAGGGCAAGCCCCAAAGATGACTTTCTGCTCCCCCACATTGATGTCCTGGTTGACAACACCGCACAACATAAGATATTTTCCTTTATGGATGGTTTCTCTGGTTACAATCAGATCAAGATGGCACCCGAAGATATGGAGAAGACAACCTTCGTCACGCAATGGGGCAATTTCTGCTACAAAGTGATGCCTTTTGGATTAAACAATGTTGGGGCAACCTATCAGCGAGCCATGGTCGCATTATTTCATGACATGATTCACCATAAGATAGAGGTATACGTGTATGACATGATAGCCAGGTCTTAAACTGAGGAAGAGCACCTTGATCATTTACAAAAGTTGTTTGATAGGTTGAAGACGTACAAGCTGAGGTTGAATCCGAACAAGTGCACCTTCGGGGTAAGGTCTGGTAAACTGCTAGGTTTCATTGTCAGTGACAAGGGCATTCAGGTAAACCCTGCAAAAGTAAAGGTTATACAAGAGATGTCGGCTCCTCGCACTAAGAAGGAGGTCAGAGGCTTTTTGGGATGCCTAAACTGCATTTCCAGGTTCATTTCCCATTTAACTGCTACTTGTGAGCCAATCTTCAAGCTCTTGAAGAAAGATCAAGTGGTGAAATGGAATGACGAATGCCAGACTGCCTTTGAAAAAATCAAGGAATACCTTCAAGAACCACCAATTCTGATGCCTCCGATTGAAGGAAGACCTTTGATAATGTACTTAACAGTATTAGACAATTCAATGGGGTGTGTGTTGGGGCAACATGACGAGTCTGGTCGAAAAGAGCACTCAATATACTATCTTAGCAAAAAGTTTACCGACTATGAGACAAGATACTCACAGCTCGAGAAAACTTGCTGCGCTTTGGCATGGGCTGCTCGCCGACTGAGACAGTATATGTTGACCTACACTACTTTGCTGATATCTAAGATGGATCTGATCAAGTACATCTTCGAGAAGCCCGCTCTCTCCGGAAGAATAGCGAGATGGAAAATGATCTTAACTGAACATGATATCCAATACACGACCCAGAAAGTAATCAAGGGAAGTGTATTAGCTGATCATTTGGCTCATCAGGCCGTGGATGACTACCAGTCCATGAATTTTGAGTTCCCGGACGAGAATATTATGCTAGTGACTGACTATGAAGAACCTGGACTGAATGAAGGACCTGAAGAAGGATCCCGATGAACTATGGTTTTTGATGGAGCTTCGAACGCACTCGGTAAAGGCATTGGTGCTGTAATCATATCCCCCGAGGGCTGTCATACTCCTTTCACTTCCCGGCTATGCTTCAACTGTACCAACAACATGGCGGAATATGAAGCATACATCATGGGTCTCAAAGCTGCTATTGACCTGAGGATCAAGTTCTTGAGCATTTTCGGGGATTCAGCCTTGGTGATAAGTCAGATCAAAGGAGAGTGGGATATGAAGCACCTGAATCTCATCCCATACAAACACGTGCTGACATTGCTTCCACACTTTTAGGAGGTAACCTTTGAACATTTTCCACGAGAAAAGAATCAGTTAGCGGACACGCTAGATACCACGTCATCTATGTTCAAGGTCAGGTGGGATAATGAGGCCCATCGGATCGCTATTGAGAGATTGGATGAACTAGCATACTGCTATGAGATTGACACAGAAGGAGTAGCAGACAAACCTTGGTTCTATGAAGTGAAGAGGTATCTAGAGGCTCAAGAGTATCCCGAAGGGGCATCTGTCAAGGATAAGAAGTTTCTGAGAAGGTTCGCCACAGAGTTCTTCCTCAGTAATGGAATCCTCTACAAGTGCAACCATGACTCTACTTTACTTCGGTGTGTAGACAAGAGTGAAGCAGAGAGGATTATGGCAGATTTACACGAAGGTACCTTCGGAACCCATTCGAGTGGACATACCATGGCTAGAAAGATCCTACAGGCAGGATACTACTGGTCCACTATGGAAGCAGGCTGCTATCAGCATTCCCGAACTTGTCACAAATTCCAGATCTATGCTGATAAGGTGCATGTACCTCTGGTTCCTTTGAACGTCTTGACGGCTCCTTGGATCTTTGCAATGTGGAGCATTGACATGATTGGAGATTAGACCTACCGCTTCCAATGGGCATCGCTTCATCCTGGTGGCCATTGATTACTTCACGAAATGGGTTGAAGCTGCCTCTTTTTCTACCGTTACCAAGAATGTTATGGCACAGTTTATCAATCATAACCTGATCTGTCGGTACGGTGTGCCAGAGAGAATCATCACTGACAATGGTACGAATCTCAACAATACGATGATCACCGAACTCGGTAAACAGTTCAAGATCCAGCATCATAATTCTTCCCCTTATCGGCCGAAGATGAATGGCATTGTGGAGGTTGCTAACAAGAACATCAAGAAAATTATACAGAAGATGACGGTGACATACAAAGACTGGCATGGATGTTACCATTCGCTCTTCATGGTTATCTCACTTCAGCACGAACATCGACAGGGGAAACACCCTACTCTCTGGTATACAATATGGAGGATGTCCTACCTATTGAGGTCCAGATCCCTTCTCTAAGAATCATGAAGGATGCAGGTTTGAATGAAGACGATTGGATCCATACTCAACTTGATCAACTAAATCTGATTGATGAAAAGAGGCTTACTGCTGTCTGTCATGGTCAAATGTATCAAAAACGGATGATCAATGCTTTCAACAAAAAGGTCAGATGCCAAGTCTATCAAGTCGGGGATCTACTGATTAAGCGCGTGATACTGCTGCAAGGTGATCCCAGGGGCAAATGTACTCCCATATACAAAGGATCATTTGTGATCAAAAGCGTATTTTTTGGTGGAGCCATGATTCTGACCACCATGGACAGGGACGACCTTCCTCACCTTGTCAATGCGGACATAGTGAAAAGATACTACGCATGATTAAAGATCCGCTAGGTTGATTGGCCTAGGAAAAAATAAGGGCTTCTCGGCGAACCAAAAGGGTTCGGGTAAAAATTAGGGATGAAAACAAAAAATATTTGTACACCCGGTAAGTCGAAAACCTGAAAAGGCGGCTTGGGCAAAAAAGGGTATCCCGGTGGACTGAAAACCCGAAAGGGCGGTCCAGGCAAAAGTTAGGGATTTTAAGTGTATCACTATGTCCCATTGGATCACCTTGCGACCAGACTTCAGCATCAGCTATCAAGCTCAAAACGACACAGATCAATCCAATCAGCTTTGGACAAGCAGCAAAGTGATGAGATGCTCGAGGACATAGCGACAATAGCAGAATTAAAACTCAATAGGGATTATTACACATAGTTGTTTTCTTATATTTGTACATAATATTGTATAGTTTTCATTTTCACGACGGCGTTCTCTTACTAGAGAGCCAGCCTCTTTGTACAAAAATTCCTGTTATAGGCCAACTTCAAAATCAATACAAGTCATTTCTACACAAAAAACTATTTGTTTTTCTTCTTTTTTTGTTTTTCAAAAACGTCAAATGATTTATTCTTGACATATGCATTTGAATATGATTGCTATCCACAAATATTTGCATAAGAAACAGAAAGATAGTTGCTTATAACTTAAGGAACAGGGGCAAAGACTAAAAAACCATGTCAGTCCCGACAGTTACTCCTTCCAGCAGGTACAGGGGCAGAGACAACTTTGAAACGAAGTCACCGTTACATGCACCCCCGTGATGTCTATGCTCCCCACAGAGTAGAGGCAACCAAAAGTCTTGATCTCTGCTTCCCTGAATAGGAGTTACTTTCCTCAGTAAAGTTCCTTCAGAGAATCGATATCCATATTCCCCAGCCGAATTTTATAATCGCAAGCGGTTTTCTCCCGAGCAGAGTTTATTTCTCTAAATACATAAGCTCAATCCCCAACAGATCTTATTTCTCTAGATACGGAAGTTCATCCCCCGACGGAGTTTATTTCCCCGAATCGGCAAAATATTCCAATAAAGCATCTCCTCTCGCAAACAAGAGCTATTCCCCCATAGAGTTATTCTCAAGCAGAGTCTCTCCTCGGCAGAATATTCATAAATAAGGAGTAAATCCGCGGCATAGTTATCTCCATTCACCATCACCAGCAGGAATGAAGAATTCGGCTTCCCAATAATCTTCATCAGCAGTCCGAGATTTATTTTCCTCGACTAAGAAGTACAACAATAACATCCCATATGCATACATCATGGCATATGCATACATATTGCATACAATACAATCTCATTTATTTTGAGAACATCATCACAGTGCATATCATACATCATGACATTGCATACGACTAACTCTTTACCTTTCAGGGAAAATATCAAATCAACAAGCTACGTCTAACCAAAGGCTATTTCCGCATTTTCTTCAAGACGATGTCCTCATAAGACTTTCTCTGGATCAGCCAGATCGACACTAAGATCTCTCTGCTTACTATGCTGGTAGAAGAGATTCCAAGACTTTCGTCTAGGTTAGTTAAATCGCTACTAAGATTCTACTAATTACTATGCCAATCAAAGTTAATCCAAGATATCTCTGCTTACTATGCCAGTAGAAGAGATTCCAAGACTTTCGTCTGGGTCAGTTAAATCGCTACTAAGATTCTACTGATTACTGTGTCAGTCAAAGTTAATCCAAGATCTCTCTGCTTACTATGTTGGTAGAAGAGACTCCAAGACTTTCGTCTGAGTCAGTTAAATCGCTACTAAGATTCTAGTGATTACTATGTCAGTCAAAGTTAACCTAAGATCTCTATGCTCACTATGCCGGTGGAAGAGATTCTAAGGATTTTGTCTGGGTAGGTTGAATTGCTACTAAGATTCTCCTAATTACTATGCCAGTCAAAGTTATCCCAAGATCTCTCTACTCATTATGCCAGTAGAAGAGACTCCAAGACTTTCGTCTGGGTCAGTTGAATCGCTACTAATATTCTCCCGATTACTATGCCAGTCAAAGTTATCCCAAGATCTCTATGCTTACTATGCTAGTAGGAGAGACTCCAAGACTTTCGTTTGGGTCAGTTGAATCGCTATTAAGATCCTCCTGATTACTATACCAGTCAAAGTTAATTCAAGGCATTTCCCTGGTTCAGTCAAATCGATACTAAGATTTCTATTCCAGTTAAAGAAGCTATGAAGCCTGGAAACCGACCGGATAATAGTCAATCAACAATTCAAGATATTGTGAAGCCTGGATCCTGACCAGATAACAGTTTAATCTCATTTCCCCAATAAGTCGCTGTGAAGCCTGGAATACGACCAGATAGCAGTCAGCCTTATTATCCTTAGCAAGTCACTGTGAAGCCTGGATCCTGACCAGATAGTAGTTCACTTTTGTCTCTTCAATCAAGAGATGACTCCCCAGTAGAGTAACGGACAAACTAAAGCTCCTAGACTCTATTCCCCAAGACAGAGAACAAAATTCCTTAGCAAAGTCCTCCCTAACAACAGGAACAGGAATTCCAACGAAGGAATATCTCACGAAATCATCATTGTTTTGGATGGCATCTTTAAGTCCATCTCCAACGACTCTCTGTCACATTCTCTGGATGGAATCTTTAAGCCCATTCCCGACGTCATCAACCGTCAGTATTACGTCATGCGAGTACAAATTTCTGGGCACTCTAGTGTTCAATCATCTTCCACCCTCAGATCATAAAAGGCAGAAAAGCCAATCTAAACCCCCAGGTTTAAGAAGATTGAACGGGGGCAGTTGTTGAACCCCAAAATTTTCCCTCCCATTCTCACACAATACATACTCCTAGAGGTCCTCAATTGCTCAAGTTGACTAAGGATTGACCAGACAAATCCTCCTCCTAAGACAATAAGCCTCAAACTAGGGTTTCAATTTCAAGCAAGATGGTTGAGTTCCAAGGGTCCCAAATGTCCTCCAATGCCCTAATATATCCCCAAGATCATCCATGTCAAGTTTCATGCCTTACACAACAAGTTTGCTCATTCAACTGCTCAGATGCCTGAAAATCAATTGTACTAGGTCAAAAGTCAACTATGGCCCAAATACAGTCAAACTTAAAGATTTTTGGTCAACATCAACATTTTTAAGTAATATCCATCATTTGATCAAGGGTTGATCATGATTCCTCAAGAAATGCTCCTAACTCATCAAAAGTCAAAAATGGCAATTTAGGGTTTCTATAGGAAAAGTCAACCAAACTTTGACCAGGCATAACTTTCTTATACTGTATCGGAAATTTTCCAACCAAGGATCATTTTTAAGAGAATCCAATTTCCTACAACTTCTCTTCAGCCTTCAAGGTCAAGAAATGCCTCAATCAAAAGATATAAGTTTAGACATTATAGGTCATTTCAAAAAGTCAACAAAAATACCTTTTGGGTCAAAGCTCCTCACATGAACATGGAAGATCCAATTGAGATGAAACCAAAAGGGTTGTTTAGAGGACATACTAAGATCTCTAAAAAGTCCAAGAACACCCTCATAGGGTTAAAAATGATAAAGATATGCATTGCTAAAGTTGACCAATTTTTGGGAAAGTGCATGAAGCCAATATTGATCAAATTTGAATTTTTTCCAAATGGGCCCATCTTCTCATGCTTGAAACTTGTTTCTAACATGGCCCACGACCTTTGAGCTCATTCATACATCATTATTTTATTTATATTATTTATTTTGAGATTTTATCCATTAAAATACAAAATTAAATAAATAAATAGAAGAAATAATGAAAGATATGATTTTCAAATCTTTTCTCATCAAATAATGAATAAGATAAGCTAGAAAATCAAGGAAAAAATGCACAAGGCAAGAGAAGGGAAGGATTTGCTTATTTTGGAAAATTTGGATTAAATATTCAAGATACTAAACAACACAATTATATTTGATCTCGTGGCATTTTTGTTAACCTAAAGTGATTCAATATATAAACACAACAATTCCAGCCCTAATACACGCGCGCAGCTGCTGCCAAGAACCCTAGCAAAGCTTTCAAAAAAATTCCAAAACTTGTGAAATTCGAAACACCTCTTGTAAACCATCCTCCATCCAATTTAAACTCTCCATCATACTCATGAAGGTCCCAGGAGTCTGTCCCTGTCAACCTCCAAGCGTGCAACACTCTCAAACGCTCGGATCAAGGGTCACCGGTTTGGGTATTTTTCTTGAATTCGAAAGTATTACATACTCTAATATAAATCGTTTCTATGTCCATATTAATGTTTGCACTGATGTTCATGAATGTTTAGAGCCATCACATGGTTAGTTTGACGCGGGAATGAAGCTTTGCCATTGTTAGGGGAAAGTTTCAGGCGAGTTTCATATCTCTCTATACAGGGACTTTCAGACCAAAAGACCACCACCATGGAGTTTGCAGCCTAGGAAATGGGAGGGGGTAGCCAAGATCTGGGGTTTTGATTCTATGTATTTTGTTGTTTGAATTTTTGTAGGGGCCAGTGAAGACGACCAGAGGGTAGCTCCGGCGTCCCTGAATTCCATGGACTTTAGTCAACGCTGGCGTGGCCTATTAGCATAATGTGATTGGTTGTTTCAAATCTCCAGGGGCCCATCTCAGCGCGCGCTTTGACACCTCACCATAATCCACTTATTTCATATATATATATATATATATATATATATATATATATATATATATATATATATATATATATATATATATATATATATATATATATATATATATATATATATATATATATATATATATATATATATATATATATATATATATATATATATATATTATGCTTATTTATATAAATGAATTGACCATTGGCTCAGATGGCAAGAGTGAAGGGTGTTAAGGCATTGCATGTGTGAGAGGTCAGGGGTTCGACCCTTGCCTCTTGCATATTATTTTTCTAATTTCTACTTGCATATTCAGTGCCCCAGGGTTAAGCTTGTGCACCTTGTACTGGCCTATCATCACCATTGGATCTCTTCAGCGCCAGATCAAACGCTTCGGCTCCAAGTGTGCACGATGGACCTTCCAGAAGCCACAACACCAATTCTATTCTTTATTTTAATTGTTTTAAATTTAGTTTTTTTATTTAATCATAAAATCAATAAAACCATAAAAAATAGAATTAGGTTTTTTATTAAAATTAATTTTTTAAATTAATTTAATTAATTATTTTGACTTGTTTCTTTTAAAAATAAAATCAATTAGAATCTAGGTTTAAATTGCAAAATCTTTTTTCTTCAAAAATATCAAAAATATTAGTTTTGTTAGAATTAATTTTTTTTAATTAATAATTTTTTTCCAAATTAATTAATTACCCTTTTTATCATTCAACATTTTTTCAAATAAAAACAACAAAAATCTTTTCTCTTAACCTAGGCGCGTTTTAAGGTTTAGGCGCTTCGTTATTCCTCGTGTGTTTATTATTTCTGCTATATTATTTTTTCATTATGTAATTGCGCCCGGTTTGTAATTCCGCATTTTTAATTTTCAGTCACTAATTATGTGATTGCACCAAAGCCTTGTAATAGTTAGAAATTTTATCTTTCTTCCATTTATTTTCCCATACAATAAACTGCTTAGATGAATGTTTAATAGGGTTGCCTAAAATATAATGATTAATTGAACCTAGATAACCCTAATTGTGCAAGATAAAATATCTGAAAAAAGCACACTGCCGCACACTTGCACCCCTAGGGTGTTACCCCACTTGGTTTCCTAGGAAAATAACTGTCACAATTCTCGAATTGTGAGTATTCTTAGTTGTTGTCCTCAAGTCTAAAGAGATCACTAGTCCCTCGATGACCCTCTCGACTGTTGCCTCAGTTTAAAAGTGACTTTAGGGCTTTAGCACTGTTACTAAGAGTTCTTGCCCAGTTTCCTTAGTGACCATATGTCCCTTTCAATAGTCCCTCATACATCCATCGACTAGGGTTACCTACTCATTAATAGTAGGATAACACGGTCTAAAGGAAAGGAGGAGAAGAATAAATTTTTTTCGAGTAGGTAGATAACTGTTAGGTACTTGCTCAAATAAATTTTTACACCACACTTTCAAAAATACTACTTTTCAAACAAAAGTTTTCAAAACGCTTTATCACACTCTTTAGGACCGATACAAGAGTTACCATAAAGTGAATCGCCGTACTAAGGCAATTTTCAAAGCTTTTCAAACGCACAAACACAAGCAATTTTAGAAAATGAGCAAGTACCTAAGAGCCCATGGAAAACCATGGATGGAAAGGGTGCTAACACCTTCCCTTTCCATAATCTACCCCCCTTACTCAGAAATCTCGAAAAAAAAAGGTCTTTTCTGTTCTTTTCACCCTTTCCTTTATTGGATAAAAGAAAAGTCGATGGAGACTCTTTCTTACCGCGACATTTGCAAACACAAACGCAAAACTAGTATAAACAGTCAGTTCTACCCATCGTATCATACCCCCGAACTCAAAATCTATCAAGGTCTTTCATGTTCTTTTCACCCTTTCCTTATTGGATAAAAGAAAAGTCGGTGACAACTCTTGCTATCTGCAACATCTGCAATAAAATGATAAACAAGTCAGTTCTCCCACAGTATTACAAGCCCGATGGCAAATTATTTTGACTGAATATGATATCTAATATACTACCCAGAAAACCATCAAAGGTTGTGTATTGGAGGATTATCTTGCTCATCAACCCGTGGATGATTATTAACCAATGAGATTTGAATTCCCAAACTAAGATATCATGTATACCAGGGATTATAACATCCCTGACCCATAAGAAAGACCCAAATCAGGATCGTGATGGACGATGGTGTTCGATGGATCCACAAATGCTCTAGGAAATGGTGTTGGAGATGTTATTACTTCCCCTACATGTTTTTATATTCCGTTTACGTCTTGAATATGTTTTGATTGCACCAATAATATGGCATAATATGAAGCTTATATCTATGGAATTGAAGTTGTGATTTATTTGAGAATCAAGTTCCTAAAAGTTTATGGAGATTCAACTCTCGTGATAAGCCAGATTAATGGAGTTTTAGAGATTCGTCATCCAAACTTGATTCCTCACAAAGAACATGTTATGAATTTGATTTCATACTTCAAAGATATCACGTTTGAGGACATCTCAAGGGAAGAGAATAATCTTGCAGATACTTTGGCTACTCTGACATCCATGTTCAAAGTCAAGTGGGCTAATGAAGCACATTCAATCACAATCAGAAGGTTGGATGAGCCAACATTTTGCTTCGAAGTTGATGGAGAAGCGAATGATAAACCTTGGTTCTACGATATCAAAAGGTATCTTCATACTCAAGAATATCCCGAATATGAATCCTTAACGGATAAGAAATCTTTGAGATGGTTGTCATCCAAGTTTTTCCTCAATGGTGATGTGTTATACAAGAGAAATCATGATACTATGTTGCTCAGATGTATGGACAAGAAAGAAACATCAAGGATCATTGAAGAGGTGCATGGGGGTTCCTTTAGGACTCATTCTATTGGACATAACATGGCTAAGAAGATTTTGAGGGTTGGTTACCATTGGTCCACCATGGAAAATGAATGTTTCAACCATGCCAGAATCTGCTACAGGTGCTAAGTATATGCTGACAAAGTACATATGTCGCTCGTTCCTTTGAATGTATTGACCTCTCCCTGGCCTTTTGCAATGTGTGGCCTTGATATGATTGGAAAGATTGAGCCAACTGCTTTTAATGTACATTGTTTTATTCTGGTTACCATATATTACTTCACCAAGTGGGTCGAAGCTGCGTCATATGCAAACGTTACCAAGCAAGTGGTTGCTCGATTTATCAAGCATAACATTATCTGTCATTATGGGATTCCTGAAAAGATCGTTACTAATAATGGATCTAATATCAATAACAAAATGATGAAGGAACTGTGTGAGACCTTTAAGATCAAGCATCACAATTATTCTCCATATCGCCTAAAGATGAATGGCGCAATTGAAGCGGCTAATAAGAACATTAAGAAATTATGAAAAAGATGGTGGTGACTTACAAAGATTGGCATGAAATGTTTCCTTTCACTTTGCATGGCTACCGTACCTCAATGCGCACTTCAACTAGGGCAACCCCGTTCTCACTTGTCTATGGCATGGAAGCAGTTTTTTTATGGAAGTCAAGATTCCTTTGTTAAGGATTATTAAGGATGCATAGCTTGAAGAAGATGAATGGATTTAGAATCGATTGGATCAGTTGAACCTTATCGACAAGAAGATATTAAAAGTTGTTTGTCATGGTCAGTTGTACCAACAAAGGATGAGAAGTGCATTTGACAAAAGGGTACACCCTCAGAGTTATAAGGTTGGTGACCTCGTGTTGAAAAGGATAATTCTTCCTCAAGGTGATCTCAGGGGAAAGTGGACTCCTAACTATGAAGGATCATTCGTCGTAAAGAATGTTTTCTCTAGCGGTGCCATGATGCTTACAACAATGGATGGTGAAGACTTCTCACTCCCAGTGAACACAAACATAGTCAAAAAAAAGACCCGCTAAGTCGATGACTTAGGTAAAAAAGGGCATCCCGGCGAACCAAAAAAATGATGAACAAAAGGTTCGGGAAAAAATTAGAGATAAAAAAGAAGAAATGAAAAGAATGAAAAAAATAAGTACACCCGCTAAGTTGAAAACCCAAAAGAGTGGCTTAGGCAAAAAGGGTATCCCAAAAGGGCGATCTAGGAAAAAGTTAGGGATTTGAAAGCGAATGACTACATCTTGCGTTGGATCTTTGATTTTATCTCACTACTATAATTGGCAACCCCGAAGGGTAGGAATCAGTCCATTCATTTTCTTTAGAAAGCAAAGTGATGAGATATTCAAGGTCATAAGAGTCATAACAGAGTCTGAACCCGATGGAAATCCGTTTTCACATTGCCATTCTTGTATTACCTTTTTGTTTTTGCTTTTGCAATTACCTCTTTCTAGGAATTGCTTCATGATGTACTTGCCTATTTATAAGATAACTTACAATCAATAAAAAGTTTATTTTCATTCAAAATGTCACTCTTTATTTTTAATTTTACTGTTTTGTTTGCAAAAAGACATCCAATTTTTTTGATAAATATTGCATCTAAAAATTTGGAGGCTTTATATAACATGATAAGAAATATTTGAATTTGTTGTAAGATCTTGCGTGACCTGGTTGGCAGACAAAGTTATTATGCTACATCTGGGGCATATTTTTGTTTTTTTTCCGTAGGAATCGTTGTTCACTCACATGAATACGAAATACCAACACGAAAACATGTCAATCAGTTGGTGGCCATGGTGGAAATTCTTGGATGGTCTTTTCGGTGGCACATTTTTTCCCAGCAAAGTATGCATGGGCCTGTTTCTCCCCAATGGAATCTGCACCTGGATTTGTCTTCACAATAATGTTTTTTAAGAAGCATTCCCCAGTAAAAGTGTATTTGGTTGAAAGCCTTATGAAGGATGATTACCCAATATAGCCTACACTTTTCAAGAGTTCTCTTAATATTTCTCCTATTCCTCAGTGATAGAAGATGTTGTATCATTCCCTAGTGGAAGTTGAACTTCAAGGGTTTTCTTGTACAATAACTCCTTCCTCGCCAAGTGAAGATTCACACCCCGTAGAGTTTATTGTAGACTCTTTATGTTCAGAGAGATCTCTTCATCCTTAGTAAAACTTGAAGTTTCCTTTTCCCCACTAGATCGCCATACAGAGAATCCTTGTCTGATAAGGTCGGATTGATTAAGACTTCTTGATAAAAATTCGTTGGTTCCCAGTGAATATTCATAAAGGTGAGCTTATTGGTGAATGGTCATTCATGAAGTAGAGTTTTCTTCCCAAATAAGAGATCTTTCTTATTCCCCAGTCCGATTGTGATGAATTTTCACTTGTTCCCCAATAGAAGCTTTTATTGAGACTTCTTTGTTAAGATTTCTCATATCCCCAGAAGGGTCTATTTGTTGAGGCATTTTTGTTCAAAGATACTCATATACCTGTCAGAAGCGTATGGATGCATTTTTTGTTCAAGAAATCACTTCATCCTCAGTGAAGAGGTTGATAAGTTATTCCTTGGAGATCCAATGAGTATTAGTATTTCCCCAGCAGCGTCCAATCTTTATTGGCGTCCTCGCTCAGAATTCACAGTGTGTTTTGATTCTCTCCAGCGAAGTTTGTAATTTATTTTTGCAATTCCTCTCAGAGTTCAGCCCATGGTTAGTGACTATTCAATTTATTATTCCCCATAGAGTTTCAAATTTTCAAGGGCTTTTCGTCAGCAGTTCCTTGTATCTCTTTATTTTCTCAGCAAAATCATGCATTATTACATTGCATATACTCAAATGTGTAGTGTTTCCATTCCTTTTGGAACATTACTCCATAGAAAAATTCAAACATGCATCGAAACATAAGCCAATTTTATTTCCTTCTTCCCCAGTGAGGTCACTCAGTTCTTGATATACCCGATGATTCACTAATCTCCGAAGACATCCCATAATACTCCCAACAGGTCTCTTTAGAGATTACTTATCCTATGATATCACCACTTTACAACTCTCTCCCACTCAGTGTTCACTAATCGTTCTTTATTATATGAGGTGTATACTAGTCTCTTTTTGGTTTGCTTTATGTTAGACAATGTGATCGATCTAGAAGGGGGTTGAATAGATCATTTAAAATAATTTTCACTTCTTAAAATTGTTTTTCAGAAATATATGCGAAAGCTCCTGGAATCTCCAATCATCTAAACGAACCTCTATTGAAAAGATCGGATATGCGTAACCGTATGGGATATGATGACAAAGTAAGAATCAGTATGTTTTACTCAATTGGTCAATAACTTAAACATCCTCAATGAGTATGAATTACTTCCAATGAGTTGTTTAAGATAAAGCTAAACACAATGAATAATTTGTTGGTGAGTCAAATTGTCAAACACCTTATGTGCAAAGCACCTTAGGTTTGATTTTACTAAATTGTAGCGGTGAGTTTACTTAGGTATCAATCAAACAGATTGTTACCAATGTTGTGAAATAATCTCAACACACCACAATTTCAATACAAGCAAATTTGACAATTTAATTCCCACAAATTATAGTAGTCAAGTATGGAAGTAAAGAAAAATAAGAAGAACACATGATTTGTTAAGGCCGTTCCCCTTGTCGTCCTCGCCTAGGATACGTCTGCCCCCAATTCTAGAATCTAGAATTGAGATATTTGATATTAAGATACAAATGTTACAAGAGAAGAGATAGTTCACAATACAAACAACCCAATGTTGTTGATGTAACAGTCTTCTTCCCTTTCCTTAGTTTGAGCCAAACCAAGTGCCAAATTCTTCAAACAAACCTCCGGTTACCTCTACTTGATTAAGCAAATCCACCATTTCTTAATCCTTTCACTCGGCTTATTTCGATCGCAAGTAATTTGACCCCAAATCTTCCTTCACAATACTCCGGTTACCGCTACTTGACTAAGCAAACCCACAATTTCTTAATCCTTTCACTCAGCTGAATTCGATGAAGCAAAGACTTGGGCAAAACCCCCCGCACCAATTGGAATCTTGGAGGAGAAAATCCAAACTATTTTATTCAAGAACAACCCACAAATTCTCAACCCAAATCTAAATTGAATCCTTGATTTTAACGTTATCACCACAACACTTTTCTTGAATCAACAACCATGATTATGTGTAGATGTTGATTTTTGAGAAGAGAGGATGAAGATGATGAGCACTACGTTTATCTTTCACTAGTCTTGTTAACTGCTCAAAAGGAATCAAAAATCTATTTATATGTGTTAGTAAATCAAATAATATTTGAGAAAGAAAGAAAATAAGATAAACTAAATTTTGAGTATGTTAAGTGAGCGATCGACCGCTCCAGAGGCTTGGGTCGGCACAACATAAACCACGCCTAGGATATGAGCCAAACAACTTGAATGTGTCGACCGCACCAGGGGGTTGCGTTGATGCAACTTTCAATTTTCTTGATCATCAGGTTGAGTCGACCAAGGGTTTGACACAACACAACCCGGGAGAAGCACAAAGCTTTGAGTCGATCAGAGCTAGTTTGCATCGATGCAGGATTCATTTTTCTTGTCAAAAAGGTTATTTTCATCCAAGCTTGCATCACATACTTTGTCCCAAGTATATTTTATGTAGCACACATGTCATTTAGGATAGGAGAGGTTTTGACATCATGAAAACATGAATCTTGCCCTCACATACTCCCCCTTTTTGATGATGGCCAAAACCTACAGAATATTGTCAAATCAAAAATACAGCAAATGACATAAGAAGAAAGAACTCCCCCTGAGTTTGTGCATATCTTCAGAACTTAGAAATTGTAAGTCTATCTCACTCTCATAGCACTTCTCCCCCTTTGACAACATCAAAAAGAGAAAAGCATTTGATTAATAGTAGCAATTAAAAGTAGAGTAGAGATCATAAATTTGCACCTTAACACACTAAATACCATTCACATAAAATGAAAAATAGTGCAAATGAGATGATTAAACAATCATCACAAAGCACTATATATACCAAATGACAAATAAACTTAAACAAACACAAAATAGGTTTAAAGAAAGCAAATAAAGTTAGGCAAAACATGAAAAAATTATAGCAAGATGAAATTTAAGCAAAAAACAAGACACAAAGCAGGTTCAATTTTCATTGTCTTGGTCTTGGTCTTGGGTTGCAGGACCTTGTCGAGGAGGATGCTAAAAGTGTTGCATGAAGGTGGATTGGAAGGAGGCTAAGTTGTCAGCTTGTGTTTGAATCATGCCATGCAAGGTTGAATACCTTTGAGCTTGAACAGCCGAGTAAGAAGAAAAGGTTTCACTTTGGACCTTGATAATAGTGTAGAGGTTAGATATTCGTTCATTTTGGAGAGAAGCATATTCATGTTGCTAGATATGCATCCTTTCCGATTGAGCTAACACACTAGAGTTGTCGCTTTGAGCAGCAGGAGTATCCTCATCCATATCTTCAACATTTTCTTCACTTTCTTCTTATTCACTCCCAATATCAATTTCCTCATCCTCTTCACCATTGCTGTTGTGGAATTGTACACGGTTACTTCTTACGATGTGTCTGTATCTTTGCCTTTGGGAATCCCACAGAAAACCCATTAAGGTGAGTCGTTTACTGGAGAATTCTTGGTCCATACCCAAACTCATGTAAGAGATATCGGGCACACAAATACTTTCTTTATTGAGAACTCGTTGGATAAATGATGGGTAGCATAGTGCAGTCCCTCTCTCAGACTTGTGTAGATCGAAGATCCTGCTAGCAAAGTAGTATGGCCAATGAAACTTGATCTTGTTCTTGAGCACATACATGAGATGAACCTATGGCTTATCCACGTGAAAGTACCCACCCTTTTTGGGTTGAATGATGTGGAAAATGATCCAAAATAAAATCCTATCAAGAGGAGCTAGGGCACCCTTAATCACTGACTTGGGAAATAGATCACTATTCACAATCCGCTCAGTGTAGGGTTTCTTAAGCATAGAGTTCAAAGCAGTCTTAAATTCATATCCAGGAGCAACATTAGAGTCAGAAAATTTAATTGAATCAGAGTCAACAGGGCACATCTGAACCAAATCTTTCCAAACATGAGAATTGATCATATAATTTTTGTTATTCATCCTATACCTAAACTTAAAATCCTCAAAATTTCCTTGGACACCCGCAAAAAATATCCTAACCAGATCTTCATTAAACTTATCCTTACATTCAAGAAAGTTGTGAAGTTTCTGAAATATAATAAGATCAATGAGCTCATGAAGGTGTAAATGACCCAAAGTTTTCATTTCCAAAAAAATTGCTTAACAACTTTTCTCTTTAGAAACTTAGCTTCATAAGATTCAACTATGTCATCAGAAAGAAGAGAAAGAGCATTTACCAGAGATTCAGAAGGAGCATTTAAGGAACTACCTTTGAGGGTTCTCTTCTTTGCAACCCTAGATTTGGCCATGATAAAGTTTTCTTGAAGAGTTTGGAGTAGAGGGAATTTTGTTTTTGGTTTAAAGGAGTTTAGGGTTTGTGGGGTTTGCAAGAAATAAGGATAATTGAATTAATACAAACCACACAACATACAAATAAAATTCTGAAAATTCGAGATATGCGTCGACCAAACCAGGTCGTGCATCGACGCAGTGTTAAAAAATGATACTGAAGAGTTTATATAAGAGTGCATTGACGCAATCTTGTTGTGGGTCGACTCATCCTGTGAGGTTTTGAGATTTACTACATTTTTTAATGAAACTCGTGTAATAGGGGAAGTGAAAATAAATCACACATGCATATCAATAGTATAATGAATGTAGAGTAAGAAGATGACCTAAATAAACACACACACACACACACACACACACACACACACACACACACACACACACATATATATATATATATATATATATATATATATATATATATATATATATATATATATATATATATATATATATATATATATATATATATATATATATATATATATATATATATATATATATATATATATATATATATATATATATATATATATATATATATATATATATATATGATCAAGAAGGAGAAATAGATAGGATGGATATTACCTTCATGAAGATTGATGAGAGCTTTCACTAAAACTCTATACCTTTTTATATCGACGGGTTTACCATTTTCATCTCGGTCTAAGTTCACGGCCGTAGGCATAGGAGTATCGATTGCTTTTAAGTTTGTCATGTCGAATCTCTTGAGTAGGTCAAGGCAATATTTTGTTTGGCTCATGAATGTCCCTTCATTTAGTTGCTTGATTTGAAGTCCAAGGAAGTAGTTAAACCCCCCATCATGCTCATCTCAAATTCTCCCTGCATTAGCTTAGAGAATTCCTTGACCAAAGATATGTTAGAAGAACCAAAAATAATGTCATCTACATAAACTTGAACTAAAATATAATGTTTTCCTTCATGCTTAATAAAAAGGGTTGTGTCAACCTTTCCTCTTGAGAATCCTTGATTTAGTAAGAATTTTCTAAGACGTTCGTACCAAGCCCCAAGGGCTTGTTTAAGACCGTATAGTGTAAGCTTAAGTTTGTAAGCATATTTAGGATTCTCAAAATTCTCAAAATTCTCAAAACCAGGAGGTTGAGACACATAAACCTCTTTATTAATGTATCCATTTAAGAAATCACTCTTTACATCCATTTGAAATAATTTTAAGTTTTGTGAGCATGCATATGCAAGTAAAAGGCATATAGCCTTGAGTTGGGCCACCAGAGCATAAGTTTCCTCATAATCGATGCTTTCCTCTTGGTTATACCCTTGGGAAACAATACGAGCCTTGTTGCGAGTTATAATTCCGTTTTCATCTAGTTTGTTCCTAAATACCCATTTAGTTCCAATAACTCGGTGATCTCGCGGAGGAGGGACAAGGTCCCAAACCTCATTTCTTTTAAACTGATTTAGTTCCTCTTGCATAGCTAAAAACCAATGTTCATCGAGTAAGGCATCTTTGGAGTTTTTAGGCTTAATTTGAGAGACGAAAGCAAAACGATAACAAAAGTTACTTATCTTAGAGAGAGTGGTGACTCCCTTTGATATATCTCCTAGGATGTTTTCGATAGGATGATCCTTATAGGTTTTCCATTCCAAAGGAAGATCATTTTTATTACTTGGATGATCTTTCCCTCTTTCTTCGGATACTTAATCCAATTCTTCTTCAATTTTAGTAGATTCCGAGTCCTTTTCTTTAGAATCTTTTAGTATGCTTTCCGAAGATACACATGCACCATCATAAACACTACCCTTTCCGACTAATTTCTGATCGGATTCATCAAAGGAAACGTGCACATACTCTTCAACAATATGTAACCTTTTATTAAATACTCTATAAGCTTTACTTGATTGGGAGTATCCGAGAAAAATACCTTTGTCGGCTTTTGAGTCAAATTTACCTAGATTCTCCATACCATTATTTAACACAAAGCATTTACATCCGAAAACATGAAGATGAGAAATATTTGGTTTTCTTCCTTTTAAAAGTTCATAAGGAGTTTTGTTTAGAATAAGACGTATTAGAACCCTATTCAAAACATAACACGCCATGTTAATGTCATCGGACCAAAATCATTTTGGAAGACGGTGTTCATTGATCATAGTTCTTCCGAGTTCTTCTAAAACACGGTTTTTACGTCCCACCACTCTATTTTGTTGTGGAGTACATGGGGCGGAAAAATTATGATCAATGTTGTATTTTTCACAAAATTTATCAAAGAGATCATTCTCAAATTCACCACTGTGATCGCTTTGAATAGTAACTATGCTAGTGTTTAATTTGTTTTGAGAAATCTTGGCAAACTTTTCAAATGTCGGAAAGGTGTCACTTTTATTTGCTAAGAAAATTTTCCAACAAAATCTAGAGTAGTCATCTACAATAACAAATCCATAGTAAATACCACCTAGACTTTTAATTCTAGATGGTCCAAAAAGGTCCATATGGAGAAGTTCAAGAGGTCTCGTTATAGAAACAATGTTTTTAGATTTAAACGAGATTCTTGTTTGCTTCCCAATTTGGCAAGCATCACATAAGTGATCCTTGGAGAATTTTAGTTTGGGTAAACTGACTACTAAACCTTTTGAGACAATTTTATTTAACAAATAAAAATTCAAGTGAGCTAGACGTTTATGCCAAAGCCATGAGTCCTCACTTAAAGTGACTAGACATTTAGCTCCGGTTAAGGATACATTATTCAAGTCAAGCATGTATACATTGTTTACCCTCAAGCCTTTGAACACGTCATCTTTCTTATCATTGTGTTCAATTATGCAACAATCTTTTAAAAAAGAGACATTGTATCCTTTGTCACATAATTGACTAATGCTAATAAGATTGTGTTTAAGACCATCAACTAATAGGACATCAGAGATAGTAGTAGAAGAGGGATTACCTATACTATCTTTACCGAGTATTACTCCCTTGTTATTGTCGCCATAGGTGACAAATCCTTTCTTTTTCGCCATAAAGTCAAAAAATAGGGAGATGTCGCCCGTCATATGTCTTGAGCATCCACTATCGGAAACCATCTTTTCTCTGTAGTCTCAAGACATTCCACCTACAAATTTAAACAAAGGAAATAGGTACCCAATTTTTATAGGGTCCTTGTATGTGAGTGATACTTGAGTTGCATTTTGGCAACCATTTGAAAATTCCTTGAGGAACCAAAAACCTCCTAAATCGACATTTGCCAAAGGTGTGGTCCCTTTTGCAACAATATAAACAAGTTAGAGTTTTGGGTAAGTTACTTTTGCTTGGAGGATCTCTTATTTCATAAGTGTATTTTTGATAAGGATTAATCATACTACTTCTGAAATTTGATCTATCAATGCCAAAAGTAATTTTGGGTTGTAAAGCCTTGTCAAGTTTGGTTTTGAGAGTTTTTACCTCTCTTTGCCAAATATAACAAGTTTCACATCCAGCCCAATCATGCCAAGAAAACTTGTCATCTTTGCTATCAGTTTTGATTTTCTCTACCATAGATGCCTTGAGGGCTTTCAACTCCTTTTCGGAATTGGACACTTTTTGCTCAAGGTATGAAAATTTCTTCTTGTTTGAGGTTAATCGTTTAAAATCTTCTTTAGCCTCATTTTGTATAGTATCAAAAGCTCTTTGCAATTCTGTGTGAGAAATTTTATCAATATGATCATATTTAGAGTGACTTACATTGCTTTTCTTCTTTTGATAAGCCATGAGACAAAGGTTGACAGTTTCTTCTTCGTCACTAGTGCCACTTTTGCTTGAAGCTTCACTATCACTATCCCAAGCAATGTATGCTCTTCTAGCTTTGTTAGGACTCTTTTGGAATTTGTCTTTTCCTTTGTCTTTCTTGAGCAATGGACAATCTTGTTTGTAGTGACCGGGTTTTCCGCAGTTGAAACATGATCCTCTTGATTTAGATTTCTTACCTTCATATTGTCTTGAAGGTTTTGATTGGCTTCTATAATTGATGAGATTTTTGTTCGAGTGTTGGACTTCATTTTTTCAGAGATATCTATGATATTTTCTCATAAACAAACCCATGTCTTCACTTGAACTTTCATCATCATCACTAGAATCACTCACACATGAGTTATTGGTGGAGGACTTTGAGCTTGAAGCATTTAATGCAATAAACTTCTTTTTTGTGTCTTTTGGTTTTTTTTTCTTTTCCTTTTTCTCGTGCTTGTTGAGATTTATGAGCTCTTGCTCATGCTCTTGAAGCTTCCCAAAAAATATTGTTATGTCAAGTGTAGCTAGATTGCTGGCTTCCTTGATTGTTGTAAATTTAGGTTGCCATTCCCTATTAAGACATCTCAAAATTTTGTTAGTATCAACAACATTGCGATTAACATGACCAAGAGTGTGTAAGCGATTGATTATATGAGAAAATCTCTTTTACATATCCGCAAAGGTTTCGCCATGCTTCATGTGAAAGACATCAAACTCTTGAGTCAATGTATTGATTCTATAAAGTTTAACATCATTTGTCCCCTCATGGACAATTTGTAGAGCATCACACATTGCCTTAGCAGTAGCACAATGCGAAACTCTAAAATACTCATCAACACCTAAAGATGCAATAAGCATATTTCTACCTTTCCAATCATAACTGTAGTTGTTTAGGTATTGGCTTGCATTTTTGGTAAAACCCAAGTGTATGTGTGAATGTCATGACTGATGTCATAACATTCTAGTTTAGTTTGTACTGATTCATTAGGTACCTTTGCAGAAATATTGCCATTCAGTTACTGATGTTTATAAGTGTGTATCTGAGCATTTTGCAAAATGATCACATTTTCCTAAATCAGTAGACAGGTTCCTCAGATGTCATAACAGATGTTAAGACATCCTGTTCTGAACTAACAGGTTTGCAGGTTGGTTAATTCTGAGTTTTTTCAGGAAAATAACTCAGTCTTTCCAGAACAGAATCCTGCGTTTTCTGAGGGTTAACCTAGCTCAACCCTAACCTGGTTAATAAAGTCCTGTGACCTAGTCTTAAGTTCAAACAGAATTAACCCTAGGTTTTTGTGGAAACCCTAACTGAAGTTGCAGCTGCTATATATTCAACAGAGCTGCTGTTTTGCAAGTAATCCCTTCTTGGTCAGAAGATCATTTGTAAACTGTATAGGTTTAATTATTGTACTCCAAGCAATTATCATTGTGATAAGTGACTTGGAATAGGTTTTTAATTGTAAGGGTTGTGTAGCACTCAAAGCTTTGAAGCAAGAGTGTTTGAATGTTTCTTGACTAAAGCTGTGAAGCAGAGTCAAGTTAAGTTGTGTATCACTCAAAGCTGTGAAGCAAGAGTGGTTGTGTTGCTTGATTAAAAAGCTGTGAAGCTTAATCAAGTGTATGTTTTTTGAAGAGTGTCTTCATCAATTCATTAGTCAAATTGTTTTATGTATCACTGTTGTGATTGATGGGGAGTGAGTAGGAACTCAGGTTTAAGTTGTACTTAGATTGAAATTTCATTGGGTAGGTCTTAAGTGAAGGAGATAAACTGGTTGGTTTATTCCTGAATTAACATCTCTTATAATGGATTTCCTCCCTGGCTTGGTAGCCCCCAGAGTAGGTGTTGTTGCACACTGAACTGGGTAAACAATTGACTGTGTTCTTTATTGTTTTTGTATTTACTGTCATATAGTAAGTCAGATACGGTGTCATAACATTGAACGTGACATTGAGTATCTGCAGCCAGAATTTCAATTGGCATCAGAGCAGGCACCCTGCCTGTATTACTGGGTGAGATCTAGGGATATCACTTTCTGGCACTATGGACAAAGAAGGAGTTTTTGGAAATAGACCACCCATTCTGGATGGAACTAATTATGACTACTGGAAACCTCGTATGATTGCCTTCCTAAAATCTCTGGACAAAAAGGCTTGGAGAGCTACTGACAAAGGATGGATCCATCCCACCATAACTGAGAAAGATGGGACAATCAGTCTGAAGCCTGAGGAAGATTGGAGTAAAGAAGAAGATGAGTTAGCCCTGGGAAATTCCAAAGCTTTAAATGCCTTGTTCAATGGAATTGATAGAAACATTTTCAGACTAGTACATCAATATGAACTGGCCAAGGAAGTTTGGGACACTCTCAAAACTACTCATGAGGGCACTTCCAAAGTAAAAATGTCAAGGCTTCAGATGTTGACTACCAAGTTTGAGAATCTAAAAATGATGGAAGATGAAACCATTCATGAGTTTCACATGAACATCTTGGAGATTGCCAACACCTCAGGAGCACTGGGAGAAAAGATGTCAGAAGAAAAACTGGTGAGGAAGATTCTCAGATCCTTGCCTAAAAGATTTGCAATGAAGGTAACTGCCATAGAGGAAGCCCAGGACATCAGCAAGTTGAAAGTGGATGAACTTATTAGGTCTCTTCAGACTTTTGAGATGGGGATCACTGATAATGGTGACAAGAAGAACAAGAGCATAGCTCTTGTGTCCAACACTGATGTTGAAGAAAATATTTCAGAAGCTATAGCCATGCTTGGAAGACAGTTCAACAAACTCATCAAAAGAATAGATCCAAAGTCAAGGTCTAATGTTCATAACATTTCCTCTGACATTGACAGTTCCAGCAGAAGACCAAGGTCAGAAGAGAAGGGAAATCAAGGCAGAGAAATTCAATGCCATGGTTGTGAAGGATATGGGCATATTCGAGCTGAATGTCCTACCTTTCTTAAGAAACAAAAGAAAGGAATGACAGTTACTTGGTCTGACTGTGATTCAGAAAGTAACTCTGAAGAAGAATCTGCCAAACTAGTTACTGCTTTAACTGGTATTTGTACCTCTGAAAGTGACATCAGTGATGAAGAGGTAACTTTTGAAGAACTGGCTGATACTTACAAGAAATTGTGTATCAGAAGTACTGAAGTCTGTGTGCAGAATGAGAAACAATCAAAACTCATCATAAAGCTGGAGGCTGAAAAAAGGGCAAACCTTGAAACTATAAGTCATCTAGAAGGAGAAGTTCAATTGCTGAACTCACAACTGAATCAAATGACTAAATCTGTCAAGATGCTGACAAATGGAACAAACAAATTGGAAGAGATCCTCCAGGTTGGACAAAATGTGGGAAATAAATCTGGACTAGGATTTATGGAAGCAAAGAAATCTGGTACTGATAAGCAAATGTCAAAACAGATGTCTCAACACAACTCTCATCATCAGGAACAGAGACATATAAAGAAAAGGTACCAAAGATGGAGATGTCATCATTGTGGGAGATATGGCCACATAAAGCCCTTCTGCTTCAGATTGTATGGATACCCTAATCAGAACTCAGGTGTCAAACCTAAGTCTAAAAAGGTACCACATGCTCCTAAATGGAAGAAAAAGGCTACTGCCCTGATAGCCCACACTTCCCTGAGGGTCTCTACAAAGGAAGACTGGTACTTTGATAGTGGATGTTCCAGACACATGACTGGAATCAAGAACCTCCTCAATAATGTTAAGCCTCACACCACCAGCTTTGTGACCTTTGGAGATGGCGCTAAAGGTGAAATCAAAGGAGTTGGTGATTTGGACTGCCCTGGAGTTCCAAGTCTGAATGAAGTACTGCTGGTAAAAGGGCTGACTGCTAATCTCATTAGTATCAGTCAATTGTGTGATCTAGGATTCAAGGTCAATTTCTCAAAATCTGAATGTCTTGTAATCAATGACAAACAAGAGATAGTAATGAAAGGAGTCAGATCCAAAGACAATTGTTACTTGTGGGAGCCTGAGAACACTAATTTCTCATCTGTGTGTTCCATTGCAAAAGAAGAAAAAGAGGTGAAACTGTGGCACCAAAAACTTGGCCATCTTCATCTCAGAGGTATGAAGAGGATTATCTCCTTGGAGGCAGTCAGAGGGATTCCAAGACTGCAAATTGATGAAGAAAGAGTTTGTGGTGAATGTGAGGTTGGTAAGCAGACTAGGATGTCATATCCAAAGTCAAGACATCTGACCACCTCTAAGGTTCTAGAACTTCTTCATATGGATCTGATGGGACCAATGCAAGTAGAGAGTCTTGGTGGAAAAAGATATGCCTATGTGGTTGTGGATGATTTTTCCAGATTCACCTGGATTAATTTCATTAGGGGAAAATCTGATGTATTTGAAGTTTTTAAAGAATTGTGCAAAAGAATTCAAAGAGAAAAGGAAGGGTGTATTGTCAGAATCAGAAGTGATCATGGCAAGGAATTTGAAAACAACAAGTTTGATGATTTCTGTTCTTCAGAGGGAATTAGTCATGAGTTTTCTTCTCCTATAACACCTCAGCAAAATGGAGTTGTGGAAAGAAAAAACAGGACCATACAGGAATCTGCCAGAGCAATGTTACATGCCAAAAGACTTCCTATGTATTTTTGGGCTGAAGCTATGAATACAGCCTGCTATATTCATAACAGGGTCACCTTGAGGAAGGGAACCTCATCCACCATATATGAACTCTGGAAAGGAAGAAAACCAACTGTGAAGTACTTCCATGTGTTTGGCAGCAAATGCTATATTCTGGCTGATCGTGAACAAAGAAGAAAACTGGACCCTAGAAGTGATGAAGGTATATTTCTAGGATACTCCTCAAATAGCAGAGCTTACAGAGTATTCAACTCCAGAACCAAAACCATGATGGAATCAATAAATGTTATAATTGATGATTATCATGAAGAAATAGATGTTCCTTGTACTGTTGAGACATTCTTTGAGACTTCAACCCAACAGAATGACCTACCCAACTCCACCACAACAGAATCTGAATCAAAGGAAGCTAGCAAGATCCCTTCCATCAGAATTCAGAAGGATCATCCAAAAGAGCTCATCATAGGAGATCCCAACAGTGGAGTCATCACAAGATCTAGAGAAATCATCTCAAACTCTTGTTTTGTGTCCAAAATGGAACCAAGAAATGTCAAGGAAGCTTTAACTGATGAATACTGGATTGGTGCAATGCAAGATGAACTGAACCAATTCAAGCAAAATGAAGTTTGGGAACTGGTTCCTAGACCTGAAGGAACTAACATCATTGGGACAAAATGGATATTCAAGAACAAGTCAGATGCTGAAGGAGTTGTCACCAGAAATAAGGCAAGACTTGTTGCTCAAGGATACACCCAGGTTGAAGGGGTTGACTTTGATGAAACCTTTGCACCTGTAGCCAGGCTGGAATCAATCAGACTCCTATTGTCAATTGCTTGTCTTCTGAAGTTCAAATTATTTCAGATGGATGTGAAAAGTGCCTTTCTCAATGGGTACCTAAATAAGGAAGCTTATGTGGAACAACCTAAAGGCTTTGTGGATCCAACCCACCCTGATCATGTCTACAAATTGAGAAAAGCTCTATATGGCCTGAAACAAGCTCCTAGAGCATGGTATGACAGGTTAACAAAGTTTCTCTCAGACAAAGGCTACAGAAAAGGAGGCTTGGACAAAACTCTCTTTGTCAAAACTGAAGGAGGGAAGTTGATGGTTGCCCAAATATATGTTGATGACATAGTGTTTGGAGGAATGTCAGAACATATGGTTAAACACTTTGCTGACCAGATGCAGGCTGAATTCGAAATGAGTCTCATGGGAGAACTAACTTATTTTCTTGGACTGCAAGTCTCACAGATGGAGGACTCAATCTTCTTATCTCAAAGCAAGTATGCTAAGAACATTGTAAAGAAGTTTGGTATGGAGAATGCAAGTCACAAAAGGACTCCTGCTCCTACTCATCTAAAGCTTTCCAAAGATTCAAGTGGGGTTAAGGTGGATCAAAGTCTGTACAGAAGCATGATAGGAAGCTTGTTGTACTTAACTTCCAGCAGACCTGATATTGCCTTTGCAGTTGGAGTTTGTGCAAGATACCAAGCTGATCCCAAAGTCAGTCATATCAACCAAGTGAAGAGAATTTTGAAGTATGTGAGTGGAACTTACAACTATGGGTTGATGTATTCTCATGGATGTGAACCAGCTCTGACTGGCTACTGTGATGCTGATTGGGCTGGTAATGCTGATGATAGAAAAAGCACCTCTGGAGGATGTTTCTTCTTGGGAAATAATCTGGTTTCCTAGTTCAGCAAGAAACAGAACTGTGTGTCTCTTTCTACTGCTGAAGCTGAATACATTGCAGCTGGTAGTAGCTGCTCTCAAATGATCTGGATGAAACAGATGCTCACTGAGTATAATGTCACACAAGATGTTATGACATTGTACTGTGACAATCTGAGTACAATCAACATTTCCAAGAATCCAATTCAGCATAGTAGGACCAAACATATTGACATACGACATCACTTTATCAGAGACCTTGTAGAAGAGAAGACAATCAAATTGGAACATGTTGCCACTGAGATACAGCTGGCTGACATTTTTACCAAGGCACTGGATGCAAATCAATTTGAAAACTTGAGGGGTAAGTTGGGTATTTGCCAACATGAGGAATTATAACAATTAATTTTGCTTAAAACAAGGATTAAAGGAGTTATGCTTGTTCTGATTGGGTTAAAATTATATTTTCCCATTTCCTTCAATTCTTTTAAGAAGTTGAATAGACACTCCTTTTCTTCCTTCCCCTCTCGTCTCCTCATCAAAACCCAGTCTCTCAATCAGAATTTTCTCTTCAGTTGCTGTTGGTCCTCTAAAACTGTCAAAATGTCTCAAACACCATCATCATCCAATACGACTATTTCAACCTCTTCCTCTGATCAAGATTCTAGGACAATCTCTTCCTGTCTGGACTCTGAAGTCCTGGAGATCTCTTCTCGTAGAAAAGTGGGAACTAACCCCACCAAAGTCAAAGAGTTGAGAACAAGACATGCAGGAAAGTCCCAAGCTTCTGCCTCTGGTAATCCATCTCCTCCTTCTTCTTCAGTTCCCCCTGAAATTGCAAATAGGGAAGGGTCAGCCTATGTTAATCAAGCAATATCAAAAATTGTTTCAAGAATTCTGAACGAGAACCACTCAGTTCCTGACATTTCTGTTCCTCTGAACCAAGAAAGTTCAAATGCTGAAACAAATCCAGATGTCTCTAAGGATGTTGAGACATCAAACAAAGAGAAGAATGCTGACATTGCTTACAAGAAAAGGAAGAAGCCCGAATCCTCTGAGTCTGATGACAGTGCTTAAAGGTTGGTTGCTGTTTGGTGGTGTTGCTGGTTGGTGCTGATATCTGGTGGAGTTTGGAAGTGTGTTCAGTTTTTTTTTCTCTGTTGCTGCTCTTATTATTTGTTTTGGATAACTGTATAATCTTTATGAACATGTATCTTTGGCCCATTTGTGGCTAAAGAGGGGGAGAACATTTCGGTACTTACTTAATTAGTACTTGCTCAATTAGACATTCTATTTTTCTGCAGTCATTTCTTTCTGCTGCTATCTATCTCTGATTGCTTAGGGTCTTTAGCCAAAAATCTGCCAAAGGGGGAGTTTGTAGTTGTTTAGGTATTGGCTTGCATTTTTGGTAAAACCCAAGTGTATGTGTGAATGTCATGACTGATGTCATAACATTCTAGTTTAGTTTGTACTGATTCATTAGGTACCTTTGCAGAAAAATATTGTCATTCAGTTACTGATGTTTATAAGTGTGTATCTGAGCATTTTGCAAAATGATCACATTTTCCTAAATCAGTAGACAGGTTTCTCAGATGTCATAACAGATGTTAAGACATCCTGTTCTGAACTAACAGGTTAGCAGGTTGGTTAATTCTGAGTTTTTTCAGGAAAATAACTCAGTCTTTCCAGAACAGAATCCTGCGTTTTCTGAGGGTTAACCTAGCTCAACCCTAACCTGGTTAATAAAGTCCTGTGACCTAGTCTTAAGGTCAAATGGAATTAACCCTAGGTTTTTGTGGAAACCCTAACTGAAGTTGCAGCTGCTATATATTCAACAGAGCTGCTGTTTTGCAAGTAATCCCTTCTTGGTCAGAAGATCATTTGTAAACTGTATAGGTTTAATTATTGTACTCCAAGCAATTATCATTGTGATAAGTGACTTGGAATAGGTTTTTAATTGTAAGGGTTGTGTAGCACTCAAAGCTTTGAAGCAAGAGTGTTTGAATGTTTCTTGACTAAAGCTGTGAAGCAGAGTCAAGTTAAGTTGTGTATCACTCAAAGCTGTGAAGCAAGAGTGGTTGTGTTGCTTGATTAAAAAGCTGTGAAGCTTAATCAAGTGTATGTTTTTTGAAGAGTGTCTTCATCAATTCATTAGTCAAATTGTTTTATGTATCACTGCTGTGATTGAGGGGGAGTGAGTAGGAACTCAGGTTTAAGTTGTACTTAGATTGAAATTGCATTGGGTAGGTCTTAAGTGAAGGAGATAAACTGGTTGGTTTATTCCTGAATTAACATCTCTTATAATGGATTTCCTCCCTGGCTTGGTAGCCCCCAGAGTAGGTGTTGTTGCACACTGAACTGGGTAAACAATTGATTGTGTTCTTTATTGTTTTTGTATTTACTGTCATATAGTAAGTCAGATACGGTGTCATAACATTGAACGTGACATTGAGTATCTGCAGCCAAAATTTCAATAACTATACTTTTTCTCGTCTTCATCATCCCATAGTGCTTCTGGTTTGGGTATGGTGACATTATCCTCATTAGTCATGGTTATTTGCATAGGATCATCCTCGATAAATTTCCATATCTTTCTATTAACAGAGTTAATATGCACACACATACAATCTTCCCAATAGCTATAATTTTCACCGGTGAAAACATGAGCTCTTGTATAAGCCCCTTTTGGATCGTTCTCCATATTCTACAAAGTAATATGCGAAGCACCAGATAAACTGACGCTCTGATACCACTTATTAGACGATGTGATCGATCTAGAAGTGGGTTGAATAGATCGTTTAAAATAACTTGTGCTTTTTAAAATTGTTTTTCAGAAATATATGTGAAAGCTCCCGGAATCTCCAATCGTCTAAACGATCCTCTATTGAAAAGATCGGATATGCATAACCGTATGGGATAGGATGACAAAGTAAGAATCAATATGTTTTACTCAATTGGTCAATCACTTAAACATCCTCAATGAGTATGAATTACTTCCAATGAGTTGTTTAAGATAAAGCTAAATACAATGAATAATTTGTGGATGAGTCAATTTGTCAAACAATTTATGTGCAAAGCACCTTAGGTTTGATTTTACTAAATTGTAGCGGTGAGTTTACTTAGGTATCAATAAAACGCATTGTTACCAATGTTGTGAAATGATCTCAACACACCACAATTTTAGTACAAGCAAATTCGACAATTTAATTCCCACAAATTATAGTAGTCAAGTATGGAAGTAAAGAAAAAGAAGAAGAACACACGATTTATTAAGGCAGTTCCCCTCGTCGTCCTCGCGTAGGGTACGTCTGCCCCCAATTCTAGAATATAGAATTGAGATATTTGATATTAAGATGCAAATGTTACAAGAGAAGAGATAGTTCATAATACAAATAAACCAATGTTACTGATGTAACGGTCTTCTTCCCTTTCCTTGGTTTGAGCCAAACCAAGTGCCAAACTCTTCGAACAAACCTCTGGTTACCGCTACTTGATTAAGAAAATCCACCGTTTCTTAATCCTTTCACTCGGCTAATTTTGATCACAAGTAATTTGACCCCAAATATTCCTTCACAATCCTCCGGTTACCGCTACTTGACTAAGAAAACCCACCGTTTCTTAATCCTTTCACTCTGCTGAATTCTATGAAGCAAAGACTTGGGTAAACCCCCCCGCACCAATTGGAATCTTGGAGGAGAAAATCCAAACGATTTTATTCAAGAACAACCCACAACTGCTCAACCCAAATCTGAATTGAAACCTTGATTTGAATGTTATCACCATAACATTTTTCTTTAATCAATAACCATGATTATGTGTAGATGTTGATTTTTGAGAAGAGAGGATGAAGTTGATGAGCATTATATGTATCTTTCACTAGTTCTTGTTAACTTCTCAAAAGGAATCAAAACTATATTTATATGTGTTAGTAAAACAAATAATATAAAGAAAGAAAATAAGACAAACTGAATTTTGAGTATGTTAAGTGAGCAATCGACCGCTCCAGAGGCTTGGGTCGGCACAACACAACCCGCGCTTAGGAGATGATCCAAATAGCTTGAATGCGTCGACCGCACCAGGGGGTTGCATTGATGCAACTTTTAATTTTCTTGATCATCAGGTTGAGTCGACCAAGGGGTCGGCGCAACACAACCCTGGAGAAGCACAAAGCTTTTAGTCGACCGGAGCTAGTTTGCGTCAATGAAGGCTTCGTTTTTCTTGCCAAAAAGGTTATTTTCATCCAAGCTTGCATCCCATACTTGGTCCCAAGCATATTTTATGTAGCACACATGTCATTTAGGATAGGAGAGGTTTTGACATCATGAAAACATGAATCTTTCCCTCACAATCTAATGTTCATTGATACCTTGTTTTACATTCACTATTCACTGGTGTCCCTATGTTTAGAAGCTAGTGTTCACTAGTCTTCTTTGGTCGAGTGTTCACTCGTTACCTTGTTGGTGATCCAGTTCTTCCCGGGCGCAACATTTTTAGGATTGGTGGTCACCAATTCCTTTAGAGGTCAAGTCTGCTACTTGTTACCCAATTTTGAATACAACATTGTTATGGTATTCTTTAGAGTCTAGTGGTTACTAGTTCTCTTGAGTCAAGTGATCACTTTCCTCTTTGTCTTCTTTATTCCTTGGCTAGATTCAGTGGTCAGTGGTTCTCCTCGGTTGAGACTAGCAGATGTTCACCTTGCTTTGGATCCAATGTTCATTGGTATCCTATTGAGTACTTTCAGGTCTAGTGGTTACTAGTCCCTTTTAAGTCGAGTGTTCACTAGTTGCATTATTTGTGATCCAGTTCTTTCCTGGAACATTCTTTATAGTACTCCTAAGGTCGAGTGGTCACTCGTTACCTTTACTCAATCCTCAATGTTTCACCAATGTTCTAATGGTTTGGTTCAATGGTCACTGATCCTTTTGTGATCGAGACCAGTGTTTACTGACATACTCTTTTGGATCCAATGGTTATTGGTATCTTTCGAGTCTAGTGGTTATTAGTCTTCTTGGGTCGAGTCCAATGTTTATTGGCCTCGTTTTTCAAGCCCAGTGTTCACTGGCATTCTTTGATAAGGGTTTAGTGTTCACTATTCCTCCGTGCTTACAGACCCAATCCTCTTGGGTTTGATACCACAAAGCTACTGAAATACAATCACCAGTGTTGATACACCTTGTCCTAATTCAGAGCGTAAAATTTTGAGTTTCATATTTGTATTCAATCCCTTTCTACCTTATTGCTCGAAAGGCTAACGTCAATCTCACTTGCAGGTTTAAGATGATTGAATAGGGCAGCTGTTGTACTCTAAAATTTACCATATTCATTCCAACCCTATTTGGATTATACTTCATGATCATATACATACATACATACATACATACATATAATCAGTTTTATGGTCATGGGATCAAGGCATTTCTCTTAAGCTTCGTCAAGCTACAAAATACAGTTGTTTCGTCAATCAATGCAGTGAAGCATAAACTTAGGGTTTTGGAATTGAAATGCAATCAACACGTTTCCCTAAGATATTTAATCAATGATTAATCAAGTCCCTATCATGCCAAGCTCCCATGTGTTCCAGCATGCCTTGGATTGCAAAGAAAGTCAAGCATTTTAGTTGATTTGAAACAGTTTGGGCCGAAAGTAAGCATTTCACAGTTTGAGTTCAGAAAATTCGTAACTTTTTTGATATTAAACATTTTAAAGTGGGTCTTTGGGAATAAGAATCTCCTTGACATCCTTTGCATTTCATATGTTAGGGTCTGGAGCCAATTGTGTACGGAAGATCTCAGAAAATGTAAATATTTTGAAAATTATATGGTGAAGCGGATTTCCATTCAACAGTTTCTCAAATATTACAAAAACCACAACTTTTTCGATTCTCAATATTGAGGGACGATATCTCGGCAAACAATATCACAAATTTTGTCATCTACAAATTTTCCTCATGATTCGAGTCTGATTATGCTAAAAAAGTTTAGGTTTATGGCTCGCTTCTCAAGTTTGAACATAAAAATATGATGAAAAAGCTGCGCAACCAAATTTAACATGAAAAAGAGAGAGAAATTGGCTCCAAAAAACCATTTTTTCTAATTCCCGAATTCCAAACATGACTTAAGCCTCTCTCTCTATATATATATTGTTTTCTCTCAATTTCAAAAGGGATTCCATCATTATTCAATAAGCTCTTAAGAGAAGAACTCCCTCTCTCTCTCTCTCTCTCTCTCTCTCTCTCTCTCTCTCTCTCTCTCCTCCTCTCTCCTCTCCTCTCTCTCTCTCTCATCTCTCTCTCTCTCTCTCTCCTCCTCTCTCTCTCTCTCTCTCTCTCTCTCTCTCTCTCTATCTATCTCTCTCTATCTCAAGTTCTGATCAACTTTCCGACGAAGCTCTGACCACCGTCGAAGCTTCGACCGACGACCAAAGTCGTTGCACCTCTGCGCCTCCCGTCGCACGCATCCTCCCTTCTGCCCCGCCGAAGCCGCGCCGCACCCCCCCGCCAGACCGTTCTTCGCCGAACCTCCCTCCGTCATCCATCGCGTTGCCGCTCATTCCCTTGAGATCGTACCATCACACTATTTCGATCTCCCTTTGTGCTTCTTCGATCAATTCCTCTTCATCTCTTTTGGTATATTCTTGACCTTACTTGAAATTAATTGTTGTGTTGAGTTTAATTGGTGAATTAATTGAGATTGTGTTGATTTAGCATGAATTAATTCTTGGATTGTGGAAATTATGTGATTCTTGAAAATCTTCATGTTGATGATATTGATAATTGTTGGAATCAGTTGATTACTTGAGTTATTTGTTTAGATCCCATGGATAATTGTTGATAATTGATGAATTTCATGTGTCGGTGTTTGATTCTGAGTTCATAATTGTTGATAATTATTGAAATTCATGTGTCAATGTTTGATTTCGAGTTCATTATTTGTTGTCGACACTTGAATAATATTCATTTCGATGCTTGGAAATCATTGTATCAGTGTGGCTTTAATTGTTTCAATTTATTTGTGAATTCCAAGTGAATTTTCAAGTGTCAGTGTTCAATTTTACACATTCGAATGTTGATTTTCAATTGATTTTTGGTGAATACTGATACATGAAATGTTGTTTCCCGGTATCCACAAATAAACACCAATTGTGGTTTAATTCATGCTTGCTTCATGTTTGAATTCAACTCGATGATTGCTTGATGTCGATGTTGAGTTTTGATGGTTTTAAATTTACTTTTTTAGCATTTTCATGAGTCAAAATGTTGATGCCCGGTATCCACAAATGCTTGCAAATTGTGACTTAATTCTTGCTTGATTCATGATTGGGTTTAATTTAATGATTGCTTAATGTCAGTGTTGAGTTTTGATGATTTTAAATTGACTTTTCGAGTATTTTCGTGAATCGAAATGTTGTTATTCGGTAATTGTTTTTGTTGCTCTGACACTTGTTTGGAACTTGTTTCTTCATGAATTAAGCTTGATTTGAGTTATGATATGAATGCTTAACTTTGGTTGTCACTCCTTGTTATTACTAAATCATTTGTTGACTTGTGAAAGCTTCCTAAGATGGTTCAAGAGAGCGATTTGTCGCACCTTTGCTCGTATTTAATCGATTAATTAATTATTAGTTATCCGATTAAAGCCTTTATCCCACTCCTTTTTTGGTTCGGATTTGTTTCTAACACGTTTGAATTTGGATTCCCATTTCATGAGACTTGTGGATTGTCTCTGTTTATCTGGACTTATATTTCATGCAGGACTAGTATTTAGTGTTCGGATATGCTCGACACACTTTCCGCTTGTGATTTATTTTCACATTCATGACGCTTCGACACTTATCCTGTGCATTCGATTTATGACTATTTTGTTTGTTGATAAAGCTTTTGTGAAGGTATTCGGGTTTCTTACGCTTTGTTAGGCAAAGGTAACATATTTATTTTCTGTTTGGTATCTTTTCTCATTTATCTTATTCCCGCATTGTCTTTCAATTTCTTTGCTATGAGAAGTAGGAATAAAGGTGCACGACTGGAAGTCCTACTGTTGTAGGTAATGGTTGATATGGAAGTCCTACTTTGTAGGCAATATTTCTGTGATTGTTAGCTTGCTTTCTCTTTTTACTTTGTGCTTGTAACCAAGTCAATAAAGTGGAAGAAGGGCTCACAATTGGCCCCCATATTTCAAGTCCCTTGATCATTCTTAGCTCGCATTTCACGTTGATACTTTGAATCGTGCTTTTCACTTGTTATTGAGTCAATATAGTGGAAGGAGGACTCACAATCGGTCCCCACATTTTGTCTTCGTTTTGATGATACTTAGATCACATTTCTTAAACGTTGATGCTTCGAGTGTTTACTCGATTTGTGCTTGAGCTATTCTAGTGAAAGAAGAGTCTTTCAACTTCTACACCGAAATCCGCCTTGGATTCTTGTTTTGCTAGCTCATGCTTTGTACTTAGGTGGTCACCTAATAACATGAGTGTTTGTTGCTTTGATACTTGCTTAGTTAAGTAGGTATGCTTTAGGTATCTTGGTTAAGTGCTTATTCTGTGAGTAAGTGGTTACTTCTCATGTGTTATGTACTTGCTTTCATATCTTATTTATGTTCTTGATTGCTTGCATTATTCTCTTTCTTTCTTTTCTTGTGTGATCACATGTTCCCTATAGGATTTTTAGTTCATTCTTGGTCAAGATTGAACTAAGTAGACCTTAGGATTGATATCCGTGCATGACAACATTAGGTAGAATTCCATTGATCCCAACTTTAGGTCCACAAGCATGACAACAAGTAGGATCGAGATTCCCCTTTTGTTAGTCTTTTCTTTTTGCATCCTTCTAAAACTAAAACTCTTTTTCTTAATCAAACTCATAAAATACTCTAACATTACTTAAACCATTTCATAATTAAGAGGGAAGTACTCAGATACCCCCATATTTTGAGGGACCATTTGATGTATTCTCTCAATAAAAACACTCCACAAATGCAAACCATTTTTGTCTTCAAACTTTTTCTTTTAAAACCTTTTTCATAATAAGGATGTGTTATTTCCTATCTGCGCATAAGACTCGTAAAGTCCCCAAAGGTAAGGCAACCCCATGTCTATTTCTAGAGTGTAAATGTAAAATTATCCTTCTAAAAAGGACACAACAAACCAACATTTTTGAGAAGAACTACGAGTGCTCTGATCTCCTATTGCACGAAAGGTGGTACGTAGGCACAAAGCTCGCAACCGCGGCGGACACAACTAATAAAACCTTTTCTTTTTGTATATAATCCTTTGCATCCATGAATTCCCTTTGCAACCTAGCTTTTCAAACTCACTCTTTAGATTAGACAACAAGAGTGGATCCCGTGGAGTACCACAGACGTGAGGGGTGTTAATATCTTTTCCCTGCGTAATCGATTCTCGTACTCGTTTTTCTGGTCACAAGACCTTGATTTCTTCATTCTCAAGTTTTCTTCAATTTTTTCATTTCTCTTCTGTGAGATAAATAAATATTCGATGACGACTTCATTGTTGAAATTTTTTCTATAATTGCTTCATATACATGTCAATATTCTTTTGTACCTAAATCACTAATTATTAAATACTTCATTTTTAAAATGAGTTGCATAATTTCATTTTTTATATGATACAAAGAGCCAATGGTATATTCATCACTTCATTATTCGAAAAGTGTGAATAAATGGACCATTTTTAATTAAATCTCACACATCAAAATTGGAAAATTGGGTTAAAATTACAAAATTAGAGGTGTGGATAGTAGCTTTTGAATGGGTAATACAACCCATTTTGGGCCTTAAAACAAACTACCTAGCCCAATAACTTTTCATCTTCTTCTCCATTTTGTTGTTCTGCAACAAAATAGGGTTTAACATTTCTGAACACTTTTTCCATCTCTAAGAACCCAAATCAGCGATCAACACCACCACCAGAAATGTCTCTGGCGCAACGTTTCGGAAAATGCAAAAGCGTAGTGAAGCGATCGAAAAAGTATATAGACGAAGCGCTTTACCTGAAGCTCTTCAAAGACGGTGGGTCTGAACTCAATGTTCGTCAACAACTCAACCAGTTCATCAAGAGTGGAAAGCGCGTTTACAAATGGGAAGTTGGTGATACCCTCAAGAAGCTTCGCCAACGCAAACTCTATCAACCTGCTCTCAAGGTGTTTTGCATTTAAGCTTTTTTAGGTTGTTGATTTTAATCATGTTTTTGTTTTCTATATTGATTTATTACCTTGGATCTAACAATAAAATCTATATCTATATGTTTCTTGGGTTGTGTTTGTAAATATAGCTTGATTAAATGATTATTGCAAAAGTGCTTATTATTTAAGTGCTTATGTGTATAAGCTATTTCTATAACAAAAGATAAAATAAAGTTAAATACGCCAACTGTTTATTTTGTAAGTTATAAGTTGTGTGAAGAGCTTTTGAAAATAAGCTGAGAATAAGTTATAGACTTGTCATAGCTGTTTCTATAAGCTCTTTCGAAAAGTATCACAAGTGATATGTTAGTAGATAGATAGGTTCAGGTAAGTCAATCCACACAAACCCTTAAGCTTTGTTATGATTGATGGAAACAGATGGAGCATAGCGGTATGGAATGGAATAAAGTGGTATTTTATTGTTTGGATCATTTAAAATCAGATGGAGCAGATGGAGTATATCAGAATGGAGTGAAATGGATTCCGTGGTATTTCATTGCTTGGATCATTTAAAATCAGATGGAGTAGATGGAGTATATCAGAATGGAGTGAAATGGATTCCGTGGTATTTCATTGCTTGGATCATTTAAAATCAGATGGAGTAGATCGGAATGGAGTGATATGGATTCCGTGGTATTTCATTGTTTTGATCATTTAAAATCAGACGGAGCAGGTCGGAATGGAGTGATATGGATTCCGTGGTATTTCATTGTTTGGATCATTTAAAATAAGATGGAGCAGAGTGGAATGGAGTGGTATAGATTCCGTTCCATTCCATCAGTTACCACCATATTTCTTCTCCTCCGATTTTGGCGGAATGAAGAATTTGCCTTGATCCGTCCTATAATTTCCAAACGATGGAATGATCGAATGGAATATTCATTCCGCTCCTCTCCATTACGCTTCATTCCAATCCGATCCTTTCCATTCCGCTCCATTCATTTTATGATATCCAAAGATAGTCTTAGTGTTAATTCTTTAAATTTTAAGTAATTATATTTGTTATATGCTGTGTTGTTGTATATGTGGTGAGTGTGGAATAACGATTATTGGCAGGAGACTATGCTTTTCTATAACTTACATTAATGAAAAACTTCTCATTTTCTTGTGTTGCAGCTATCGGAAACCATGGCTAAGAGGAATATGATTAAGACCGTTAGTGACCAAGCTATACATATTGATTTGGTTGCAAAAGCTAGAGGTATTACTGCTGCTGAAAATTATTTTGTCAATCTCCCCGAGTCTACAAAAAATCATCTCTGTTATGGTGCTCTTCTTAACTGCTACTGCAAGGAATTGCTGACTGATAAAGCTGAAGGTGTTGTCGAAAAAATGAAGGATCTCGGCTTTCCTTTGAGCTCAATATCGTACAACAGCCTTATGACTCTTTATACTAAAGTAGGTCAACCGGAGAAAATTCCTTCAATCATTCAAGAAATGAAGGCTAGCAATATCATGCCGGATTCTTACACGTATAATATCTGGATGAGAGCTCTTGCTGCTGTTAATGACATTTCTGGTGTTGAAAGGGTTATTGATGAGATGAAGAGAGACGGTCGAGTAACTGGAGATTGGACAACATATAGCAACCTCGCATCTATTTATGTTGATGCTGGCTTGTTTGAGAAGGCCGAAGGGGCGCTTAAGGAATTGGAGAAGAGGAATGCTCACAAAGACCTTTCTGCGTACCAATTTCTTATTACATTGTATGGGCGAATTGGTAAAGTATATGAGGTTTATCGGGTCTGGCGTTCTCTTAGGTTGGCATTCCCTAAAACTGCAAACATAAGCTATTTGAATATGATTCAGGTTTTGGTTAACTTGAAAGATCTCCCAGGAGCTGAAAAATCTTTCCGTGAGTGGGAATCGAGCTGCACTGCTTATGATATTCGAGTTGCAAATGCTCTAATCAGGGCATACACAAAATTAGACATGTTGGAGAAGGCCGAGGAGCTAAAGGAACGTGCTCGGAGGAGGGGGGCCAAACCTAATGCTAAAACATGGGAAATATTTTTGGACTACCATTTACGAAAAGGTGAGTATAAGTTGGCGGTGGATTGTTTATCTGAAGCAATATCAATTGGTAGAGGGAATGGTGAGAAGTGGGTTCCATCATCTGAGACAATTGGTATTATGATGAAGCACTATGAACAAGAGAAGGATGTTGATGGTGCAGAGGAATATATAGAGATCTTGAAGAAATCTGTGGATTCTGTAGGGGTAGAGGTGTTTGAGTCATTGATTAGAACTTATGCAGCTGCTGGTAGGACTAGTTCTGCTATGCAACGACGATTGAAGATGGAGAATGTGAATGTGGACGAAGACACCCAGAAGTTGCTCGAGGCTATCTGTGTGGAGTGATTCATGGTACATTCATCCTCCAAGTTTTCATTGATGTGAATTGAGAGGTTTTGTATTTCTTGTTGGCCATAACATTTGGAACTTCAATTTAACCATTTGAAGTGGTGCATGCTGATAGACCATTAAAGATATCTCATTTTATTGTCGAAATACTTGAGGTGTTTGGTTGCATTACCAAAAGGATCTAAACCAGTAACCTCTTGGCATAAATGTTTTTCTGCGATGACACAATCTGCAAATAAAATCAGCCTGGATTAAATTTGGATAGCTTAATTAGTATTCACATATGATCTGGGTAATTTTTATAAATAGTAATCTTTATATACTTGCAGTATCGTGGTTAGTTTTCTCTCTGTGTACTTACTATTGTGATTAAGTGTTGGTATTTTACTAGGCATAAAATACAATTCAATGGCAGCACCCTGTACTTGAAAATGACTCAAACAAGATATGGCATTACCATGGAAAGAGAAGAAAAAGGGTGGTCTTGAAACTGATCACGAGTGTGAAATGAGGTTTACTATCTTCTACTAATCACTGGGCTGATGCTGTGACAGTACTGAATACTCTATATTAGTAATTGCTCTTCAAAAACATAGGTTACTCAATTTACACGATTTTTTATATGTTTCTACCATTACCAAAAACCTATTAAATGTGTTTAAACTTGTTTTTGACTAGGGGTATTTATTGATTTGAGCAAATTTGAACTAAATCGAATTCAAAGTGAACTATGATATTTGGGTTGACTATTTTATTGGAAGTAAATAATAATTCAAATGCATTTAATAAACTACTGGAAGTTGGTTGGAGGATACATCTTCTCAAATAAGCACTTTTGGAGCAAAATAAGCTGTTTTTTAGGGTGGTAATCGGTTACAGTAAATGGCGTAACCAGTTACATGACAATGTATTTTCTGTGTTTAGCTTATTTGCTTTATGTTTTTGAATCCCAATTGTTGTAGTTTGCTTGTATATACTCTTTGTGGTATAATGTGCAAATTAATGATAATTTCTCCTCTCACCCTCAATTACTCTCTCACTCTAATTCTCTTATTTTCCCACTTTATCTTCTCCACAAGCACACAATCTCCATTAATTCAATTGCATGTTCTAACATTTAGCATTAAGAACTCTGGTTCTGATCCTCAATCCGCTGTGCAAAGATGATTACCGTCTCCAACGATCGAGTCCCCACTAATCTACCAATATTTGATTCAAAAAATTACGATAAATAGTGCAAGCAAATGAAATATTGTTTGGATATTAAGATGTTCTTGAAGTGGTCAACAATGAAGTTACTCCCCTTGCTGCAGAGGAAACAGAGGCACAAAAGGCTGCACACAAGGAAGAGCATAAAAAAGACTACAAAACGCCGATCTTGATCCATTCTTGCGTCGATAGTGACAACTTTGAGAAAGTTGGTGACTGCGATTCGGTAAAGCAAGCATGAAAGATCTTGAAGAAAGTATACGAAGGGGATGATAAAGCAAAGGTGGTGAGATTACAAACTCACAAATGACAATTCAAATTGGTTCAAATGGAGGAGAAGGAGACAATCAACGACTACGTAACACGCATTACATGTTTGGGGAATCAAATTAAATCTTGTGGAGAAACTGTTTATGAGCAAAATGTTGTATCGAAAATCTTGTGTTCTTTGACACCAAGATTTGACAACATCTTAGTAGCGATTGAAGAGTCAAAGGATATTCCAACGTTGAGTAAAGAGGAGATTCAAAGCTCTCTCGAGGCTCATGAAAAAAGGTTGGATGGGAGGAATAACGATAAGGCAAAGGTGGAGATCACTTTGCAAGTTCGTTTCAATGAGAAGAACAAGAATTCAAAAGGAAAATGACCCATGAAGAGTAAAGGGAATTCTCAGAATTTTGGTGGAAGAGAATCACAAAATTCGAAAAATTTGACTTATCAAAGGGGTGAGAGCAGCTGCAACAAACATGGTGGCCAAAGGAACTCTAGAGGTGAAAGGGGAAAGGTTGACAAAAGTAAGGTGCAATGCTATAATTGTCAAAAGTTTGTTCATTTTGCAAGAGATTGTAACGTGAAGAAGAAGGAATCTCAAAGAGATGAAGCCAAAGTTGCAAGACAAGAGGTGGATGATGAGAACACGCTATTAGTGATGATCACATAAGGTGATTGTAGCAGTAGCGAGCTTCTAGACATCAACTGCAGTAGCAGAAAGTTGCTGGACAACAACTGCAGTAGTTATGGAAATGCTGCAGAAACACGTTTGGAAGAAAACATTATGGTGACTGTGCGAGATGAGGTTTAATGCAGTGAGGAGTGGTACTTGGACTGTGGTTGTTCAACACATATGACATGTAGGATGGATTGGTTTGTCAAAATCAATCAAGTCTTGAACAATAAAGTGAAATTCACAGATGACACCATTTTAGCAGTCGACGGGGTCATTGATGTTTTGATCATGAGAAGGGATGATGGTCATTCCTTGATCAAATATGTGATATACATTCTAGGAATTAAATGTAATCTTTTAAGAATTGGCCAACCACTTGAGAAGAATTACATGATTCACATGGAAAACAAGATTTTGCGCGTTTTGGATGCAAACGAGGCTTTGGTCCTTAAAGCGTCTATGAATGCCAATAGGACTTTCAAGATAGTGTTGAAAGTGATGTAACATAAGTGTCTTGCTACAACGGCAAGTCGAGATGAGTGGTTGTGGCACTACCGTCTTGGGCATCTCAATTTTAGAGACCTCGATGCGTTACGAAGGAATGGAATGATAACCACGCTGCCATCGATCAAAATTCCAGTTGAGATTTGTGAAGAGTACATGTAAGGGAAGCAACATAAGAATAAATTCAACAAGGATGCCGATCATATGATCAATCATTACCTTGAGGTGGTTTACTCTGATATGTACGGGTCGATTAAAGTTGATTAATATGGTGGAAATATGTATTTTGTCACTTTTATGATGATTTTAGTAGAAAGATATGGACATACCTAATCAAGAGAAAGGATGAGGTATTGAATGTGTTTAAGAAGTTTAAGTCTACGGTTGAGCGACAAAGCAATTACAAACTCAAAATTCTCAAAATGGACGGTGGAGACGAATATATCTCAAATGATTTTGGGAAATGTTGTGATGAAGAGGGGATTGTGCATGAGATTCTACAATCCTATACACCGCATCAAAATGGTGTTGTTGAGAAGAAAAATCAATCATCATGAACATGGTGAGAAGCATGTTAAAACGTAAAAACTTATCGAAAGAGTAATGGGGAGAAGCCATTTCCACAACTGCCTATTTGTTGAATAGGTGCCCTACAAAGAAGCTTGAGAATGTAACTCCAGAAGAGGCGTGGTCTAGATTTAAACTGAATCTGAGAAATTTAAGAGTTTTCAGTTCGATAGCATATTGACATGTTCCGGGCCAACTCAGAAATAAGTTGGATGATAAAGGTGAGGTGATGTTACTTGTTGGTTATAATTCTAATGGAGGCTATAAGTTGTTGATATTGTAAACAAGAAGATCTTGATCAGTCGGGATGTCGTGGTTGACGAACTGAAGCGCGTCGAGCTGTTTGGAACGATTGTTACAGGTGCTGTAACCGATTACCAGAATGCTGTAACCAGTTATGAGCATAATTTTCTAGATTTTGCAGAAGCTGGAACTGGTTTGACAGGTCCTGTAACCGGTTACCAGAATCCTATAACCAATTACAGGCATGATTTTTCCAATTCTTAGGCTGCTGGAAGTTCAGAACAACATCCTGTCGAAGTCAGAATCGGGGAAAATGTTAGACAACCAACTAGGAAAAGAGGTTTCCCTCAGAGACTCTAAGACTGTGAAGTATTCTAGGATAACGAGATTAATAATGATGGTGATTTCGTTCACTTTGTGCTTATGGCCGAATCTGAGCCCATTAACACGGAAGATGCATTAAGTGATTCAAAGTGGGTGTGTGTAATGAAAGAAGAGATAAAATCGATTGAGAAAAACAGTACTTGGGAGTTGGTCGATTTACCGAAAGGTAAGAAGCTAATTTATATGAGATGGGTCTATAAAGTGAAGGCAAATCCCAAATGTGAGATAATCAAGCATAAGGCTCAATTAATTGCGAATGGATTTTTGCAAAGAGAAGATATAGACTTTGATGAGGTGTTTTCACCAGTTGCTAGACTTGAAACCATACAAATGGTTATTGATATTGCAAATAACAATAATCGGTCAATCTATCAAATGGATGTAAAATCCATTTTTTTGAACATTTCACTTGAAGAAGAGGTGTATGTATAACAACCTCCTGGTTTTGTTGTGAAGAATCAAGAGGATAGATTCTACAAGTTGAGAAAAAGATTATATGGTTTGAAGCAAGTTTCGAGAGCTTGGAACAAACGGATAAATGGTTTTCTAATTGATGTTGGCTTCAAGAAATGTGTGTCCGAGCAAGGAGTTTATGTGAAGTCAGATGCAATTGAAGGTGTGATCATACTTTGTCTATATGTGGATGATTTATTGATCACATGCAGTAATGAGACGAGTATTTCTAAGTTCAAAAGTGACCTTATGAAAGAATTCAAGATGAGTGACCTTTGGAATATGACATACTTCCTTGGCATAGAGTTCCATAAGTAAAAAATGGGACTGCTCATGCATCAAAGGAGACATGCTCTTGAAATCTTGAAAAGGTATGATATGGAGCATTGTAATTATGCCATAACACCAACTAAAGCAAGGATGCAACTGTCCAAAATTAAGGATAAACAGGATGGGGAACCTACTCAATATAGGAGATTGATTGGATCGTTACATTACTTGTGCAATATACGGCCAGATTTAGCGTTTAGTTTCAGTATTGCCAGTAGATTCATGGAGAGACCGAAGGTGTCTCACTTGGAAGCAGTCAAAAGAATACTAAGATACATCAAAGGGTCTACTGGCTGCAGAATTCTCTACCCAACAACTGATATAGGCAGAAAATGTAATTTTCCCAGTTTTATCGGTTCCAATTAGTGCGGAGATAAAGATGATCGAAAGTCTACAGCTGATTACATCTTTATGTTTGGAGGAACACCAATCTCTTGGTGTTCTAAAAAGGAACTGGTGTTTGTACTTTCATCTTGTGAGATCGAGTATATTGTGTGTGCCAAGCCGTGTGGCTGATGAATTTACTGTAGGAGCTGGGCAACAATGAGGGTGAGACTATCACACTCTTGATTGATAATGTTTTAGCTATTAATCTTGCTAAGAACCCAATTGCACATAAGAGGAGCAAGCATATTGAAATGAGGTTTCACTACTTAAGAGATCTGGTGAGTAAAGGTAACCTGGGATTGGGATATTGTAGAAGTGAATATCAAGTTGTTGATTTGTTGACAAAGGGAGTCACAAATAATGTGTTTAAGAGATTGAAGATGAACATGGACATGGAGAATCTAGAGCATTTGAGTTAAGATGGTGTATTGGAAGCAAATAATAACTCAAATGCATTTAATAAGCTACTGGAAGTTGGTTGCAGGTTACAACTTCTCAAATAAGCATCTTTGGAGGTAAAATAGGATATTTTCCAGGGTGGTAACCTGTTACAGCAAATGGCGTAACCGGTTACATGACAATGTATTTTCTATTTTTTAGCTATGGTAATTGGTTACAGCGTTTGGCGTAACCAATTACCTATCTGAGTTTTTGAGTTTTCAGCTTATTTGCTTTATGTTTTTGGATCCCAATTGTTGTAACTTGCTTGTATATATACTTTTGGTGGTATAATATGCAAATTAATGATAATTTCTCATCTCTCTCTCTCTCTCTCTCTCTCTCTCTCTCTCTCTCTCTCATTTTCCCATTTTATCTTCTCCACAAACACAAAACCTCAATTATTCAATTGAATGTTCTAACATATTTTTTTAGTTTGAGCAAAAACCAAACCAAACCAATGAAACTCGATGTTAATTGGTTCAAACAACAAATTTTTAAAATTTTAGTCGCGAGTCCTTCTACTTGAATCAACCATAACTAATTTGTATAATTCATATTATCATTATCATGAAAATTAATATAAGGTATTCAATTTCAAGAAGAAAAAATATAATGTCATCAGTGACATTCAAAACCTATATGTAGAAATGAAAAAATTTGGGATTTTATATTATTATGGAAAATTAGTTGATGTAAATTAGTTATTTAAAAATAATGATTTTTGCACATTTATTTTTAATGTATCCGATCAATCCAACCGATATCAATTCAGTGTTTTTTGGTTTGCTTCGGTTTGAGTTTTATCGCAAAAAAGTAAAAATGTAATCCAAAAGTAAAAATGTAATCCAAACTAATTCATATATTTTTGCTCGGTTTGAGCGTCAGATTCTCACTACTACGGAAAACCCGTTTAACAATGGTTGAAAAACAAATATAATCACCCGGGTCCAGGCGTTGTTGTGTAGAGTGTGGTTGTATATGCAACACTTACAATCACAGGTCTAGGAACGTTGAGGTAAAATGTCTATTACAATGGTTGACGTAAACAACCGTTGTAATAATTATAGTGGCATGGGTACGATACCTAACTACAACCAAATTAAAGCGCATAAAAATAGCATTTCACCACAGTTAAACGTTCCAACCGCGATGGTATATGTAAGAGTTTATTATAAAATATGAGATTGCTTGTTTTTTCCCTGCCCCTCATTAATCATATACAATCATTCAAATAGATTTTTGAGACAATAGTCAGAAAAATTAAGTTATTATTAAAAAACAACTTAAAAGATCTAATATTTTTCAAATTGCAAGCATCCTGGAAATCATGATTTTCTCTTTTAGCCTATAGGATTTGATTCAATCCCAAATTCTTCCAAGTAATATTGATAAATGGATGTCAGTCCGAGTCTTTCACATGAAATTTGATTTTCTCTTCTTTTCTACTTTATTTTTCAAATATCAAGTTTTGTATGAAAGATCCAGACTGACACCCATTTTATCAATATTGTTTTGAAGAATTTGTGACATTGAATGAAATTTATACGCTAAAAAGGGAATTATAATTTACAAGATGCATGCAATTCGAAAAACATTGGATTGTCTAAGTTGATTTTCAAGAATAACTTAATATTTTAAATTATTATTTTAAAAATATTTTTAAATGAATGCAAGTTCAATGAGGGGTTAGTGAAACAAGCAATCACATATGATATAACAAACTCACTAACAACATTTATCAACAAAAATATCCAATTAATTTACATAGATTGGGAGAATTGAACAACTAACTATTCTTTGAAGCTTTAAGTGATAAGTAAAGAATCATAATCACTTGCTAGCTGCACATGAAAAATCATTTATCAACTCATACTATACGCTTGCTACCACCATCATAATCACCATATGAGGTTCATCTAGTTTGTAAAGCCATGAAAAAATTATAAGGTGGATGTAGTTATCACAATAGCTTCATACTTCTTATGTTTCTTTTCATAGCTTCTAAAAGTAGATGAAGTTTGTTGCTGTTGTTGTTTCTTCATTCACTTTTCTCGAGTCCTACAAACACCATGAAAATTATCAACATGTGAAATCACAAACTTATTTATCAACAACACAACATGCAACAACAATATAGAATAACATACAACAATAAAAAAGCCATAAACTATCTAACAAGAACATATTCATAGGAAAACCAAGTGAAACATAGCAACAAATACACGAAAATGAGAGAATAAGAAAAAAGAAGAATACCTTTATGTAAGAAGAACAAGATTGACGACTATAATGTAGAATAGGGATTCTAATGATGAAGAAGAGAAAAAATGAGTTCTAGGATTTTGCTGTGATAGATACGATGCTACTGTGAAAGAGTGAGAGTTAATTCGTCTATATATAAATATACTCACAACATTTGAAATTTCCACCGTGGTCGTAATCCTTTATTTTATATATAAAAATAAACAAAATAGAAAAGATGTGCCTTAATGTTAAATGAATAATATATTTGAGGGCACTGAGTTTCGAATCCAAGAAAACTTGAATTCTATAACTACGATTATGGCTGCAACCGTTAGTATATGTTAACAATTTTTAATAAAAAATATAATAAAATATTAGCACCGTAGATTTAGAGATGTCACCATAATGTTAAGAAAACTGTCATGAATTAGATATTATTATTTGCGTGTATTATTTGCGTGTTTTGTAGTAACCAAACCAGCTCTGAACACCCCTATTTATGACAATAACATATTTGATGAGTTTTATGAAAATTGTTGCTTTATGAATAACAAGTTGATATGGAAAGCAATACTAAGAGTGCAACTTAAAAGATGACTTGAATCATCTCTCAGGAATTGAAAATGATTCAAGTATTCATGTTTGTTGACGACTAGACTCGTGGTGGATTTCTCCATTGACCTCTGTCAACTTTCAGACTAATTTCTAACTTTTGCAATCTCAAAACTTCATTCATATTTCTTCATCATTTAATGTTTTAAGAGATACTTCAATAATTTTAAAAAATCCAACCTTTCATACTTAACGGTAAAAAAATTCATATATGATGGAACAAATTAGGGTATTGTTTGTTTTTTTTTTTTTTTTTATAATGATTCTTATAATATTATATAATTTTGTATAAAAAAATTTACAAGAATTATTTTTATAAAAGCTTCAAATAGAATGTTTGTTCTTAAAATGTTATTTTAAATATTTCATCATTTTATTAAAAACAATTTTTGGGTATCAAAATTTTGAAAAAACTATTTAATTTTGAAGCTATTTCAAATAGCTTTTCATGAAAATCATTTTTAAAATATAATTATTTAAAAATATTACAATTTCGATTGTGTTTTAATCTTCAATAATATATATTAATTTTATAAGATGTTAAAATTAGTTTTTTAATTTAAAAAAATAAATATAAAAAATTGTAATATTTTGAAAAACAATTTTATAAAATTCGTTTTTGAAAATACAAAAAAGAATTCATTTTTTTTAAAAACTAAAATAAACAAGCTTTTAATTTTGAAAATCATAACCAATTTTTCATCTAATTTCTGAGTTCAAAAACCATCTATCTAAACCACGAAATCAGATTAATCGTTTGACTATGTAGATCAGAATTGATTGACTAAATCTTAAAAAAAAAACTCCGGTGACTATCAAAAACCTTTTTTTGAAATCTTTAATAAGATTAAGTGATCAATTGAGTGAACCGAATGGACACTAACACAATGATGTACCGAGAGACATCCAATGATTATTTTAATATTTAGAAGAATTTCTTACAATTCTATGAATGCAAAAGAAACTATGTAATAGAAATAAACATAGCACACAGTTTCTTACATTATAAAGTAATCAAACAATTCTTTATCACTTACATTCAAATGAAAAAAAAAAACATGACTAAAACTATCAAGTTTGTTTATATTATGATCCTATTTCTTTCTCCATTTCTCGTTGCAATCGAATTTCCTCGTAAGTCTTTTATCATCCTTTTCAAATAAACAACTCTGTACCTTATTAACATTTTTTTTATTGTTTTGCATAATAGCATTTCATTATCCATGTAAGTTTGACTTTAATTGTCTGTGGATCGACTGTGTTCCTGGAAAAGTTGGGATGTGCCATTTTGGAACATGTTGCTGCGATGACAGTTAAGTCGAAAAATAATTATTTGTTAATCTTGTTATTTTTTTGGAACATGCTGCCTATATTTTTATTTTAAAATCATAAATATATATTTGTTCTACCTTTCAACTATTTTTGTCTCATCTCTTTTTTGTGTGTTCTCTTCCTTGCATGTGTATGCAGGGAAACCTTCAACATGGTGATTAAAGTCAATTGATGGAGCTTCACATGTGAGAGAGGATCTTTTGTTATTTTAGTATATTATGTTTTTTCTTCTTCTATTAATTAGTATATAAGGTTATTTTAAGTTTTTAATAGTGTGTGACATTGAAGTATAGTTAAGATCTTAAATTTTGAGAATTCCTAGTATTGATGTCTAGTTCAATATAATGATTTGAACAATTTATATAAGCATGATGCATATTCCTACAAAACCACATAAGAAAAGAATATCATCACCTAACATGATTAACTTGCATGATATGATATGCTTCATTATTTAACACGCTTCTGGTTAAAACATGGGTTCAACATTTTATCAATACGAATGTTGTTAGTATACAAGGCCATAATCTCTGATTAGTTTATGAATTATAGACCAAGTACCACGATTTCATTTTTGATTTACTTATGTTCTTCAAGGAAGAACGTCATCTGATACTCAATTTCTACTTGTCTTTTGAGAATTGAATTATAGATTTTTTTATATTTAAAGATAGCCTTATGTGCATGAAGTTCTTTGGAGGAATGAAAGACGTTGCTATGTTGTTCATCTTAGCCGGTAAGAGTGAGTAATAAGGAAGGTCAGTCTTGGGACATGGCAACCAGACCTATCATCTAGAGCCTCAAAAAAACATATGCCTCAAAATTATTTTTGTTAGTCACTGTAGTAGTAATGAAATTTGTTTTTAACTTAAATGTCAATGGTTTGACTCGTGATACCTACACTTTTATTATTTAGATGTATTATTTTATAAAAAATACGGTCCTAATAATAAGTCGTTTAAATGAAGATCTATATTGATAAAAATACTTGATGAAAAAACATTCCTTCAACTTGTGTTTGATTTTATGGGGAAGAAAATTAGTTTTAAATTAATTGATTATTAAAATTGAATTTAATTAAAAGTAAATTAAAGATAAAGTGATTTATTTTAAAATAATTTATGTACAAATGAGTCGAATATTAAATTTTAGTGTAAAATTCATATTTAAATTAAAAAATTACAAATTTTATTTTTAATTAGAATTAATTTTAGAAAGCATAACCTGTTTGTTTTATTCAGAAGATATAACCATGTCAAAATCAATTTTATACCTGCAAAATCAATTTTGAGAACTCTAAATCCAAGAGTTTTATCCATGTATTTTATGTTGGAATTTGAGAGCTTCTACATGTGTATTTTATGTTCACTATAAAATAAGTTGAGTTTTGCCACGTGAAAGCCATGCCTCTAACACCCAAATCACGTCACTACCAACATTTTATCACCTTAAAAAACACGTCGCTATATAGCGCGTGACAATCTTGTTGCGGCGTGAAAAACATGTCACTAAGTTGTCACGTGAAATTCACGCCGCAACATACTGTATAGGATAAAAGCAATTCAGAGCAGAGCAGAGCAGAGCAGTGAGTCAGAGCAGGTTTACAATTTTTGTTACGTTAGCTTTAGCGACGTGTTTTTCACGTCACTAATTAGTGACATGAAAAACACGCCGCAACTTGTTTTATTTAAAAAAAAAATATTTTCTGTTTTAAATATATTAATTATGTTTTAATAATTAATATTATTTTTTATTTTATTAAATTTATAAATTAAATATTATAATTTAATTATTAAATACAATATTATTAATCAAATTATCAAAAACAAAACTAAATATATCTAAATGTATAAATAAATATACTTAATATTATAAATTTAATAAACTAAAATTTAAATTTATAATATTTTTAAATATACCATATCATTATAAATTTATATTACACAAATAAAAAATTCAATACAAAATAAAAATAAAACTAAGCAGAATCGTCGTCGGAAATGTCGGGAAGAAAGTCATCATTATTTTGGTGGTTATTATTTTGGCCACCACTGTTGGGATTTCTACCAAATGCTTGCATAAATTATCGCATTTGCTCCTCCATATCAGCTTGCCTCTTCGCCATTGCCTCAATTTGTCTATTATGTTCACCCCTCATTGCCTCCATTTGGGCATCCATTTGGGCATCCATTTGGGCCTTCAATGCCGCCTCACGATCTTCGGACTCGCGTCTAGTCAATTGTCTTACCAGTTCTAACTGATCCGGTGTCAAATTTGTTTGACGTGACCCTCCTTCACCGTCTGCAGCTCTCTGATACAGATTTCTATCCCCACTCCTCAAGGTGCCCGCCAAATTTCCACCACCAAAAAAACACCCGTTAGGCCCCTTTCCCCCAACAACTTGACTCCAAATATAGAAATCCACATCTGGGTGAACCGGTTTTTCTAGAGGAGGCGTATACTAAGGATTATGGGTCAGAAATTCTACAAGCAACGCCTGATAATCCTCCTACACATACAATAAAAAAATCAAGTTTAATGTATAAGTAACATTAATGAAATAAAAAAAATAATAAAAAATAAATAGCCACGTGATTGTAACGCCACAACTTATCAGTTGCCACTCAATTTTCACGCCACAACATGTCATTTGCTACATGAAAATCACGTCACAAAATTGCTTAAAAAAATATAAACATAAATTTACTTACCAGGGCTTTTTTTGTGCGCTCGTCAGTAAATCCTCCCGATTTCTTTGTCCGAGTCTCCTTAACCAGCTCCGTCATCAATGGTTGTCTCTCCAAACGCTTAGCCTAAATATAAAAATTAACTTAAATTAATAATATGTTATAAATCCAAATATGACCTTAAAAAGTGGTAATAATTACCATGCGTCGAGCATGCTCAGCAGTACTAATACTTCCAACAGCATTAATGCAACCCTCTTTTTCAGATGCCCTCATCTTCTTTGCAGTTTCAGATTTAGCCTTAAATTCATCTGATTCCCAATACTTAAGAAGTTGTTCAAAAACTTCTTTGCCTATCCATTTGGGACGAATGCCCAAAAGATGCCAATTCTCTCTAACACGTCGTAGCATGTCAGAAAGTCGTCTTGAACTCCTCCCAAAATAATTTTTTTTTACTTTGTTATGGTTCAGGGGATCCCAAACACATTTCGCCTGCAATATTGTATGACATTAAAATAAATAGTTAGATAAATTATAACAATAATGAAAAGGTCATTTAAATAAAAATAACTTAAGAAATAAATTAATTATACCTGAAATTCTTGAACCATTCTTCTTTATCGGAAACTTCTCTAAAACTCTTCAAAAATGTTGTATAATTCTGCTGAATTATATAATTGATAACCTTAGCAGCAGTCCGACTCGGCCCGAAACTAAAACAACAATAATTGAATTAGCATAATTAATTATATAAAGTTATATTAAAAATGGAAATGTGTACTTATAAATAAAAATTAATAAATAAGAAACTTACGAGTTCCCTTCAGGCCATATCCAAAATCTCCCATTAATGGTATGAATCTCACTAGGATCATCATCCCCTCGAAGATCTCTCCCATCTATCTGATCATCATCCCCACCAAGATCGTCATCGTCCGACTCTGTGTGGGATGTGGGGGTGCGACCAGACTGTGGCTCGTGAAGAGGTGGATCCTCCAGGCTACTGGACGGATGGGGCATCTGGGTAGGAAGTGGGGTGCTGGATCCTCCAGGCTGCTGCACGAATGAGGGAATCTGTGTGGGAAATGGAAAACTATGCTGGAAGGATGAGGGCACCTGTGTCTGCTGGAAGGATGGCACCTGTGTCTGCTGGAAGGATGAGGGCACCTGTGTCTGCTGGAAGGATGAGGGCACCTGTGTCTGCTGGAATGGTAAACCAGGTGGGGCCCCAGATGGACTAATAAAACATGTACTCCCAGATGGGAACTGAAGAGGACTATGAGATGATAGTAATGGAGTAAATGGCATAGTACTGTCCATGGACATATGATGAACCTGACTCTGCGGGGGAGGACACGTGGCTGAGTGAGGTGACTGGCATACTACTACCCTTGGACGCCTAGGCTTCCTACCACTATCACTAGGACCTTTACCCTTATTATCTTTGGGTGGAATTTTTACCTAATTAAAGAAAATACAAGTTAACATATACATATTCTCATGAATACATATTCATTAAATCATTCAATAAATGGTTCTTTGAGTAAAATTACAAGACACAATTCTCATGAATACATATTCATTAAATCATTCAATAAATGGTTCGTTAAGTAAAATTACAAGACACAATTCTCATGAATATAGGTTCACTATTCTGAATCGTCATGCTCGTCATCCATTTCATCATCGTCATCTGATGTGATACTATCCTCAGATCCAGAATCTTCATGATCTTCATGATCTTCATCCTCATCAACTTGATTCCCCTCAACCATTGTATCAGACAAACTTGTAGTGTGTTCATCTGGAATCACATCATTAACTTCAACTTCATCCACTTGGTAAGCAACATCCTCCACTAGATCGTCAGTTTCAATATAACCCAATGGTTTTGTTTTTATTACAACACAACACTGACGTTTATGTGGCACAAATGAAGGATAAGGAACATAATAAACTTGCCTAACAATATTTGACATTATGAAAGGGTCGTACTCTTTGTACCTCCGGTCCATTTGAATCTCAACAGTACCACATGTCTTATCTATTTTTGTGCCTCTAGTTGGATCATACCATTCACAATAAAATAAGACAACTTTATTTTGAGTCCAAGTAATTGTATACTAACTCGTAGATATGTTTAACAAAACCATAGAAGTCATCTTCACCACCATCTGTAACTCCTTTCACAAATACGCCACTGTTTATGGTTTTTTTCCCTTCAGTCCATTCATGAGTGTGAAATTTATATCCGTTCACGAAGTATGTGTGCCATTTGTTTGCACTTTGACGAGGGCCATTAGACAAGTTTCTCAAATGGAGTATTTCTGGAGTCGGTGCAATAACCCTATACAATTTCTCCTTGAACCATGTTGGAAATTGGGCATGAATGACACCAGATGTTGATTGTACACCGGTACTTTCAAAGTAGGCGTTGTTAAATTCTCTAAAAAGAAACACACTATAAGTTTCAAGGTAATCAATTTTATATATTCACACTGTAAATAAAATTAAGAAGTTGGATTATACTTACTCAAGATATGGTTTAACTTCAATGCAGTTGATCAAGACATGAACATGTGCAGATTGCATTTCTTGTTGGGTCAACCAATGCTCACCCTTCTTTCCAGAGGGACGACCTGGAAGCCCGAAGACTGATAAGGTGTACTGACTTCTTTCGATAACATTTACAGGATTCCTTACGATTCTTGGAGTTAACATCAAGTGCTTGAAATAGTGACTGCAAAAATGTGAAGTTTCTCGATGCAAGTAATGTGCACATATTGATCCTTCTACTCTAGCTTTATTTTTCACTGATTGCTTTGAATCACCCATGAACCTTTCAAATGGGTACATCCACCTATATTGAACAGGTCCTCCTAGATAAGCCTCATATGCAAGATGCACAGGTATATGTTCCATGGAGTCAAAAAAACCAGGAGGAAATACTTGTTCCAACTTACAGAGAATGACTGGAATATTTTGGTCCAACTTAATGATGTCATCCACTCTTAAAGCGGAAGCACAAATATCTCTAAAAAATTGACTAATTTCAGTGAGTGGATTAAGCACATTTTTGGGTAGATAACCGAATGCAATTGGTAGCAATTGTTCCATAAAAACATGGCAATCATGACTTTTCATACCATGCAACTTCCCAGTGTTAGCATCACCACACCTTGCTAAATTTGAAGAATACCCGTCGGGCATTCTCAAACCTTTTAGCCATCCACAAACCGCTTTAGCTTCTTGGGGGGTCAGACTGAAACAAGCTTTGGGTTTAAATAATTTTCCATTTAGTTGAGGCTTCAATTCCAACTCTTTACGATTACACCAAATTTCCATGTCTTGTCTAGCCTTCACATTATCTTTTGTTCCGTCTTTAACATCCATCACTGTGTTAAATACGTTATCAAAAAAATTCTTCTCAATATGCATAACATCAAGATTATGGCGCAACAAATTATCTTTCCAATACGGGAGGTCCCAAAATATACTTCTTTTTGTCCAATTATGTGTGACCCCATATCCTTCAATTCTACATGCTTTGCCAGTATCTGTAAACTTTGGAAGTTCACAAACTTGGTTCCATATAACAACTGGTGCCAGTCGAGGCGGAGGCAGATCTGTTACCCGTTCGTCCTTTTTGAAATTTGTCTTGTTTTTTCTAAAGGGATGATTTGATGGTAGGAATCTGCGGTGACAGTCAAACCACGAGCTTTTCCCCCCTTTTTCCAATGTAAACGCCTTAGTGCATTCCATGCAATACGGACAACCCATTCTACCATGCGTACCCCAACCAGACAACATGCCATATGCTGGAAAGTCGTTAATGGTCCACATCAAGGCAGCTCACATAGAAAAGTTTTGTTTACGGGATATATCATAAGTCCATTCTCCATTATTCCACAACCTCTTCAAATCATCAATTAAAGGTTGTAAGTACACATCAATTCCGGTTTTTGGACTCGACGGTCCTGGAATGACGCACGTAAAAAACATGTATGGTTTTGTCATGCACATCTCAGGAGGGAGATTGTAAGGGGTTACTATTGTACCCCAAAATTTTCCCTCCCATATTCTTCAAAGTTTTGACAAGCATCATCTCAATTTGCTCAAGTCTACTCGAGGGTTGCACAGTCAAACCATCCTCCTAAGCCAGTCAAAATTAGGGTTTTGGTTCCTGCAAGGAAGTTGAGGTTTTCAAGGGCTCAATCAAGTCCCATATGCTCATATACATTGTCAAGCACCTACATGTCAAGTTTCAAGGCTCACAAGGTCAAGTTGCACAGTCAAAAACCCTAATTGCTTCACAATCAACTGCAGGGGCAAAATGGTCATTTGGCAGTCAAAAGTCAAAATTTTTGGTCAACATCTTATTTTGAAGTCACAATCATCATTTGATCAAGTCTTGATCATGATTTCACAAGAATGGCTCAAAAATCATCAAGATGCAAAAGTTTCTATTTTTGGACAATTGAAAAGTCAACTGTAACTTGACCAAGGCATAACTTTTTCATGGTTCATCAGAAAAATCCCATCCAATGCTCATTTTGAAGGGGAGGACATTTCCTACAACTCATATTCACATTCCAAATCCAAGAAATTCTCTCACAAAAAGTTATCAATTTCAACATTATAGGTCATTTTCAAAAGTCAACAAAAAGGCATTTTAAGTCAAAGACCATAACTTGAGATTGGTAAATCAAAATGACATGGGATCAAAGGCATTGGTTAGAGGACTTCAAGACCTTTCCAAAATGTCCAAGAACATGTTCATATGATCAAAATTGAGCAAGATATGCATTGGAGAAGTTGGGAAATTTTTGTGAAATGGCCAAAGTCAACTATCCTTGAAACTTCATTTTTTGACAAAAAGGGCCCACTTTTTCCACTTGATTCAGCTTTTCCATACCTCCCACGTGTCCCATGATTTATTTCAAGATTAAAAATTAATTTTTCTATTTTTATTTAATTTTATTTGATTTAATTCATTTTATATCTTTAAAATTCAAATAAAAATCAAAAAAATTAATTAAGGGGTATCTTGTGGTTTGAATAGCTTTGATACACCATAATCCATATACCAAATTCGTGCAAGACCTATTTCAAGCATGAAATTCAAATTTTGGACAAAAATGGCAAATGCTTTAATGGTGATAAAGAGGAAATCTCAAACTTCATTGCAAGGCTTAAAGGTCCATTATATTGATTGATTCTCATTGCTAGACATATATGCAATTGGTCCATACCATTGAGACGACCTAGAAAACTCAGAAACGGCCAAACAAATTTCAAAAATTCCAAGGAAAAGTGTGAAACTGAAATCCATATTCCAGCGTGATTCAAACCTGTCTTTTGATCCAAACACATTCCAAGCATTGCCAGGAACCTTTTGCAAGCACAAACAAGCCCTCACACTCAAGAACTCGTGCTACACAGTCACACGGTTCATCACTTTTTTTTTACAATCTCAATTCATTTTGCACGCATCCTTAACATATTTTGAATATTGCTTTGTCTTTCTAACATTGTACTGAAGCTTTTGACATGTTTTAATTTGAAAATGGTGCCTTAAATTGAAAACCACCATGGATGGATGCTAGGGTTCCAAAGCTTTCAATTTGGGGTTTTTCTTATACTGCAAAATTGAACCTCCAAACATGCACGGTTGAAATCAGCGTGACAAGACGGATCTAAAACACACCTCGCGCCCAATTTATATTTCACGAGCGTCTAATCGCTATTTTTTACATGCTTGCATTTTGTGGGGGTTTAAAACCCCCGCTATGTGTTTTATGTTTTACAGGAAAGGTTGAAGACGAAGGTCGTGGCAGCATGGGATTGGCCAGTTCAAATAAACGCGCGGATTTTTTGATTTCCAGAATAACGTTTGTTTTTCACATTTAATTTTCTTTGTTTACTGTGTGTACAAACTAACACGCTTGGTGTAGTGGTTGGCCAGGTGCCTTGCAAGCGTTGGGACCTGGGTTCGAATCCCAGGTCCCCCATCATTTCCATAACATTTTGTTTCATGTAATTGTATGCAGCACTCATCAAATATTCCACCATAGACTCACACATCCAACGTGCTATGTGTCCTCAGACAGCCATCCAAAGGCCAGGAGAGGGAGGAATACCATGTTCCAAGTCAAACGCGCTCTGGACAATCAAGGAAAGTCAAACGTGGCTTCTTAATGGGCCAGAATTCAACAATACACCTCCTATTTGGCCCAACCCCCCCCCCCCCCCCCTGCTTGGGTTTGCAATTTTTCTTTTTTTTATATTTTATTTGTCCTATTTTATTTTTCCCTTTTATTAACTATTAATTTAATTAATATTTTCATAAAAAAATCCAAAAAAGAACTAACAATATTACTATTATTAATTTCATTTTATTTTTGTAAATAAAATATTAACAAATAAATAGTTTAATTAGGTCAACTTTAATTTCTTTTTCTTTACAATTAAAATAATTTAGAATTAGGTTAACTTAGAATTTTAATTCTTTTAATTTATTTCATAAAAACATAAAAAACACAAAAAATATTTTCTTTTAATAAATTAATTAATTAGTTTAATTATTAGTTATTAATTTCATTTAATCACAAAAAAAAGACAAAAAATTCAATTTCTTTTCTTAAAAGGGTCAAAACCCTTAGGACATTCCAATTTAATTTTTATTCGCGCGCATTTATTTTATTTTGATTATTATGTAATTGTCTCCAGATATGTAATAGTTAAATAGGAATTTTACCGCTTTATTTAATTTCTCGCATTTATTTACCAAAACGGGTTTTTGTTTTTGGCGATGTATAGACTCGCGCCTTGTAATAGTTAGAATTTACATTTCTGCAATTTACTTTCCGCACCCCTAACTGTTAAATGCATGAAAGAATGTATGTAAATAAAATTAATCCGTAGCTCACAAATAACATGTACAAAAACATTAACTGAAAAAACAACACACAAAGCACATGCCACTTCTAGGGTACGCTTCACTCGTTGCCTCGAAACGTGGTCATCAAGTATAGGACGTCTTAGAGGTCACCCTCTGTCTAAAGATCCAGTTGCCTCGAAATGGTTGCCTCGGATAAAAGGATCTAGGACGTTAGAGTTACTTCTAAGGTGTCCTACCGTTGCTTCGGTGACCACACAGTCCCGATAATCGAATTGACCCGAACACCTCCAACGACGGTGCTACCTACATCTCAATGGTGGGATAGCACTATCTAAAGGACTCTTACACAGCCTAATTCCTTAGAGTAGGTAGATCTCATGGGTACTTGCTCTTTTCAAAACAAACAAAATAACTTTTCACACCTCACACTTTCAAAAGGTTTTCAAACAAATTTTTCATACACTCTTGAGGACTGATACAAGAGTTACTTAGAAATTTTTCAAACGAAACTTTTTTTTCAAAACCCACTCACACTTGAAAAGCAAACATCTTTTTGAAAACATAAGAGCAAGTACCTAAGAGCCCGTGGATAACCACAGATAGAAAGGGTGCTAACACCTTCCCTTTCTATAAATCCACCTCCCGAACCGAGAAACATTCTCGAATAAGGAATTTTGCTGTGCTTTTGTCCTTTCCATGTTGGAGAATATAAAAGACGGTGGCGACTCTTGCTTCCGCGACATTTCGCGAAACCAGCTAAAAAACAATCAGTTCTATTTCCACCGATCACAGAACTGACAACTCTGCTGGGGACATTAATAAGTGAGGTGTACCTTAGGATTAGATCATACTTATGTTTTCAATTGCTTTGCTTTGATTGCTTTATATTTGTGGGTTTTGCATCGGAGTTTCATAGATCCTAACCCGAATTTGGGGATACCCTTTTAGGTAGCATAAGCTGTGAGGGACCTGTCCGGCATAGACCGACACGGGTGAAGCAGTGGCTACGTTGGTGTGGCACCTTGGTCTGTACCGATATCCCTTGTGTTGCAACAAGGAGAATATGGGTCTTCTGAGGAGTCATTAAGCACCAACCGACCTTAGAACCCTAAATAGACCCGACTTGGCCATAGAACAGTAGCAGTATGCTACACCCATTGAGGCTAAACTCTCGCGATGGTTCTGGCTGCAAGAAAAGATTGCGACGCTAGAGTTATGACTGATTGAGGGTAGTCAGTGATATTGGGATCCTCTAGAACCCGGTTACTTTTGATAGGACAGGTCTTAACCAACGAAACTGAAAGAGGGTAGTACCTGAACTTCATGCTGGCCTAAACTCTAAGGGCTATTTTGTGTGGCTTGTGTGCTTTCAAACTTGATTACTTGCACACTTGTTATCTAACAACACTAGTTCCTTACTGGTTTTGTTTACAGTCCTTAATTGGGACTCATTACAGGGCCTACTTACATCACTCCATGCATAGCATAACATCATACCATTGCATACATCCTACATAAGGACTAATCCATTTCAAGGATCTCAAGGGTTTGTGATACAGGTCATGATGAACCAACTGTCTAGCAAGGGGCAAAGTGGATTTATTTTCCCCTAGCTAAGGTTGATAACTTGAGTCAGGGGCTATGACCCACTCGATATGGTGAGCCTTGACTCTTGAAGAAGAACTCTCAACAGCATGAAGTTCCTTCAATCAAGCTACAAATCCAAATGTTGACAATTTTCATGTTTACCCCGCGAGATCCTTGAAAACATCGCATGCATACATACATATCATTGCATTACATGTACTCTTTTTCACAGGTTGCTTAATCTTCTTCGCTGTTTATTTCAGCAGTCATCATGAATCCTGAATCATCCAATGAACAAGCTATCAAGGCCCTCCAGGCCCAGAACGCCCAGTTCTAGGAGCTGGTCATGAGCTTAGCCCAAGGACAACAGGAATTGAAGACTCTACTTTTGAAGAAGAAGAAGAAGAGGACTGTTTTGTTCAACCCTAGACACAGATCTGGGAATACACTGCAGAATGAGGCTGAGCTGACCACCCCATCTGCTGGGAAAGACAACCCACAAGGGAGAGAGGTTCCTAGTCTCGTGGTCTCCGACAGCGAGACAGATTTCAATGATGAACAGTACCCTCCTGCTGAGGACAGGTACAAACAACTGGAGGACCGGTTAAATGCTATGGAGATTCAACGCGTGCCTGGGTTGGACTTTGGGGACCTAGGTTTATCTTCTGGGGTGGTGATCCCTCACAAGTTCAAGGCGCCTGCCTTTGCGAAATACGATGGGGCTTCCTGCCCTAAGATGCACCTCCGTTCTTATGTAAGGAAGATCCAGCCTTACACGGCAGACAAGAACTTATGGATCCATTTCTTCCAGGAGAGTCTTTCAGGGACTTATCTCGAATGGTTCTATCAGCTGGATGGAACCAACATTCGTAACTGGGAGGACTTGGCTACTGCTTTTTATAAGCAGTATCAGTACAATTCTGACCTCGCTCCTACGCGTACCCAACTCCAGGGTATGTCGCTAGGATCGGGTGAAGGTTTTAAGGAGTACGCGCAAAGGTGGAGAGATCTGGCTGGAAGGGTGCAGCCGCCTTTGACTGACCGTGAGCTCGTCGACATGTTCTTGGGGACCCTGTCTGGTCCTTTCTTCAACCATTTGATTGGGAATTCTTCTGCTGGGTTTACAGATTTGATCTTGACCGGGGAGAGGATTGAAGCTGGTATCAAGGCTGGAAAGATTCAAGAAGCTGCACCTGCTGATGCTCATAAAAAGCCTTACATTGGGAAGAAGGAGTCTAATGCTGTGCATAGTAAAAAGAGTCGCCATGATCAACATGTAGGGGCAACCCAGATCTCTAATCCTAGGCCTGCTCAACAAGGACAGGGGAAGCAACGTAAGGAGGTCGCACCCAAGAGACAGTTCACTAAGATTAACATGTCACTGGATCAAGCGCTACAACAAATGTTGAAGGCAGGACTGATTACCTTAAGAGCTCCTCTCCGGAATCCAAACACTTCTGCTCCTAACTATCATCCCAACGATAGGTGCGCATACCATTCTGATAGCCCGGGGCATACTACAGACAACTGTTGGGCTCTGAAGAACAAGGTCCAAGACATGATTGACGCCGGAGAGATTCAGTTTGAAGCACCAGAAACTCCAAACATAATCACTGCTCCTTTGCCCAATCATTGAAGGCTTTTGTTTATTTGAATTTCCGAGTTGTAATTTTTGCTTATACAAACAATTAATGTCATAGCAAACTCTTTTATTTCATTAATACACTGCATATGTCTGTTTTTGAATTAATCCAATTATTTTCACTATATTCAAATTGCTTTCATATTTTTTGTGATGGTCAACGCTCGGTTAATAATTCTAAGCCTCTTGAGGGAGGATGACGAAAACGATACCACGACATTTACAGTATGCTTTTGAACGAATCCCGCTGATGAGGTACAAGCATTGTTTCGATTCCTAAACACTGGAGTTATAAGGAAGATAATCCCTCGTCAACCCCTTTGAGCCAAAGAAGCAGGAGTTTTTCTTTTCGAAAATTAAAACCCTTAATCATAACCTGGGGCAGGGTAGTTCTCTTAACTGATCCAAGTGCATAATCAACAGCATCAAAGGAGTCCTTACAAAACAAAAGACAGTGATGGTTCCGAATTATCATAAAGACAGGCAGTCATTATCCCTCAAACTAAAAGCCCGATAAGTCTAAACCTATGAAGGAGACTTGCAAAACTGGGGCATCCCGCTGACTGTAATTCTTAAAAGAAACAGTTCAGGCAAAAAACAGGGATAACGAAATCAAAAAGAAAAGAGGACCTGCAAACCCTCAACAAGGAAATGACTTCCTATTCAAAATAAAATGTCAACATCCGAACCATCATGGGGATATTAGGACAAAGACTCGAACAAGGTCTAACGCACGATCAACTGAGTTTAGGTTTAAAGAACATCACGAAGAGCGGGTGGGTACAAATATAATTTGAGCCTTTATCCTTTGTTTCTTAAACCGTGAACCAGACAACATTATAACACTTAAAAGTCCTAGATGAAGCATGGGTTAGTTCGAAAGCATACTGTTACGAAAGGTATCCTGACTCCTTAAGGCTCACTGGAAATAACGAGTTGACATCACATTTTACAAAACTTGCTTGTTTTACTGAAAAAAAAATACATTTTCAAAAACTTCGAAACTGACATAAGCTTTGCATTTAAAAAAAAAAAATAACATTGTTTGCATATGATTATTTGTTTGAATAGCATAGAAGTTCGCACGACGAATGTCTAATGAACAAAAGCACCTCCAATCAAGGGGCATGGCATGATCACTGTCCATCATCTGGGGCAGTTAAGTCAAGATTCAAAGAATCTCTCAAATGCCAAATAACCAGGGGCAAATCTCCGCCTGAATCACTTGGGGCATTAGACATGGATTCCCGCAATGAATCTTGCACGATCAAATGAAGATCTTCTGGTAGTAGGGCAATGCAACACTACTGACAGGGGCACCTCCCTACATCCTGAGAGCACGGACATAGTCGAAAAAATACTACGCATAATCAAAGACCTGCTAGGTTGACACACCTAGGCAAAAATAAGGGCTTCCCGGCGAACCAAAAGGGTTCGGGCAAAAACAAGGGATGAAATGAAAAAATCTGTACACCCGACAAGTCGAAAACCTGAAAAGGCGGCTTGGGCAAAAAAGGGTATCTCGATGGACTGAAAACCCGAAAGAGCGGTCCAGGAAAAAGTTAGGGATCAAAAGCGTACGACTATGTCCCGTCATCTCGTCACTCGCCTACCAGAAGAAGATTTGTTGAATCGACAGTTGTCTAACACCTCACAAGGTATCTTCTTCTCCCACATCAGAAACAGGGGCAATAATGAGTTGTCCAAGCGATCTAGTTGCTCTGTCAACCAAGGTACCAAGATAGGTTCGGCTGAAGAACATAACCAAGAGGCCTCCACTCCCCGGGAGTAAGACAAGGTTCAACAATACTCTCCCCCGAGCAGAGTTGGTCTCCCGTCAGCCCTGACAAGGCACAATATCTCCAACAAGTCAATAACGCTCTCCCCAAGCAGAGTTAGTCTACTGTCAGCCTTAAGGAAGATGGGTATCCCCAGAAAATATCAATATTCTCCAGCAGTATGCAGATGTTCCTAAGCAAGCATCCCCGACAGTCTTAATATAAGATTGTTCCCCGGCGGAATACCAGACACCCCAGTGGAGCCATTCCCCAGTACAGTTCAAAAGTTTCCCCAGGAGAGTTGAATCAATCTCCCCAGTAGATTCTGGAAGCTTATCCCTAGTAGATTCTGGAAGCTTATCCCTCGCAGAATACGAACGTCTCTCCCCGACTTTATTCAAAGGTTATTCCCTACCAGGGTATAACTGGGTTATCCTTAGCTAATTGCCACGGAAAGATCGTCCCCGGCGAAGCTCTTCCTATCCCTAGCGGAGTTCATCAAATCCCCAACAAAGCTTATCAACAGGAATCCCCAGCGGAGTTCTCATCAAAACCTCAGCGAAGTATCTCTCTTCCCACAGAGTAATTCCCCACAGAGTAATCTCTCCAACAAGTTTATTCACCAACGGAGTCATCTTCTCCTACCGATATTCTTGCAACCCTCCCCAGCGGAAATGAAGAACTCTATTCTTCAAACATCAGCCCAGGATTCAACTTCCCGGCATTCGTCAAGGATTTATTTTCCTAGACGAAAATACATTCATAAACATCACATTATCATACACTAAGACGCATGCATATACGCATCATAACACACAATCTCATTTATGCTTGAGAACATCATAACGTCATGACATCATGCATCATAATATTGCATACAACTGATGTTTTGCCTTTTCAGGAAAAAAGGTCAATAACAAGATGATTACTATCAACTGTTTCAGTTCTAGATTCGACACCTGTATCTAGCCAGGGCATATCTGTGAGCGATTGATTATGGATTCGATACCTGTATCTAGCCAGGGCATATCTGCATGAAGAGTTTAGAGATTCGATACCTGTATCCAGCCAGGGCATATCTGTAGACGATAAATTCCAGATTCGATTCCTGTATCCATCCAGGGCATATCTACATTAAAGAGATTGAAGAGATGGCCGAGAAATGCTCCAGATATGGATGCTGTTCTTTTGCTTATTCAGATTTATCTCCAGAGATAGCTTGGAAATACTCCAGATATGGATGCTATTCTTTTACTTATTCAAAGTTTCAGATATAGATGGGAAATGCTCCAGATATGGATGCTGTTCTTTTGCTTATTCAGATTTTCTCTTCAGAGATAGCTTAGAAATGCTCCAGAGATGGATGTTATTCTTTTGCTTATTCAAGAGTTTCTTTTCAGATATAGCTGGGAAATGCTCCAGATATGGATGCTGTTCTTTTGCTTATTCAGATTTTCTCTTCAGAGATAGCTTAGAAATGCTCCAGAGATGGATGTTATTCTTTTGCTTATTCAAGAGTTTCTTTTCAGATATAGCTTGGAAATGCTCCAGAGATGGATGCTGTTCTTTTGCTTATTCAGATTTTCTCTTCAGAGATGGCTTAGAAATGCTCCAGAGATGGACGCTATTCTTTTGCTTATTCAAGAGTTTTCTTTCAGATATAGCTTGGAAATGCTCCAGAGATGGATGCTGTTCTTTTGCTTATTCAGATTTTCTCTTCAGAGATGGCTTAGAAATGCTCCAGAGATGGACGTTATTCTTTTGCTCATTCAAGAGTTTCCTTTCAGATATAGCTGGGAAATGCTCCAGATATGGATGCTGTTCTTTTGCTTATTCAGATTTTCTCTTCAGAGATAGCTTAGAAATGCTCCAGAGATGGATGTTATTCTTTTGCTTATTCAAGAGTTTCTTTTCAGATATAGCTTGGAAATGCTCCAGAGATGGATGCTGTTCTTTTGCTTATTCAGATTTTCTCTTCAGAGATGGCTTAGAAATGCTTCAGAGATGGACGTTATTCTTTTGCTTATTCAAGAGTTTTCTTTCAGATATAGCTTGGAAATGCTCCAGAGATGGATGCTGTTCTTTTGCTTATTCAGATTTTCTCTTCAGAGATGGCTTAGAAATGCTCCAGAGATGGACGTTATTCTTTTGCTCATTCAAGAGTTTCCTTTCAGATATAGCTGGGAAATGCTCTAGATATGGATGCTGTTCTTTTTCTTATTCAGATTTTCTCTTCAGAGATAGCTTAGAAATGCTCCAGAGATGGATGTTATTCTTTTGCTTATTCAAGAGTTTCTTTTCAGATATAGCTTGGAAATGCTCTAGATATGGATTCTGTTCTTTTGCTTATTCAGATTTTCTCTTCAGAGATAGCTTAGAAATGCTCCAGAGATGGACGTTATTCTTTTGCTTATTCAAGAGTTTCCTTTCAGATATAGCTGGGAAATGCTCCAGATATGGATGCTGTTCTTTTGCTTATTCAGATTTTCTTTTCAGAGATGGCTTAGAAATGCTCCAGAGATGAATGTTATTCTTTTGCTTATTCAAGAGTTCCCTTTCATATATAGCTGGGAAATACTCCAGATATGGATGCTATTCTTTTGCTTATTCAGATTTTCTCTTCAGAGATGGCTTAGAAATGCTCCAGAGATGGACGTTATTCTTTTGCTTATTCAAGAGTTTCCTTTCAGATATAGCTGGGAAATGCTCCAGAGATGGATGCTATTCTTTTGCTTATTCAGATTTTCTCTTCAGAGATGGCTTAGAAATGCTCCAGAGATGGACATTATTCTTTTGCTTATTCAAGAGTTTCCTTTCAGATATAGCTGGGAAATGCTCCAGATATGGACGCTATTCTTTTGCTTATTCAGAGTTCTTTTCATAGATGGCTTAGAGATGCTCCTGACCGGACGCTATTCTATTGCTTATTCAGATTCAAACTCCTAAAGATAACTTAGAGATGCTCCAACCACGGATGCTATTCTATTGTTTATTCCAGATTTCTCTCCAGAGATGGCTTAGAAATGCTCCAGAGATGGATGTTATTCTTTTGCTTATTCAAGAGTTCCCTTTCAGATATAGCTGGGAAATGCTCCAGAGATGGGCGCTATTCTGTTGCTTAGTCAGAGTTGCTTATTCAGGGCTTCTTTTCAGAGATAACTTAGAGATGCTCCAACCACGAATGCTATTCTATTGTTTATTCAGAGATTCTTTCTCGAGATGGTTCAGATGCGATCCAAATATGGCTACATTCTGATACTTATTCCTGACTCCCTTCTAGAGATAGCTTAGAAATGCTCCAAACACAGATGCTATTCTATTGCTTATTCAGAGATTCCTTTCAGAGATGGCCTAGATATGCTCCAGATCTGGATGCTATTCTATTGCTTATTCAGATTTCCTTCTAGAGATAGTTCAGATGCAACCCAGGCATGGCGATATTCTGATACTTATTCCAGATTCCGTCCAGAGATAGTTCAGATGCAACCCAGACATGGTGACATTCTGATACTTATTTAGACTTCCTTTGAGATATAGCTTAGAGATGCTCCTGACCCGGACGCTATTCTATTGCTTATTCAGATTCAAGCTTCTAAAGACAACTTAGAGATGCTCCAGCCCGGATGCTATTCTATTGTTTAGTCCAGATTCATTCAAAAGCCAGTCCAGATACGATCCATATTGGAATGACATACTGTCACTCATTCAAACACAGACTAGATATGCTCCAGACACGCAGGCCATTCTATTTCTTATTCGGACGCAGCTATCCATTACAGTTCCAAATGGCATCTATAAGCCCATTCCCGACAAGGTTCTGTCACACTTCCAGATGGCATCTATAAGCCCATACTCCTATCCACCATCTCTCCGCATGGCATCTGTAAGCCCATTCCCCGAAACCACACTGCTGATGCTCCACTATGTGAGTGCAAATTTCTGGGCACTTTAGTGTTCAATCATCTTCCACCTTCGGATCACGAAAGGCACGCAAGCCAATCTACATCCTCAGGTCTAAGAAGATTGAACAGGGGCAACTGTTGTACCCCAAAATTTTCCCTCCCATATTCTTCAAAGTTTTGACAACCATCATCTCAATTTGCTCAAGTCTACTCGAGGGTTGCACAGTCAAACCATCCTCCTAAGCCAGTCAAAATTAGGGTTTTGGTTCCTGCAAGGAAGTTGAGGTTTTCAAGGGCTCTATCAAGTCCCATATGCTCATATACATTGTCAAGCACCTACATGTCAAGTTTCAAGGCTCACAAGGTCAAGTTGCACAGTCAAAAACCCTAATTGCTTCACAATCAACTGTAGGGGCAAAATGGTCATTTGGCAGTCAAAAGTCAAAATTTTTGGTCAACATCTTATTTTGAAGCCACAATCATCATTTGATCAAGTCTTGATCATGATTTCACAAGAATGGCTCAAAAATCATCAAGATGCAAAAGTTTCTATTTTTGGACAGCTCAAAAGTCAACTGTAACTTGACCAAGGCATAACTTTTTCATGGTTCATCAGAAAAATCCCATCCAATGCTCATTTTGAAGGGGAGGACATTTCCTACAATTCATCTTCACATTACAAATCCAAGAAATACTCTCACAAAAAGTTATCAATTTCAACATTATAGGTCATTTTTAAAAGTCAACAAAAAGGCATTTTAAGTCAAAGACCATAACTTGAGATTGGTAAATCAAAATGACATGGGACCAAAGGCATTGGTTAGAGGACTTCAAGACCTTTCCAAAATGTCCAAGAACATGTTCATATGATCAAAATTGAGCAAGATATGCATTGGAGAAGTTGGGAAATTTTTGTGAAATGGCCAAAGTCAACTATCCTTGAAACTTCATTTTTTGACAAAAAGGGCCCACTTTTTCCACTTGATTCAGCTTTGCCATACCTCCCACGTGTCCCATGATTTATTTCAAGATTAAAAATTAATTTTTCTATTTTTATTTAATTTTATTTGATTTAATTCATTTTACATCTTTAAAATTCAAATAAAAAAAAATTAATTAAGGGGTATCTTGTGGTTTGAATAGCTTTGATACACCATAATCCATATACCAAATTCGTGCAAGACCTATTTCAAGCATGAAATTCAAATTTTGGACAAAAATGGCAAATGCTTTAATGGTGATAAAGAGGAAATCTCAAACTTCATTGCAAGGCTTAAAGGTCCATTATATTGATTGATTCTCATTGCTAGACATATATGCAATTGGTCCATACCATTGAGACGACCTAGAAAACTCAGAAACGGCCAAACAAATTTCAAAAATTCCAAGGAAAAGTGTGAAACTGAAATCCATATTCCAGCGTAATTCAAACCTGTCTTTTGATCCAAACACATTCCCAGCATTGCCAGGAACCTTTTGCAAGCACAAACAAGCCCTCACACTCAAGAACTCGTGCTACACAGTCACACGGTTCATCACTTTTTTTTACAATCTCAATTCATTTTGCACGCATCCTTAACATATTTTGAATATTGCTTTGTCTTTCTAACATTGTACTGAAGCTTTTGACATGTTTTAATTTGAAAATGGTGCCTTAAATTGAAAACCACCATGGATGGATGCTAGGGTTCCAAAGCTTTCAATTTGGGGTTTTTCTTATACTGCAAAATTGAACCTCCAAACATGCACGGTTGAAATCAGCGTGACAAGACGGATCTAAAACACACCTCGCGCCCAATTTATATTTCACGAGCGTCTAATCGCTATTTTTTACATGCTTGCATTTTGTGGGGGTTTAAAACCCTCGCTATGTGTTTTATGTTTTACAGGAAAGGTTGAAGACGAAGGCCGTGGCAGCATGGGATTGGCCAGTTCAAATAAACGCGCGGATTTTTTGATTTCCAGAATAACGTTTGTTTTTCACATTTAATTTTCTTTGTTTACTGTGTGTACAAACTAACGCGCTTGGTGTAGTGGTTGGCCAGGTGCCTTGCAAGCGTTGGGACCTGGGTTCGAATCCCAGATCCCCCATCATTTCCATAACATTTTGTTTCATGTAATTGTATGCAGCACTCATCAAATATTCCACCATAGACTCACACATCCAACGTGCCATGTGTTCTCAGACAGCCATCCAAAGGCCAGGAGAGGGAGGAATACCATGTTCCAAGTCAAACGCGCTCTAGACAATCAAGGAAAGTCAAACGTGACTTCTTAATGGGCCAGAATTCAACAATACACCTCCTATTTGGCCCACCCCCCTGCTTGGGTTTGCAATTTTTCTTTTTTTTTTTTTATATTTTATTTGTCCTATTTTATTTTTCCCTTTTATTAACTATTAATTTAATTAATATTTTCATAAAAAATCCAAAAAAGAACTAACAATATTACTATTATTAATTTCATTTTATTTTTGTAAATTAAATATTAACAAATAAATAGTTTAATTAGGTCAACGTTAATTTCTTTTTCTTTACAATTAAAATAATTTAGAATTAGGTTAACTTAGAATTTTAATTCTTTTAATTTATTTCATAAAAACATAAAAAACACAAAAAATATTTTCTTTTAATAAATTAATTAATTAGTTTAATTATTAGCTATTAATTTCATTTAATCACAAAAAAAAGACAAAAAATTCAATTTCTTTTCTTAAAAGGGTCAAAACCCTTAGGACATTCCAATTTAATTTTTATTCGCGCGCATTTATTTTATTTTGATTATTATGTAACTGTCTCCAGATATGTAATAGTTAAATAGGAATTTTACCGCTTTATTTAATTTCTCGCATTTATTTACCAAAATGGGTTTTTGTTTTTGGCGATGTATAGACCCGCGCCTTGTAATAGTTAGAATTTACATTTCTGCAATTTACTTTCCGCACCCCTAACTGTTAAATGCATGAAAGAATGTATGTAAATAAAATTAATCCGTAGCTCACAAATAACATGTACAAAAACATTAACTGAAAAAACAACACACAAAGCACATGCCACTTCTAGGGTACGCTTCACTCGTTGCCTCGAAACGTGGTCATCAAGTATAGGACGTCTTAGAGGTCACCCTTTGTCTAAAGATCCAGTTGCCTCGAAACGGTTGCCTCGGATAAAAGGATCTAGGACGTTAGAGTTACTTCTAAGGTGTCCTACCGTTGCTTCGGTGACCACACAGTCCCGATAATCGAATTGACCCGAACACCTCCAACGACGGTGCTACCTACCTCTCAATGGTGGGATAGCACTATCTAAAGGACTCTTACACAGCCTAATTCCTTAGAGTAGGTAGATCTCATGGGTACTTGCTCTTTTCAAAACAAACAAAACAACTTTTCACACCTCACACTTTCAAAAGGTTTTCAAACAAATTTTTCATACACTCTTGAGGACTGATACAAGAGTTACTTAGAAATTTTTCAAACGAAACTTTTTTTTCAAAACCCACTCACACTTGAAAAGCAAACATCTTTTTGAAAACATAAGAGCAAGTACCTAAGAGCCCGTGGATAACCACGGATAGAAAGGGTGCTAACACCTTCCCTTTCTATAAATCTACCTCCCGAACCGAGAAACATTCTCGAATAAGGAATTTTGCTGTGCTTTTGTCCTTTCCATGTTGGAGAATATAAAAGACGGTGGCGACTCTTGCTTCCGCGAAATTTCGCGAAACCAGCTAAAAAACAGTCAGTTCTATTTCCACCGATCACAGTTACAATAACTAGCCAACAAGAATACGCACTTCCGGACGCTTGGACATATGGAGCAAAACCATCAGAGCATAATCCAAGCCTGACATTTCTAGGTTCAATGGCAAAATCAGGATGTACCTCATCAAAGCGCTTCCATGCATGGCCGTCAGATGGGTGTCGCATATTGCCTGGGCTTGTTTTGTTTGTATGATGCCATGTCATTTGACTTGCACTGTGCATTGAAGAAAACATTCTTTTTAACCTTGGTATTATCGGAAGATAAAACATGGACTTTACTGCTACCCGTTTTTGGTTACTGTTAATGGCTCTATTGCGAACTTTATATCTTGGACTATGACAAAACTTACATTCCTCTGACGATCCATCTTGAGTACCAAACTCGTTGTCATAAAACAACATACAACCATTAGTGCAATAATCAATCTTTCTTACTCTTAAACCCAACTTCGACACCAACTTCTTTGCATCATAGAAACTCGCAGGCAAGTTGTCTTTCGTTGCAGTTGAGTCCAACATCATTTTTGCAAAGTGCTCCAAACACTGATCAGGAACATTCCAATTTGACTTGGAGGCCAATAATCTAACACACATTGATAGCTTTGAGTCTGACGACCCCTCAAAGAACGGCGTATTCATCTCATTCAACAACTGATAAAATCTCTGCGCTTCCTCATTCAGCAACTCTTCCCCGTCAAAGTCTTCAGGTTGATCATAGGTCACGTTAACACCAAAAGCATCACCAACCATGTCACCTATCAGATTAAAGTTTTCTTCAAATTCCATAGGTGGTTGCATAACCAGTTGACTACTTGAAGCATCTGTGTTGCTAGTCTCTGGTACATTACTCGACAGTGTTTCACCATGATGCGTCCAAACCCAATAATTTTCAATGAAACCTTTCTTATGCAAATGACGTGTTATTTCCTCTGGGTCACTAATTATATATCTACATCCACATTTAAGACAAGGACACCTAACTCCTCCTTCACTTCGACAACGTTCATGGGCAAATGTCCACGCGATAAAACCATTAACCCCGTCTATAAAATTGGGTTTAAGTGCGCGTCTTCTTGGATTTAGTCTATCGTACATCCAACTACGATAATACATATAATATTCCATTTACTGCAAATTTATATAATCAAAACCTATTTAATTAGAAATATTAATTAATCAACTTAATAATAATCCTAAACATATACAATTAAAGATAAATATATGCTTTCAACAATATTTATAAACTCCTAAAAATATTTTTAAACACTTAAAATTTAATTTAAACACCTAAATTTTATAAACTCCTAAAAATTTAAAAACTTATTAAACTCCTAAAAATTTAATTTAAACACTAAAAAATTATAAACTCCTAAAAATAAAAAAACTTAAACTCCTAAAATAATTAAACTCGTTCATCATCACAAATTAATAATTAATAATTATTATAAACTAAATAATTAAACCTAACATTTAACTCAAATACAGAAAATATATATATAACCTAAATTCAACAATTTTAACCCAATGCAAATTAATCAAAATCAGAAAATATACTAATTTAAAAAAAAAATAATTCAAGACATACCTTTTATCTTGTAACTCCTTCAATCTTCTTGTCCCTTTTTGCAATCTATACTTCAATCTTCTTCTTGTCCTTCAAAGAAAAATTGAAAAAAATTTATACTCAAAATAACACATCAAAAGCTATTAACAAAGTATATAAAACATGAAATTGAAATTACCTTACAAAATGGATGAAGATGGTAGGAATTATAGAGTGGAGAAGAAAATTTTTTGGGGAAGAAAATGGGTATGGTTGAAGAGTGGGGAAGAAATTTTTTTGTAAAGGTTGAAGATGAAGAAGTTATAGAAACAGAAACGTTGTGGAACATTTTCATAAGTTACATAAACCACGTAGCGACGTGAAAATCACGCCGCAACGTTGCCACGTGATTTTCACGTTGCAACAAATATACAACTGCTTTCTCTTCCTTCAAAGCCTGCACACGCCAGTGTTGGAAGTTGTGATTGAATTAAATTTTGTGATATTTTAATTAGCGACGTGAATCCCACATCGTTACTTTTTTTAACAAGGAAACGTAACTGACACACTTAATGTAGCTGTTTTATATTATTAAAACACGTTGCCACGTGATTTTCACGTCGCAACTAGTTTTATTTAGCCACATGAAAATCACGTGGCAACTTCACGTGGCTGGAGAAGCTTTTTCTTGTAGTGGTTGGAATCTCTCATCTTAGTCCAACATTAACTTGTCTTATGTCAAGTGAGTATATAAGAACACAATTTTGATGGGTTAGAAGTGGAAAAGTAGTGATTCAACTCCTCTTCAAAGACCTTATGTTGTAACTAAGGCAAGTGAGTTGATGAAGGCGTATTTAGTCCTAACAACAAAATCTACTCTCTTTTTTTCCTCCTATTCTCTTCAAATTCAACAGGAAAAAATCGATTTTTAACTAGGGTATTTTTCTAGACTGGGCCTGCACATGACCCGACTTCGTACGAGGCCCAATCCAACTATGCTACTCGAGGAGGTCTACTGACCGAGTCTTCCCTCAACTATGTCGGGCAGTAACCTCACCCTTCATGAAAACGCGGCTTCGCCGTACGGGGATAAGTCCAGGAATCGCGAGGAGGCTCGTCGTCGGTCAGGAGGACCTCGCGAGTATTCTCCACTCTTCTCGTCGACCAAGACAAGCCCTCCTAGACAACCTCATAACTGGCAGGGAGGGCCCACGGCAACATAAGAACATCGCGAACCTCCTTCTCGTAGGGCTGACTCACCACACCCCTAAATATCACGAAGTCCTCTTGGTCCCGAAAAGACCGCGTCCATATTCTCCTGACTATTTGGGGGAGTCCATCCAGGTTGGGGACCACGTCCTGGCCTCACTACACACGTAGAACCTGGAAGTCTCCATTTTGGGCCTGCTTGCCTAGCCCAACGATGAAGACCTTGGTCCAGTGCTGTGGGCTATAAATATCCTCTCTTTTGAGAGGGTCAAATATTCATTCTTTCATACTCACTCTCATACTTGCTCGCACTGCTCTGAACCTTACTTTGGCATCGAAGTGTCTTGCAGGTACCCTCCCCCAACTTACTTCCAGTTGCTGCTCAACTCACAGCTCGTAGGCCCCGATGATCCACTCTGGTTAGGTACGATTAATGGCGTCGTCTATGGGAAACAAGCTTCCCCATCTTTCATTAACCCAAGACTAAAGCAATTCTTCAAACTATTTTAATTATCATGGCCGACCCTGCTGCCAACAACAACCTAGACGCCCATTTCGCTGACCCCAACAATAACGTCGTCGACAACATGGGCAACAACAAAAACAACAACGAGAATGACGTCGACATGGCCAGTCTCATGCATAATTATAGAGACGGCATGACCTCCTCTTCGTCATCACGCTCTCGACCATACGAGGGCACCCATCAGCCCTAGAACTATGAGCCGAACATTTTCTAGGAGGTTCCTGTCCCCGCGGGCGCTGATGACATGACCAGGGCTCTGTTCACGACCATTAACCAGATGAATTATTTAATCTTCTTGCAAGGTGAGCGACTAAGGGTGCTCGAGGACTCTCGTCGAGCCCCCATAAGACACAAAAGAACTGACACTCCCCCTCCTCGTCAGAACAAAAACTGTCTTCAATCTCCCCCGCAAAGACACAGACGAGACAGGTCGCGAAGCCTCTCTCACCGATGAACTGGTCGACGCCTCGTGTTGGAGAGAATCATGCCCGAGGCTACCGGGAGACGTGGTCTCACCCCTCACGCAGGGAACAACGATCCCTAAAAACAGAAACAGGGGAAACATAGAAGCGCACCCTCGACTAAGGGATCCTCCCCGAGGCCAAGGACATCACTACGACCGCCACTACAATCGGTCTCCTTTCCACTCCCTCTACAGGAGCTACGAAGAAGACCCTCGCGGTCCTTTATCGCAAGCAATCATGGAGGCTCCCATTCCCAGGGGAATGGAGAAGCCACCCCAACTGAAGGAATATGACAGAATTGCCGACCCAATTGACCACATCGATAGGTTCGAAGCAATGCTCCACTATCATAACATCGCGGGACCGATCAAATGCCAGTTGTTCCCCACGACCTTGAGAAATACTGCAATGGACTGGTATAAGAATCTCCCCCAGGGTCAATCACCTTCTGGAGGAACCTGAAGAGCCAATTCATCATCTCCTTTAGAATGTCTCGTCGATACCCGAAGACGGAGGCCGTCCTTGAGGCTATCGTCCAAAGAAGCGATAAAACCCTTAGGTAATTCATCGACCGGTTCAACCGCGAGGCCATTCAGGTCCCATGCACCGATCACATGAAGAGATATTTTCTCGAGAGAAGACTTCTCTCAGGAACAGAGTTCAGGAAGGTTGTCGGCATCGAACCACCCCGGACTTTCGATGCTCTCCTCGAAAAAGCTAAGGCCTATATAGACTACAAGGAGAGGGAAGCGACCAACAGAACCCGCGACCCTAGGAATAACGCACCTACCAACACCCATGCGACACTAGGACGCAAGCCCTCCTCGGAAAACATGCAAGAAGAGAAGGGATGATAAATTACGTGATCCCTGCAGGCCAATTCACCGAATACACTTCGCTGACCGCTTCCCACGAGCGCATCCTAGCAGAGTGCCCTAATACCGACTTCAAGGATAGCAGCGTCTAACGCCTTCGCTCTTCTCCTACGAAGCCCGGGGCTAACAGGAGCAAATACTGTCAGTACCACTGAAATCACGGGCACCTGACTAAAGACTGCGTCCATCTCAAAGACGCCATCAAAACCCTCATCAACAGTGGCAAACTCGGGAAATATCGACACAATGACGCCCCACATCGACGCCCGCGAGACAAAAGAGGTCGAGGCGGACACCTGACCATCGGATGAGACGGCCCCCATCCAGATAACTTTCTCTGTTACAAGGCCGGGGGACTTCTACGTCCACGACAGATACGAGGAAGAACCTCTGCCCATGCACAGTAGGTGGGAGAAATTCCCCTCCGCCATGGTTATAGTTGGCGGGGGGTTCAATGACATCTCCATAAACTCCACAAAAAGAAAGCTCGATGAGTTGGTCGACGCAACCCCGACTCAAGCGATGAAATTCGAGAAGGTCAAGGGAAGATCAGAACCAATCACGTTTTACCTCGAAGAGTTTCCTGGAGGGGGGCCTAACTCAAGCATCCCTCTGCTGGTGAGGGCAAGAATGGCTAATTTCGACTTTCACCGCATCTTGGTCGACGAGGGAAGTTCCGTCGATGTTATGTACAACCATCTGTTCTGAACCTTGCAGCTCGATGACACCCACCTTTCTCTATACATGGGATCCGACCCGTGAGGCTTCAATGGCTCGACCTCCAAACTGTGGGGGTACGTTGAAATTTCCATTACCTTCGGGGAAGAAACCACATCCCGACAGATTAAAGTGCAATTTATGGTCATCGACTTCCCGTCTCTCTATAACTGCATCCTAGAGAGACAAATGCTGACTGAATTAACCGTTGTGCCCCCCTTCGTCCATCAAAAAATGAAATTCTACACAAGGAGGGGACGCGTCGCCACCATCCACGACAACATCTCAGCTTCCCGAAGATGTTTCAATGCAACTTCTAAGGGACAAAGTACAATCGACACCGAGGCGTGACCTGCCAAGAGAGCTGTTACAGCTCGACCAGAACCACAACTTATTAAGACATAAGAATAAAGGGCTCCACCCAAGGTCGACTCCATCTTGCTCGACACTCGCTTCGACAAGGATGAAGCCTCCAACGAAGAATAGGAACTCCTCCGACCAATCCCGGACGGAGACTTCGAATTCGTCCCCCTCAGTGAAGACCCTCAGAAGGGAGTGAAGGTCGACACTAGAATCCATGACTCGGCGAGGAAGCATATCAAAGCTTGCTTGAGGGAGAACACGAACCTGCTCGTGTGGAGCACCACAAAGATGCTCGGACTCGACCCCGAGGTCGCCTGTCACCAATTGGTCATAGATCCATCCGCTAGGGCAGTAGTACAACATAGACGTAGGCAGTCTCCGGAGAAAGCAGAGGCTGTTGAAAATGCTATAAAAGATCTCCTAGAGGCTAATTTTATTTTCGAGGCCCGATATTCAATTTGGTTCTTAAATGTTGTACTTGTTAAGAAAAATAATGGAAAATGGAGAATGTGTGTTGACTATATTGATCTTAACCGGGCATGTCCCAAAGACACTTTTCCTTTACCTAATATTGACATGCTGGTCGACAATTCGACCGACTATAAAATTTTATCATTTATGGACGCCAACTCGGGCTATAACCAAATCCCAATGTCGATGAGCAACAAGAATTGCACTGCTTTCATGACCAGCTCGGGCAATTATTACTACAACGTAATGCCCTTTGGCCTGAAAAATGAAGGGGCAACGTACCAGCAGATGATAAATAGAGTCTTCCGCGACGAGATCGGTGATATGCTCGAGGTATACATGGACGACATGATTGTCAAATCTCGAACAGATACCGACCATACCGTCCACCTCAAAAAGGTCTTTGCCCAAGTGAGACAATGCAAAATGAGATTCAACCCTGAGAAATGCACCTTCGGGGTTAAGGCGGGAAAATTCCTTGGTTTTTATCTGATGGAAAGGGGAATTGAAGCCAATGTCGACAAGTGTCGAGAATTCTTCGAGCTCCCTACACCTAGCTCGAAGAAATCCATACAAGTCCTAAACGACATGCTCTCCTCGCTCTCCTGATTCGTGGCGAAATCCGTGCAACACACTCTTCCATTTTTCAAACTTCTATGCAAAGAGGCAGCCTTCGAGTGGACCGAGGAATGAGAGCAAGCCCTCCTCCATCTCAAGCAAAGCCTTTCGTAACCGCCTGTGTTGTCGTGACCTGAGGACGGGGAAACCCTGTTCCTTTACCTGGCTGTCTCCGTTGAGGCTGTAAGCGCGGCCCTCATTCGTGAGACTCCAGACAGGCAAAAGGCAGTGTATTTCACGAGCAAAGCACTTTAAGAGCCTGAGGTTAGGTATCAAAAAATTGAGAGGGTGTCCTTGGCCGTCGTCAAAGCGGAGAGGAGGCTTAGACATTACTTCCTGGAACACCCGATAACCATACAAACAGACCAGCCCGTAAGACAACTCCCATGCCAACCAGAAATGGCAGGTCGAATGCTAAAATAGTCCTTGGAGCTCTCGGAGTTCGATATCCAGTATGAAATCAGGAATGCCCTCAAGGCCTAAGCACTGGCCGACTTCGTCGTAGAGATGACCGCTCACTATCCCCCCATAGGGAAGAATCATAAGTGGACCATCTTTGTCGATAAAGCTTCCAGCTCGATAGGGAGCGGAGCGGGAATCCTCCTTGAGAACGAGGAAGGCGTCGTGATCGAACACTCCCCCACCCTTTCTTTTCCAACATCGAACAATCAGGCTGAATATGAAGCCCTGCTCGTAGGATTAAGATTGGCCGAGGATTTGGGTGCCCGAGAGATACAAATTTTCACTGACTCCTAACTTGTCGCATCTCAAGTTCAAGGGAGTATGAGGCTAATAACAACAACCTCATCGAATATTTAAACTTGGTCAGAGAACATATGAAGAAGTTTGACTGGACAGAGATCATGCACGTGCCACGTGAATAGAACATGCGGGCCGATATACTCTCAAAGTTCGCGAGCACAAAGAAGAAAGGCGAGAACAAATTCGTTATCTAAGAATCCATTTCTCGCCCGAGCATTGAAAAGTCCACTATGCCACCTGAGGTAAATGCCATCGAGGACAACTCATGTTAGATGACCCTAGTGTTAAACTTTCTGACAAAAGGGGAACTTCCCCTAGACCAAAGAGAGGCAGCCGCAACCAAACAACGAACATGTTCGTACATGGTACTCAAACACAAACTTTACAGTTGAGGATTCTCCATCCCACTACTAAAATGTGTCGAAGAATCCGCAATCCCCGAGATATTGCGGGAAATCCACGAGGGAATCAACGCCCAACACATGGGCGGAAGATCCCTTGCATAGAAGGCACTGCGAGCAGGCTACTACTGGCCGACCATGCAACAAGACTCAAAGGAGCATGTCAAGAAGTGCGACAAGTGTGAGAGGCACGCAGATATGCACCTCGCGCCCCCACACGAGCTTAACATACTATCCTCCCCGTGGCCGTTCGCTTGGTGGGGAATGGACATCCTCGGACCTTTCGTGCAAGGGACGTATCAAAAAAATTTCTGATCATGGTCGTCGACTATTTCACGAATTGGATAGAAGATGAAGCTCTGGAAAAAATCACTTCACACGATATCCTCCGTTTCTACAAGCGAAACGTGCTTGCTTGATTTGGGATACCACAAGCGCTCGTCACTGACAACAGGACCCAGTTCACCGATCAAGGTTTCCAAAACTTCATCACCAAGCAACACTTCACCTCAATCAAACACCCCCAAACTAACGGGCAAGCTGAGGCCGCAAATAGAGTCATCCTATGAGGACTCAAGCGTAGGTTGGGCGAGGCAAAAAGGGGGTGGGTCGAAGAACTACATAGCATACTATGGGCATACCGAACGACGCCCCACTCGATGACATGCGAGACCCCATTATGGCTAACCTATGGAATCGAGGTTGTCATCCCTGTAGAAATCTTGGAACCGTCCATACGAGCTGAGGCCCCTCTAGACAAGGAACTAAATGACGAGGCCCTAAGAGAAAGCTCGATCTAGTCAAGGAAATCCGTTCAGGTGCAGATCTCTGCGGGGCCATACTGAGACAATAGATAACCTTTTTCCATGACAACAAAGTCATAAAGCGCGAATTCCAGCTCGGCAGCCTAGTCCTGCAGAGAAATCAGAAAGATTCCCGCGAAGGGAAGTTGGTTGCGAACTGGGAAGAACCATACCGCGTCTATGGAGCTACGAGCACCAGGGCATACTACCTCGAACATTTAAATGGAGAACCACTACCTCGACCATGGAACTCTACGAAACTGAAACAATATTACATCTAAGTCCTTATCCTGCTATAGGCATTAACAGTCGACCAATCCTCTCCAACCAACGACGGGATGGACTCGACCACGTAGGCATGTTAAGGTATGGACATGGCCTCCAAACATCAACACTGGTGGGTTAATATTCATTTCTCGAGCAAAACCTTAGCCCGACAGGGACACCTCAATCGAGCTCTGCTGTCGAAGTACCGAACAGGTAGAACACCAAACTCGCGATGGGAAGTTCACGCCACGAGCTTAAGATCCTGACCGCGATATTGAGCTTGTTCCAAGGATCCCTACTCCACCCCCTCGACACATCCCAACATGTGTCGTCCAGAACCAAGGTTGAGCATAAACCTCCACTCATGAAAATCACAATTTTCACAAAATAAACAAGTCAAAAGCAATGACAAATAAATAGCTAGCAAATATTCAACAAAAAAAAACTACTAACAAATAGCTAGCAAACATCAACGAAAACGTAAAGACATAAAAACAAAGTAGAAACATTTATAAATGTCGACCACGGAGGCTGACGTTGTCTGAATATTACAATAAGTTACATGCATGCAGGCCCCAAATACAAACAGACAAAATATCATAGAAATACTAGTTACTCAGTGGAGTGCTCACTTCGAATTCCACCTCGGGGGAATCAGGAGGAGGAACCATATGACCATCAATCACTTAGGATAATACCCCGACACCATCAGTGTTGCGCCCTAGATTCAGCAGGGATAGCTGAGTCAATGCAGTCTCAAATCCGTCGGTCAAAGCGTCAACACAATCCGACTCGAGGATCTGGATCCGAGCAATTAGCTATGCCCGGGAATGCAAGTCAGAAACTCCTTCAGGTTCTTCGTCCATAGGAAACATAACGGCCTTTAACTCGATGACCTCCTTTTCCAACCTTTCCCTCTCAAGCAACAAGGAATCCCTTTCCTCACAAGCTTTGGCAGTTTCTTCCTTCTCCCTCGTTAACTCGTCGGCCTGCACCTGAAACTTCTCCTCACTCCGCTCAAGGGCACCTTTTAACTTTTGTGTCTTCGCCTGAAGAGTCACCTTCTCCGACTCCAATTCCCTCACCAGTCCAGAAGAGCCAGCTCTTTCACCTGCAAGTACAACGACCATCTCCACGATCTTCATCAAACCAACCATCCCAGAAGCCAAGTGCTTCCTTCGACCCTCCTTATCGAGGCGTCTGATAATGTCAGACTCAGCATCAGACACAGTCAGAGGGAACTCGAAGAAATCCCTTTCCATAAAACAAGGGGTAAGGTTGAAGGCCTAGGCAGTCACCCCTTCCTCGACCGCACTTGCAAGTCCACCCCTGGGACGACTTCTTTTCTTGCTTAACACAACCGCGTGTTGTGCAACGTCACAGGCACCCGATGACCCACTCGAACGATCCCTGACCGACTCTGAGACCGAACCAAGGTGTGTGGGCTGGTGCGGCTTCACCAACCTCTTATGATTCTTCTTTTCATGGGTCAGCTTCAGCATTCATTCACGACGCTCTGCCATGTTACCTGCGAAAACAAAAACAATATCCTCGGGTTAGTCTTGTTAGAAGGACATAAACAAATAACTCAAGAAGTTAAAATGCAATAAATCATACGAGCAGAAACCTAGAAGTTTCACGGCTTTCCCGTAGGTTTGACATTAAACGAGCTCCTTGGTGTTGATCGTGTGCGCCTCGAACGTCGATTCACCATCGTCGTCAAGAATTTCATGTCCTTCCCTCGTAACCCACCCCGAGGGAATAAATCCGTCGAAGAATCGGTTAAGGACACCATAAGACTCTTCATCCTTGACACTTATACTACCAGAAGGGGTATGGTAATGGCCAGGGCTATGCTCGAAGTGGCCGGAGCACCAGTGGATAAGGAATTTCGAAAGTCGCCCAATCTCTGGATTTCTCTCCTCGTCATAACATACCTCCTCATCTTCATCTGCTACTTGAACTGGGTCGAACACGACATCCACGGTCGCTTGAGACAAAGGTTGCACAATGTACCATCTATCCTTGAAGTCGTGAACAAAATCCATGTACATCCTAAACAGTCTCTTCGACTGTTTCAAGGAAACCTAACTATGTTTCCCACCCCTAGATTACCGTTCGAGGTGGAAAACCCTGAAGAACAGAGGAATGGTCACCCCAATCCTCAGGAACCGACGAGTGATTTCGAAAGCCCAGATGAAGGTAATCACGTTAGGATGTAATTGAGAGGGCGCCAGGCTCAAATGGTTAAACACGCCCATTTGGAAATCATTAAAGGGAAAACGAAGCCCCAAGTCTTTGAATATGATCTCATACATAGGGAAGCGGTCCTCCTCGAACTCCATGCATATCCTGGCCGTAGGAGTCGGTCGCAGGACCGTGAAGTTCCAACGAAAACCTTCCATATTGCCGCCATGCTCGACAACGGTATATTCTTCCCTTCGGATATAACTATAGATCAAAGCTATCCCTCTAGGTTCTGGCCCGACCTAAGATAACGCAGGGTCATCGACAATGTCGACCAAGTGGTGCCCTTCCTTGGCCGTGCTTATCTCTTCGACATCTATGTGCTCGGATGATTCGGGAGTATCGACCATTTCACATGTAAAGCAGAGGAAACCAGCGAATTCGATAGTAAAATCATATCCACCCATCCACCGCATCACGGGTGAAAGGGGATAGCTTCGCCTAGACTAGGTCGACGATCACTCGTGCATTGGGGAACATACATGACCCATAATCAACACATGGAATTTACTAATTTTGTAAGACCACTCAGCGATGATAATAACAAAATAAATATTTCATGGGTAACACGGGCACAGGATAAATATCGCGAGCATCTCCACGAATGCTGCGAGGAACATACGAATTTTCCGGACAAACTCATGAATTCACCGGGGAGTATATAAACTCCCCGCGCAGAACTCATGAATTTCGCGGGGAACAAATGAATTTCAAGGGTATTTTCATGAATTCCGTGGAGAATAAATGAATATCATGAGCACACTCACAAATGTTACGCATGAATGTATGAACGCCCCGAGCAAAAACCCTCTGATAACGAAATTCTATAAAGAACCATCAATAAATCCAATCGTAAACAACATTCAATGCTGAAAACACTTACTTGATCAAAAGGAGATGGAGAATCCATGACGGGTCTTACAACAGTGTTGATGATGGAAAGACAGAGAAGCGGTACAAGCGATAGAGAAAGTGAGAAAGCGAAAGTCGAAATGTGGGAAATGGGCCCCAAGCCACTATATATAGGGTTGACATGGAATATGAAGCGTCGCGTCAGGCAGACCATCAACCGCCCTTCTCCTTGCCACCTACGTGCTCAGGTAATAATGACCCCTACTCCCTAGGCCATCATTACTGTCCCAAAGGTCATGCAACGTGCCCACACCTTGCATGGTAACTTCTCCCTGCGAGTCGAGAAATAAATGAAACATTCCCCATCAATCCAATTCCAACCTCTGCTCGAGTAAACGTGCATCCTAACGACCCTCTCCCTCGATGCAGTAAAAGGTCCTCGACGAAGTTATGCTCGCCATAAGGAGAAGTTGGACTTAAGTCATAACTCCTTCATCAGGAGCAACGACTTAGGGGGCTCCTGTTCTAGACTGGGTCTGCACTTGACCCGACTTCGTACGAGGCCCAATCCAACTATGCTGCTCGAGGAGGCCTGCTGACCGAGTCTGTCCTCGACTATGTCGGACAGTAACCTCACTCTTCATGAAAACACGGCTTCTCCGTACGAGGATAAGTCCAGGAATCGCAAGGAGGCTCGTCGCCGGTTAGGAGGATCTCACGAGCATCCTCCATTCTTCTCGTCGACTAAGACAAGCCCTCCTGGACGACCTCACATCTGGCAGGGAGGGCCCACGATGACATAAGGACACCACGAACCTCCTCCTCGTAGGGTTAACTCACCACACTCCCGAATATCAGAGTCCTCTTGGTCTTTAAAAGATCGCATCCATATCCTCCTGACTATTCAGGGGAGTCCATCTAGGTTGGAGACCACGTGTTGGCCGCACTACGCACGTAGAACCTGACAGTCTCCATTTTGGACCTGCTTGCCCAACCCAACAATGGGGATCTTGGCCCAACGTTGAGGGCTATAAATACCCTCTCTCTTGAGAGGGTCAGGTATTCATTCTTTCATTCACTCTCATACTTGCTAGCATTGCTCTGAACCTTACTTTGACATCAGAGTGTCTTACAGATACCCCTCAACTCACTTCCAGTTACTGCTCAACTCACAGCTCATAGACCTTAATGATCCACTCTAATAAAGTACAATCAGGTATACAAAGGGAAAATCTAAATTTAAAAACGCAGGTAGATGCAAGAGCTTAAGTGTATTTATCCAACTTGTATTCACGCCCACACCCATCCAATTTGTTTAAAATTATTAAATTACTCTTGTATTTATTAATTATATTATATATATTTACCCTTATTAAAATAGCCTTATTAAAGTAGTATGTTGTTTTGATCATTTGTTGTTTGGATTTAAAAAAAAAATAAGTTACATGATTTGTTTATGATGAATATTGTTATTTAATTTAATTATTCATTTAAAAAAAAAGTTACATTGTCGGGAGTTTTTCTCCTTGCAACACACTTATAATAAAAAAAAGTCAATTTAACATGTTCTACTCCTCACAACTAGTGGAGAAATTTAAAATTTTGAAATATTATATTGTGAGGAGTAAAATACCTCGCAACACCTCTTTTTAAAATTATGCTTTATATATTCTCAACGCGTTTTTTCTCCTCCTCACATTCATTTACTCTATCACTCAACTCTGCACCTCTCTTAGCAAGCATACCCCTTTTATCCTATCCATTCCTTCAAAACCCTTATTCCTTTCAAAGCTTGAACAATGGATCCAGATTCAGTGCAATTTTTTCTCAAGAGTCATTTTTTTCCTTCTACTTTATAAGGTACACATTTCAAATTGAAACTTTTTCTCATCTATATTGGATTGTGGTTATTGTTTTATAATTTTTTTCTCCTTTATTTTTGTTTCTTTTGTATTAGAATAAGTATGTTATATGTTTTATTGTGTTAGGAAAAAAGTTTATATAGATAATAAATTTGTTATTTTTGTTTTTTTAAATATAATGTATAAAAACGGATTGGATGCTTATAACATAAAAATGTTTAAAAATGAATATAATTATTTATGTTTTTATAACGTAATAGAATTTTTTTTTATATAGATAAAATATTTATTGCTCATCTATGTAATAGAAAAATGAATATATATTATTTACCGATATTTTTAGTAATTAATCACGAGTTTAGTTCACTTAGAATATTGAATAACAAATAACTGGATGTAAACAATTAACTTTGGATAAAGATAATACACGAAAAACAAAATAAATGAAGTAAATGATATTTAACGTAAATGCTTAGAATACAAAATATTTGTAGAAGTTTAAGGAATGGATGCATACTCACGTTTCTTACAAACTATTTCGCTATGTAACTTAGGTATTGTAGTTCTATAGAGAATCAAGGAGAAGTTTGCGACCTCGACTACAGTGCATAAGCTTGCATTATATACTACTAAGACAATAATCGTTGACAATGGTTCAATCCTATGGATTTGACACGTATCCCACTACTTAGGCGGCTTTCATGTTCTAGCTTGTCTCCACGCGTCTTCAAGGATATAACTGCTGAAAAACCAAATATCATGTTGATAACTGCTTCGAACTCCTCATTTGCCCTTAAGAATCAATGATTTACTTTTATAGTATTTGTCGAAAGCCCTTTGCTTAATCAAATCTTAAACACTAGTAGAAAAATGCTTGTTAAGTCGGATCCGAGTCTAACCTAAGAATTATTGACATAAGAAATTGTTACTTCTTAAGTCGGTTTTGGACCTGACTTAAGAAAAGTTTATTAGATCTGTTAAACAACATCCGACTTAATAAATCTAGGCTTTCACAAAGTTTATGCCAATTATACCCGACCTAATAAGTTCCTATCTTAAATCGGATATATTTAATCCACCTAACAAGTTGATATTTTTTAGTAATATCACAGTTACAAAATTATATATAATATATACTCAATCATAATATCACATACCTGAGACTACATCTTTGTCTTATCTAACACAAACTCATGATTGGAACCAGGATATCGTAACAAAGTGCAAGGCATTCCAACAGCTTCACTAAACCATGCATTGGTCTCATTGCTTAACTATATTCCTTGTACCTAAGTAATAAAACAAAAAAGATAATATTAAAACAACAAATAAATCCATGTAACAAATTCTAAACTAAAACTGTGTATGACAATGCAAAAATTTCTAAAAGTTTAGCATTGACTAGAACAATATGTGAGAGTTCACTGTAAGAAAGTCAGATACAAAGAGCAAAAAAAGAAGCTCTAGTAAGAAGTACTTCCATAAATAGGAATCAAGAAATACAAATCATAAATTTTCCAAACTAATTTATATAAACTACCAACTCTGATGCACTTACGTAACCAACATATTTAATTCCTTGGAATTCTGAGGACTTTGCCAACTGAGTTACTTACGCTCTCTTGGATCAAGTAGTGAAGGTCCTATTACAAACTCTTCCCTTCATGCAAGAAACAGAAATTGTAGAAATAGAAAAGCAACTAATTATTCAACTCATTTCTATCTAACCTAACAAATTCAACTACATAAAACCGTAACTAGAAGTACTTTACGGGTGCATATACTGCATTAGACTTACAGCATTATCAATCACGCTAATTCAGAAACTATATACTATTGATTTAGGTTTTTATCATGGATGAAAACAACAAAAAGAAATGTGAAATGCGGCGATGTGAGAGGCTTCCTCAAAGAGATTTGACGATGAAGTCCTTGTTTGGGGGAGTTTTCATATCTTTAAGAGCGCATAGGGTTTTCAGTTTCGGTAGGAAGACCGAAGAAGAGTGGGAGACGGTAGGTTATGAATCAATTGTCAATTATACGTTTTGGATTGGGGATAAATGAAGTTAAAACATTTGGTAACATAAGGTCTCCGGTGCTAAATTTAGGTTTTATTGTTCTATTTTGCAAAATAAAATACACAGCAGGTTATGAACATGGTTTGATCCCTCATCTAGCATTAAAATTTATTTTGTTAAAAGTAATTAAAACTTCTTAGGTAAGATAAGGATACACCTGACTTATTAAATATATTTCTTAAGTCACTTATCGATCACAACCGATTTAGGAAATTTAATGTGAATTATAATTTTTATTTAATATTTGTTAAGTCGGTTTTAAATGCACCCGACTCAACTAAGTTATAAATATTTATTAAATTGTCACCGCGTTGCTTCTTAAATCAGGTGGCAGGTGAACTGACTTAACAACCTTTTTTGAAAAGGTATTTTTGTACTAGCGAAACTTAAAAAATATACTAAGTCCTAGATAACTGGTGAACTCTTCAAACCCAACCATCTTGTCGAAAGTCCTTTTTGAGATTCTGGACATATTTTAAAGAGAGAAAGTGACCATAATATTGTGGATCTATTCTTGAGATTCTTCCAAACCATGCTTACCACACAACTCGAACTACTTTAGTTGACGTGGTTAACATGTCAAAGCCTTTCCGTCAAGATTACTCGACCCTTAGCATTTTTCAATGTACCTATTAGCATTCTCTATTGACTTTTCTCTAGTTAGAATTTCCAAGCTTCCAAATGACCCCCCCCCCCCCCCCCCCCCCCCCAAAAAAAAAACCCACTTTTGATCATATGTATCACATGGAAAAAAGGTGATGTTTTTTGTAACTGTTCGACATTGTCTGGAATAGCCTATACATGTCACATTAGCTAGACGCTTTTTAGTCATCATTTCTTTTGACCAAATTGTCGCGTCACAGATGTGTGTAGTTGATAATCATTGCTTCGATTCCTAAGGACAACAATTAAACTTCACTAAAGAAAAAATATTTAATTAAATTTCTTCAAGATCGTCAAACACCACATGTATGTTTTTCTAGCGCCACTTGACCCACTTTGTTGTTGTTAGGGGGGGGGGGACCATAACATTTTTCACTATAAATATCCCCTTATTTTTCATTTTCCACTTTCTTTGTCTTCTTCAAAAAGTCATAATTTCTAAAACCTCCATAACATTTCAACTTTTGTCTCTATCAAATTTTAATAGGAAAAAATGGTTTCTTCCTCTACACCATGACTTCTAATTCCCCTTACTTCTGAAAGTGAAGCTCTTAATGTTGTTGGTAAGCATAACTACATTCCCGAGCCACCAATAAAGGAAGAGAAAGCGATGATTTGAACTTCTCAGGTACTCCCCTTTCTCCATTTCTAGTACTATTCATGCATTCTTAGGTCCTTTACCCACTTCTTATGAGAAACCTAAATTTATGGGAAAGTTTTTCACCTGTTACTGTATTCATAAGCCCAATATCTTTTAAGATGAAGCTTATGAGTTAGGGTTCATGAGTGCATCCAAACGTGTTTTCTATGCTTTTCCTTCTCCAAAAAATGAGAAGTATATTGCATGGTTATATAAGGTAGAAAAGAAGAAATGTCAGTTCTAGAGGGATCAAGAGATTTATGACTTGATTCAGATGTCCAAAATTGGTCTTAAGTTCAATCCCAACATGCCATTGCAACTCTCTTTTTTTTAGGAAGGTTACACTAATAATTTCCACCCATGTTGCAGAATGGTAACTCCTACTTTGTTTGACATAACTTCCATAGTGGGTCTTCGATCTATTGGTGAAACCTTCGACCATACTTTGTTAACTAGCACCAAACTAGATTTTGATTTTGATTGTGCAATTATAAGCATTTCATTACAGACTTTAATGAGACTGACTTTGAAGAAGTTTCTGATTAGGAGCATATTACTTTCTTAACCTTTTGGTTATCCTGCTATGCCTTTGGTTCTAGCTCTTTGCAGGTAGCCAATAAGTTTATACCCTTGGCCACCCAAATTCATGAAGGTGAAAAAATTAATCTCATCAAGCTAGTTTTAGGTTCTCTATACAAAGCTCTTGGGCTTATTACTTTTGATTTTAAGTCCATCATCGACCCAAAATACAAATTATTAATTCCTGTCCCCATGAGGCTTCTCCAACTATGGATTAACGCCACATTTGAGTCTTTTCTGAAGTTCAAAATCCCTTCTACCTTAGTGCAACAGGTTGAAGGAAGACGGGTCTAAACAAACATTTTTTATTTGTTGACACCAGAGAATGTTGGTATGTCGATCACAAATAAATTTACAAAGTATGCCGTCATGTTTGCTGAACGTGATGTTTTGAACCATACATGGCCCCCTTCGTCAGGCGAAGTCATGGTCCCGACTGGTTTAAGAGAGAATTTCTTCTTCTTTCTCCTAAAAATCATGATGAGGCTCTTGACATCTGGTCATCTTTTCTTTGAACAATTATATAGTCTACCAAGATAATAGTGGGGGACAACGGTTTGAGCCTTATTAGCTATCAGCCTAACTTGGTAACCTATCAATTTAGCTTTTGCTAACTTATACCCAAGTCATTCTTTCTTCATAAATCTAAAGTCTTCATAAACACTACCCTTTAGACAGATTGAGAACACCATATGTGATATAGTGGGAGAACTGACTTGGGATTTTGTGTTTTGTGTTCGCAAATGTTTCGGTTTAGCAAGAGTCGCCACCGACTTTTTATTTTATCCTAAGGAAAGGTCAAAAAACACAGGAAAGACCTTTGAGATGTTTTCTTGGGTTCAGGGAGTAGATTATGAAAAGGGAAGGTGCAACCACCCTTTTCATCCATGGTTATCCATGGGCTCTTAGTTACTTGTTTAGATCACTTGCTTTTGCTTTTCAATTGTTTGAAATGGTACTTTGTGTGTGGTTTTGAAAAATATTTTGAAAAGAGGCCATCGTTGTGGCAACCTTTGTAATGATTCTTGTTTGAATGTATACAAAGGTGTTTTTGTCTTTTGAAAAGATTTCAATGTTTGAAAGTTTGATTTGAGAAAATGTTTTGAAATTGTGTTGTGAGGTGTGTTTGAAAATAACAAGGATGTTTTTGCAAGCTTTGATCAAGTAACTAGGAGCTATCTACCCTATTTTACCCAAAGATCTTTCCTAATGTTTTTAACCCTTTTGACAGTGTTATTTCACCATTGCATTTGATGAACAACCTTGTGTTAGGATGTTAAACGGGACAGGCACGGGTCATCGTATAGACCATGATAGCAATTGTGTCAAGTATCTTTGGCAATTTTTGAGGGACTTGATCATTTTTGTTTTAGGAAACCAAGATAGCGTCATCGAGGGACTATGATCTTTTGTTTTGTTTTTGTTTTGCCAAAGGACCCAACATGCATACCATGGCCCATTTTTGAAGGCAACAAGTGGATTGTAACCCTAGGGATGCAAGTGTGCATTGTGTTTGATTTTCATGCATATTTGTCTTTGATTAGGTCAAGCTATTTGTTGATTTGATTTTTGCATACAAACCTTAATTCTCTAATCATGGCATAATTGAAAGCGTAAAGTGCGAGAATTTAAAATTCTAAGCTATTACAACATGATTATGGGGATGGGAGTACAATTTTGAATGACGGGTATTTGATAAGAAATATAAACCCTAGTTTACTATTACATCCAAATTGAATTCACAATGCATAAATATTTAAATGGACAATATTTAAATAAACAAAAATAAATAAATATATCAAATAATATGAATTATGCAAAGAAAAGTTTTTGTTTGTTTATGTATGTGAAAGTATTTAATGTAAAAAATGAAGAAATAAATAAAAGATTTATTTTATTTGTTTAAGGGATGAAACCCTAATTTCTTTAAGAAAATAAATACACTATATTATTTATGTACAATAAAATATATTAATATGTTCAAAAATAAAATATACTTAAAAAAGACATTTCTTAGTATAAATAATAATAAAAGTGAAAATGTAATATTTTATATTTTTTATTCTAAAGTATTTAATAAAATAAAAGTATATATGTATATATATGTATATTAATCAAATTAAATATGTACAATATAAAAATAAAATATGAAAAAAATAAAATATATTTAGGAAAATATTTTCAGTGTGAATAAAAATAAGAAATAAAAATAAAAGTCTATATATATATATATATATATATATATATATATATATATATATATATATATATATATATATATATATATATATATATATATATATATATATATATATATATTTCAAGTCTTAACAATAAAAAGTATTTAAATGCCTTTAATGTTAGAAAAAATTAAAATAAAATGCCAAATAAATGTAAAAAATCATGAAAATATTTTTTAAGCATTTTTTATACTTGGAAATAAATAAACAAAATTAGAAAAGAAAACAAAAATGCAAAAATGTAAAAATACAAGAAAATGGGCCAGGGGGTGTAAAAATGAAAATGGGAGGTGTCAAAAGCAAGCCAGGCCAAGCCCAGCCCAAAACTTCATCTTCTACCTCCAGCTTTTGAAAATACGCGCACGCCTGTACAAACTTGGGACATCTTGTATACGTGATCTTTTGCAAAAACTTACAACATCAAACTTGTAGAGAATTTCAAGACGATTCCAACCATATAAAAAACTAATCCTAACTCTCAAAGACCAGAGAGAATTTCTCTGGCCCTAAAATCTGACCTAGTTTTTTCAGCATATTCATTGATGAAATTCTCCTAGCACACTTAATATAAATGAAAACTGAGCATATGTACAACTTCATGGTATTGAACACTATATTTTTTATTCACAAACCTAAGGCTAAATGTTCCTAAATATAGAGATAGAAAGTGAAGAAAAACCTGTTTCAGTTGGATTCATATAGGGCAATGCAGTGCTTCTCAACAAGGTTTGAGATGTCTGGTAGCTTGCTTGAACTTCACTTGACCTTTTCCAATAGCTAGCTTGCCTTGAATGTCCTTGAATAAGCCTATAGAACTCAACCTGTACAAGCTCAAAATGAAAATGGTGAACACTGTAAATGGAGTTACAGTTGGTATTTGAGGTTTGGGATAGCTTGAGTGAGTTGAATGGAATGTGTTTGAAGCAACTTGGGGCAAAACGCACGAGCCAAATGAGCTGTGGAACTCAAGTTGCAGCACCTGCCTTGTTTTGCCAAAGAAATGTGATTTCTGGCTATGGGGTGTTTTGAGGCTTGAACAATCGTGTTTCTAACTCAAAGGGGTGTGAGAAAGATGTTTTGAATGTTTGCACAAGTTGATCTTTTCTGGTTTTTAAGTTCTCTAGTTTTGGCAAGTTTTCTTATTTTTAAAGCAAGAAAGTGGAAGTAAGTGTAACAGGCTTATGCAGGCTATACAACATCCTCTAACCTCTTCTCTTGTCCCCCCTAATCAGTGGATTTGTTTAGCTGTAAGAGATTTGGCTCTATGCTCAAGGGTTGTTGGTTTGACATAAAGCATACTTTTGCAAAAATAGAAATGTGCCTTTTACCATTTAGGGATTAAACTTGTGTACAATGCCCTAATGATCAAAACAATGTATTAGCCCAATGGATTTGAATTAAATTATGGAGTGTGAAGTGGTTTAGAGGCCTGCAAACTAGTGTAAGGCATGCTGACTTGAAAATGTAACTTGTATGAACATGAATTTGCCATGGATACAAAGTGAGTTTTTGCCAACTTCAAACCTTCGATTCTCCCTAACCACAAATGTGTTTGAGGAGTTCTTGGACAATTTGGAAAGCTTGCAACATTCTATATAATCCATATTTGAAATTCAACTTGAGATTCCAAGTGGAACTATGTGAAAAATGGCCAAGAAGATGGGTCAAAATCCTGCCTAAACTAGGGAAAAATTTCACTAAGTTAAAAGTTTTAGGGACCCTTGTTCCAAAAATCATAACTTGAGATCCAATCTTCTTTTGATAAAACTTTGTGAATCAAAGTTGTAAACTTTGTGGAGGACTACAACTTTCATGTTGGAGGTTTTGTTTGAATCCATTTTCATAATGGTGAAAATGTGGGGCAAAGTTAGGAAAAATTAAGAAAATTTCATAACTTAGAAAATTTCTAAGTTATGAAAATTTTCAATTTTAAACCCTAATTTGCAATTTTGGGTTTCTTGATGAACAAGTTTCATAATTTGACACATCTTGATGAAAAATGACTATTGGCACTTGATTTTGACCAAAAAGTCAAAGTTTGACTTTTCAGTGTACAGTCAAATTTTGATCAGTTGACTAAAAAATTCATCTGTCAATCCCATGCATTTGAGATCTTTTGAACTTGTTGAATAAGTCAAGATGATGTAATTGAGTCCTTGAGTCCATGGTTGAACCTAATTTGCCATTGGCTAGGTCAAAAGTCAGAAATTGCCTTTGTACAGTCAAAACCCTAAAAATGACCATTTTGCCCTTTTGGTGATCTGATCAAATTTCTTGTGGAATTATGGTCCAAACTTGATCTAATGGTTCATATGAGTTCATAATGTTGATGTGGGTCAAAATTCACGAGGTTTGACTGTAAATTGGTCACAGTTGATTTTTTCCCCAATACAGCTGATTTCTAGGTCAACTGTCCAATTAACTGGGCAAAAATTTGACTCAAGGCTTGAAACTTGGTATGGACAAAGTTATGAGTCCAATATGAAGTATGAAAGTCAATTTGAGCATTGAAGGTCCAAAAATCCCTGTGCAAACTCAAACCCTAGTTTAGGTCATCAGTGCAAGGAGATGTCTTGAGCAGAGCAAACCCTAGCTTGATCTTGAGTCCAAAGAGACTTGTGATGAGAAATGTTGATAAAAATAGAGGGAAAATTTTGGGGTATAACACCATACACAACTAAATTTCCTCACTATAGACACCATCACATTGACTCCTTTTAATTTTCAAGTTAGCTATCTCTATACACAAGAATTCGAAGAGTGGTGGTCGAAATATCACCATGCTCATTCTGAGGAATCTTTGATTATCCCGCAACTTCTAACAAATAATTTCTCAACTGTTCAGACTCGGTTCAAGAAGAGTGCAAGTACACATATCAAAGAAATTCAGGCTTTCCAAAATTACTTTGAGGTTGTATATAATCCTTGTGAAAAGTTTCAAACTGTCTATGACACGACTCTTACTTTAAAATAAAAAATCACTAAAATACTTCTAACTTTGAAAATTCCTCCTAATGTAATTGATAGGTATTATTTTTATTTTTCAAAATTCCCGCCATTGCCTACCTGTGAACTTGGCTTGGCTTTGTGCATGCCATTTCTAAATTGGCTCCGTTGTGGGTCATTGTCAGCTTTAAATAAAGCACTGAAAAAACACCGTCACAGAGTAGTCTCGACTAAATATCACATGTATACTTATAAAGGCCATCTTCATATCAACATTGAACACATCTGAGTCTTGTCTCCCATCTTAATAGGTGACATACAAGATTTTTAGGAAATTCTGATTTTCCATTATTACCATTACATGTGCCGAATATTTGCAGCTGCATGTCTTACCTCTCGGGAGTCAAAGGAAAAACAAATAAAAGTAATTGTAGAAGTTGACAAGTATGATCCTGCACAAGAGCCTAAACAATTATGCCTAGTAGACATGTTATTTATTTTCAAACAATTCTGGTTTTCTTCCCAATTTATTTTTGTTATCTCCATAGTCGAGAAAAGGAAATTAATGCCTCTACCACTGCTCCAAATAAGAAGAAAACTAAGAAAGACTCCACCAATGTTGCTCCGATAGTAAAGTCCATTGACGATAGTGTTAACATCATGGTGTTTCCTATCTCCTCCCCTGCTAAGCACCAGGAACACTTAGCAGACAAAGTAACAAATGCAATCCCTATTTGTGGCAAGAAGAAATAATCCTTCACTGATTCCCCTAATTATCTAGTAGTCGAGAAAAAGAAGAAGAAAAAAAGAAATCGATTCCCATCCCTTCCATACCAAAGATAAAAAATAAGGACACAACCCCTAACTTTAAGGTAAATAATGCATTACGTTGTTTAATAATATCAAAGTAGGAATACACAACCACATCTATTGGCTTTATGTAGTACTTTAACTTTTTACAAGAGAAATATAAACAGAGACACAATTTCTCTATTGGACTATATCTAGTTTCAACGATATTTAACACTTGACTAAGGTAATAAATGGCCCTTTCGACGCCATCATTATCTTTTTATGCTAACATGCTGCCTATTTTCGAATCTGACACAAAATGTACAACTTCATGACTTTATCTCTCATGGGAGGGAGTAAAATGGGAGGTTTTGACAAGTGTGTATTTATCTCACTGAAAGCCTTTTAATGTTCTAGTTACTATCTAAATCCTTCCTTTTTCTTCAATCGTAGAAAGGGAAAAAAACCCTATCTTGCCACTTAGGTTCAAAATGAACATCCTCAAGAAAATTTTCTTCCTAAGTAGGGACTAAAGTTGTTTTTCGTTTGACCGAGACTCTGCATTGAATATATTTTTCCGTCTTGTTATGGTTTATTTGATGCTATTTTTGTGTACCATGAAGCCTAGAAAGTCACCTGCATGGACTCCAAAGGAATATTTTAATGGATTCATCTTAAGTCCATATTTCCTCATACTTTCAAAGGAATTTCGAAGGTAGTCTAAGTGACCGTTTTCTGATGACGATATGATGACTATGTCATCTATATAAACCTGCATAAAGGTTTCTATGAAGTCATGAAACATTGAGTTTGTTACCCTTTGGCATGTTGCACCAGCATTCTTGAGGTTGAAGGGCATCACCACCCACCCATAAATTCCCAAGGCACAGGGCATCAAAATTCCGATTTCGACATGTTTTCCCATGTGATAAAAATTTGGTTATATATAGAATAACCATCTAAAAGACTCGAATACTGAAAACCAAACGTTGAATCGACTAGCATTTCTGTTACTATCATTGGGTATTCATCCTTTGGTGTAGCAACATATTTAGGTTTCTAAAGTCAATACACACTCTAAGCGTCCCATTATTTTTAATCACATGGACAATGTTTACTAACCATTTGACATACCCGACAATCCTAATGAACTTAGTTTAAAGAAGTATTTCGATTTTTGCTTTAATATTTGACATAACTTATGGTGCAAACCTTCTTTGCATCTAATTTATTGGTTTCTTGTCAAATCGAATTGGCAGTTTTAACTCTACAAAATCCTGACGTCCTATCATCTCGTTATAATCCCAGACAAAGCAGTCCTTGAACTCCTCCAGTACTTTGATTATTTATGTTCTTGGGTTTGGGATGATTTTGGAACTGATATGGGTTGGCCTTTTGATCATCCCATCCCCTAAGTCCATTTCTTCCAAAGGATTCTGAGCTTGCATCTTTTTGATCGAGGCTATTGGGTTTTTTCTAAACCCCAAAGGCTCATAATCTTAGATGCAATCGAGCCTGAGGCTTTATGAAGTTATTTCGTGGACATTATGGGCAAATTCTATTACATCATTTTCAACTATTGTGGCCTAGATAGCCATCTTTTGGGGAGATTCGGCCTCTAGGACTGCTGCTATCCTATTCTCATCCATATAGGATGAAGTTCGAGCAAGTGCGCTTAACTCAATCATTTTTATCATCCGACCATCTATTGTGGCCTCCAATGGCTTTATACTCCCATATGAATCCATGTGTGGGGTGTAACTTGATTGAATAATAAATATTCCCTACAAGAAAATCATGCTCCTGCAGGAGTACATGGCAAGATATTCTCCTGTTGTCTATCAATAATTTTCTTATCAATGTAGTTCGCATTAGCCAAGAAAAAACATTGATCAACTTCTATGTTCTCCATGATCCCATATGATTTCCAAATTGTAATTATTTAGTGCATGGTAGAATGAACTAAACCTACTTCATGTATCTATCCTCTTTAGTCACTTCAGTGAATGTGTCATATTCTATAGTATTCATGGATATCATGTTGCATATTATATCCAGCTCTGGTTCAGAGCCACAATTGTAATCATCAGTGGCCATATCTTCAACCTCATATTATGCAACCATCTTATCTTTGGGCTTCGCCACAGGTGGAAAAGATGGGAATAGTCTTTGCTTGATAGGCCTTTTGGCCGTCTGTCTTCATTTGTGGCTTGAACACGACCGTTTTTGCTTTAACTCTCAGCTTCATAGGCAACTTTTTTCTTTCGCTGAGACCTCGTCCACTGCGTCTGGATCATTAGATTCTTGCATATGTAGTTCTGATAAGTATACAGGTACTTCTTCGAAACCTGCGAATGGTCATGGCTAGACGATCTTGTGCCAATTTTAATTGATCTCCATTTTTTTGATTATTGTCTATTTTTCTTACAAGTCTGATCCATTCCCATATAGGGACATCAATAGGTGGAATGTAACACCCCATTTCTCATATTTTAATTTTAATTGAGTTTAATATTAATTTTTATTAATTATTTGTATGCTTGGGTATTTTATTGGGAATAGTTGAGGTGTGTAGAATTTAATTATAATTTCTGATTAATTTTAATTAATTAAAATAAATAGAAAATAATGAGTTTTAGTTGATTGGGTGGAAAGTGGGAATAAGAGATATAAGGGGTAAAGTGATGATAATTGAGAATAAGTTAGGGCCAATGTGTGATTATTAAAAGATTAAATTAGGTTTTTAATAAAAATTGATTAGTGGAGCTTATTTGAGTCAATACATGTAATTGAGCAATTGGGAGAAAGAAGAGCTTTTATGAGAGAGTGCAAAACAAGGGTTGGAAGGAGAAGAAGCCGTTTTTAGAGCTTATACAATTGGAAAATTAAGGTAAGGGAGAATTACTCATCTATGAGTGTAATTGCATGAAGGGTAGAGAGGGATCCTCACCCTCTTCTTTTTTTTTTCCAATGTATTTCTCCAATTGTTGACGGTTATGTGTACGGGGAAGGTTTGTGCAAAACTTATCTCAATTGCTATGAATAATATGAAGTTCATGCTTCATATTATTCTAAAATATCCGTGCATGATTGATGAATGAAAATCTAAATGTTGTTCTTAGTGTTAATTGTTCTTGAGTATGATGAATATGGTAATGAGTTGGTGTTAATTTGATTTTTAATCCATGATTATTTGGTGTATTAATCTAATTATGAATTATACTTGTTGGTTCTGTGCGATTTGGGTGATTTGAGGTTGAAATCAGAGCTTTGGGGGATATCTCCTTCTTTCACTAACATACTCATGTAATAAGATACATAACACATATTATAACATAAATCACATATTTTTCATGTCTGAACTTCAATACCTTTATTAGCAGCGGAAAACATCAACAATAACTAGTTTTAACTCTTTAACATGAGTTATAATCATAACAATCCAAAATTAGCATAAATCACCAAATAAATCCAACAAATGGAGTTATACATAAGTTTACTCCCAACATAAACAAAAAAAATGCAAATCTCCGAGTGTTACATATCAGAGCAGACACCGACTCAATCTACGTAATAAGAGGCAATCTCCTCGGCTAACCTTAATCTCGAGCTACTCCTAAGTATCTGCATGTTACCCACATAGAGGCAACATTCAAAAGTAAGGGTGATATATCATAAATATATAATGGAATGTATAATAATAAGTGAATAATATATTATTACAAGCACAACATACATTCAAGCAACATATCACACCGATGCAACACAACAACACTAAACCAATGCAATGCAATGCGACTCAAACAACATCGACTCAATACATATGGTACCAAGATGAGAACTCTCAGGTTCACCACTCCGATCCCCACCTAGGACCGAACCTCTCCAAATGGACCTCAGTCCAAAATTGTAACCCATTTAACGCTTCACTAATTCATCACCATAGGAATTACCTACGCGCACCCAATCCACACAATGGGATTGAGGCTCACCAATTACGGACCTCCGTCTGACACCATGAGTGCATGCAACATTTTACATGAAATAACAACAATATGCACATTGACCTTTACCATAGTCAGTGCACATCGTCGATATCAGCCACCACTCACCAATCATCTGCCAAAACATGCAGTAGCAACATAACAACGATATAGGAAGCAATTACAATGCATTTGCAACATTCTACAAAATCAACATAACTCAATACACATCAAACAAACATCCACATGTCGAATAGTTGGAATTAGGATACCAAAAATATTTTAAATATAAAGTATTCTAAATCAGCTTTCCAACAATTCGAACAACGTGTTAATCAGACTACCGAAATGAAAGTTATGAATTTTCAAAGAATTACGAAAAATCTGTCAACAAAATGGTAACCGGTTACCTCAAATGGAGTAACCAGTTACACCCCCTATAACCAAACAACCTACACTATTGTTTCATAGGGTAACCAGTTACCAAAAATGTGGTAACCGGTTACTTGCAGTGCAGAAGCACTTTTCTGCTATTTTTCTGACACAAAAATCACTTATTTTTCACATTAAAACTGTCCCAAATTCCACACAATGCACAATTCAATATCCCAATTCACCACAAAATCAATTACATATAATTTACACAATTAAGTTAGATTCACATACATTGACATAAACCTATAATTCACAATTTCACACAATATCATCACCAAACAAAATTTTATCAATGAGGGTTTAACACATGAAGTAAAATTAGGTTCTGACGAGTAATTATCCTTACCCACCTATCATTATACAACTCATTAGATAGTTAGAACCCTACCCTTACCTTGGATTTCCTAACTTGTGTTCTCTTCCCTTCTACAATGGAATCTTCTCCAAGCCCTATCTTCCTCTTCTCCCTTTCATTCTCTTTTCTCCAATTCCACGTTCATAACCAAATGACAACAATTTCCCTAATTCTCTTTTTTTCACTCTTACCCGTTGGACCCTTTCTATGAAATTCCACTTATGTCTTCACTTAACCACTTAAGATTACCAATAAGCCCTTCACATCTCTACATTACTATTATTATTATTATTATTATTATTATTATTATTATTATTATTATTATTATTATTATTATTATTATTATTATTATTTATTATTATTATTATTCCAACTAACTAAATAATTAAAATAAAACTAATAATTATTTAACTATTACTAATATTATTTAATTCTTCTAATTGTAATTAAACAATGCTAGTAACTAATTACTCCCACCACTCCCAAGTTCTACACAATTGCTCACACACCCCCAACACCTCCAATTCTCTTATTCTAAGGGTTATCACCCTACATCAAAGCCCCCTCCCCCATACACATCCAATCACCAATTAACACATATCATCACATAATTAAATACGAAAAACAATTAAAATAAAATTGAGGCGTTACAACTCTCTCCCCCTTAGAACATTTTTTCCTTGAAAATTTACTTGATGTAAACAATTCTGGATACGACTCTCACATGTTACTCTCCAGCTCCCAAGTTATGTGTTCTCTGACAACACCTATCCAAAATACTTTTACGAGAACAATATACTCGCCCCCAACTTTTTCACCTCGCGGTCTTTGATTCTCACATGCAAGGTTTCAACCGTAAGGTTATCCCTCACTTGCACACCATCCATCAGAATCACATGAGACAAATCTGAAATATACTTTCAAAGATGTGAAACATAGAATACATCATGTAAATTCAAAAGATTAGGTGGCAAGGACACCCTATAGGCAAAAACTTCCACTCTGTTAGAAATCTGATACGGCCCGATAAATTGACGAGTAAGCTTTCTCGATTTTAGAGCACGCCCAACACTTGTTACTGGAGTGACTCTCAAGAATACATGGTCCCCTTATTGAAACTCCAGATCCTTCTGTATCTTATATTGGTAAATCTTTTGCATACTTTACAAAGCTTTCATCTTATCTCGAATTAACTTCACTTTTTCGTAGTCTGCTGGACAATCTCTGGTCCAAGCACTATGTTCTCACCAGATTCATACAAACACAAAGGTGTCCTACACCTACAACCATACAATGCCTCAAACAGTTCCATTCCAGTGCTAGAATGAAAACTATTATTGTGAGTGAATTCTACCAGCGAAAGATGACTGTCCCAAGCACCTCCTTGCTCAAGGACACAAGCTCTCAACAAATCCTCCAATAACTGAATAGTTCTCTCTGTCTGAACATCTGTCTGTGGATGATAAGCAGAACTCAACCTCAACTTAGAACCGGATGCCTCCTTCAAACTCCCCAAAAATTATGATGTAAACCTCAAGGCTCTATAAGAAACAATACACAACAGAACCCAATGTAAATTCATAATCACAGGAATGTAAATCTCTTCCAACTTCTGTAAAGGAAAACTGATATTAATCAGAATAAAATGAGCCAATTTTGTCAGCCTATCTATAATCACCCAAATTGCATCATGCCCTATCAGAGCACTCAACAACCCAGTCACGAAATCCATTGAAATGTTATCCCATTTCCATTCTTGAATATCCAACAATTGCATTAACCCTATAGGTTTCTGATGCTCCACTTCTAACTTCCGATAAGTCAAACAGACATACATAAACTTTACCACATCCTGCTTCAACCCCGACCACCAGAATATATTCTTCAAATCTGATACATCTTAGTAGCTCCTGGATGTATACTCAAGCTACTCCGATGACTTTCTCCTAAGATCATCCTCTTTATTTCTGAATCATCAGGAATATAAATCCTTCCCCAGAATCTTAACACGACTTTCTCATCTACTCTAAAAGAACTTTCTTCCGTCTGATTGTTTTCCACCATCAAGTCCACCATTTTTGTATCCAACTTTTGACTTTCTTTAATATTAGCAAGAAAATAATTGTTGATCTTCAACATACCTAACATTACACTCTGCATCGCCAGCTTATAGACCAAACTCAAGTCTTTGAACTACTCAATCAACTCCAATTCCCTAACCATCAACGCAGATATATGCAAAGACTTATAACTTAAATCATCAACCATAATATTAGCCTTACTGGGATAATAATTCAAGCTGAAATCATAATCTTTCAAGAATTCCAACCACATATGCTGCCTCATATTTAATTCCTTCTGATCAAATAAATACTTCAAACTCTTATGATCATCAACCACTTCAAATTTGGAACCATAAAGATAATGCCTCCAAATCTTCAACACAAACACTACTGTAGACAACTCCAAATCCTGAGTAGGATAGTTCTTTTAATGAACCCTCAGCTTTTGTGAAGCATATGCCACAACTTTACCATCTTGCCTTAACACATCACCCTAACTCATCAAAGATGCATCACAATATACCACAAACATTTCATTTGGTTTAGGAAAAATTAAAAATGGAGCGGTAGTCAACCTTTTCTTCAGTTTAACAAAACTCTGCTCACAATAAATATCCCATACAAAAGATTTACCTTTACAAGTTAAATGGTTTAACAAAAGTTCTAACTTAGAAAAGTTCTCAATAAACCTACAGTAGTAACCCGCCAAGCCCAAAAAGCTTATAATCTCTGTAACCGACTTAGGGGCCTCCAATTGTAGCACCGCATCTACTTTGGATGGACCCAAAGCAATACCGTCACCTGAAATCACATGGCCAAAAAAACTAACCTCTTGCAACCAAAACTCACACTTTGACAACTTTGCATATAACTTATTTTCTTTCAACACCTGTAACACAATTCACAAATGCTAGACATGCTCTTCACTCGACTTGGAATAGATTAGAATATCATCAATAAAAACCACAACAAAACAATCCATAAAAGAATGAAATATACGATTCATATATTCCACGAACACTCCAGGCGCATTAGAAACTCCAAATGACATAATTGAATATACATAATGTCCATACCGAGTTCTAAAAGAGGTCTTCTGAATATATTTATATTTTACCAGAATTTGATGGTAACTCGACCTCAAGTCAATCTTATTGAAGACCCGTTCACCCACCAACTGATCCATTAAGTCATTTATTCTCAGAGGAGATTACTTGTTCTTGATTGTTACTTTATTCAGCTGTCGGTAGTCCACACACAGTCTCATACTACCATCTTTCTTCTTTACCAACAACATTGAAGCACCCTAAGGTGATACACTTGGTCTCACAAATTTCTTTTCCAACAAATATTCTAATTGCTTCTTTAACTCTGGTAACTATGACACTGACATCCTGTATGATGCCATAGAAATAGGTTTGGTACCAGGGACAAGATCAATAAAAAATTCCACCTCTCTTTCTAGCGGTACATCTAAAATATCATCTGGAAACACCTCTAGAAATTCATGCACTACTTGTAGTTCATCAACCATTGCTTGATTCTCCATAGATAATGATGCAAACATTGCAAGCACCCGAGCTTCCTCTTTCAAAAGCTCTCCTAACTGCCTAGAATATAGGAAACCGACTTCTTTCTCATCATCAGGAGCAAGGAACCTCATTGATTTAGTATAACAATTAACATGCACATGATTGAACTCCAACACGTTCATTCCCAAGATAACACCCAGACCGATTAACGGAAAATAAATAAGATCAACACCGAAATCCCTATAAAAAATTGACAGTGGATAATTTAAACATACCAAGGAAGTAGTTACCGATCCTTTAACATGAGTCTCGACAACCATTTCTCCTTTCATATAGGACACAACAAGATCTAGCCTTTTCACACAATCAATAACAATAAAAGAATGAGTAGCACTAGTATCAATAATAACAATTAAAGGAATACTATTAATATAACATATACCTCTGATCATCCTGTCATCACTGGAATTGTGAGTCCCGATCAGAGCAAACACCTTTCCTCCAAATGAAACTTGTTTCAGCTTCTGGCAATGAGTACTGATATGTTCAGGTTCACCATAGTTGTAGCAAATCACCACTTTATCTTTGTAATAAGTGATCAGATGTCTTGTCTTCCTACATTAGAAACACTTTTTCACATCTGTATTGCACTCATTAGCACGATGACCCAACTCACCGCATCTATAGAACTTCAGAATAGCAGGAGCACCCCACTAGGCCTTTTACCCTCAGAAATCCTATGTTTACCCCTATCAGCTGGAGCACTATATAGCTTTCCATAATTCACATTATGCTTTCCCCTCTTCTTACTCAGACCCTTATAATGAGCTGAATAAGCTCTACTATCTTCTTCGTAGATTCTACAACTATTCACCAACTCTAGAAACCTGTGAATTTGCTGATATCTTATAACCCTCTTGATATCCGAATGTAACCCATTCTCGAACTTGATACACTTTGAGAACTCAGTAGTCACTTCACTATAATGAGGATATAATTTCACCAGTTCCACGAACTTAGCAGCATACCCAGTTATAGACAAATTCCCTTATTTCAACTCTAGGAATTCAATCTCCTTCTTTCCGCGAACATCTTAAAGAAAATACTTCCAAAGAAACTCCCTGCTGAACACAACCCAAGTAATAACCTCACCTATCTCTTCCAGTCTCTGACGGGTGCTAACACACCAGTTATTAGCCTCCCCTTCCAGCATATGCGTACCAGATCGTACCTTTTGTGCTTCTGAATAGTACATTACCCTAAAGATCTGCTCGATCTCTTTGAGCAAGCCTGTGCTGCATCAGGATCGTACCTACCCTTGAAGGTCGGTGGATTGTTCCTCTAAAATGTTCCCAAGTTATGGGACTCATCATTCCCACTAGCATTAGGCTGACTCTGCACAGCCTGAGCAACAACCTACAAAGTAGAAACAATCACATCATTGTTCCTTCCAGCCATTTTCTGGTCACACCAATAACAACAATAATGGTTAGTAGAAACTATCTCAAAAATATTCAACTGTCACACACTACAGACTCAATAAATTGGTCAGAAAGACTAACCTGCTCTGATACCACTATGTAACACCCTATATTTCCCTGCATAATTATATTTAAAAACCAGAGTAAATTAAAACAATTTAAAATTTTTAGGATGTCATCTTCTTTCACCAAATACTCCTGTAATAAGATACGCAACATATATTAAAATATAAACCACCTATTTTTCATGTCTGAACTTCAATACCTTTATTAGCAGCGAAAAACATCAACAATAATTAGTTTTAACTCTTCAACATGAGTTACAATCATAATAACCCAAAATTAACATAAATAACCAAATAAATCCAACGATTGGAGTTATACATAAGTTTACTCCCAACATAAAAAACAAACGCAAATCCCCCAGTGTTACGTATTAGAGAAGACACTGACTTAATCTACGTAATAAGAGGTAATCTCCTCGGCTAATCTCGATTCCGAGCTACTCATGAGTATCTGCACATTACCAACGTAGATGAAACATTCAAATAGTAAGGGTGAAATATCATAAATATATAATGGAATGTATAATAATAAGTGAACAACAGATTATTACAAGCACAAGATACATTACAACAACATATCACACCGATACAATACAATAACACTACGCTAATGCAATGCAATGAGACTCAAACAACATCAACTCAGTGCATGTGGTACCAAGATGTGAACTTTCAGGTTCACCGCTCTGATCCCCACCTAGAACCAAAGATCTCCAAACGAACCTCTATCCAAAATCATTACCAATGTAACGCTTCACTAATCCATCACCATAGGAATTAGCTACTCGCACCCAATCCACACAATGGGTTGAGGCTCACCAATTACGAACCTCTGTCCAACACCATGAATGCATGAAACATTTTACATGAAACAACAATAATATGAACATTGACCTTTACCGTAGTGAATGCACTTCGCTGATACCATCCACCACTCACCAATCACCTTCCAAAACATGCAGTAACATTAAAACAACGGTATAACAAGCAACTATAATGCATTTGCAATATCCCACAAAAACAACATAACTCAACACACACTAAACACGCGTCCACATGTCGAATAGTTAGAATTATGACAACAAAAAATATTTTTAAGAGAAAGTACGTTAAATCAACTTTCCAACCATTTGAACAACGCGTCAATCAGATACCTGAAACGAAAGTTATGAATTTTCAAAGAATTACCAAAAATATGTTAACATAGTGGTAACCGGTTACCTCAAATGGAGTAACCGATTACACCCCATGCAACAAAACAACCTACGCTACTGTTTCATAGGGTAACCAATTACCCAAAAAGTGGTAATCGATTACTTGCAGTACAAAAGCACTTTTCTGCTATTTTTCTTACACGAAAATCACTTATTTTTCACATCAAAACAATCCCAAATTCCATATAATGCACAATTCAGTTTCCCATTTTCAATGTCCATCCACACACATCATTAGCAACATACTAATTCACCATAGGAACAATTACATATAAGGATTTATACAATTAAGTCACATTCACATACATTGACATAAACCCACAATTCACAATTTCACACAACATCATCACCAAACAAATTTTTATCAATGAGGGTTTAACACATAAAGTTGAATTAGGTTCTGACGAGTACTTATCCTTACCCTACTATCATTATACAACCCATTAGATGGTTAGAACCTAACTCTTACCTTGGATTTCCTAGCTTGAGTTCTCTTCCCTTCTGCAATAGAATCTTCTCCAAGCCCTAGCTTCCTCTTCTCCCTTTCGTCCTCTTTTATCCAATTCCACGATCGTAACTAAATGAAAATAATTTCCCTAATTCTCTTTTTTTCACTCTTACCCATTGGATCCTTTCTATGATATTCCACTTATTCCCTCACTTAACAACTTAAGATTACCAACAAGCTCTCCATATTTCTATTTCGATTATTATTATTGTTATTATTATTATTATTACTATTATTATTATTATTATTATTATTCCAACTAACTAAATAAATAAAATAAAACCAAATAATCATTTAACTATTACTAATATTGTTTAATTCCTCTAATTGTAATTAAATAATGCTAGTAACTAATTACTCTCACCACCCCAAGTTCTATATAATTGCTCACACCCCCCCCAACACCTCAAATTCTCTTATTCTAAGGGTTATCACCCCACATCAAAGGTCCCATATACACATCCAATCACCAATTAACACACATCATCACATAATTAAATGTGAAAAACAATTAAAATAAAATTGGGGCGTTACATAGGTTCATGCGTTTTTTCTTGGCGAGACGAGAGGCTCGCCTGACGAGCTCTACAGAAGGGGAATATGTTCTATTTTTATGAGCTCCCCTAACGAAGGGCAACGTTTCCCAGCGAGAGCTCATTTGATGAGTTTCTGTATCGCTTGGCGACGCTGACAACACAGATTCAATTCGTTTTGACTCGATTTTGATCGCGACTTTGAGAGTCTGTCAGGTGTAGTGACTGTAAGTGCACAATATAATCACATAGTTTTAAAAGATATCGAACCCACAAGGACTGATGGTCAAACTATTATTATCTAAGGTCACTATGCACAACTAAGGCTAATTATAAAACTAGGATGTTGGGGTTTAAATAGGAATTAACTAAGATCTAATAATTGATAACTGGACACCGATATGTAATTTGTCGACTTTAGGGATTCAATAAGTCATTGACATAGTTTTGAGTATTAAAACACTATTTCAGTGGAAACTATTAATTTAAAAAGCCTTGTCTCACACTTTCGCTCTTTCGATTCAAACCATATTATTAAACTCAAATGAGCACTCTCGCTGTGTCATTTAAAATTTAAAAGTATTTTTTGAAAACGAATAGAGTCCAATTAATTTTAGAGAGTTCTCGCTGTATTTAAAATTAATGTTCAATCACCACTATCTGGTTAAAATCTCAAACTCTCGCTTTATTGATTTTATCCTTAGTTTGTCTTTTACTCTCGTAACAAAACAATTTAATTTCATAATTGGAAATCAAAACCAGAAAAGTATTTTTGTAAAATATCTTTGCCAATTAATTACCGAACCCATTCGGTTTAGGACTTCACATACCGGTATCGGGAAAATTAGCCAAACATAATTTTATTGCATGATAACATAAAATAAAAACATATATTCAATAACATAGGCATGGTAAAAATGAATAAACTATATTTAAAATTGGAATCTGGAATAAAATACTGAAGAATAATAGTGCAGTATGCTATCCTCCACAAGTCGGCAAGATTAGCTTCGGAACAAAATATCTTGAAGAAATACAAATAAGCCTAAACGGAGTTCTGGAAGCTAGAAGGAAACTAAAGGTGCAATATTCCTCCGATGTGAAGAAATATTGCTTTAATGGTGAAGGTTTTCTTTGCTTACGGAATTCTAAACAAAACTGGAAAAAAATCAAATACTGTAAAATTGGAATAAAGAAAAACAATGTTCAATATGCACAAAAATAAGAATTTGGAGCAGGTGTGCGAACGTATGCAATTTTGGTAACTCTCCTGCTTTTATAGATTCATTCTGGTAATAAAAAATAGGAACACTTCCTTGATCTTCATTCTTCATGCATGGAGGAGAATCAGGAAGTCGTGCATTATTTGGAGACATTTTCATAACTTAAGATATATCACTTGTAACAAGTGTCATGTGTTGTGGCGTGGGGCACGTTTCAATTCCGTGCCGGTCGGGACAAGAAGTGTGCCGAGGGGCACACTTTTGGATTTTGTGACATGCGGCATGGCTTCTGATACAAAATCATTGGCATTTTTGCTGCTAAAGTGCCATTTCTTCTTCATTTCTCCAATATTTTTCTTCCCTTTCTCATGTATGCTTTGCAGAAACTAAATACCTGAAATATGTTGCAAGTACTACAAATAGAGACATAATGCAACATAATAAATGAAGAATCAAAAGCTTTATCTATGTAAATCGGGTGGAATATGCTATAACTTTTCCTGTTATCAAACTCCCCTAAGCTTGAACCTTTTCTTGTCCTCAAGCAATATAGTTAATATTAAAATCAATAGGGCACAAGTTAAATGCACATACATGATGCAATTCGAATTGTAAGAGGTTGTGCCAGAGTTTTCGCGAGAACATAAGCTCCACATAACACAAAAGATACAGTAATATCACTAAACGCCCCCCATTGTGTAGACCAATTCCAGTCATGCCATTATAACTCAACCTAATTATTTTCGCTAAATTTCACCCGTTTTCATTCTAGCGCAATCACATTAAGCCCTTTATCTTTACATGCACATAGTAGAGTAGTCGGTTAGTAAATATGATCATTTTAAGCATGAGGTTCTGGAACTGTGATACAGTGGCAGAACCGACAGTTTAGTACTGGTTTGCATTTTGTATTCGCAAATGTCACGGTAAGAAAGAGTCGCCACCGACTTTTAATTCATCCAACAAAGGAAAGGAAAAATAACAGAAAAAACCCTTTTTCGAGAGTTTTTAAGTACGGGGGGTAGATTATAGAAAGGGAAGGTGTTAGCACCCTTTTTATCCGTGGTTTTCCATGGGCTCTTAGATACTTGCTCATTTTTTAAATTTCTTGTGTGTACTTGTTTTGAAAAGTTTTGTTTACTTCGTGATAAGCCTTGTATCTGTCTTCAAGGGTGTGACGAAGTTGTTTTGAAAACTGTTTTTGAAAAGTGTTTGTGTGAAAAGTTTTTGTTTTGAGCAAGTAATTAAGAGTTTTCTACCTACTTGAAAAAAGTTTGATTGTTTTTGTTTCCTTTAGACAACGTTATCCTACTATTAAGGAGTAGGTAGCTCCGTCGTTGGAATTTTAAGGGACGTACGAAGGGACGAAATGGTCTCTGAAGGAAACAAGTAAGGATACCTTAGCATTTCGAAGGGACTATCGTCATAAGATCAATTCCTAGGCAACTCGAGGGACAAGTAGGGACTATGATCTTTATGACAACTTTGAATCGCGGGTCATTGCTAAGGTATCCCTACGTTCGAGGGACACAACCATTATTTTCGAGGCAACCAAGTGGGGAAAACCCTAGGAGTGAGCATGTGCAAATGTGTTTTTTAGTTAATTATCTTTACATAATTAGGGTTATCTACCTTTTTAATCATGGATTTATCTTTCGCATACAATCCAAATTTCCATACATCTAACAGTTTAATGGTTGCGGAAATTAAAAAAATGCGAGAAATTAAAGTCCTAGCTATTACAAGGCTTTTGGGCAGATACACCAATATTTGACTGAAAATAAAGATGCAGAAATTCGAAATCCTAATTAATATATCACAAACCCAAAACAGATATAATAATTCGAAATAAATAAATAAAACGCGCGCGAAGAATTAAGACGGGAATGAAGAAAATATATTTTTGGATTTCTTTGAGAGAAGCAATTAATCTTGCAAATTAACCTAATTTCTATTTACGTTTAAATATATGTTTTACCCCAAAATTTTCCCTCTCATTTTACTCAAAACATACTCATTGAAATCCTCAACTTGCTCAAGGATGCCCAAGAGCTGACTAGACAAACTCTCTCCTAAAGCAATGAACCTCCAACTAGGGTTTCCATTTTCATCAAGATGGGTGAGCTCCAAAGGCCTCATATGATATCCATAGTCCTAATATGTTCTCAAGACCATCCATGTCAAGTTTCAAGCCTTATACAAGAAGTTTACTCAGTCAACAGCTCAGATGCTTGAAAATTAGCTGTATTAGGTCAAAAGTCAACTGTGGCCCACATACAGTCAAACTTCAATATTTTTGGTCAAAATCAACATTTTGAAGAGATATCCATCATTTGATAAAGGGTTGATCATGATTTCTCAAGGAATGCCCCAAATTCATCAAACCCCAAAAGTTTCTAAATTAGGGTTTCACAGGAAAAGTCAACCAAACTTTGACCAAGCATAACTTCTTCATACGTTATCAGAAATTTTCCATCCAAGTCTAATTTTGAAGAGGATGCAATTCCATACAATTCATCTTCAACCCACAAGTTTAAAATATGCACTCATCAAAAGATATGAATTTCTACATTATAGGTCCTTTTGAAAAGTCAACAAAAACACCTTTTGGGTCAAAGCTTCTTACATGAACATGGAAGACCCAATTGAGATGAAACAAAAAGGTTTGTTTAGGGGACATCCTAAGTTTTCTAAAAAGTCCAAGAACACCTCTCTAGGGTTAAAATTGAGGGAGATACGTATTTTCAAAGTTGACCAATTTTTGGAAATGTGCATGAAGTCAACATTGATCAAAATGACTTTTTTTTCTAAATGGGTCTATGTTTTCTTGTTTGAAACTTGTTCCTAAGATGGACCATGACCCCTGATCTTATCCACCTATTATTTTATTATTTTTATTATTTATTTTGATTTTTTATTTATTTAAAGCAAAATAAATCAATTTAAATAGTATAATAATAAAATAAAATCAAAGATTTAATTTTATGAGAATATTATGAGACCATGGACAGCTAGAAAATCAAAAAAATTGTGAAAGAGCCAATTGATTGGAAAAGATCTTAATTTGGTCTATTTTGGAAACAAATCATACAAGACAAAGAATGAAATCAAATCTCCATAATTTGCAAAGATATGATTAGTTTTTATTGACCTAATTCATTCCAATATAAGGAAATAACATTCTCAAGGAAAAAAAAGAGGATGAGGGTCGTGAAAGAAGGAGGACAAGTCTCAATTTTTTGCCAAAAAAGTGCAGGTCGGTTTCGATTCTACAAACCGTTTCAAGCAATTCCAAGGCCAGCAATCCGTTCCTGGACATCTTCTGAAGACATTCCAATCATCCTCAAGCCTTAAAACCTTCAGAAATCACGCCTCACAGTCCCACGCTTTTCATCTTTTTTCAAGATTCGCTTTCAATCATTTATCCATCATAAACATGTTTTGATCATATATCCATGCTTGCTATCATATTTGCAATGTTTTTGATTGGTCTGATTGAAGTTTAAGTGCAGGAATGGAATGATGCCATTGTTAGGGTTTTGAGGTCCCAAATTGGGAATTCTATATAAAGGCAAAATTAGACAAAATTAGGGGTACTATCATGCTCAGGAGATGATTTGCAATTGATTCATGCCTTTGGTTTGAATTTATTCTGCTTGTGCTGTGTTTTTGAATTTTGCAGGTTTTTAGTTACGAACAAAATCCGCCACTACAACCTATAGTGACGGAAAAATGCTGTAGGTAAAAGTTCCCCATCTAAAACGACGGATCCCTGAAGAAGGTGATGGCGTGGTGCTCACTGATTCATCCATTCAAACCATAGGGAATCCACAACGCGTGCGTTTTTGACATGTGGCCATAAATCTTTATTTGCCTTATATTTATTTTGTATTATTTTGTTAACAATTAACACACTTGGTTCAGTTGGCAAGGCAAGGCATGATAAGGCTTTAGTCTAAAAGGTGGTGGTTTCGATCCAGCCCTTTTGCAAAGTTAATTTTCACTAATTTGTGTCTTCAGATCCAATGCTCCAGGTCCCTGCGCGATCCTCATGCACTTCCATCACCATACCACAAGATCTCATCCTATCCATATCTAACACTCAATACATGCAGACCATGGTGAACCCTCAAACGTGGCCAGCACTGGATCCAAACGCCTGATTGGGTCAAAGGATTTGGGCTCAATGAAATTCATGCATCACACCTCCCATTCAGATTTCATCACGGGCCCAAGTTCTTTTTCTCTTTTCTTTATTTCTTTTTTAATTATTTATTAATTACTTCTTTTACAAAAATAACACAAAAAATCATTTTTTTATTTAATAAAAAAAATCATAAAAACATTAAAAATCGTTTAGTTTCATAAAAATATTCTATTTCCTTAATTAATTAGTTTAATTATTTAGGGCAATTTAATCCATTTTTTTATCTCCATAATTTAAATCAATTAGAAATTAGGGTTTAATTTGTACATAACCTAATTTTTCTCAAAAAATAACCTAAATATTTTTTCAATTAGATTTTTTCAGTTTTCTAATTATTCTCGCATTTAATTCGCCGCGCGCATTTTTTAATTTCCTTTTTATTATTATTGTAACTGCTTCGAGGTTGTAATAGATTAATTACGGCTTTAAATTCTGCACCTTTATTTTCAATCAAAATAATTATGTATCTGCAAAAGCCCTGTAATAGCTAGGACTTTGACTTTCTCGCTTTAATTTCCGCAAACTATAAACTATTTAGATGTATGTTAATAGGATTGTATGGAAAGACTAACTGAAAATTCATACGGTAGAAAACCCTAAATGTGAAAAGATAAATTAACTGAAAATTACACTCGCACATGCTCACTCCTAGGGTTTACTCCACTCCGGTTGCCTTCGGTAAACGGTCATGAAGTATAGGGTTTGTTAGTGGTTGTCCTCTAGCCCCGAAAGATCTAAAATGACCGATTCGGATGTTGCCTCGAAAAAAGATCTTTAAGGCTTTAGGATGACTACTAACATTTCCTAACATTGCTTTTGTGATCGTACACGTCCCTTCGAATGTCCCTGAAAAACTCCAACGACGATGCTACCTATTTCTCAATAATGGGATAGTATTGTCTAAAAGGAAAACGAACAGACTTTTTCGAGTAGGTAGATTAGTTCTTAAATACTTGCTCAAACAAACAAAAACTTTTTCACACCAACACTTTCCAAACAAAGTTTTCAAAAACAACTTCGTAACACTCTTGAGGACAAAAACAAGGGTTAAAACGAAGTAAAACAAAACTTTTCAAAACAAGCAAACATAAACACACGAAAGCAATTTCAAAAAATGAGCAAGTACCTAAGAGCCCGTGGAAAACCACAGATAGAAAGGGTGCTAACACCTTCCCTTTCTATAATCTACCCCCCGTACTTAGAAACATCTCGAAAAAGGTTTTTTCTGTTCTTTTTCCTTTTCCGGATTGGATAAAATAAAAGTCAGTGGTGACTCTTTCTTACCACGTGTGATACGGTGGAAGAACTTACTGTTTTTGGAATGCTGGTTTGCATTTTGCGTTTGTGTTTGCAAAATGTCGCGGTAAGCAAGATTCGCCACCGTCTTTTATTTTATCCAACAAGGAAAGGAAAAAAGCACAGAAAAATTCCTTTTTTGAGATATTTCTGAGTACGGGGGGTAGATTATAGAAAGGGAAGGTATTAGCACCCTTTCTATCCGTAGTTATCTACGGGATCTTAGGTACTTGCTCATCATTTTCAAAATTGTTTTCTTTGTGTTTGTGGGTTTTAAAAAGTTTTTATTTTAACTTCGATTTAACTCTTGCTTTTGTCTTCAAGAGTGTAATGAAGTGTTTTTGAAAACTTTTTTGTAAAAGAGTGTAAGTGTGAGAAAAAGTTTTGTTTTGAATGAGCAAGTACTTAAGAACTAATCTAACTACTCGAAAAAGGAATCGTTCTATGTTTGTTTCCTTTAGACAATGCTATCCCACTATTAGTGAGTAGGTAACACCGTCGTTGGAGTTTGAGGGTCAATTTGAAAGAGGGACATACAGTCACTAAAGCAATGTTAGGATGTCTTAGTGGTAACCCTAATGGATTAGATCATTTATCCGAGGCAACGATATTTGAGGCAACCTTTCCGAGGCAACTTATGATCTTTTAGACAAGAGGGAGAACTCTAAAACAACCTATACTCAATGACCGTTTATGAAGGGAACCAAGTGGGAGTGTACCCTAGGAGTGCGCATGTTTAGGGTGATCTAACTGTTTTAAGATTTAAGCATTCATCCTTGTCATGCAAACCCTATTATCAAACATCTAACAGTTAAATATTTGCAGAAATTAAAGTGCGGAAATTAAACTACGCTATTACAAGGCGTCAGGTATTTACATCGCCAAAAATAAACCCTTTGAAATTTAAAAGCGGTAAAAATAAGTAAATGTCCTAATTTAATTATTACAAACCGGGAGCAGAAACAATAATTGGATAAAAATAAAGTGCGCGAGAAAATTAGATCGGATGCGAGAACTAGGGTTTTGACCCTCTTAATTAAAAGAAAATGTTTTTGTTGTTTTTAATATTTTTTAAGAAAAGAAATTAAGTCCTAAAATTAAATGCTAAATTAATTAGTTATTAACTTAATTAGTGAATAATAATTAAATGACATACTTTTGGATTTTTGTTATTTTAGGAAAGAAATAAAATAATTAAGTTAGTGATAAAACCTAGTTATTCTAATTGATTTTTAATTATTTGAAAAATAAATGAAAGTTATCTAAAATTAACCTAATTAAATTAATTAATATTTATTGATGAAAAATAAAATTCTAAATTTATTTGGACATAAAAATATTTTTGTGATTTTTTGATAAAAAAGAAAATTATTTTGGGTTAGTAAATAAATAAATAAATAATTAAATGAAATAAACAAAATTTAAAAAGATTGAGGAAATGGGCCTGAAAATTGGGGTGTCAAAAGCAAAAATCTGGGCCCATTTGATGAAGATCCAATTTGACTTTCTTGATCCTATGCGTTGCGTTTGACTGGCCTGTGGTGCACCCTCAATGATGGCCACCAGATTTGGCCATCTGGCGTGTTGATGATGAAGGTCCATGGTGGGTCTCCTGGATTGTACGCGCACAGAATTGCCCGAAAACAAATGAGAAAATAACAAATGCTGGAGGCAGGGATCGAACCCCTGACCTCCAGCCTCTAATGCCTTGAAAACCTGCGTGGCCACCACTGGGGCATTTGGTTCTTATTATTATCATATTGCAAAATAATAATAATATAAGAAAACGAAATATAATGGAAAATAAAATAAAAACGCGCTGGAATTTGAATTGGCCTATGGGGGAGTGACAACTCATCGTCCCCTTCCTCTCTCTGTGGGTAAAAGTAAAATACTTTTACCTACAGACGTTTTGTCCGTCGCTACAAGCAGGGGTCCATCCAAAATCCTCTACAAGCCACATAAATGGAAACCAACGCCGTGGTTAAGTTCGTCTCACTCTCCTGATCTTAACCATACCCATTATGAAGGCTAATTGTCCCTGAAATTGAAATCCCTAAAACCAAGCTTGAAAACCTAACAATGGTGAGTTACAGCACATGCCATATAAATGAAATTGAGTAATTCCAAAAGTTTGCAAAGGCTTCCTAGGTTAAGAATATGTCATTAATTCAGATCAATAATGCTTAAATTGCAAGATGCGAATTCAAGAACAGAGCAAGGTTATGAACGACTTACAGCGCGTTTAGGGACCAGAACGGGCTTGCTCTTGATAGATTTAGGTTGTGGAGACTCCCTGGAAGTGATTGAGATCGTCAAAGAACCTTGAAACTGCCTCTAAAGGGAATTTCGAATTCACACTTTTCTTGGTATTTTTCAGATTTTTTCTAGCTCTAGCGCCTCTTTCTAACCTTTCTTTTGATCTGCACGCACTCCTTATGTATTAGTAAAGGAATTAGGGTTGTTAAACTGATCAAAATCCTTCTCTTTCAATGCCCTTTGATTTGATTTGATTCTTCTTTAAAGCTTTCCAAAATTGGTCCAAATCCAATCTCTTTGTACACATATGCCTTGATACGAGTTTGATTGATCCTAGCTGTGTAATAAGACCTGAAATGATCATAAAAATCTTTGTTATCAATGCTTTTGGATTTTATTTGATTTTATTTGATTTAAATCCAATTAATTCAAATAAAAATCAAAATAAATAATAAAAATAAGATATGGATAAGTGGCAAAGGATAGAGCACGTGGGCTATGTTGCCAACTCAAAACAAGTGAAAAAGATTGGGCCCATTTGGTAAAATTTGGAGTTTTGGGCATAGTTGACTTTTGTCAATTTTGCAAAAAAGGTCAACTTCACCAATGCATAACTTCCTCAATTTTTATTCTTTGGATGTGTTCTTGGACTTTTTAGAAAGCTTGAGATGTCCTATAATCAACCCTTTTTGTCTCATATCAATTTGATATTCCATGCTCAAGTATGAAGCTTTGACAAAACATGTGTTTTTGTTGACTTTTCAAAATGACCTATAATGTCCAAATTCATAACTTCTTGTGAGTGCATATTTTGATCTTGGGAGCTGAATATGGATTGTAGGGAATTGAATCCTCTTCAAAATGAGATTTTGATGGGTCATTTCTCATAAAGTATGAGAAAGTTATGCTTGGTCAAAGTTGAGTTGACTTTTCCTACAAAACCCTAATTTAGCAACTTTCGAGTCTTGATGAATTATGATCAATCCTTGATGAATCATGATCAACCATTTATAAAATGATGAAATATACTTCAAAATGAGGATGTTGACCAAAACTCTTGAAGTTTGACTGTATGTGGGCCACAGTTGACTTTTTCCCTAACACAGTCGATTTTCAGGCCTTTGAGCAATTAACTGAACAAACTTCCTCTGCAAGGCTTGAAACTTGACATGGATGATATTGAGAACATATTAGGACAATGTTGAGAATTTGGGGTCCCTTGGACTCAAGTATCTTGATGCAACATGAAACCCTAATTTGAGGTAGACTGCCTTAGGAGAGAGCTTGTCTGGCCAACCCTTGGACTACCTTGAGCAACTTGGGAACCTTTCTTGAAATATTTTGAGAAATATGGGAGGGCAAATTTTGGGGTACAAAAGCTGACCCTGTTCAATTTTCTTAAACCTGAGGATGTAGATTGGCTTTCGTGCCTTTCGTGATCCGAAGGTGGAAGAGGATTGAACACTAGAGTGCCCAGAAATTTGCACTCGCATGAAGTGATAATTGTCTTGTGATGTCTGGAATGGGCTTACAGATGCCATTTGGAACATGCTGACGAGGGGATGGGCTTAAAGATGCCATCTGAAGGGGTGTCGATCACATAAGAGATTCCTTAGCGAGAGCTTGTATACTTGTTGTTGAGGAAGATTCTGCTGGGGAATGCTGATCTCTGTTGAGAGAAGTAGAATTTTAGGAGCTTCGTCATTCGTTATTCTGCTGGTGAGTCGTCTTTGTTGATATTTAGGAACTTCGATCATCCTTACTCAACTGAGGAGTCATCTCTGCTGATATTTAGGAACTTCGATCGTCCGCACTCAACTGAGGAAATATTTTCGCTGAGATTTAGGAACTCGTCCGTAATTCAACTGAGGAAAGATCTTTGTTGAGATTTAGGAAACTCGTCCGTAATTTAACTAAGGAAACATCTCTACTGAGATTTAGGAACTCGTCCGTAATTCAACTGAGGACATATCTTTGTCGAGATTTAGAAGCTCGTCCGTAACTCAACAACTTTGCTGAGATTTAGGAACTTGTCCGTAATTCAACTGAGGAAACATCTCTGCTGAGATTTAGGAACTCGTCCGTAATTCAACTGAGGAAACATCTCTGCTGAGATTTAGGAACTCGTCCGTAATTCAACTGAAGTAAACATCTCTGCTGAGATTTAGGAGCTTGTCCCTAATTAAACTGAGATAATATCTTTGCTGAGATTTAGGAACTTGTCCGTAATTCAACTGAAGTAAATATCTCTGCTGAGATTTAGGAGCTTGTCCGTAATTCAACTGAGGTAATATCTTTGTTGAGATTTAGGAACTCATTCGTAATTCAACTGAAGTAAATATCTCTGCTGAGATTTAGGAGCTCGTCCGTAATTCAACTGAGGAAACATCTCTGTTGAGATTTAGGAACTCGTATTTAATTCAACTGAGGTAATATCTTCGTCGAGATTTAGGAACCCATACGTAATTCAACAACTTTGCTGAGATTTAGGAACTCGTCCGTAATTCAACTAAAGTAATATCTTCGCTGAGATTTAGGAGCTCGTCCGTAATTCAACTGAGGAAATATCTTTGTCGAGATTTAGGAACTCGTCTGTAATTCGATTGAGGTAGAAGCTTCATAGCTTGAATTTGTGAGAATTTAATCGTATCCTTTCCTGAAAGGTAAAGGTTAGTTGTATGTAATGCATGATATGTATCAAGCAATGATGTTCTCAAAATAAATGAGATTATGTTGTATGATGCGTATATGCATGTGTCATGATGTATGGAAATGTGATGCTTTGAGCTGGGGAAAACAAATCCCGGATTGATGCTGGAGAAAATAATTGAATTCTTCGTTTATGCTGGGGATAGTGAATGAAGATGATTGTGAGAATAAACTTGCAGGAGAGGATAACTCCGTTGGGGAATAGACTGACGAGAGAATGACTCTGTGGGGAAGAGATGCTCTGCCGGAGGATTCCGCTGATAAATTCAATTGGGGATGCCTTACCGTTGCTGGTGATAATGAACCTTGTTAGGGATTGAATTCTTGCTTAGTGAAAGGAAAGAATTCCGCCGGGGATGATTTTCTAGTTGCGACTTCACGGGGAATAATCTTCTATACTCTAGTGGGGATAATCTTCCAGAGTCTACTGGGGACAATTCTTCAAACTCCACTGGGGATATTTTTATACTCCGTTGGGGATGATAAGACTTTTCAATGCTGATGGTAGATAAACTCTACTTGGGGAGAATATTACTGATTCATTCACAATTGCGAGTATCAACTGGGGAGAGCTAACACTACTATCTTTCTCTTACTCTGCGGGGAATGAATGTACCTTCAATCGTTTCCTCCAGCTGGGTCTATCCCTATACCTGGTGGACAGAGCAATTGTATGGTCTGGACATTTCTCGTTTGCCCCTTGTTCCTGATATTATGAATAATCGTCTTTTGTTTCGCATGTAACCATTCATGAGCAGTAATTAATGTCAAATGCATATATCAAAAATGAACATTGGACGTTCTTTGCAAAACAAAACAGAAAAAGGAAAAACAGTTTGAAATTTCTTTGAGAATGAATTTTATTGACTTTGAAGTTTGGCCTGTAAATAGGCGTTTTTGTACAAGAGGCTGACGTTCTAGTAAGAGAACGCCACCGAACAAATAGAGTTTATACAATTTGTGGGAAAAAAACAAAGAAAAACAGCTATGTGAACAATCCCACTGGGTTACAACCCTGCTATTGCCTTTATGTCCTCAAGCATCTCATCACTTCACTACTTGGTTGAAGGTAGATCAGATTGTTTGGTTCCGTCCGAGCCTGATAGTTGATACCGAAGTCTGGTTACCAAGTGATCCAATGAGACATAGTGTTACACTTTAATCCCTAATTTTTTCCTGGACCGCCCTTTCGGGTTTTCAGTCCACCGGGATACCCTTTTTTTCCCAAGCTGCCTTTTCAGGTTTTCGACTTGCCGGGTGTACAGATTTTTCATTTTCATCCCTTATTTTTTCCCGAGCCCTTTTGGTTCGCCGGGAAGCCCTTATTTTTGCCTAGGCCAATCAACCTAGCGGGTCTTTGATTATTGCGTAGTATCTTTTTACTATGTCTGCATTGACGGGGTGAGGAAGGTCGTCACCATCCATGGTGGTTAGAATCATTGCTCCTCCTGAGAAAATGTTCTTAACCACAAATGGCCCTTCGTAAGTAGGGGTCCATTTGCCCTTGGGATCACCTTGTGGCAGTATTATGCGCTTGATTACCAGATCCCCAACTTGATACTCTTGTCATCTAACTTTCTTGTTAAATGCCTTGATCATCCGTTTTTGATACGTCTGACCATGACAAATAGCAGTAAGTCTCTTTTCGTCGATTAAGTTCAGCTGATCGAGTCGGGTCTGAATCCAGTCATCTTCGCTCAAACCTGAATCCTTCATAATCCAAAGAGAGGGTATCTGAACTTCAATGGGCAAGACGGCCTCCATGCCATAAACCAAGGAATAGGGTGTTGCCCCTGTTGACGTCCGCGCTGAGGTACGGTAATCATGAAGAGCAAATGGTAACATCTCGTGCCAATATTTGTATGTCACCGTCATCTTCTGCACAATCTTCTTAATGTTCTTATTAGCCGCTTCTACAGTCCCATTCATCTTCGGCCGGTAGGGAGAAGAGTTGTGATGCTGTATCTTGGACTGTTTGCAGAGCTCGGTGATCATCTTATTATTGATATTTGTGCCATTATCCGTAATGATCCTCTCTAGTACACCGTATCGACAAATCAGATTATGCCGAATGAAACGTGCCACGACGTTCTTGGTTACAGTAGCAAAGGAAGCCGCTTCAACCAACTTTGTAAAGTAATCAATAGCTACCAGGATGAAACGATGCCCGTTAGACACAGTAGGTTTGATCTCGCCGATCATGTCGATGCCCCACATTGTAAAAGGCCACGGAGCTGTCAAGACATTCAGAGGAACTAGAGGTATGTGCACCTTATCAGCATAAACTTGGCACTTATGACAGGTCCGAGAATGTTGATAATAGTCGGCTTCCATTGTAAATCAATAATATCCTGCCCGTAGGATTTTCTTTGCCATGGTGTGTCCATTGGAATGGGTTCCGAAAGTACCTTCGTGTAACTCTACCATAATCCTTTCTGCTTCGTTCTTATCCATGCAACACAGTAAGGTTGAATCATGATTACGCTTGTAAAGAATGCCATTGCTGATGAAAAATTTCTCCGCGAACCTCCTCAGAAACTTCTTATCATTAATAGACGCACCCTTGGGGTATTCCTGAGCTTCAAGATACCTCTTCACCTCATGAAACCAGAGTTTATCTGCTACCTCTTCAGTCTCAATGTCACAGCAATGTGTGGGTTCGTCCAACCTCTCAATGGTAATATGGGGAGCCTCATTGTCCCATCTGACCTTGAACATAGAAGACATCGTAGCTAGTGCGTCCGCCAACTGATTCTCCTCTCTAGGGAAGTGTTCAAAGGTTATCTCCTCGAAATGCGGAAGCAACGTCAACACATACTCTTTGTAAGGAATAAGATTTGGGTGTTTCGTATCCCACTCGCCTTTGATCTGATTGATCACGAGAGTGGAATCTCCGAACACACTCAAGAACTTAATCCTTAGGTCAATAGCTGCTCTAAGACCCATGATGCACGCTTCATACTCCGCAATGTTATTGGTGCAGTTGAAACATAGTCGGGCGGTGAACGGAGTATGAGAGCCTTCAGGAGATATGATCACGGCGCCAATGCCATTACCCAAAGCATTTGAAGCTCCATCAAAGTACATAGACCATCGGGATCCTTCCTCAGGTCCTTCATCCGGTCCAGGTGTCTCACAGTCAGTCACCAACATGATGTTCTCATCCGGGAATTCAAAGTTCATAGACTGGTAATCATCCACTGGCTGATGTGCCAAATGGTCTGCCAACACACTTCCCTTGATTGCTTTTTGGGTCGTGTATTGGATGTCATACTCAGTCAAGATCATCTTCCATCTCGCTATTCTTCCGGACAAGGCAGGCTTTTCGAATATATACTTCATTGGATCCATCTTTGATATCAATAGAGTAGTGTGAGTCAGCATATACTGTCTCAGCCGACGAGCAACCCATGCCAAAGCGCAACAAGTTTTCTCAAGAAACGAGTATCGGGTCTCGCAGTCGGTAAACTTTTTGCTATGGTAATAAATAGCATGCTCTTTTCGGCCAGACTCATCATGCTTCCCCAGCACGCACCCCATTGAATTATCGAGTACTGTCAAGTATAAGATCAAAGGTCTCCCTTCGACTGGAGGCATCAGAATAGGTGGTTCTTGGAGATATTCCTTGATCCTTTCGAAAGCGGCCTGACATTCATCGTTCCATCTTACCACTTGATCTTTCTTTAATAACTTGAAGATTGGTTCATAAGTAGCAGTCAGGTGTGAGATGAATCGGGCAATATAGTTCAGACGTCCCAAAAATCCTCTGACTTCTTTTTCGGTTCGGGGAGCTGGCATTTCCTGTATAGCCTTCACCTTTGCAGGATCCACTTGAATACCTTTATCACTTACGACGAAACCCAGCAGCTTACCAGACCTCACCCCGAAGGTGCACTTGTTCGGGTTTAACCTCAGCTTGTACAACTTCAACCTGTCAAATAGTTTCTGAAGATGGTCAAGGTGTTCTTCTTCAGTCTGGGATCATGTCGTGGAACAAAGCGACCATGGCGCGCTAATATGTTGCCCCAGTATTCTTCAATCCGAAGGGCATGACTTTGTAGCAAAAGGTACCCCATTGCGTAACAAAAGTTGTCTTCTCCATATCTTCGGGAGCCATTTTAATCTGATTGTAACCGGAGAAACCATCCATAAAGGAGAAGACCTTATGCTGTGCGGTGTTTTCAACCAGAACGTCGACATGAGGCAGAGGGAAATCATCCTTGGGGCTCGCCCTATTCAAATCCCTATAGTCAACACACATTCAAACCTTGCCATCTTTCTTCGGCACTGGAACCACGTTGGCAACCCACTGCGGGTAAGAAGTAACTTCTAGAAAATCGGCATCAAACTGTTTCATAACTTCAGCCTTGATTTTCTCAAATATCTCTGGGTGCATTCGGAGAACTTTCTGTTTCACTGGAGGATAATCTTCCTTGGTAGGAAAGCCGTGAACCACGATATTAGTATCCAACCCAAGCATATCTTCATAAGACTAGGCAAAGATCTCTACATAGTCCTGCAACATCTGAATCAACCGTTGCTTAACACTAGGCTCCAGATTTGCACCAATCTTGACCTCTTTCTTGTTTACCTTTGTACCTAGATTTACTGTTTCCACTGGCTCTTCATGCGGCTATATGGCCCTCTCTTCCTGAAGTTACAGTCTAGCAAGTTCACCAGGAACTTCACAATCATCCTCACCTTCGTCCTCGGCTTGGTTGATCGGACTTTCGAAGTCATAACTGGCAGTAGAAGATTTGTTATCAGTGGGATCCAAAGTGGATGTAGACTTGTATATGTGAGTGTGTGTAAAATAGCTGTTTTGCAAGATATAAAATAAGAACAAAGAGCGCAAAATTCGTAATGCAAGAAAACGTCCAATGCTTTTACTGATGATATATGGAAATGACACATAATAAGCCCTCAAACAAAGCCACGGTGTCTCGGGCAAAGCACTGGGCCGTAAAGTTAAAAATTGTCTGTTACAAACTCAAAACAAAAGTCTTATTACTGTGTAATAAAAGAAATTGGCACGGAGTCCTTTGCCGTCCAATTGCTTAATCCACCGTCGGTAGTTGGGTAAATCCAACTGTCAAACTCAGACTCTTCATCCTCATCTTCAATCGCATTCACTCCCGAATTAGTGATAAACATGGGAGGTCTTCCAATCCGCGCACGCCGAACAGCCCTTTGAGCTTCTGCAGTGAAACCCAAACCAAACTTGTCAGTCTTGTGTGCAAAGTCAGGGAGTTGACCCCAATTCGCACACCCACCTTTCTCAACAACATCCCGGGCATCCTTGATGGAGGCCATCTTCATTGGAGGATCTCCATCAACAGTTTCAGTCGACGCCAGAGTCTAGGGGACTTCTTCAAAATGTTGACACAGGGTTTCAATGAACTCCCCATCCATTTCCACATACCAAAAAGAGTTGAGGTGACTCACCGTGTACTCCTCTTCCCCTCATACTGTAAAAATTTTCCCTTTCACTGGGTATTTCAGCATCTGGTGGAGCGTAGAAGTTACTGCCCCAACTTTGTGGATCCACGGGCGACCAAGTAAACAGGAATAAGATGGACGAATGTCCATCACATAGAATGTAGACGCGAAAGTCTGGGAACCAACCTTGACAGGAATATCCACTTCTCCATGTACCATCCTTTTGGACCCATCAAAGGCCCCAACCACAATATTGCTTGGTTTCAGTACCAACCCTTCACAATCCAACCGGTCTAACGCTTTCTTGGGTAAAAAATTCAACGAGGACCCATTATCCACCAACACGTAAGCCATAGTAGTGCCCATGCACTCGATTGAAACATGCAAAGCGTCATTGTGATTCTTTCCCGTGGCAGTCAAGACTGTGTCGGAGAAACCCAACCTGTTATCAGCAATCAAACTAGCCACGCAGTTCTTGAATTGATCAGCAGATGTTTCCTGCGGCACATGCGCAGTTTTCAGGAAAGCAATCAGAGCCTTAACATAGGCCTCTGAGCACAACAATAAATACAACATAGAGATCTTCAACGGGGTTTTCCCCAGCTGTTCGAATATGTTGTAGTTGCTCTTTTTCATAATCTTCCAAATTTCCTCTATCTCCTGTCTAGAGGCTTTAACAGTAATCTTCTTCGGTGCCTCCGTCTGGGCAGGCTCACCGGTGATCCCTTTGCCCCGAGTGTCAGATGACTCGGCGATAGGGGTAAGGATTGGAACATGAACAAGGATAGTAACAGGTGTACCGACAGGTGTAATAACAACAGGTTTTTGAACAATTGGTGGAGAAATCTTAGGAGAGAAAAGTCTTCCGCCGCGGGTGACTTTGCTAGATCCAACAATATTGCTGACGTCAGTATCAGCCTCTTCACCTTTAAATTCTTGCTAAACCCCATGATAATACACGTCAGCCCCGTAATGCCACGGGACAGCCTTATCTGACGTGTAAGGGATAGGTCCAAAAATGGTAATGATCAATGGAGCAATTCTCGGAACAGATGTAATTCTAACAGGCTTTCTCGAGGAAGCCTTGGAAGAATTGGCGAAAATGGTGATTATGGAAACTTCTTCAACAGGAACCAATGGAACAAAAGTTTTCTCGAACTAGATTTCTTTATTATCCATCAGGCGTTAGACACCTGACTTCAATAGATGGCAACCAGTAGGTAGGACAGAACACAGATGGCAACCTTCGCCACTGCCCGAAAATAAACCGACTAACAAAAGGTTCTTCTTCACAGTCATCAATGGAGTAGCAATGTCTTTCACAGAAGTCACAAACGAGTCATCATCCACAACATTCACTCCATGCTTGGGCATAGGAGAAGTCATAACATTAGGCTTTTCCGGCGCTTCAAACTCAATCTCCTTAGCATCGATCAGATCCCGCACTTTATTCTTCAAAGCCCAGCAGTTAGTGGTATCATGCCCTGGGCTATCAGAGTGATAAGCACAATGGGCGTTCGGATTGTACAGCGGTGATGTGGTGTTGGGATTCTTTGGAGCCTCCTTCGGAATCACCAAGTTGGTCTTTAACAACTGCGGAAGAATTTGAGACAGGGTCATACTGAGCCGAGTGAATTGTCTCTGCGGCCTCTCTGTTCTTGGCTGATTGTTGCATTGTGGGGCAATAGTTGGTCTTGCTATAACCACCGCATTAACTGCTTGGCGGCGCTCAGGTCTATTTTGGTTTCTAGAACTGTAAACTGCACTAGTTTCCTTCTTGAAGGGCTTCTTTTCTATGCTTGACGAAGCACCCTTCTGTATCTTGCCGCTCTTGATACCAGCTTCAACTCTCTCCCCAGTCATTATTAATTCGATGAACCCAGACGATGAACTTCCAATCAGATGATTAAAATATGGACCAGACAAAGTACCAAGAAACATATCCACTAACTCCCTGTCAGCCAGAGGGGGTTGTACTCTTCCCAGAAGATCTCTCCACTTCTGTGCGTAGTCCTTAAAACCTTCACTCGCACCCATAGACATACCCTGAAGTTGGGTACGCATGGGAGCAAGGTCGGTATTATACTGGTACTGCTTGTAAAAAGCAGCAGCAAGGTCCTCCCAGTTACGGACGTTATCTCCTTCTAGTTGGTAGAACCATTCAAGATGATTCCCTGAAAGACTATCTTGAAAGAAATGAATCCAGAGGTTCTTATCAGCCGTATATGGTTGAATCTTTCTAACATACGAGCGGAGGTGTAGCTTTGGGCAGGAGACCCCGTCGTATTTAGAAAAGACTGGTGCTTTAAACTTGTGGGGAATCACCACCCCAGATGCCAAACCGAAGTCTCCAAAGTCCAGACCAGGGACTTTCTGGACCTCCATTGCACTCAACCGGTCTTCGAGTTGCTTATACCTATCCTCAGCAGGAGGATACTGGTCTTCATCGAAATCAGTGTCATGGTCATAAACCACAGTGCTAGGTTCCCTCCTTTCTTCTTGGTTTTCTCCCCTTCCAGATGAGTGGGACAAATCAACTTCTTCCCGCAGCCTGTTCCCAAACCTGTGACCCATGTTCAGGAGGACCGTCTTCTTCTTCTTCTTCTTCTTCTTCTTCTTCTTCTTCTTATCCTTCAAGATAAGAGTCTTCAGGTCTTGCTGACCCTTGGCCAAGTTCATGAACATTTCCTGGAACTGGGCATTTTGAGCTTGCAGAGCTTTGATGGCTTGATCAGTTGATGTTTCAGAAGACATGATTGCTGAAATAAACAACGAAGAAGATGAGAAACCTGTAAGGGTACCTGTAATGAGGTGCATGGGAATGGAATGCGTATGATATGTGTTGTAACCCAAAATTTTCCCTCCCATATTTCTCAAAACATTTCAAGAAAGATCCCCAAGTTGCTCAAGGTAGTCCAAGGGTTGGCCAGACAAGCTCTCTCCTAAGGCAGTCTACCTCAAATTAGGGTTTCATGTTGCATCAAGATACTTGAGCCCAAGGGACCCCAAATGCTCAACATTGTACTAATATGTTCTCAAGATCATCCATGTCAAGTTTCAAGCCTTGTAGAGGTAGTTTGCTCAGTCAATTGCTCAAAGGCCTGAAAATCGACTATGCTAGGGCAAAAGTCAACTGTGGCCCACATACAGTCAAACTTCAAGATTTTTGGTCAACATCCTCATTTTGAAGTATATTTAATCATTTTATCAAGGGTTGATCATGATTCATCAAGGATTGCTCATAATTCATCAAGACTCAAAAGTTGCTAAATTAGGGTTTTGTAGGAAAAGTCAACTCAACTTTGACCAAGCATAACTTTCTCATACTTTATGAGAAATTACCCATCCAAAGCTCATTTTGAAGAGGATGAAATTACCTACAATCCATATTCAGCTCCCAAGTTCAAAATATACACTCACAAGAAGTTATGAATTTGGACATTATAGGTCATTTTGGAAAGTCAACAAAAACACCTTTTGGGTCAAAGCTTCTTACATGAACATGAAATATTCAATTGAGATAAAACCAAAGCGGTCTCTTAGGGGACATCCTAAGCTTTCTAAAAAGTCCAAGAACACCCTCATAAGGTTAAAATTTAGAGAGATATGCATTGTCAAAGTTGGACAATTTTTGAAAAAATGCATGAAGCAAATATTGACCAAACATGGATTTTTTCCAAATGGGCCTATCTTTTCAAGTTTGAAACTCATTCCTAACATGGTCCACGACCTCTAAGCCCACCCATACATTTTTCTACTATTTATGCTATTTATTTTGATATTTTATTCATTAAAATTCAGAATTAAATAAATAAATAATAGAAATAATATAAATTTTGACGTGAATCCATTTTGGGAAAGTTTTATGCTGGTTTATGTCAATTAACTCTTCAAATATGTCCAGGTTCATCCGCATGTGAAAATGGCATAAAATCGTCAAATATGGCATTTTTTTCAAATTTTGATCATGGTCTTAAAACACAACATTATGAGGGAGATTCTTTCCATGCTTTCTTGTCTCCTCATTCTCCTCTATAAATATAGAGCCATACAAGCTTGAAAGGGACGGAAAATCCTCTCTAAAATGCTCTCTAAAAGCTCTTCAAAAAGCTCTCCAGAAATCAAAGAATTGGTGCAAGTCACATCTCGAGGTCCCGATCTCTCTCAATTGACATCAAGCCTCAAACCATCCTCTTGAAGTCCTCAAGAGTCTTACAAGGCCCAAGAGCAATCCATCACACGCCTAGCACACCCTACATTTGACAACACCGATTTGGTAAAATTTTAAGCTTTGAATCTCTAATTTTAATCACATTTTAAGGTATGCTAACATTTGTTTGAGTTTATATAGAACAGTTATGGATGGTTGAATCATAGGTTCCACGCAAGAATAAAAAACACCATAGTTAGAGCATGAAGCTTTCGAAGATTCGGGCCTAGGGATTTCTGATGATTGCACCCCTTGTTTACTTTTGCTACTAGGCCCATCTTTATTTTCATGTTTTATTCGTTTTATTTATTTCTTTTAATCCCTTTTATTTTTTTATTAATAAAAAAATATAAAAATCACATAAAAATAGATCTAGGATTTTTTTTAATTAAATTTTAATTTTAGGTAAAACTTTAATTTCATTTTGTAAATAACATAAAAATAATTAGAATAAATAAGTTTTATTACTAACTTAATTATATTTTATTTTTTCCTAAAATAACCAAAATAGGTCATGTAATTATTTTTATTAATTAATTTAATTAACTAATTAATTGCATATTTAATTTAGAAAACTTATTTCTTTTGTTAAAAACAACAAAAAAATAATTTTTCTTTTAATTAGGTTAGAAGGGTCAAAACCTTAAATTCTCGTCGATCTTAATTCTTCTCGCGTGCTTTATTTTTATTATTTACCATATTGATGTAACTGCCTACAGTTTGTAATAGTTTAATTAGGAAGTTTATTTACATTTATCGCTTTATTTTCAAAGGGTTTGTTTTTGGCTATGTAAATACCCGAAGCCTTGTAATAGCGTAGTTTAAATTCCGCAAATTATTAACTGTTAGATGTATGATATAGGGATGCATGACAAGAATGTATGATTAATTTTAAAACAGTTAGATCACCCTAAATGTGCAAAGATAAATAAACTGAAATTGAATCATTAGCACATGCGCACTCCTAGGGTACACTCCCACTTGGTTGCCTTCGGTAAATGGTCATTGAGTATAGGATGCTTTAGTGGTCGTCCTTTTGTCTAAATAAAGATCAAAGTCCCGATTCGGAAAAGTTGCCTCAGAATGGTTGCCTCGGAATTGTTGCCTCAAATAATTGATCTAAGACATTAGGGTTATTACTAAGACGTCCTAACATTACTTTAGTGACCGTGCGTCCCTTTCGAATTGACCCTCAAACTCCAACGACGGTGCTACCTACTCACTAATAGTGAGATAGTGTTGTCTAAAGGAAACGAATACAGAACGATTCTTTTTTCGAGTAGGTAGATTAGTTCTTAAGTACTTGCTCATTCCAAACAAATTTTTCACACTTACACTCCTTTATAAACAAAGTTTTCAAAAACACTTCATTACACTCTTGAAGACAGAAACAAGAGTTAAATCGAAGTCAAAACAAAAACTTTTCAAAGCGCACAAACACAAAGAAAACAATTTTGAAAATGATGAGCAAGTACCTAAGAGCCCTTAGATAACTATGGATAGAAAGGGTGTTAATACCTTCCCTTTATATAAATCTACCCCCGTACTCAGAAATATCTAGAAAAAAGAATTTTTCTGTGCTTTTTTCCTTTCCCTGTTGGATAAAATAAAAGTCGATGGCGACTCTTGCTTACCGCGACATTTTGCGAAAACAAACGCAAAATGCAAACCAGCAAAATTTCTTTAACGAAATAGGGAAACCACGTCCCGGTTTTGACCACCGTATCACAGAACTGGAGACTCTGCTGGGGACTTAATAAGTGGGGTGTACCTTAGGATTAGTTCATCATATTGTTTTCAATTGTTTGATCTGTATGCTTTATCTTTGTGGGTTTTGTATCGGAGTTACTATAGATCCTAACTCGGATCTGGGGATACCTTTTAGCTAAGTAGCAATAGACTGTGAGGGAACTTTATGGCGTAGACCAATACAGTTGAAGCAGTAGCTACGTTGGTGTGACACATTAGTTGGTATTAATATCCCTTGTGGAGCAACAAGGAGAGTATGGGGCTGCTAATGGGTCATTAAGCATCAACTGATCTTAGAACCTATAATTGACCCACTTGGCCATAGAAAAGTAGCAGTATGCTACACTCATTGAGACCATACTCGCGTGATGATTCTGGCTGCAAGAAAAGGTTGCTAAACTGGAATTATGACCGATCGAGGATGGTCAGTGATATTGAGAACCTCTAGAACCCAGTTACTATTACTAGGACAGGTTGAACCAACTAAACTGAAAGAGGGTAATACCTAAACTCCATGCCAGCCTGAAATTTAAGGGCTATTGTGTGACTTGTGTGCTTTCAACTTGAACTACTTGCACATGTTTGTTACCTAACAACTAGAGTTCCTTACAGGTTTTGTTTACAGTCCTTATCCAATACCTTGGATTTCTTGCCAGATTTACTTGTTTACATCACCTCGTACTTTTTCTTAAACACATAGCATGCACATCATAACATCATGCCTTAACATTTCCTTAACTATTTCAAGGATCTCAAGGGTTTGTGATGCAGGTTATGGTAAATCAAACGTCTATCAAGGGGCAAAGGGGATTTATTTTCCATGATAACTTGAGTCAGGGGCTATGACCCACTCGATAAAGTGAGCTTGACTCTTGAAGAAGGACTCTTGACGACACGAAGTTTCTTCAATCAAAGCTGCAAAATTCAAAATCTAACAGTTTCTTGTTTACCCCGCGAGATCCTTGAAAACATTGCATACATATATCATACATATCATTGCATAACAGGTCTCCCAGTACAGGTCTCTCATATCCTCGCTGTTTATTTCAGCAATGGCTCTCAAACAAGATAACAGAGATCTTCAAGAAACTCAGTTCAGGGAAATCTTCCTAAACCTATCCAAAGGGCAGGAAGAGTTGAAAACACTCCTCATTGGGAACTTGGTCAAGAAAAGTCCTGAAGACAATAAGGACGAACGGCTGGAACAACTGCAAGCTGAGGTAGATGCAATAAGAACCCAGATGCTGGGGCAGATGGCTCTTACCCAAGACCTATCCCGGGGACAAGAGAGATGAGAACCATCATCAACCAACTTCATCAAGACGGATACAACAGTATGAAGCAAACAGTCGAGGCCGGTGACCAAGTCATTAATCAACCTCCAAGAAGACAATAGGTTGGTTTGGTGAAGAGTGGACCTTTCCAAATTGCTACTACATCACGGGTCCAACAACAACCTCGCCCAAAACAACGGGGAAATCAGCATAAGAAGAATACACCTGAAAGATGCTTCACCGAAATCAACATGTCATTGGCTCAAGCATTGCAACGCATGTTGAAGGCGAAGTTGGTTATGTTAAGGGACCCTCCTCAGAATCCCAACATAGCCTCCCCAAACTACAATCCTGATGCAAGGTGTGCATACCATTCCAACAGCCCAGGGCATGATACTGATGATTGTTGGGCATTGAAAAACAAAATTCAAGACCTGATTGATGAAGGAGCATTGGAATTTACACAAGATGGTCAACTGGAATGTTTCTGTCAATCCTCCAAGGCTCACCATTTGAAGTGACAAGTTCTAACAAGAGATGCTTTTGTTCATTAGAATTCTCAAGTTGTAATTTTCTTTTGATTGTTCGAATATTTGTTCATGTTAAAACTTTATTTCTTTATCAATGCATTGCATATGTCTGTTTTGAATCAATCCATTCGTATTAACTATATTCAAATTGCTTTCATTTTTATGATGTTCAACTCTCGATTAAAAAAGTCTAAGCCTTTAGAGGGAGGATGATGAAAATGATATCAAAATCTCTACAGTATGCTTTTGAACAGACCCCACTGACGATGTACAGACGTTGTTTCAAATCCTAAACAATGGAGTTATAAGGAAGATAATCCCTCGTTAACCCCTTTGAGCTAAAGAAGTTGGAGTTTTTTCTTTTCACGCAAATTAAAAAAAAAACCTTAATCACAACCTGGGGGCAGGGTAGTTTTCTCAATTAATTCGGGTGCACAATTAATGGCATCAAAGAGGTCCTTCCAAAAAAAAAAGACGGTGATGGTTCCGTATAATCGTCGAGACAGACAATCATTATCTCTCAAAATAAAAGCCCATTAAGTCAAAACCTATGAAGGATACTTAAGAAAACTGGGGCATCCCGCTGACTGTAATCACAAAATAAACAGTTCAGGCAAAAGACAGGGATAATAAAATCAAAAAGAAAGAGATCCTACAAACTCTCAACAAAAATGAATGCCTGTTCAAAATGAATTTTCAGTATCCGAACCGTCACTGGAATATCAGAGCAAAGACTCAAACGGGATCTAAATGCACAATTAGCTGAGTTTAGGATCGAAGAACATCACGAAGAATGAGTGGGTACGAATAAAATTTGAGCCTTTATCCTTTGTTTCTTGAACCGTGAACCAGGCCACATTATAACCCTTAAAAGTCCTAGCTGAAGCATGGGTTAGTTCGAAAGCATACTGTTACAAAAGGTATCCTGACTCCTGTAGGACTTGCTGTAAATCCTGAGTTGACATCACATTTTACAAAATTTTCCTGTCTTACTGAAAAATGCATTTTCAAAAATTTCAAGACAGACATAAGCTTTGCATTCTTAAAATAACATTGTTTGCATATGACTATTTGTTCAACAGCAGAGAAATTTGCACGACGAATATCTAGTGAACAAAAACGTTTTCAATAAAAAGGGTCACCTCAAGTGGAAAAAACACTTCCAACCAAGGGGCACGACATGAGCATTGTCTATCATCTGGGGCAGTCAAGTCAAGATTCAAGGAGTCTCTCAAAGATGCCAAATAGCCAGGGGCAGATCTCCATATGAATCACTTGGGGAATTGGACATGAATTCCAACAACGAATCTTGTATGATCAAACGAACATCTTCTAGTAGTATGGCAACACAACACTACTGACAATGACAACTCCCTACACCCTGAGAGCGTGGACATAGTCAGAAAATACTGCGCATGAATAAAACCCCTCTAGGTTGACAGGCAAAAATAAGGGATAAAAACAAAAAAAGATTTGTACACCCGACAAGTCGAAAACCTTAAAAGGCGGATTGGGCAAGAAAGGGTATCCCGGTGGACTGAAAATCTGAAAAGACAGTCCAGGAAAAAGTTAGGGATTAAAGCGTACGACTATGTCCCGTCATCTCGTCACTTGCCTACCAGAAGAAGATTTGTCTTTTCAATCGGCAATTACCAAGCACCTCATAGGTTGGAATAATACTCGATCCACAAGGCCTCTACAGGCACCTTCTCCCGCAGATACAGGGGCAGAAAAGTCTTGATGCAAAGTCATTGTCATATCCTCAGCCCGCATCCCAGTAACATCTACACTCCCCGCAGAGTAAGAAAAGGACAGTGGTGTTAATTCTCCCCAGCTGAGGCTCGCAACTACGAATGGGTCGGTAAGATTCTCCCCAAGCAGAGTTTATCTATCACCAGCACTGGAAGATTATCCCCAATGGAGTCTGGAAGATTATCCCCAGTAGAGTCTAAAAGATTATCCCCAGTGAAGTCGCCATTGGAAAATCATCCCCAGCGGAGTTCATTCCTTTCAAAGACAGAAATTCAATCCCCAACAGGGTTCACTATCACCAGCAACAATAATTCATCCCCAGCTGAGTTTTATTTCTCCAAATCAGCAGATCTTCTAGCAGAGTATATACTCCCCACAGAGTCATTTCCTCGTCAATCCATTCCCCAGCGGAGTTATTCTCTCCTGCAGGATTATTCTCCCAATCATCTTCGGTCGTTATCTACAGCGAGCGAAACTCTTTATTCTCCAACAACAGTCAGGGATTTATTTTCCCAAACTCGGACGTACCACAATAGCATTTCATGTTCATATATCATGACGTGCGCATACATATTGCATACAACATAATTTCATTTATTTTGAGAACATCATCATACAATGCATGTCATGCATCATATACAATTAATCATGTACCTTTTCAAGAAAGATGGTTATCATCAACAACTTCCTGCAAGTTCAAGATTAACTCCAGAAACTAAACAGACTTTACACGGGTTCGTCACGAAGCAATCTTACATGGATTTCTCCTAAATACAGCTTTACACGGGTTCGTCATAAAGTAACCTTACCCAGGTTCCTCCTGAAGTTTTACACAAACTTATCACAAAGTAACCTTACCCAGGTTCCTCCTGAAGTTTTACACGAACTTAACTTATCACAAGGTGACCTTACCCAGGTTCTTCCTGAAGTTTTACACAGACTTATCCCAAAGCAACCTTACCCAGGTTCCTTCTCGGTCCCGATGTAGTTTCACCCAGATTCATCCTGAAGCAACCTTACCTAGGTTTCTTCCCGATTCAGATGCAGTTTTACCTAAACTCCTCATGAAGCAGCCTTACCTAGGTTTCTTCCCAGTTCAGATGCACTTTTACCTAAACCCATCATGGAGAAACCTTACCTAGGTTCCTTCTCAGTTCAGATGTAGTTTTACCTAAACCCATCATGGAGAAACCTTACCTAGGTTCCTTCTCAGTTCAGATGTAGTTTCACCTAAACCCATAATGGAGCAACCTTACCTAGGTTCCTTCTCTTTCCCGATGTAGTTTCACCTAGACTCATCCTGGAGAAACCTTACCTAGGTTCCTTCTCTTTCCTAATGTAGTTTCACCTAGACTCATCCTGAAGCAACCTTACCTAGGTTCCTCCTCAGTCCCGATGCAATTCTACCTAAACTCTTCACAAAGCAACCTTACCCAGGTTCCTTCTCGGTTCAGACGCAGTTTTACCCAAACTCCTCACAAAGCAACCTTACCCAGGTTCCTTCTCGGTTCAGACGCAATTTTACCCAAACTCCTCACAAAGCAACCTTACCCAGGTTCCTTCTCGGTTCAGACAGTGTTATCCAAACTCCTCACGAAGCAACCTTACCCAGGTTCCTTCTCATAACCCTACTATCCAGGTTTCTTTTCTCTTATCTCCAGACAGCAGTCCGCAACACTGTAAGACCTAGACCTATTAAACACGATCGGTTTCACCTTTCCCTAGTAGGCTGCGGTGCAACCTGTACACAACTAGATACGCAGTTCACTTCCGCTTCCTCAAGCCGGAGTTAATTCCTCAGTTGAATAACGGATGACTGAAGTTCCTAAATGTTAGCAGAGATGATTCCTCAGTGGAATAACGGATGACTGAAGTTCCTAAATGTCAATAGAGATGTTTTCCTCAGTTGAATAACGGATGACTGAAGTTCCATAATGTCAGCAGAGATGATTCCTCAGTTGAACAATAGATGACTGAAGTTCTTAAATGTCAGCAGAGATGATTCCTCAGTTGAACAACGGATGACTGAAGTTCCTAAATGTCAGCAGAGATGATTCCTCAGTTGAATAACGAATGACTGAAGTTCCTAAATGTCAGCAGAGATAATTCCTCAGTTGAACAACGGATGACTGAAGTTCCTAAATGTCAGCAGAGATGATTCCTTAGTAGAATACAGACGACCGAAGTTCCTAAAATTCAAACAGAGATGTTTCCTCATTGGAATACAAATGACCGAACCTCTTAAAATTCTACTTATCTCTACAAAGATCAGCCCTCCCCAGCGGAATCTTCCTCAACGACAGGTATACAAGCTCTCACTAAGGAATCTCTTATGCGATCGACACTCCTTCAGATGGCATCTTTAAGCCCATCCTCTCATCAGAAATTTCCAAATGGCATATGTAATCCCATTCCCGACATCACAAGACAATTACCACTTCATGCAATTGCAAATTTCTGGGCACTCTAGTGTTCAATCCTCTTCCACCTTTGGATCACGAAAGGCACGAAAGCCAATCTAAATCTTCAGGTTTAAGAAGATTGAAGAGGGGAAGCTGTTGTACCCAAAAATTTTCCCTCCCATATTTCTCAAAACATTTCAAGAAAGATCCCCAAGTTGCTCAAGGTAGTCCAAGGGTTGGCCAGACAAGCTCTCTCTTAAGGCAGTCTACCTCAAATTAGGGTTTCATGTTGCATCAAGATACTTGATCCCAAGGGACCCCAAATGCTCAACATTGTCCTAATATGTTCTCAAGATCATCCATGTCAAGTTTCAAGCCTTGCAGAGGAAGTTTGCTCAGTCAATTGCTCAAAGGCCTGAAAATCGACTATGTTAGGGCAAAAGTCAACTGTGGCCCACATACAGTCAAACTTCAAGATTTTTGGTCAACATCCTCATTTTGAAGTATATTTAATCATTTTATCAAGGGTTGATCATGATTCATAAAGGATTGATCATAATTCATCAAGACTAAAAAGATGCTAAATTAGGGTTTTGTAGGAAAACTCAACTCAACTTTGACCAAGCATAACTTTCTCATACTTTATGAGAAATGACCCATACAAAGCTCATTTTGAAGAGGATGCAATTCCATACAATCCATATTCAGCTCCAAAGTTCAAAATATGCACTCACAAGAAGTTATGAATTTGGACATTATAGGTCATTTTGGAAAGTTAACAAAAACCCCTTTTGGGTCAAAGATTCTTACATGAACATGGAAGATCAAATTGAGATTAACCCAAAGAGGTCTCTTAGGGGATATCCTAAGATTTCTCAAAAGTCCAAGAACATCCTCATAAGGTTAAAATTGAGAGAGATATGCATTGTCAAAGTTGGACAATTTTTGAAAAAATGCATGAAGCAAATATTGACCAAACTTGGATTTTTTCCAAATTGGCCTATCTTTTCAAGTTTGAAACTCATTCCTAACATGGTCCACGACCTCTAAGCCCACCCATACATTTTTCTACTATTTATGCTATTTATTTTGATATTTTATTTATTAAAATTCAGAATTAAATAAATAAATAATAGAAATAATATAAATTTTGATGTGAATCCATTTTGGGAAAGTTTTATGCTGGTTTATGTCAATTGATTTCGTGCAATAACTCTTCAAATATGTCCAGGTTCATCCACATGTGAAAATGGCATAAAATCATCAAATATGGCATTTTTTTCAAATTTTGATCATGGTCTTAAAACACAACATTATGAGGGAGATTCTTTCCATGCTTTCTTGTCTCCTCATTATCCTCTATAAATATAGATCCATACAAGCTTGAAAGGGACGAAAATCCTCTCTAAAAAGCTCTCAAAAAGCTCTTCAAAAAGCTCTCTAAAAGCTCTTCAAAAAGCTCTCCAGAAATCAAAGAATTGGTGCAAGTCATATCTCGAGGTTCCGGTCTCTCTCAATTGACATCAAGCCTCAAACCATCCTCTTGAAGTCCTCAAGAGTCTTACAAGGCCCAAGAGCAATCCATCACACGCCTAGCATGCCCCCCATTTGACAACACCGGTTTGGTAAAATTTTAAACTTTGAATCTCTAATTTTAGTCACATTTTATGGTATGCTAACATTTGTTTGAGTTTATATAGAACAATTATGGATGGTTGAATCATAGGTTCCACGCAAGAATAAAAAACACCATAGTTAGAGCATGAAGCTTTCGAAGATTCGGGCCTAGGGATTTCTGATGATTGCACCCCCTGTTTACTTTTGCTACTAGGCCCATCTTTATTTTCATGTTTTATTCGTTTTATTTATTTCTTTTAATCCCTTTTATTTTTTTATTAATAAAAAATATAAAAATCACATAAAAATAGATCTAGGATTTTTTCTTAATTAAATTTTAATTTTAGGTAAAACTTTAATTTCTTTTTGTAAATAACTTAAAAATAATTAAAATAAATAGGTTTTATTACTAACTTAATTATATTTTATTTTTTCCTAAAATAACCAAAATAGGTCATGTAATTATTTTTATTAATTAATTTAATTAACTAATTAATTGCATATTTAATTTAGAAAACTTATTTCTTTTGTTAAAAACAACAAAAAAAATAATTTTTCTTTTAATTAGGTTAGAAGGGTCAAAACCTTAAATTCTCGTCGATCTTAATTCTTCTCGCACGCTTTATTTTTATTATTTACCATATTGATGTAACTGCCTACAGTTTGTAATAGTTTAATTAGGAAGTTTATTTACATTTATCGCTTTATTTTCAAAGGGTTTGTTTTTGGCTATGTAAATACCCGAAGCCTTGTAATAGCGTAGTTTAAATTCCGCACTTTAAATTCCGCAAATTATTAACTGTTAGATGTATGATATAAGGATGCATGACAAGAATGTATGATTAATTTTAAAATAGTTAGATCACCCTAAATGTGCAAAGATAATTAAACTGAAATTGAATCATTCGCACATGCGCACTCCTAGGGTACACTCCCACTTGGTTGCCTTTGGTAAATGGTCATTGAGTATAGGATGCTTTAGTGGTCGTCCTTTTGTCTAAACAAAGATCAAAGTCCCGATTCGGAAAAGTTACCTCGGAATGGTTGCCTCGGAATTGTTGCCTCTAATAATTGATCTAAGACATTAGGGTTATTACTAAGACATCCTAACATTGCTTTAGTGACCGTGCGTCCCTTCCGAATTGACCCTCAAACTCCAACGACGGTGCTACCTAATCACTAATAGTGGGATAGTTTTGTTTAAAGGAAACGAATACAGAACGATTCTTTTTTCGAGTAGGTAGATTAGTTCTTAAGTACTTGCTCATTCCAAACAAATTTTTCACACTTACACTCCTTTATAAACAAAGTTTTCAAAAACACTTCATTACACTCTTGAAGACAGAAGCAAGAGTTAAATCGAAGTAAAAACAAAAACTTTTCAAAGCGCACAAACACAAAGAAAACAATTTTGAAAATGATGAGCAAGTACCTAAGAGCCCGTAGATAACTACGGATAGAAAGGGTGCTAATACCTTCCCTTTCTATAAATCTACCCCCCGTACTCATAAATATATCGAAAAAGGAATTTTTCTGTGCTTTTTTCCTTTCCTTGTTGGATAAAATAAAAGTCAGTGGTGACTCTTGCTTACCGCGACATTTTGCAAAAACAAACGCAAAATGCAAACCAGCAAAATTTCCTTAACGAAATAGGGAAACCACGTCCCGGTTCTGGCCACCGTATCACAATATGATTTCAAAGACTTTGGAGATTCAAATTTGTAAGCCAAAATAAACACACTTTTATTAGATAAAAACTTGAAATCAATGTTTAACAAATGCCTTTAAGGCGTTACAAAAAGGAATGCTGAAAAGTAAGTCTAAAACTGAAAGCAATAAAAGACATCAGCGCTCCCATGGTCGTTTTCCTTTGGTGCTAACATAGTCATTGAGGACCCTCTCATTCTCCAGCTGCCTTGTAAGCTTCAGGATCTTCCGTTCCTGCTCGTGATACTTCTCTCTGTAAGTATCCCGTTCTTCCCTTAGCTGGATCCAAGACCTCTTTAATGCCCCAATGTCAGTAGGCATGTATGGATGGAAGATGGTAGGAGGAACCCCTTCTTCATCAGTACTCTTAATAGTTACCGGTAAGACAACTTCGTACGACATCCACAGCTTTTGGGCACGGGCTCGAACCCACCAGAGATAAGGTTCCATTGGAAGACCAGTCTTCATTCCTAGCTCATGCGGATCAGACCTGTGCACCCTATTCCAAGCTCGTATGTATCTGCGGCGATGTCTCTCAACATCCCCCATGAAATCAAAGACAATATCTGGAAGCAGCAACTCATGAGGTCCGTCTCTCCTAGCTCGCCCAAACTGTCGTAAGGCCAAACACGGATTATATGTGATCCCTCCTCTAATTCCCAGCAATGGAACATTGGGGTATTCTCCTTACCAATCAATAACAGCTACTTCTTCCACGTCTTTAGTGCTCCAGATGATGTCCGTATGAGTAAGGGACATAATTCTGTAGGCCCAACCCATACCTTCCTTGTTCTTCAAAACAAATTTGTGGAGGTGAGAAATAAACCACCTCGCCAGCAATGGTGCACAACACATAAGGGTTCCCTGTTTCCGAGCAGTACGGGCATAGAGAGCATGCAGAATGTCACCTAAGAGAGTGGGCACTGGATTACGGGACATGAAGATCTTCACTGTGTTCACGTTGATAAAAGAATCTGAATTAGGGAACAGAACCAGGCCATATATGAGAAGAGCCAGGATGTCTTCAAATGCTTGAAAGTCCAAACTGTCCCAAAACTGTTGAGTCTGATCAAACAAGAACTTAGCCAGGAAGCCTTTTACCCCACTCCGAGTATCCTAGTTAGACATTACATCAGCCATTGTCAGATGTAGGGCTGTAGCAACATCCTCTGGCCTAAGAGCTATCTCCCAACCTGTAAATGGCGTCTTCTCTAGAATAGAAATACCAAGTAAATCAGAGAACTCCTCCAAAGTAGCGACCAACTGATAGTCCGGGAAGGTGAAACAGTGATGTAGCGGGTCAAAGAACTGGAACAAGATGCTCATCATTTGCTCATCCATCTTAGAAGTGACCAAACCAAGGAGGTGACCATGTCTTCTGACAAAGGAAGAAGTATCTGGAACTTTGGAAACCAAATCTCTAAGTTGAACAAGGATTTGTACGAAGTTGATCCGAATAGTATTTCTGCGCATATAGGCCATGACCTACAAAACAGAACAAAGATGAATCCCCTCGGTCTTTGAAATGGGTTAGTCTAATGAAATATGCATGCAATGTCGTGATGTATGATGTCATGATAGAAACACACCACAAGTATTCACAGATAGCAAACATGGTAAGGGCACACAAGTCACACAGATAACCCTTAAATTTCAGACTGGCATGGAGTTTAGGTATTACCCTCTTTCAGTTTAGTTGGTTCAACCTGTCCTAGAACTAGTAACCGGGTTTTAGAGGATCTCAACATCACTGACCACCCTCGATCGGTCATAATTCCAGTTTAGCAACCTTTTCTTGCGGCCGAAATCATCGCGAGAGTTTGGTCTCAATGAGTGTATCATACTGCTACTTTTCTATGGCCAAGTTGGTCAATTATAGGTTCTAAGATCAGTTGGTGATTAATGACCCATTAGCAGCCCCATATTCTCCTTGTTCCTCCATAAGGGATATCGGTACAAACTAAAGTGTCACACCAACGTAGCTACTGCTTCAACCGTATCGGTCTGCCATACAGTTCCCTCACAGTCTATTGCTACTTACCTAAAAGGTATCCCCAGATCTGGGTTAGGATATATAGTAACTCCTATTCAAACCCACAAAGATAAAGCATACAAATCAAGCAATTGAAAACATTATGATGAACTATTCCTAAGGTACACCCCACTTATTAACTCCCCAGTGAAGTCGTCAGTTCTGTGATACGGTGGAAGAACTGATTGTTTTTGGAATGCTGGTTTGCATTTTGCGTTTGTGTTTGCAAAATGTCGTAGTAAGCAAGAGTCGCCACCGTCTTTCATTTTATCCAACAAGGAAAGGAAAAAAGCACAGAAAAATTCCTTTTTTGAGATATTTCTGAGTACGGGGGGTAGATTATAGAAAGGGAAGGTATTAGCACCCTTTCTATCCGTAGTTATCTACGGGCTCTTAGGTACTTGCTCATCATTTTCAAAATTGTTTTCTTTGTGTTTGTGGGTTTTGAAAAGTTTTTGTTTTAACTTCGATTTAACTCTTGCTTCTGTCTTCAAGAGTGTAATGAAGTGTTTTTGAAAACTTGTTTGTAAAAGAGTGTAAGTGTGAGAAATTATTTTGTTTTGAATGAGCAAGTACTTAAGAACTAATCTACCTACTTGAAAAAGGAATCGTTCTATGTTTGTTTCCTTTAGACAATGCTATCCCACTATTAGTGAGTAGGTAGCACCATTGTTGGAGTTTGAGGGTCAATTCGAAAGAGGGACATACAATCACTAAAGCAATGTTAGGATGTCTTAGTGGTAACCCTAATGGCTTAAATCATTTATTTGAGACATCGATATCCGAGGCAACCTTTCCGAGGCAACTTATGATCTTTTAGACAAGAGGGAGACCTCTAAAACAACCTATACTCAATGACCGTTTACGAAGGCAACCAAGTGGGAGTGTACCCTAGGAGTGCGCGTGTGCGAGTGATTTGATTTCAGATTATTTATCTTTGCACATGTTTAGGGTGATCTAACTGTTTTAAGATTTAAGCATTCATCCTTGTCATGCAAACCCTATTATCAAATATCTAACAGTTAAATATTTACAGAAATTAAAGTGCGGAAATTAAACTACGCTATTACAAGGCGTCGAGTATTTACATCGCCAAAAACAAACCCTTTGAAATTTAAAAGCAGTAAAAATAAATAATATCCTAATTTAATTATTACAAACCGGGAGCAGATACAATAATTGAATAAAAATAAAGTGTGCGAGAAAATTAGATCGGATGCGAGAACTAGGGTTTTGACCCTCTTAATTAAAAGAAAATGTTTTTGTTGTTTTTAATATTTTTTAAGAAAAGAAATTAAGTCCTAAAATTAAATGCTAAATTAAATTGTTATTAAATTAATTAATGAATAATAATTAAATGACATATTTTTGGATTTTTGTTATTTTAGGAAAGAAATAAAATAATTAAGTTAGTGATAAAACCTAGTTATTCTAATTGATTTTTAATTATTTGCAAAATAAATGAAAGTTATCTAAAATTAACCTAATTAAATTAATTAATATTTATTGATGATAAATAAAATTCTAAATTTATTTGTACATAAAAATATTTTTGTTATTTTTTGATAAAAAAGAAAATTATTTTGGGTTAGTAAATAAATAATTAAATGAAATAAACAAAATATAAAAAGATTGAGGAAATGGGCCTGAAAATTGGGGTGTCAAAAGCAAAAATCTGGGCCCATTTGATGAAGATCCACTTTGACTTTCTTGATCCTATGCGTTGCGTTTGACTGGCCTGTGGTGCACCCTCAATGATGGCCACCAGATTTGGCCATCTGGCCATCTGGCTTGTTGATGACGAAGGTCCATGGTGGGTCTCCTGGATTGTACGCGCACAGAATTGCCTGAAAACAAATGAGAAAATAACAAATGCTGGAGGCAGGGATCAAACCCCTGACCTCCAGCCTCTAATGCCTTGAAAACCTGTGTGGCCACCACTAGGGCATTTGGTTCTTATTATTCTCATATTGCAAAATAATAATAATATAAGAAAACGAAATATAATGGAAAATAAAATAAAAACGTGCTGGAATTTGAATTGGCCTATGGGGGGTGACAACTCATCGTCCCCTTCCTCTCTCCGTGGGTAAAAGTAAAATACTTTTACCTACAGACGTTTTGTCCGTCGCTACAAGCAGGGGTCCATCCAAAATCCTCTACAAGCCACATAAATGGAAACCAAAGCCGTGGTTAAGTTCGTCTCACTCTCCTGATCTCAACCATACCCATTATGAAGGCTAATTGTCCTTGAAACTGAAAGCCCTAAAACCAAGCTTGAAAACCTAACAATGGTGAGTTACAGCACAAGCCATATAAATGAAATTGAGTAATGACAAAAGTTTGCAAATGCTTCATAGGTTAAGAATATGTCATTAATTCATATCAACAATGCTTAAATTGCAAGATGCAAATTCAAGAACAGAGCAAGGTTATGAACGACTTACAGGTTGTTTAGGGACCGGAACAGGCTTATTCTTGATAGCTTTAGGTTATGGAGACTCCCTGGAAGCGATTGAGATCGTCAAAGAACCTTGAAACTGCCTCTAAAGGGAATTTCGAATTCACACTTTTCTTGGTATTTTTCAGATTTTGTTCTAGCTCTAGCGCCTCTTTCTAACATTTCTTTTGATCTACACGCACTCCTTATGTATTAGTGAAGGAATTAGGGTTGTTAAACTGATCAAAATCCTTCTCTTTCAATGCCCTTTGATTTGATTTGATTCTTCTTTAAAGCTTTCCAAAATTGGTCCAAATCCAATCTCTTTGTACACATATGCCTTGATACGAGTTTGATTGATCCTAGCTGTGTAATAAGACCTGAAATGATCACAAAAATCTTTGTTATCAATGCTTTTGGATTTTATTTGATTTTATTTGATTTAAATCCAATTAATTCAAATAAAAATCAAAATAAATAATAAAAATAAGATATGGATAAGTGGAAAAGGCTAGAGCACGTGGGCTATGTTGCCAACTCAAAACAAGTGAAAAAGATTGGGCCCATTTGGAAAAATTTGGAGTTTTGGGCATAGTTGACTTTTGACAATTTTGCAAAAAATGTCAACTTCACCAATGCATAACTTCCTCCATTTTGATTCTTTGGAGGTGTTCTTGGACTTTTTAGAAATCTTGAGATGTCCTCTAATCAACCCTTTTGGTATCATCTTAATTTGATATTCCATTCTCAAGTATGAAGCTTTGACAAATAGGTGTTTTTGTTGACTTTTCAAAATGACCTATAATGTCCAAATTCATAACTTCTTGTGAGTGCATATTTTGATCTTGGGAGATGAAGATGGATTATAGGGAATTGCATCCTCTTCAAAATGAGCTTTGGATGGGTCATTTCTCATAAAGTATGAGAAAGTTATGCTTGGTCAAAGTTGAGTTGACTTTTCCTACAAACCCCTAATTTAGCAACTTTTGAGTCTTGATGAATTATGATCAGTCCTTGATGAATCATGATCAACCCTTGATCAAATGATGAAGTATACTTCAAAATGAGGATGTTGACCAAAAATATTGAAGTTTGACTGTATGTGAGCCACAGTTGACTTTTGCCCTAGCACAATCGATTTTCAAGCCTTTGAGCAATTAACTGAACAAACTTCCTCTGCAAGGCTTGAAACTTCACATGGATGATCTTGAGAACATATTAGTACAATGTTGAGAATTTGGGGTCCCTTGGGCTCAAGTATCTTGATGCAACATGAAACCCTAATTTGAGGTAGACTGCCTTAGGAGAGAGCTTGTCTGGCCAACCCTTGGACTACCTTGAGCAACTTGGGAACCTTTCTTGAAATATTTTGAGAAATATGGGAGGGAAAGTTTTGGGGTACAACACCGCGACATTTGCGAACAAAAAGCACAAACCAGTATTAACAGTCGGTTCTGCCACTGTATCATAGAACTGGAGACTCTGCTGGGGATAAGAATATAAAGTGGGGTAAACCTTAGGATCTAGGTCATATTTAATTGCTTTCTCTTGATTGTCTTGCTTGATTTATATTTATGGGAACTGTTTGGGTTATTTGATCCTACACCCGGATCAGGAAACACCTTTTAGGTAAGTAGAAATAAACTATGAGGGAGCTGTGCTGGGGTATACCGACACGGTTGAAGCAGTAGCTACATTGATGTGGCACTTTGGTTGATACCCGTAACCCTTGAGTCAATTAGGGAGATGTACGGGGCCGCCGCGTGGTGTCATAAAGCATCAGCTGACCTTAGAACCCTTAATTGCACAACTCGGCCAGTAGGACGTAGCGAGATGGCCAACTTTGGTGTATGCCCAAGGTCGACAGATACTCGATGCTACACTCATTGAGGTTTGACTTCTGAGTTTTGTTTGATTACGAGTCAGTCGTCGATTGAACAAGGCTTGGGGGAAAGATTGGTGATATTGAGATCCCTTTAGAACTCGATTACTATTTATAGGACAGGTTGAACTAATCCAGCTTCAAGAGGGTATGACCTTAAAACCCATGCAAGCCTAAAAGTAAGGTTGTTTGCGTGACTTATGTGCTTTCAACTTGAACTACTTGTAGAGTTTTATTACCTGACAACATGAGTTCCTTGCAGATTTTGTTTACAGTTATTATCCAATAACTTGGATTTCTCACAGGGTTTACTTGCTTACATCACTTTGCACCTTTGCTTAAAAGCATAACATACACATCATAATGTCATGCCTTAACATTTCCTTAACCATTTCAAGGATCCCGAGGGCCTGTGATCCAGGTTATGATAAATCAGACGTCTAGCAAGGGGAAAAAGGATTTATTTTCCTCTAGCCAATGTCATCAGAAGATCAAAACTCAACAACTTGAGTCAGGGGCTATGACCCACTTGATATGGTGAGCTTGACTCTCGTAGAAGGAATCTCAATGATATGAAGTTTTTCAATCAAAGCTGCAAATTTCAACTTCTGACATTTTCTTGTTTACCCCGCGAGATACTTGAAAACATCACATACATATATAATACATATCATTGCATAAGCAGGTTTTAAAGCAGGTCTCTCATGTTCTCGCTGTTTATTTCAGCAATGGGTCTCCAACAAGACAACAGAGATCTCCAAGCTCAAGATGCCCAGTTCAAGGAATTTCTCTTGAATCTATCCAAGGGGCAAGAAGACCTGAAAACACTCTTCGCCGGGAATCTGACCAAGGAACGTCCTGACAACAACAAGGATGAACAATTGGAACAACTGCAAGCTGAGATAGAAGCAATGAGAATCCAGATGTTAGGGCAGATGGCTCTTATCCAAAACTTAGCTCGAGGACAAGAGGGGATATAAGCCTTCCTCAACAAGCTTCACCAAGATGGATGCAGATCCATGAAACAAACGGCTAAAATTGTTGATCAAGGTATTAATCAGCCCCCAGTGAGAGAAGAGGTTGGGAACAGACCTTTCCAGATTGATAATACATCACAAGCCCAACCACAACCTCGCCAACGACAGCGGGGCAATCGGCATAAGAAGAATACATCCAAAAGACGCTTCAACGAAATCAACATGTCATTGGCTCAAGCATTGCAACGCATGTTGAAGGCCAAGTTGGTTGTGGTAAGGGACCCTCCTCAGAATCCCAACATAGCCTCTCCAAGGTACAATCCAAATGTAAGATGTGCGTACCACTCCAACAGTCCTGGACATGACACCAACAACTATTGGGCGTTGAGAAATAAAATTAAAGACCTGATTGATGAAGGAGCGCTAGAATTCGCACAAGACGGTCAGGTTGAGTTCTTCTGCCATCCCTCCAAGGCATACCATCTGAAGTGACAAGTTCTCACAAGAAGACTTTTCGTTCATTAGAATTTTCAATGTGTAATGTTTTTTATTTGTTTGAACATTTATTCATATCAAACCTCGTTATTTCATCAATGCATTGCACATGTTTGTCTTGAATCAATTCATTCGTATTCACTATTTAAAAAATGCGTTCTTATTTCCTTTTGTGATATTCAATTCTCGATTAAAAAACTCTAAGCCTTAGAGGGAGGATGACGAAAATGATACCATAATCTCTACAGTATGCTTTTGAATAGACCCCGCTGACGATGTACAGGTGTTGTTTCAAATCTTAAACAATGGAGTTATAAGAAAGATAATCCCTAGTCAACCCCTTCGAGCCAAAGAAGTAGGAGTTTTTCTTTTCACACAAATTAAAACCCTTAATCATAACCTGGGGCAGGGTAGTTTTCTCAGTTAATTCAGAGGCACATTCAGTCACAATCTTCCGCTTCGTACACAATGAATGGCATCGAAGACGTCCTTTCGAAAAAAAAGACGGTGATGGTTCCGTATAATCGTCAAGACAGGCAATCATTATCTCTCGAAATAAAAGACCATTAAGTCAAAACCTATGAAGGAGACTTAAGAGAAAAATTGGGGCATCCCGCTGACTGTAATCACAAAAGAAACAGTTCAGGCAAAAGAAGGGATATTGAAAACAAAAAAAAAAGAGGTTACTACAAATCCTCGACAAAAAGAAGATTACAAAAATGATGGCCTTTTCCAAACAAATGTTCAATTTCTGAATCATCACCAAGTATCAGAGCAAAGATTCCAGACTCAATCGGGATCTAAACGCGTAATTAGCTGAGCATAGGACTGAAGAACATCACAAAGAGCAGGTTGGGTACAAATAAAATTTGAGCCTTTATCATTTGTTTCTTGAACCGTGAACCAGACCACATTATAACCCTTAAAAGTCCTAGCTGAAGCATGGGTTAGTTTGAGAGCATACTGTTATAAATGTATCCTGACTCCTATAGGCTTTGTTACGAATCCTGAGTTGATATCACATTCTTGTAAATTTCGTTTTACTACACAAAACACATTTTCAAAAAATTTTCAAGACAAACATGAGTTTTGCATTCTTTAAATGACATTGTTTGCATATGACTAATTTTTTGACAACAGAGAAATCTGCACAATGGATATTCAATGAACAGACATCCTCTCAATGGACAGAATCACCTAAGCGGGAAAGACACTTCCAATAACAGGTCTTCCATAAGCAAGGGGCATGACTTGATGTCTAAACACACCTGGGGAAGTCTCTCCAAAGGTGCCAAATAACCAGGGGCAGATCTCCATCTGAATCGCTTGGGGCATTACGCACGCATTCCAGCAACGAATCATGCGTCATCAAGAAAACATTTTTGACAGTACTACAACACAATACTATGGACAGTGATAACTCTCTACATCCTGAAAGCATGGACATAGTCGGAAAATACTACACATGAAAAAAAGACCCGCTAGGTTGACACACCTAGGCAAAAATAAGGGAATCCCGGCGAACCAAAAGGGTTCGGGCAAAAGTTAGGTATATACATAAAAAAAATTTGTACACCCGACAAGTCGAAAACCTGAAAAGGAGGCTTGGGCAAAAAGGTATCCCGGTGGACTGAAAACCCGAAAGGGCGGTCCAGGTAAAAGTTAGGGATTTAAAACGTACGACTATGTCCCGTCACCTGTCTATCAGTGGAAGACTTATACCTTGATCACCATTCATCAAGAGCACCAGAATCGAGAAACGGTTCAGATACAATCCAGATACAGATGTCATTCTGCTACTTATTCAAGATTTTCATACATCGAGAAACGGTTCAAATACGATCCAGATACGGATGTCATTCTGCTACTTATTCAAGATATTTCATACATCGAGAAACAGTTCAGATACGATCTAGATACGAATGCCATTTTTCTACTTATTCAAGATTTTCATACATTGAGAAACAATTCAGGTACGATCCAGAGACGAATGTTATCCTGGTACTTATTCCAGATTTCTCTTCTAGAAACCATTTCAGGTATGTTCCAGAGATGGATGTTATCCTGGTACTTATTCCAGATTTCTCTTCTAGAAATAGTTTAGGTACGATCCAAAGACGGATGTTATCCTGGTACTTATTCCATATTTATCTTCTAGAAACAGTTCAGGTACGTTCCAGAGATGGATGTTATCCTGATACTTATTCCAGATTTCTCTTCTAGAAACAGTTCAGGTACGATCCAGAGACGAATGTCATCCTGATACTTACTCTATATTCTCCTCTAAATACTGTTCAGATACGATCCAGAGACAGATGTCATTCTGACACTCATTCAACACATGTTTCAAGTACAGTTCAGATACGACCCAGAGACGAATGTCATTCTGACACTCATTCAACACATGTTTCAAGTACAATTCAGATACGATCCAGAGAAGGATGTCATCCTGACACTCATTAAATACATGTTCAAGTACAATCACGACATAGATCCATCCACAAAATCTCTGCATGTACTTTTTCCATCATGGCACAAGGGGCAGAGACAGTTGGAAGCAAAGTCACTATCATATACGAGCCAGTGATACCTATATTCCCCACAGAGCTGAGACAACCAAGGTCCGACCTCCGTATCCCCAAGCAGGAATTCCTTCCCCAGCAGGTTCCTTCAGAAAGTTGATATCTGCATTCCCCAGCAGGTTCCTTCAGAAAGTTGATATCTGCATTCCCCAGCCAAGTTTTATAACCATGAGCAGTTTATAAAGCCATCTCTCGAGCATAGTTTATTTCTCTGACAGCGGAAGCTAAATCTCCAATAGAGCTCTTCTCTCCAGCAATGGAAGTTCATCCCCAACTGATTTTATTTCTCCAAATCAGTAGATCTTCCAACAAAGTATCTCTCTTCCCCACAGAATCATTCCCCCGCAGGATTATTCTCAAACAGAGTCTCCTCTGGCAGAATGTTCTCAAGTAGAATGGATGTATATCCCTAACTAATCATCTTCAGTCACTATCCCCAGCGGAAACGAAGAACTCAACTCCTTATACTCTCCAACAGTAGTCCAGGATTTATTTTCCCCAGCTAGAGAATATCACAATAGCATTGAATATCCATATATCATGGGAAAGATGCAATCAAGTTCTCATAAGTTTTCTCTGGTTCAGTCAAAACGACACCAAGTTTTCTATTCCAGTTGAAGATATTCCAACACTTTTCAAGATTTTCTCTGGTTCAGTCAAACCGACACTAAGGTTTCTATTCTAGTTGAAGATGTTCCAAGACTTTCATCTAGGTCAGCTGAATCGCTGCTAAGATTCTCCTGATTTCTATGCCAGTCAAAGTCAATATGAGACCTTCCCCCGATTCAGTCAAATCGATGCTAATATTTCTTTCTCGGTTGAAGACAACTCGAGACCTTTCCCTGGCTCAGTCAAATCGATACTGATTTCTATTCCAGTTAAAGAAGCTATGAAGCCCAGAAACTGACTGGATAACATCTTAATTTCCCCAAATTACTGAAGCCTGGAGCACGACCAGATAATGGTATAAGACGCTGTGAAGTCTGGAGCACGAACAAATAGCGGAAAGAGACACTGTGAAACCTGGAGCACGACCAGATAACAGTATGAGGTACTGCGAAGCTTGGAATTCAACCAGATAGCACTTTACTCGGACAATTACTATTGAAGCCTGGAAATGACCAGATGTTAGTATGCCTTAAATTCAAGTTGAAACTCGGATGCGACCGGATAACCACTTAATTCCTTCTGAAGCTTGGAGCACAACCAAATAACAGTTTTTGAGATTGCAAAGCCTGGAGCACGACCAAATAGCAAGTTTAATCTCATCTCCCCACTAAGTCACTGTAAGGCCTGGAGCACGACTAGATAATAGTTCATTTTCATCTCCTCGACTAAGAGATGATTCCCCAGTAGAGTAACAGACAACTGAAGCGCCTAAAATTCCACTTCTCCCAAGACAGAGACCAACATTCCTCAGCAGATTTCCCCTCAACAACAGGAACATGAATTCTCATCAAAGGAATATCTCGAGAAATCAACATCCTCTAGATGGCATCTTTAAACCCATCTCCGACGATTCTGTGTCATATCTTCCGGATGGCATCTTTAAGCCCATCTCCGGTGACCTTCCGTCATCTCCTCCAAATGGCATCTGTAAGCCCATTCCCGATACTACCTAAACAATCCAGCACCATCTCAGACGAGTGCAAATTTCTGGGCACTCTAGTGTTCAATCATCTTCCACCTTTGGATTACGAAAGGCAGGCATCCAATCTACATCCTCAGGTTTAAGAAGATTGAACAGGGGCAGCTGTTGTACCCCAAAATTTTCCCTCTCATTTTACTCAAAACATACTCATTGAAATCCTCAACTTGCTCAAGGATGCCCAAGAGCTGACCAGACAAACTCTCTCCTAAAGTAATGAACCTCCAACTAGGGTTTCCATTTTCATCAAGATGGGTGAGCTCCAAAGGCCTCATATGCTCTCCATAGTCCTAATATGTTCTCAAGACTTTCCATATCAAGTTTGAATCGTTGTACAAGAAGTTTACTCAGTCAACTGCTCAGATGCTTGAAAATCAGTTGTATTAGGTCAAAAGTCAACTGTGGCCCACATACAGTCAAACTTCAAGATTTTTGGTCAACATAAACATTTTGAAGATATATCCATCATTTGGTCAAGGTTTGATCATGATTCCTCAAGGAATGCCCCAAATTCATTAAAACCCAAAAGTTGCTAAATTAGGGTTTCACAAGAAAAGTCAACCAAACTTTGACCAAGCATAATTTATTCATAATTTATCAGAAATTTTCTACCCAAGGCTCATTTTGAAGAGGATGTAATTACCTACAATTCATCTTCATCCCACAAGTTCAAATATGCACTCATCAAAAGATATGAATTTCTACATTATAGGTCCTTTTGAAAAGTCAACAAAAACACCTTTTGGGTCAAAGCTTCTTACATGAACATGGAAGACCCAATTGATATGAAACCAAAAGGGTTGTTTAGGGGACATCCTAATATTTCTAAAAAGTCGAAGAACACCTCTCTAGGGTTAAAATTGAGGGAGATACATATTGTCAAAGTTGATCAATTTTTGGAAATGTGCATGAAGTCAACATTGATCAAAATGACTTTTTTTCTAAATGGGCCCATGATTTCTTGTTTGGAACTTGTTCCTAATATGGCCCACGACCCTTGATCTTATCCACCTATTATTTTATTATTTTTATTATTTTTATAATTTATTTTTATTTTTTATTCATTTAAAGCAAAAAAAATCAATTTAAATAGTAGAATAATCAAATAAAATCAAAGATTTGATTTTATGAGCATATTATGACTCCATGGACAGCTAGCAAATCAAAATATTCGTGCAAGAGCCAATTGATTGGAAAAGATCTTAATTTGGTCTATTTTGGAAACAAATGATACAAGACAAAGAATGAAATCAAATCTCCATAATTTGTAAATATATGATTAGTTTTTATTGACCTAATTTATTCCAATATAAGGACATACTATTCTCAAGGCAAAAAAAAGAGGATGGGGGTCGTGAAAGAAGGAGGACAAGTCTCAATTTTTTGCCAAAAAAGTGCAGGTCAGTTTCGATTCTATAGGCCGTTTCAAGCAATTCCAAGGCCAGCAATCCGTTCCTGGACATCTTATGAAGCTATTCCAATCATCCTCAAGCCTTAAAACCTTCAGAAATCACGCCTCACAGTGCCGCGGTTTGCATCTTTTTTCAAGATTCGTTTTCAATGATTTATCCATCATAAATATGTTTTGATCATATATCCATGCTTGCTATCATATTTGCAATGTTTTTGATTGGTTTGATTGAAGTTTAAGTGCAAGAATGGCATGATCCATTGTTAGGGTTTTGAGGTCCCAAATTGGGAATTCTATATAAAGTCAAAATTGGATAAAATTAGGGGTACTATCATGCTCAGGAGATGATTTGCAATTGATTCATGCATTTGGTTTAAATTTATTCTGCTTGTGCTGGATTTTTGAATTTTGCAGGTTTTTAGTTACGAACAAAATTCGTCACTACAACCTATAGTGACGGAAAAATGCTATAGGTAAAATTTCCTCATCTAAAACGACATGTCCCCGAAGAAGGTGATGGCGTGGTGCTCACTTCTTCGTCCATTTAAACCATTGGAAACCCATAGCGGGCGCGTTTTTGACACGTGGTCATAGATATTTATTTGCCTTATATTTATTTTTTATTATTTTGTTAATAATTAACACGCTTGGTTCAGTTGGCAAGGCATGGCATGATAAGGCTTTAGTCCAAAAGGGGGTGGGTTCTATCCATCCCTTTTGCAAAGTTAATTTTCGCTAATTTGTGTCTTTAGATCCAATGCTCCAGGTCCCTGCGCGCTCCTCATGCGCTTCCATCGCCATACCACAAGATCTCATCATATCCATATCTAACACTCAACACATGCAGACCATGGTGAACCCTCAAACGTGGCCAACACTGGATCCAAACGCCTGATTGGGCTCAAAGAAATTCAGGTGGCACACCTCCCATTCAGCTTTCATCACAGGCCCGAGTTCTTTTTCTCTTTTCTTTATTTCTTTTTTAATTATTTATTAATTACTACATTTACAAAAATAACACAAAAAATCATTTTTTTATTTAATCAAAAAAATCATAAAAACATTAAAAATAATTTATTTTCATAAAAATATTATATTTCCTTAATTAATTAGTTTAATTATTTAGGGCAATTTATTCCCTTTTTTTTCATAATTTAAATAAATTAGAAATTAGGGTTTAGTTTGTACATAACCTAATTTTTCTCTAAAAATAACCTAAATATTTTTTCAATTAGATGTTTTAGTTTTTCTAATTATTCTTGCATTTAATTCGCCGCGCACATTTTTAATTTCCTTTTTATTATTATTGTAACTGCTTCGAGGTTGTAATAGATTAATTAGGGTTTTAAATTCCGCATCTTTATTTTCAGTCAAAATAATTATGTATCTGCAAAAGCCCTGTAATAGCTAGGACTTTAACTTTCTCGCTTTTATTTCCACAAACTATAAACTGTTTAGATGTATGTTAATAGGATTGTATGGAAAGACTAGCTGGAAATTAATACGGTAGAAAACCCTAAATGTGCAAAGATAAATTAACTGAAAATTACACTCGCACATGCTCACTCCTAGGGTTTACTCCACTCTGGTTGCCTTTAGTAAACTGTCATGAAGTATAGGGTTTGTTAGTGGTTGTCCTCTAGCCCCGAAAGATCTAAAATGACCCATTCGGATGTTTCCTCGGAAAAAGATCTTTAAGGCTTTAGGATGACTACTAACATTTCCTAACATTGCTTTTATGATCGTACATGTCCCTTCGAATGTCCCTGAAAAACTCCAATGACGATGCTACCTATTTCTCAATAATGGGATAGCATTGTCTAAAAGGAAAACGAACATACTTTTTTCGAGTAGGTAGATTAGTTCTTAAATACTTGTTCAAACAAACAAAAAATTTTCACACCAACATTTTCCAAACAAAGTTTTCAAAAACAACTTCGTAACACTATTGAGGACAGAAACAAGGGTTAAAACGAAGTAAAACAAAACTTTTCAAAACAAGTAAACAAAAACACACGAAAGCAATTTCAAAAAAATGAGCAAGTACCTAAGAGCCCGTGGAAAACTACGGATAGAAAGGGTGCTAACACCTTCCCTTTCTATAATCTACCCCCCATACTCAGAAACATCTCGAAAAAGGTTTTTTCTATTCTTTTTCCTTTTCTTCATTGGATAAAATAAAAGTCGATGGCGACTCTTGCTTACCGCGGCATTTGCAAACAAAAAATGCAAACCAATATTAACAGTCGGTTCTGCCACCGTATCACAATATATAAAAAAAGTTTTTAAGTTAACCGTAATTTCTATTGAATTTTAATTACAAAAAAAAAGAGGAATTTAGATTAACCTAATTAAAATAATTAATTAATTGCAATTAAATATTTTATAAAAAAACAAAATCTAATTTTTTAGTGATTTTCTGATTTAATTAAAAAAGATTTTTGTGAAAATAATTAAAACAAGAAATTAAGACAAAATAAATAAAGAAATTAGAAAAAAGAATTAAAGGAATTAGGCCTGATTCCATGAGCAGGATGGGGGGGGGGGGGGGGTGCTGCCAAATTTGTGTTAGGCCCAAAGATAGTGGCGTAGAGTCTAGCGCCTGATCCAGTTAGACCATCTTCTGAGGGTGCACCATAGACTTTGCCAGCGTGGGACCTTGGATCTGGCTGGAGACAGATCCCAAGGGTGAGATCTAAGGGTGAATGGTTGACCTCTAAGCATGAGACACACTGAATCCTGCATAGAAGGTTAAGAAAATAACAAAATATGCACGCCTGGGATCGAACCCAGGTCTTTGGTTTCATATAGCCATGTCCTTGCCATCTGCGCTGATTATCAATTTGTTTATACAAACAAGAATAATAACATATATATGAAATAAGTGGATTATGATGATGTCTCAATGCACGCGCTGAGATGGGACCCTAGGTATTTAAAACAACCAATCACATGATGCTATCCTTCCACACCACCCAGCGTCTGAGTCAATTGACCGGAGGGACGCCGAAGTCAAACTCTAGGATGTCAAAAATGTGAAATCTGCAAAATCAAAAGATCAAGGCCTATAATCAAAGCTACCCCCTCTAAAACAACCCTTATGAATCTGTTTATAGAGTTCATTCATCCTGAAACCGCCTATGTTATGAGGTATGGTGAAGAACACAGATCGTGCCCTAGAAATGGCACAATCTTGTTCTTGCCTCTTTTCCCAAGTATTTCATGTTGGACCTGTCTAATGGGCTACCCTGAACACAAATCAATCATTGAAGTAAGTTAATTCACCATAAAAATCAAAATATGAATTCAAGAAAAAATACCAACGATGAGTGTTTCGGTTTGATGCTTCTAGGCGTGAAATTTCTTGAACAAAGTCTGGTACACGTTCCTGGGAGCTTCTGGGCGTGAATGGGAGGCTTAGGTTGGACTGAAAGAGGTTAGAACATGTTCTTTGTATTTTCAAGATTTAAGTGATTTTTTGCAATTTTGGTCTGAGTGCCTAGGTTGTGTATCCGTTCTCTTGCGCTTCTGAGTGGGCATGCATATATAGTGAATCAAATTTAGGTTAACAAAATTGGAAGAAATCTTTGCTTTCAATGAGAAAATAAATGCTTTCAATAATATGATTTCTTGCATATTTGGACCAAATCAAATCTTGCTCTCTCCACGAGTTTGCCTTGTTATGCCAACACATCTTGCTCATTATCTTGATGAGAAAAAGATTTGAAATCAAACCTTACATTATTCCTTTTATTCACTTTATTTAATTTTGCATTCTATTGAATAAAATATCAAAATAAATAATATAAATAATAAAATAATGTAATAGTGAACTCAGAGGTCGTGGGCCATGGTATGAACAAGTTTCAATCATGAAAAAATGGGTACATTTGAAAAAAAATGCATTTTTGGTCAATATTGGCTTCATGCAATTTTCCAAAAATGGTCAACTTTGACAATACATATCTTCCTAAATTTTGACCCTAGGAGGGTGTTCTTGAGATTTTTATAAAGCTTAGTATGTCCTCTAAACAACCCTTTTGGTTTCATCTCAATTGGATCTTCCATGTTCATGTAAGAAGCTTTGACCCAAAAGGTGTTTTTGTTAACTTTTTGAAATAACCTATAATGTCTGAATTCATATCTTTTCATGAGTGAATTTCTTGAACTTGAGGTCTGAAGATGAGTTGTAGGGAATTGAATTCTATTCAAAATGATCCTTGGGTGAGAAATTTATGATAAAGTATGAGAAAGTTATGCTTGGTCAAAGTTTGGTTGACTTTTCCTGAGAAATCCTAATTTAGCAACTTTTGAGTTTTGATGAATTAGGAGCATTCCTTGGGGAATCATGATAAACCCTTGATCAAATGATGTATATCACTTCAAAATATTGATGTTGACCAAAATCTTGAAGTTTGACTGTATGTGGGCCACAATTGACTTTTGACCTAACACATTTGATTTTCCAGCATCTGAGCAATTGACTGAGCAAACTTCTTGTGCAAGGCATGAAACTTGACATGGATGGTCTTGAGAAATTATTAGGACTATGGAGAGAATATAAGGCCTTTGGAGATCACCCATCTTGATGAAAATGGAAACCCTAGCTGGAGGTTCATTGCTTTAGGAGAGAGTTTGTCTGGTCAACTCTTGGGCATCCTTGAGCAAGTTGAGGATCTCAATGAACATATGTTGAGTAAGATGAGATGGAAAATTTTGGGGTACAACAAGAACATATATGTGGTAACCTCCTTTTATTTACCCAATTGCAAGTTGCGGGGGATGGGACCGTAGTCCGCCCTACCAAGTTCAGTACCAGACACATATGAACCAACCGACAACAGGATTATATGTTATATTGTGTAGGTTCCGCATCCATTGGATTAAGTGAGTGGGTGAGGGTCACTTAACTTAATTGGTGCATTCCCTATTTTCTAATACTAGAGCATGCCACTTTTTTAAATACTTGGGATCATTCACTTATATTCATCGACTCCCTACGTAGTTTGTGTTTAAGACGGTGCTGACTGCTAAATAAACTACCCGGGGTTACTTTAAAACTAAAGTGTAAGATTTTGGTACAAAGGGTACTGGAATTGATCTAGCGTAATTTGGGGATTTAGAGTGTTACAAAGGTATCCATCGTGCTTCTATTTTACTCAAGGTTCCTCATATATCTTAAAAGTGAGCAACCTGTATACTCTTTGAATGCATCAAGTTATGCAAGTAACGAACAATTTTGTTGTTGTTATGGATCAAGAAAGTGGGAAAATTAGATAATAGCGAAAAAGTTTGCATAAAAGAACTCGAAAATACATAGATGTTTGAATTACAGGAAATACAAGCGGGAATGAAAAATCTACTTAGAAATCAGTAAAGTGTTTCCTAAGTAACTCCCCTAAGCTTGAATCAATTAGTGTCCAAATGCTTATAAACAAAGAGGAAACAGGAAGAGAAGCAAATTCTATCTACTCTTGCTCATTGTCACATCCTCTTCCTCGCCATCATGCTCGTCCACTTCCATCCCGTCCAACCGGAGGATGAGGCATACCCACATGGTATAAATATTCTTGTAAATCATCCATGCGTACAGTTAAAGCTGCCATTTCCTTGGTCATTCTTGCAGCTCGACGCTCATTCTTTTTGTCATATTCTTGCTGCTGAGTTTTCATAGCCAACATTATTTGCATCATTGCATTTTGATTATTTTTCATAGCTTGCACCCTCTCATCTTGTTGCATGATGGCAGCCATAATGTCATCATTTGAGGCCAGTACTCTTTCGCGTCTTCTTCTGGTTCTCGTGGACATGCTTGCCATATTTTCAGAAGGAGCTTGTTGTTCAGCATCCCCTTGCTCCATTTCTTGCTCCATCTCATCAGCCTGGACATTTCCTTTGTTATTTTGCACATTATCTCCAGGTGCAGGAGCAGTAAGATCATAAAGCCACTTTTCCATGTTTGTTACATCTGTAAGTGTAATGTTTGGCAAAATGACACTAGGAACTACTCAGTTATGCACCATAAGATTATACCTCCCATCTCCTCTGACCTTAATCAAGTGTTTAGCCTGATAGTTGTCGATGTCAATGAACGTGGGTGGCAGAGGAGGAAGATTTGCTAGTTTGTATTCAAGGCGCAATCCAAGTGCTATGGAGGTAACTAACCATCCAATGCATAAAGGTGTAGACCCTCTTGCACACCAAGACTGGATATGCAACAAGAGGAATGTACTAGCATTGTTCTTCTGGTTAGGAGGAACAGTTCTTTAGAATTTACTTTGTTGTTCTTGATCCTCCCAAAAATAGTGTTAGAGATGACGCAGTGAAAATACCAGATTACGGGATTATGTATAGATGATGCATAAAGTCCCTCCCAACTGGTAGGCTCCTCATCAGAGACAGCTTTTCAAATCCTGAAAGATGTAGATGCCCAGTCTACTTCTGTAGGGATTCAGTAGTATACCTCCCCCTCACGAGGGAAGCGGAAGAAATCACTCATAGTTGCTTGAGTTATAGAATATTCATCATTGAACATTCTGAAAGTTGTTGTTCTAGATAGGTGCAGGCTTTGGTCGCATGGTGGGTTGTAGGAGAACAAACTTAAGAATTCCAAAGTTAGCGACTCATACGTAGGAAGATTTTGTGTGCAGACAAATGCTAAATCAGAGTTCCTAAGTAACCACCGCACACTATCAAACAATCCTAATTTACAAAAACACTAAATATCAACATACCGTGTAGGGATTATGGATCATTGATAAAATTTGAGATACTGAGACCTCTGGTGTTCTCCGGCTTCCCCATTTCAAAATGTAATCCCTGAAAGGTCGATTTATGGCCTTGAGTTTATATGTGCCATAGTTGAATCAGAAATGGAAGATGGTGAGGTGTTTTGACAAAAGAAATGCGTGAGAATTAGGGGGTTTGGAATGTGTTGTACCCCAAAATTTTCCCTCTCATATTTCTCAAAACATTGCAAGAAAAATCTCCAAGTGGCTCAAGATTGCTCAAGAGTTGGACAATCAAGTTATCTCCTAAGGTAGTTGTTGTACCCCAAAATTTTCCCTCCCATATTCTCCAAGAAATTGCCAAGTCAAGCTGCAAAATTCCCCAAGGGTTGCACAGTGCAAAGGTCTCCTATACAGTCAAAACTAGGGTTTGTGTCCTGATCAAGAAAATGAAGTTTTCAAGGGCCCAATCAAGTCTCATATGCTTACAAATATGGTCAAGCATCCTCACATCAAGTTTCAAGGCATTCAGCTCAAAATTGCACAGTCAAAAACCCTAATTGCACTACAGTCAACTGTAGGGGCAAAATGGTCATTTGGCAGTCAAAAGTTCAAATTTTTGGTCAACATATCATTTTGAAGCCACAAACATCATTTGATCAATGCTTGATCATGATTCTTAAAATTTGGCTCAAAAATCATCAAGATGCAAAAGTTTCCTTATTTGGACAGTTGAAAAAGTCAACTGAAATTGACCAAGGCATAACTTTCACATGGATTATCAGAAAAAATCCATCCAAAGCTCATTTTGAAGAGAAAGACATTTCCTACAACTCATCTTCATACTTCAAGTCCAAGAAATTCTCTCACAAAAAGTTATCAATTTCAACATTATAGGTCATTTTCAAAAGTCAACAAAAAGGGACTTTAAGTCAAAGGCCATAACTTGAGATTGGTAAATCAAAATGACATGGGACCAAAGACATTGGTTAGAGGACTCAAAGACCTTTCCAAAATGTCCAAGAACATGAGAAAAGCTTAAGAATTGAGCACGTTATGCCTTGTGGAAGTTGGGACATTTTTGGATATTTGGAAAAGTCAACTTTGATCCAAATGACCTAAAATTGCTAATGGGCCCATTTTTCTTCCATGATTCATCATTCTAAGCATGTGCACGACCACTTGGCCCAAAGGGAAGTATTTTCTCATTTTTTATTTATTTATTTGAATTATTATTTATATTAATTCATTTAAATCATTTAAAATATATGAAAAATCTTTAATCCACCCTAACCAATCTTTTTATACATGTTTTGAACTCAATATTTCGTGCTTGTACAATTATGGAAAGATTTGGCTTAATTGGATGCTAATTGATACAAAAACATGTGAAAAAGATATGGAAAAGATCTTAAGAAATCAAATATTCAAAACAATGAATTACAAGGGATTTGATCAATATTTTTGACCTAATGCATTCACTACAAAGGCTTGATCATAAACCTAATCTTGCTACACATTGAAGCTGCGCCTCAGACCATAACAAACTTGAAATTTTCTCAAAGAAACTCAATTCTGAAAACAGCTTTTTAGGTCGATTCAAAGCACAAGAACCATTCCATTAGCTTCCTTGAAGGTTCCTGAACGAATTCCAATCAGAATCATCCACTCGAACGCCAAGAATCGGTACCTAGGACTCAAACTGTTTCAGAAAAATTGCAGAATCGTGCATCATAATTTAAGCATCTTTTATAATTTTTATTCATGGATTCATGTTCATTATGATGTTTTGAAGCTAACCAATGCATTCAATTGTATTTTTGTGCGCTATATACGATTATACCATGATTGAATTTTAGGGTTTTCAGAGCTTCAAATTAGGGATTCTGAAACTAGGAAAAATTGAGACTCCAAACCACCACCATTCAAACCAGCAAGCTTGGACGAAGAAGATGCAACAATCGCGCTAAATTTATGTGCCAAGGAGAGCTAATCGCTATTTTCTTGAAAACGGCCTAAAAGAACAGTTATAAAACCGTTGCTTTTGTTTTTGTTTTACAGGGATGGTGAGGAAGATGATGTGTTGTCAACAAGTGATACGCTAGTTTGAAAACTCGCGCGTGTTCCCAAGCGTTGACCCACTTTCTTTTTATATTGTTTGTTTGATATTATATATTAAATGTAATTGAAGTGGCTCAGTGGCAGGTACATATGCTTGCAACATCCAAGACCTGGGTTCGAACCCAAGGTCTGCGTTATTCTTCACATTATTTTTCCACAGGAATTCATGTACGTTTTCAATGTCAAGGCACAGCATACACCTTCATCATCCTTCCACCCACGTGTACACTGAGATCAAGCCAAGGGCAGAGATTGGGGGAGCACCATAAACGCTGGTCAACATTGTTGTACGCTACTCAAAAAAGTCAATGGACCCATGTCTTATTGGGCCAGAATTTCACAATCAAAACCTCCATATTGGGACTTCCACCCCCCTGGTTTGCAATTTTCTTTTTTTATTTTGTTTTCAATTGTTGTTTTATTTACTTTATTGTTTTGATTTAACTAATTATTTTTTAACAAAATACAAAAACATCATAAAAAATCAGAAAAGACAAAAATATAATAAGTATTTTATTATTTTCTTACAAATAAATGCATTGTAATAAATTTAGTTTAAATTAGGGTTTGCAATATTAATTCTTTTGATAAAAAATCTAAAAAAATATAGAAATAGGTTTAATAAATTTTATTCCTTTTAATTATTTTTCTCTTTTTTCATAATAATATTTATTTATTTATTTATTTTTATAATTAAACTTGTAAATCAATTAGGGTTTCATTTAGGTTAAAAAACTCCAATATTTTTCTTAAAAAACTTAAAAATAATTAGAATTAGGGTTTGCATTTCATTTTAATTTTAATTAATTCTCTTTTTTCATTAAATCCTAAAAATACCAAAAACAAGTCTTTCTTAATTTCACCATGTAATTTAATATTTTGCAAAAGGGTCCAACGCCCTCGTTTCGCTTAATTCTCGTTAATTCGCGCATTTATTTTATTTCATTTAAATAATTATGTATTTCTCCCGAAGCCATGTAACTAAACTTCTCGCATTCTTTTTCAATTCTTTTATTTCTTTTGCTTTCTTTACTTTTCTGTCAAATCGGGTCCGGTTTAATTTTGGCGATGTGGACCCGCGCCATTTGTAATAGCTTTAGATTTATTTTTTCTCGCAACTTTTAACTGTTAACAAAAGCATGAAAGAATGAATGGCCCTAAATAAAATCAAGCGTAGAACACCAATAACATGACAAGACAAATGCAAATGAAAATGACACACGAATCGCACACACCACCCCTAGGGTACGCCTCACTGTTGCCTTGCCTCGAAAGGTGATCGTCGAGTAGAGGATGTCTTAGTAAGTCCTCATGATCCGGGAACCTGGCATGAGGGTAGCTTCTAAGGTGTCTTCCTGTTGCTCCGGTGATCACCATGTCCCGAACCTCGAATTGACCCGAACACCTCCAACGGTGGTGCTACCTACCTCTCAATGGTGGGATGGCACTACTTTAAAGGACATTTACACAGACGAATTCCTTAGGGTAGGTAAGTTCTCGTAGATACTTGCTCTCTTCAAAAACAATCAAAAATCTTTTCACACCGACACTTTTCAAAAGCTTTCAAAGCAATTTTTCAAACACTCTGACACAAGAGTCGAACTGAAGTTTTCAAAGAAACTTTTTAAAAACCCACAGTTGAAAAGCAAACAAACCATTTTTAAAAACACAAATGAGCAAGTATCTAAGAGCCCATGGATAACCATGGATAGAAAGGGTGCTAACACCTTCCCTTTCTATAACCTACCTCCCGAACCGAGAGCAATCTCTTTAAGGAATTTTTCTGTGCTTTTGTCCTTTCCATTTGGAGAAAATAAAAGACGGTGGCGACTCTTGCTTCCGCGACATTTCGCAAACCAGCGTTAAACAGTCAGTTCCAGATCCACCGGCCACAGAACTGGCGACTCTGTTGGGGATACCCTTTAAAGTGAGGTGTACCTTAGGACTAAGATCACTTGTGTTTTCAATTGTCTGAATTGTTTGCTTTATTATTGTGGGTACTGTCTTGGGAGTTCTATAGATCTTAAACCCGGATCTGGGGATACCTTCTTAGAAAGTAGCAACAAGGCTGTGAGGGAACTGTGCGGGGTATACCGACATGGTTGAAACAGTCTGCTACGTTGATGTGGCACTTTGGTGTGTACCGGTAACCCTTGAGTTTAGTCAAGGAGAGTACGGGGCCTCCGCGTGGTGTCATGAAGCATCAACAGACCTTAGGAACCTTAATTGAACTATCTTGGCCTCTTTAGGGTAGTGAGATAACTGACTTTGGTGCAGTCCGAGGTTGGTTGATACTCGATACTACACTCAATTGAGGGTTGCTTTCTTGGAATATTTCGGTCGCCAGTTCAGTGGCTAAATCGAAACGATGAACAATGAAAGCAATCCCGTGATATTGGGACCCTTAGAACCCGGTTACTTCTAATAGGACAGGTTGAGCCCACCAACTTCAAGAGGGTAATACCTAGACCCCATGCTGGCCTAAACTCTAAGGGCTTTCTCTTGTGTGACTTGTGTGCCTTCGTACTTGATTATCTGCATGCTTGTTACCTGATGCTTGTTTCTTGCAGGTTCTGTTTATAGTCTTTTACTGGGACTCATGACAGGTTTTACTTGAGTTTCTTGCAGGGTTTGTTTATAGTCCTTGATTGGGACTCATAACAGGGTTACTCATATTACCCCATGCATAACATAACATCATACCATTGCATACATCCTAACCCATTTCAAGGATCTCAAGGGCTTGTGATGCAGGTCATGATAAATCAAACATCTAGCAAGGGGCAAAGAGGATTTATTCTCCTCTAGCCAAGGTAGTCAGGGGCTATGACCCACTGGATATGGTGAGCCTTTGACCCTTGACGAAGGACTCTCAACAATATGAAGTTCTTTCAATCAAGCTACCGGATCCAAATGCTAACAAATTTTTTTTTGTTTACCCCGCGAGATCCTTGAAAACATTACATGCATGTCATACATCTCATTGCATTGCAGGTATCCCTTTGACAGGTTGCTTACCCTTCTTCGCTGTTTATTTCAGCCGATCGCCATGAATCCTGAGTCATCAGCTGAGCAGTCTATCAAGGCCCTCCAGGCTCAGAATGCCCAGTTCCAAGGGCTGATCATGAATTTGACCCAGGGGCAACAAGATCTGAAGGCTCTGCTCTTGAAGAAGGAAAAGAAGAAGAAGAGGACTGTTTTGTTCAGCCCTAGACGCAGATCTGGGAATACACCGCAGATTGAAACTGAGAGGACAACTCCATCTGCGAGGGAAGGTAGTCATCAGGAGGAAAGGGTTCCTAGTCCAGTGGTCTCCGACAACGAGACAGATTTCAACGACGAACAGTACCCTCCGGCTGAGGACAAGTACAAGCAGTTGGAAGACCGTTTGAATGCTATGGAAATACAACAGGTACCTGGGCTGGATTTCGGAGATCTGGGTTTGTCTACTGGTGTGATCATCCCTCGGAAGTTCAAAGCACCATCATTCACTAAATATGGCGGGGCGTCTTGCCCCAAGCTACATCTCAGGTCTTATGTTCGGAAAATCCAACCATACTCAGCAGATAAGAACTTGTGGATCCACTTCTTCCAGGAAAGTCTTTCAGGGACTCACCTCGAATGGTTCTATCAGCTGGATGGGACCAAAGTTCGTAACTGGGAGGAGTTGGCAACCGCTTTCTATAAGCAGTACCAGTATAATGCCGACCTTGCTCCTACCCGTACCCAACTCCAGGGTATGTCGCTGGGGTCAAGTGAAGGTTTCAAGGAATACGCGCAGAGATGGAGAGACCTTGCTGGAAGGGTGCAGCCTCCCTTAACTGATCGGGAACTCGTTGATATGTTCTTGGGGACCCTATCCGGGCCGTTCTTCAATCACCTCATTGGTAATTCATCTACTGGATTTACCGACCTCATCCTGACCGGCGAAAGAATTGAAGCTGGTATCAAGAGTGGGAAAATTCAAGAGGCCACACCTTCTGATACTCACAAAAAGCCTTACACGGGAAAGAAAGAATCTAATGCTACATACAGCCAAAAGAGTCGTCGTGACCAACATGCAGGGGCAGTCATGATCTCTGGTTCTGCACCCCGCCGCCAACCACAAAAGGGAAATCAGCGAAGGCCGGACGAGCCTAAAAGACAATTCACCAACATTAACATGCCGTGGTCACAAGCATTGCAGCACATGTTGAAGATGAACCTGATTGCGGTGATTAATCCTCCTACAAATCCTAAGACCTCCTCTCCAAGCTACAATCCAGAAGCAAGGTGTGCTTATCATTCTGATAGCCCGGGGCACGATACCGAGGATTGTTGGGCGCTGAAATACAAGATCCAGAATATGATCGATGCTAAAGAGATTGAATTTGAACCTGCTGAGACCCCCAACGTGATCACTGCTCCCCTGCCAAAACATGGCTAGGATTGAGGGATTTTGTTCATTTGAATTCAAGTTGTATCTTTCTTTTCTTATTCAAACAAACAATTATTATGTTAAACTCTTTTATTTCATGAATGCATTACACATGTCTGTCTTGATTTAATTATGTTTACTATGCTTAAAACTGCTTTCATATTTTTGTGATGATCAACTCTGGACTGAAAATTCTAAACCTCTTGAGGGAGGATGACGAAAACGATACCACGATCTTTACAGTATGCTTTTGAACAGACCCCGCTGATGAGGTATAGGCATTGTTTCAAATCCCTAAACACTGGAGTTATAAGGATGATAATCCCTCGTCAACCCCTCTGAGCCAAAGAAGTAGGAGTTTTTCTTTTCGAAATTTAAAACCCTTAATCATAACCTGGGACAGAGTAGTCTCTCAGTTGATCCAAGTGCATAACGAATGGCACCAAAGAGGTCCTTAAATAAACAAAAGACAGTGATGGTTCCGAATAATCATAAAGACAGGCAGTCATTACCAAAATCAAAAACCCATAAAGTCAAAACCAATGAAGGAGACTTACAAAATTGGGGCATCCCGCTGACTGTAATTCCAAAAAAGGAAACAGTCCAGGCAAAAAAAGAAAGGGATAACTAAATCAAAAAGAAAGAGGTCCTACAAAACCTCAACAAAAAAGGAGATGACTGCCTATTCAAAATAAATTGTCAACATCCGAACCATCACCGGAAAATCAGAGCAAAGACTCAAACAAGGTCTAACGCACGATCAACTGAGTATAGGTTTGGAGAACATCACGAAGAGAGGGTGGGTACAAATAGTTTGAGCCTTTATCCTTTGTTTCTTAAACCGTGAACCAGGCCACGATATAACCCTTAAAAGTCCTAGCTGAAGCATGGGTTAGTTCAAAAGCATACTGTTACAAAGGTATCCTGACTCCTGAAGGTTTGCTGTAAAATCTTGAGTTGACACCGCATTGTATTACAAAAAATGCATTTTTCAAAATTCAAGACAGACATAGGCTTTTGCATTCTTAAAATAACCTTGTTTGCATATGACTATTTGTTTGAACAGCAGGGAAATTCGCACGATGAACACCTGGTGAACAGAAGTACCTCCAATCAAGGGGCACAGTAGGAGCATTGCCCAGTATCTGGAGCATGGCAAAATACTTCCAACAGGGGCAACTCCCTACGTTCTGAGAGCGTGGACATAGTCGGAAAAGTACTACGCGTAATCAAAGACCCGCTAGGTTGACATACCTAGGCAAAAATAAGGGCTTCCCGGCGAACCAAAAGGGTTCGGGCAAAAAATAAGGGATGAAATGAAAAAATATGCACACCCGGCAAGTCGAAAACCTGAAAAGGCGGCTTGGGCAAAAATGGGTATCCCGGTGGACTGAAAACCCGAAAGGGCGGTCCAGGCAAAAGTTAGGGATCAAAGCATACGGCTATGTCCCAGCATCTCGTCACTTGTCTACCCGAAGATTTGACAATCACCCACACAGGCATCCTCTTCCCTCACCTCCGAAACAGGGGCAATAATGAGTTATCCAGGCGATCCAATTGCTCTGTCCACCAAAGTACAAAGGGAAGATCAACATAAGGATGATTACCATCTACCTCTACAAATTCCAGATCGTGGGTTAACATCCGAAACCAAACAGGACAATCATCCACTTAATCAAAATCATGTAACCTAACCCCGGTTCCTCCAGAAACCTCACATGGACCTATCTCAAGATGACCTAACCCCGGTTCATCAAGAAGTTTTACACAAACTCATCCAAGTAACCTAACCCCGGTTCCTCCAGAAGTCTTACATGGACCTATCTCAAGATAACCTTACCCCGGTTCATCAAGAAGTTTTTACATGAACTTATCCAAGTAACCTAACCCCGGTTCCTCCAGAAGTCTTACATGGACCTATCCCAAGATGACCTTACCTCGGTTCGTCAAGAAGTTTTTACACGAACTTATCCAAGTAACCTAACCCCGGTTCCTCTAGAAATCTTACATGGATTTATCACAAATAACCTTACCCCGGTTCATCAAGAAGTTTTTACACGAACTTATCCAAGTAACCTAACCCCGGTTCCTCCAGAAGTCTTACATGGACCTATCCCAAGATGACCTTACCTCGGTTCGTCAAGAAGTTTTACACGAACTTATCTTGCGGCAACCTAACCCCGGTTCCCCCCCAGAAGTCTTACATGGATTTAGCTCAAGATAACCTCACCCCGGTTCATCAAAGAGTTTTACATGAACTTACCTCACCAGGCAACCCTACACAGGTTCTCCTTCTCCGGACGTAGTTTTACACGAACTCGACATCAAGCAACCCTACACCGGTTCCCTCTCTTCAAGATGCAGTTTTACATGGACTCGTCACCCAGAAACCCTACACCGGTTCTCCCTTTCCAGAAACGAAGTTTTACACGAACTCATCATCAAAGTAACCCTACCCAGGTTCCTTCTCCATTTCAGATGCGGTTTTACACGAGCTCGTCAGCAGGCAACCCTACATATGTGCCCTCTTTCAACTTACAAAATTACAGTTCAAAATCTCCCCAAGAGAGTCCAATTCAGTTCCCCAGGAAAATTGGAATCCATCTCTCCAAGCAGTAAGCTTATCCCCAGTAGATTCTGGAAGCTTATCCCTCGCAGAGCACGAACGCGTCGTCCGGCTTTATTTAAAGAGTTATTTCCTTAACAGGATATAACTGGGTTATCCTCAGCCAAAAGCCATGGAAAGAGCGTCCCCGACAAAGTCTTCCTATCCCCAGCAAATTACTACTATCAACACTCAGCAAGGCATCCCTCTCCCCACAGAGTATGGCTTCCCAGCATAGTCGCAAGAGTATCTTTTCTCCCCGCAGAATCTTCCATTCGCCAAGTTTATTCCGCAACGGAGTCATCTTCTCCTACCGGTATTCTTGCAGTTATCATCCCCAGCGGAAGTAAAAACTTTCTTCAACATCAGCCCAGGATACAACTTCCCGGCACCCGTCAAGGATTCACTTTCCTAGACGAAAACATACATTCACAAAACATCACATACATCATTATAACATGCATAGACGCATCATATCATACAAGTCTCATTTATATTGAGAACATCATTGCTTGATCCATATCATGCATTGCATATGACTGACCTTTACCTTTCAGGAAAGATCCAGTTAAGTTCTCAAGCTACATTTCAAGACCTTGTCCGGTTCAGTTAAATCGACCCTAAGATTTTCCTGATGCTTATCCAGCCAAAGGCCTTCTCTAGTTCAGTCAGATCGACCCTAAGATCTCCCTAATTCTTACCCCAGTAGAAGACACCCAAGATTTTTCTCAACGAGCGTTGTTGAGGTTAAAGTCGCCCAAGGTTCTCTTACCATCCATGCTAAGGCAACAACCATCCCTGGTTCATTCATCGCTGTTTGAAGCTCCAGACTCAGCTCCTGTAACCAGTCAGGACATATCTATACCAAGCATCTAAAAATCCGCTCCTGCAACGTGTCAGGTACTCATTTTCTGTTTTGCAGGTATGCAAGTTCTCGCTAAGGAATCTCCTACGCGATCAACATCCGGATGGCATCTATAAGCCCATCATCCTATTCATCAAACTCTAAATGGCATCTATAAGCCCATTCCCACCACACTGCTAACATGTGAGCGCAAATTTCTGGGCACTCTAGTGTCCAATCATCTTCCACCCTCAGATTACGAAAGGCACGTCCGCCAATCTGCATCCTCAGGTCTAAGAAGATTGAACAGGGGCAACTGTTGTACCCCAAAATTTGCCCTCCCATATTCTCCAAGAAATTGCCAAGTCAAGCTGCAAAATTCCCCAAGGGTTGCACAGTGCAAAGGTCTCCTATACAGTCAAAACTAGGGTTTGTGTCCTGATCAAGAAAATGAAGTTTTCAAGGGCCCAATCAAGTCTCATATGCTTACAAATATGGTCAAGCATCCTCACATCAAGTTTCAAGGCATTCAGCTCAAAATTGCACAGTCAAAAACCCTAATTGCACTACAGTCAACTGTAGGGGCAAAATGGTCATTTGGCAGTCAAAAGTTCAAATTTTTGGTCAACATATCATTTTGAAGCCACAAACATCATTTGATCAATGCTTGATCATGATTCTCAAAATTTGGCTCAAAAATCATCAAGATGCAAAAGTTTCCTTATTTGGACAGCTGAAAAAGTCAACTAAAATTGACCAAGGCATAACTTTCACATGGATTATCAGAAAAATTCCATCCAAAGCTCATTTTGAAGAGAAAGACATTTCCTACAACTCATCTTCATACTTCAAGTCCAAGAAATGCTCTCACAAAAAGTTATCAATTTCAACATTATAGGTCATTTTCAAAAGTCAACAAAAAGGGACTTTAAGTCAAAGGCCATAACTTGAGATTGGTAAATCAAAATGACATGGGACCAAAGACATTGGTTAGAGGACTCAAAGACCTTTCCAAAATGTCCAAGAACATGAGAAAAGCTTAAAAATTGAGCAAGTTATGCCTTGTGGAAGTTGGGAAATTTTTGGATATTTGGAAAAGTCAACTTTGATCCAAATGACCTAAAATTGCTAATGGGCCCATTTTTCTTCCATGATTCATCATTCTAAGCATGTGCACGACCACTTGGCCCAAAGGGAAGTATTTTCTCATTTTTTATTTATTTATTTGAATTATTATTTATATTAATTCATTTAAATCATTTAAAATATATGAAAAATCTTTAATCCACCCTAACCAATCTTTTTATACATGTTTTGAACTCAATATTTCGTGCTTGTACAATTATGGAAAGATTTGGCTTAATTGGATGCTAATTGATACAAAAACATGTGAAAAAGATATGGAAAAGATCTTAAGAAATCAAATATTCAAAACAATGAATTACAAGAGATTTGATCAATATTTTTGACCTAATGCATTCACTACAAAGGCTTGATCATAAACCTAATCTTGCTACACATTGAAGCTGCGCCTCAGACCATAACAAACTTGAAATTTTCTCAAAGAAACTCAATTCTGAAAACAACTTTTTAGGTCGATTCAATGCACAAGAACCATTCCATTAGCTTCCTTGAAGGTTCCTGAACGAATTCCAATCAGAATCATCCACTCAAACGCCAAGAATCGGTACCTAGGACTCAAACTGTTTCAGAAAAATTGCAGAATCGTGCATCATAATTTAAGCATCTTTTATAATTTTTATTCATGGATTCATGTTCATTATGATGTTTTGAAGCTAACCAATGCATTCAATTGTATTTTTGTGCGCTATATACGATTATACCATGATTGAATTTTAGGGTTTTCAGAGCTTCAAATTAGGGATTCTGAAACTAGGAAAAATTGAGACTCCAAACCACCACCATTCAAACCAGCAAGCTTGGACGAAGAAGATGCAACAATCGCGCTGAATTTATGTGCCAAGGAGAGCTAATCGCTATTTTCTTGAAAACGGCCTAAAAGAACAGTTATAAAACCGTTGCTTTTGTTTTTGTTTTACAGGGATGGTGAGGAAGATGATGTGTTGTCAACAAGTGATACGCTAGTTTGAAAACTCGCGCGCGTTCCCAAGCGTTGACCCACTTTCTTTTTATATTGTTTGTTTGATATTATATAGTAAATGTAATTGAAGTGGCTCAGTGGCAGGTACATATGCTTGCAACATCCAAGACCTGGGTTCGAACCCCAGGTCTGCGTTATTCTTCACATTATTTTTCCACAGGAATTCATGTACGTTTTCAATGTCAAGGCACATCATACACCTTCATCATCCTTCCACCCACGTGTACACTGAGATCAAGCCAAGGGCAGAGATTGGGGGAGCACCATAAACGCTGGTCAACATTGTTGTACGCTACTCAAAAAAGTCAATGGACCCATGTCTTATTGGGCCAGAATTTCACAATCAAAACCTCCATATTGGGACTTCCACCCCCCTGGTTTGCAATTTTCTTTTTTTATTTTGTTTTCAATTGTTGTTTTATTTACTTTATTGTTTTGATTTAACTAATTATTTTTTAACAAAATACAAAAACATCATAAAAAATCAGAAAAGACAAAAATATAATAAGTATTTTATTATTTTCTTACAAATAAATGCATTGTAATAAATTTAGTTTAAATTAGGGTTCGCAATATTAATTCTTTTGATAAAAAATCTAAAAAAATATAGAAATAGGTTTAATAAATTTTATTCCTTTTAATTATTTTTCTCTTTTTTCATAATAATATTTATTTATTTATTTATTTATTTTTATAATTAAACTTGTAAATCAATTAGGGTTTCATTTAGGTTAAAAAACTCCAATATTTTTCTTAAAAAACTTAAAAATAATTAGAATTAGGGTTTGCATTTCATTTTAATTTTAATTAATTCTCTTTTTTCATTAAATCCTAAAAATACCAAAAACAAGTCTTTCTTAATTTCACCATGTAATTTAATATTTTGCAAAAGGGTCCAACGCCCTCGTTTCGCTTAATTCTCGTTAATTCGCGCATTTATTTTATTTCATTTAAATAATTATGTATTTCTCCCGAAGCCATGTAACTAAACTTCTCGCATTCTTTTTCAATTCTTTTATTTATTTTGCTTTCTTTACTTTTCTGTCAAATCGGGTCCGGTTTAATTTTGGCGATGTGGACCCGCGCCATTTGTAATAGCTTTAGATTTATTTTTTCTCGCAACTTTTAACTGTTAACAAAAGCATGAAAGAATGAATGGCCCTAAATAAAATCAAGCGTAGAACACCAATAACATGACAAGACAAATGCAAATGAAAACGACACACGAATCGCACACACCACCCCTAGGGTACGCCTCACTGTTGCCTTGCCTCGAAAGGTGATCGTCGAGTAGAGGATGTCTTAGTAAGTCCTCATGATCCGGGAACCTGGCATGAGGGTAGCTTCTAAGGTGTCTTCCTGTTGCTCCGGTGATCACCATGTCCCGAACCTCGAATTGACCCGAACACCTCCAACGGTGGTGCTACCTACCTCTCAATGGTGGGATGGCACTACTTTAAAGGACATTTACACAGACGAATTCCTTAGGGTAGGTAAGTTCTCGTAGATACTTGCTCTCTTAAAAAACAATCAAAAATCTTTTCACACCGACACTTTTCAAAAGCTTTCAAAGCAATTTTTCAAACACTCTGACACAAGAGTCGAACTGAAGTTTTCAAAGAAACTTTTTAAAAACCCACAATTGAAAAGCAAACAAACCATTTTTGAAAACACAAATGAGCAAGTATCTAAGAGCCCATGGATAACCATGGATAGAAAGGGTGCTAACACCTTCCCTTTCTATAACCTACCTCCCGAACCGAGAGCAATCTCTTTAAGGAATTTTTCTGTGCTTTTGTCCTTTCCATTTGGAGAAAATAAAAGACGGTGGCGACTCTTGCTTCCGCGACATTTCGCGAACCAGCGTTAAACAGTCAGTTCCAGATCCACCGGCCACAGTAGTCAACCCTAAATTAGGGTTTTGTGTTGCATCAATATCCTTGAGTCCAAATGACCTCAAGTTCTCCCCAATGTCCTAATATGTTCTCAAGGTCATCCATGTCAAGTTTCAAACCTTGCAAAGGAAGTTTGCTCAGTCAATTGCTCAAAGGGTCCAAAAATCGACTGTGCTAGGGCAAAAGTCAACTGTGACCTACATACAGTCAAACTTCAAGATTTTTTGTCAACATTCTCATTTTGAAGGACATTTCATCATTTGATCAATGGTTGATCATGATTCATCAAGGATTTCTCAAAATTCATCAAGACTCAAAAGTTGCTAAATTAGGGTTTTTGCAAGAAAAGTCAACTCGACTTTAACCAAGCATAACTTTCTCATACTTTATGATAAATGACCCATCCAAATCTCATTTGAAGAGGATGCAATTTCCTACAATCCATATTCATACCCCAAGTTCAGAAAATGCACTCACAAGAAGTTATAAATTTGGACATTATAGGCCATTTTTGAAAGTCAACAAAAACACATTTTTTGTCAAAGCTTATAACTTGAGCATGGAATAACAAAATGAGATGAGACTAAAAGGGTTGGTTAGATGACATCTCAAGATTTCTAAAAAGTCCAAGAACACCTCCAAAAGCTCAAAATTGGAGAAGTTATGCATTGTTGAAGTTGGGAAGTTTTGCAAAATTGCCAAAAGTCAACTATCCCAAAAACTTCAAATTTTGTCAAATAAGCCCATTCTTTTCCACTTGATTTGAGCTTTCCCCATTGCACACGTGTCCTAGTTTCATCCTTGAGATCATATTTCTTTTTTTATTATTTGATTTGATTTTTTATTGAATTATTTCATTTTAAATCAAATTAAATCAAATAAAATCCAAATATTGATTACTTGAGATCTTTTTGGCTATTTCAGGTTGAGATCATCATCATTAAGAGCATCAAATTCGTATCACACAAGATCATGTGCAAAAAGATGGATTTTTGACAAATTTGGAAAGCTTTCAAGAGGAGATCAAATCAAATATGGGTGCATTGATTTAGAGAGATTGAATCCGTGATACTTAAACTAATGCATTCCATAATACATAAGGAAGCTTAAGACACGAAAACAAGGGTTGGAGGATGCAAGAAGAGGCAGAACAAAGTTTGAAAAAGTCACCAAAAAGCTTGAAATCAAAATCATACTTAAAGGCAATTTCATAAGCTAAGACCGATCCCGATCATTTCCTGGACGTACACTGAATCTTCCTGGATCAAGAGCAAGTGTTCTCACATACCACAAAGAACTGTAAGTGTCACGATAATCACCTTGGTTCTTGAATTCGTGATTCATCATTCTTGCATCATTTGAACAAATTGCTTGCATATTTGTAATCCTCACAATGTTTCTAAGCTTTTTGCATTATTCAATTTTGTTTATCTAACCTTTAACGTAAAGCACCATTGTTAGGGTTTTGCATCTTGGTTTAGGGTTTTTTGTTTCAGATAAACTTAGCCTTAGTGATGGCTATAGGCGTGACCGGAAGAGGAAGACGAATGCAACCATGGCCTTTGAATGAATTTATGTAGCCTGAGATGGATTTTAGGAGTGGCCTATGCTTTTAGCTGTGGATCCAAATCCGCAGGTAACATTGTCCTCCTCTGATTGGCCCTTTCAAATTTTCGCACATTTTTTTGTTTGCTGGCATATTGAATTGTCTTTTTATATTATGATTAGTTTGTATATTACTAACAAATGAAACAAAGCGTCCTAGTGGCAAGCATGCGCGTTCAATCTCCTTCAGGACCTGGGTTCGAATCCCAGGTCCTCCACTTCTTTGATATATTTTTTCTCCAGGTGTTCCAATGCGCATGAGGACTTGCAGTGCATCATACACCATCATCTATCCAATGGCCAGATGGCCAAAGGTCAAATCTGGTGGCCAGAAGCTGATGGTCTACCATAGACAAAGTCAACACGTGCACGCTGAATCAGGAAAGTCCACCAAGGCCAAATCCAAATGGGCCTCAGACTTGCTTCTCAAACTTCCATATTCAGGCCCAAACCCCCTTATTCTCTCATATTATTTTGTCCATTTATTTTATTTTGTTAATTGCTTAATTATTTTATTTAATTACTAACCATTAAAAAATTCTTTTTTTTATAAAATAAAATCACAAAAATATTTTTATGTTTAATTAAACTTTAACTTTTATTTTTTTTATTAATAAATACTAATTAAATTAATTTAGGTTCTTAATTAGAATAACTTTAACATTTTTTTAAATAATTAAAATTAACTAAACATAATTAGGTTTTAATTACTAATTTAATTATTTTATTTTCTTTCTTAAAATACCAAAAAACCCAAAAATAATTTATTTTCATTAATTAGTTTATTTAATTTAATTTAGTAATTAACTTAGATTAATTTCTTTCATAAAATAAATAAAAAATAAAAAAAAAGATCTTTTCTTTAATAAAAAGGGTCAAAACTCTAGAACTTTGCGCTCGATTTAATTTCCCGCACGCGATCCATTTTCTTTTATCCTATTATGTATCTGATTCCGGTTTGTAATAGCTTAATAGGACTTTTATTATTTTTTATCGCTTTATTTATTTTTAAAGGGTTTGTCTTTGGCGATGTAAATACCCGACGCCTTGTAATTTAAATTCCGTAATTTATTTTCCGCAAAATATAACTGTTAGATGTTTGATAATAGGGATGCATGACAAGACTGAATGTTTTAACCTAAAATCAACTTAGATCAGCACTAACATGTACAAAGATAAAATAAACTGAAAACGACACACTCACACATGCACACTCTTAGGGTACACCCCACTTGGTTGCCTTCGTACGCGGTCATTGAGTATAGGTCACTTTAGAGGTCGTCCTCTTATCCAAAGATCATAGTCGCCTCGAAACGGTTGCCTCAGATATTATTGCCTCAAAACAAATGATCTAAGACATTAGGGTTACCGCTAAAGCATCCTAACATTGCTTTAGTGACCGTAAGTCCCTAAATTCGAATTGACCCTTAAAACTCCAACGACGGTGCTACCTATTCATCAATAGTGGGATAGCATTGTCTAAAGGACATTAGCTTAGAACGATTCCTTTTTCGAGTAGGTAGATGGTTCTTAGATACTTGCTCTTTCAAAAAAACAAAACTTTTCACACTTACACTCCTTTTCAAACAAAGTTTTCAAAAACACTTCATTACACTCTTGAGGATAGAAACAAGAGTTAAATCGAAGTTTTCAAACAAAAACTTTTTCAAACCCACAAGCACAAAGAAAGAAATATTTTGAAAACAATGAGCAAGTACCTAAGAGCCCGTGGATAACCACGGATAGAAAGGGTGCTAACACCTTCCCTTTCTATAATCTACCCCCCGAACCCGAGAAATATCTCGAAAAAGGAATTTTTCTGTGCTTTTTTCCTTTCCGTGTTGGATAAAATAAAAGTCGGTTGCGACTCTTGCTTACCGCGAAATTTTGCGAAAACAAACGCAAAATGCAAACCAGCATTCCAAAAAACAGTCAGTTCTTTCCCACCGTATCACAGAATTGGCGACTCTGCTGGGGAATTAATAAGTGGGGTGTACCTTAGGAATAGTCCATATTGTTTTCAATTACTTGACTTGTATGCTTTATATTTTTGGGTTTGAATCGGAGTTACTATAGATCCTAACACGGATCTGGGGGACACCCTTTAGGTAAGTAGCAATAAACTCTGAGGGAACTGTACGGCGTAGACCGATACGGTTGAAGTAGTAGCTACGTTGGTGTGGCACTTTAGTATGTACCGAAATCCCTTGTGGCGCAACAAGGACAATATGGGTCTGCTAAGGGGTCATTAAGCACCAACTGACCTTAGAACCTTTAAATTGACCAACTTGGCCATAGAACAGTAGCAGTATGCTACACTCATTGAGACCAAACTCTCGCGATGATTCCGGCTGCAAGAAAAGGTTGCTAAATTGGAATTATGATCGATTGAGGGTGGTCAGTGATATTGAGATCCTCTAGAACCCGGTTACTATTTTTAGGACAGGTTTAAACCAACTGAACTGAAAGAGGGTAGTACCTAAGCTCCTTGCCAGCCTGAAATCTAAGGGCTCTCTGTGTGACTTGTGTGCCTTTACCATGTTTGCTATTTGTGGATACTTGTGGTGTGCTTTCTATCATGACATCATAACATTGCATACATCTTGCATTGGACTAACCTATTTCAAAGACAGGAGGGATTCATCTTTGTTCTGTTTTGTAGGTCATGACACCTATGCGTAGGAACAGCATCCGGATCAACTTTGTCCAGGTTCCCACTATGCTCAAAGAATTGGTTGCAAAGATGTCTGATACTACCTCCTTCATCAGAAGACATTGGCATCTTCTTAGTTAGGTCACCTCCAAATTGGACGAGCAGATGATGAGTGTCCTAGTCCAGTTCTATGATCCACTGTACCATTGCTTTACTTTTCAGGACTACCAGTTGGTCCCTACCTTGGAAGATTTCTCTGATCTGCTCGGTATCTCTATTCTGGAGCAGACCCCGTTTACAGGTTGGGAGAAGATCCTTAGGCCAGAAGAGATTGCTTCAGCCCTTCATCTGACAAAAGCTGAGGTAATGGCCAATTGGGAAACTAGAAGTGGAGCAAAGGCCTTTTTGACTAAGTTCTTGGTTGGTAAGGCTAATCATTTCTGGGATAGTCTAGACTTCTAGGCATTCGAAGATATTCTGGCTCTTCTGATACATGGCTTGGTATTGTTTCCTAACTCTGACTCCTTTGTTGATGTGAATGCGGTAAAAATCTTCATCTCTGGTAATCTTGTACCCACTCTCTTGGGAGACATTCTTCATCAGCTTTATACCCGTACTGCTCGGAAGCGGGGAACCTTGATGTGCTGTGCTCCAGTGTTGGCGAGGTGGTTTATTTCTCACCTCTCTAAATCAGTTCTGAAGAACAAAGAAGGCATGGGCTGGGCTTATAGGGTTATGTCTCTCTCTCACAATGACATCATTTGGACTATTAAGGGTATGGACGAGGTGGCCATTATTGATCTCTGTGGGGAATACCCCAATGTTCCACTGATAGGAACCAATGGAGGAATTACTTACAATCCATGCTTGGCCTTACGTCAATTTGGGCGAGCCAGAAGGGAAGGACCTCATGAGCTGCTAATGCCTAGTATAATCTTTGATTTCCAAGGGGATAGTGACGAGCAACGCCGCAGATTCATAAGGGCTTGGGATAGAGTACACAGATCTGATCTACACGAGCTGGGTGTGAAGACTTCTCTACCAATCGAACCATATCTCCGATGGGTTCGCATACGTGCCCAAAAGCTGGGAATGCCCTATGAAGCCGTCTTGCCTATTATTGTTGAAGTCGCTGATGAGGAAGGGGTTCCTCCTACTATCTTACACCCTTACATGCCTACTGACATTGGGGCATTGAAGAGGTCCTGGATGCAGCTAAGGGAAGAGCGGGATACTTATAGAGAAAAGTATCACGAGCAAGAGAAGAAGATTCAGAAGTTGACTAGGCAGCTGGAGAAGGAGCAGATCATCAACGACTATGTAAGCACTAAAGGCAAACGACCATGGGAGCTTTGATGTCCTTTGATTATTTCCAATTTTTATTTACTTTCCAGTATTTCCTTTCTTGTAACGCCTTAAGGGCATTTGTTGAACAATTGGAATTTCAAGTTTATCTAATAAAAGTGTGCTTCATTTCTTGTTTACGAATTTGAATCTCTCGACGTCTTTGAAATCATAGCATACGCATTTCATTCCATGCACCTCATAACAGGTACCCTTACAGGTCTCTTATCTTCTTCGCTGTTTATTTCAGCATCATGTCTTCTGAACCATCAACTGAACAAGCAATCAAGGCTCTGCAGGCTCAAAACGCCCAGTTCCAAGAGTTGTTCATGAATCTAGCTAAGGGTCAGCAAGATCTGAAGGCCCTTATCTTGAAAGAGAAGAAGAAGAAGAAGAAGACGACCCTATTTAACATGGGCCACAGGTTTGGAAACAGGCTATGGGATGAAGTTGATTTGACCACCTCATCTGGAGGGAAAGATAGCCAGGAAGAAAGGAGGGCTCCTAGCCCTGTGGTTTCAGACAACGAGACATACTTCGACGAAGACCAGTATCCTCCAGCTGAGGATAGATACAAGAAACTGGAAGACCGGTTGAGTGTGATAGAAGTTCAGAAACTGCCTGGTTTGGACTTTGGTGATTTAGGTCTGTCATCTGGGGTGGTGATTCCCCACAAGTTCAAAGCACCAACTTTTGCTAAGTACGATGGAGTTTCTTGCCCGAAACTGCACCTCCGTTCGTATGTAAGGAAGATTCAGCCGTACACCGCTGATAAGAACCTATGGATCCACTTCTTTCAAGACAGTCTCTCAGGGACTCAGCTTGAATGGTTTTACCAATTGGAAGGAACTAGTATCCGTAATTGGGAGGATTTGGCTGCTGCTTTCTACAAGCAGTACCAATACAATGCCGACCTCGCTCCCACGCGTACCCAACTCCAGGGTATGTCTATGGGTGCGGGCGAAGGTTTCAAAGATTACACTCAGAAGTGGAGGGACCTCGCTGGAAGAGTGAAACCACCCTTGGCTGATAGGGAGTTAGTTGATATGTTTCTGGGGACATTGTCTGGTCCGTATTTCAACCATCTGATTGGAAATTTTTCGTCCGGGTTTACGGAGCTGATTCTGACTGGGGAAAGGATTGAGGCTGGTATTAAGTCTGGTAAAATGCAGAAGGGTGCTTCATCAGGCACCGAGAGGAAGCCTTTTAAGAAAGAATCCAGTGCTGTTTACAGTTCGAAAAGCCAGAATAGACCTGAACGCCACCAAGCTGTTAATGCGATTATTATTTCAAGACCTGCTGGTGCTCCTCAGCACAACAATCAGCTAAAGGGCGAAAGACCGCGAAGGCAATTCACTCAGCTCAACATGACTTTATCTCAGATTCTACCACAGTTATTGAAAACCAATCTAGTGATTCCAAGGGAGGCCCCGAAGAATCCCAACACTACATCACCAAAGTATAACCCTAATGCCCGTTGTGCTTTTCACTCTGATAGCCCGGGGCATGATACAGATGATTGTTGGGTTTTAAAGAACAAAATACAAGACCTGATTGATGCTAATGAGATCGAGTTCAGAGCACCAGAAAAGCCTAAATAAGATGCAGGGGTGAATGCTATCGGGGATGACGATGATGAAGAGTTTGACATTGACAGCTGGATATACCCAACTACCGATGGTGGATTAAGCAATTGGACAGCGAAGGATTCTATGCCCATTTTTGTTATCATCCAGTAATGAGACTTTTTGTTTTGATTTTGTAACAGACAATGTTTTAAACTTTATGGCCCAGCGGCTTACCCGGGGCACCGTGGCTTCATTTGTGAGGGCTTTATGTGTGTCATTTTCATATATCATTAATAAAAGCATTGGACGTTTCTTGCATTTCAAATTTTGCGCTCCTTGTTTTTATTTTATTATACATTGCAAAACGGCTATTTTACACACACTCACATATACAGGTCTACATCCATTATGGATCTCACTGGTAACGACTCTGCTACTACCAATTATGACTTCGAAAGTTCGATCAACTTAGCCGAAGACGAAGGTGAAGATGATTGCGAAGTGCCTGGCGAACTTGCTAGTCTGTTACTTCAGGAAGAGAGGGCTATTCAGCCGCATGAAGAACCGGTGGAATCAGTAAATCTGGGTACAGAAGAGGACAAGAAAGAGGTCAAGGTTGGTGCAAACCTGGAGCTTAGTGTGAAACAATGGTTGATTCAGATGCTGCGTGACTACATTGAGATCTTTTCCTGGTCTTATGAAGATATGCTTGGTTTGGATACCGATATTGTGGTTCACCGATTGCCTACCAAGGAAGACTGTCCTCCAGTGAAACAAAAAGTCCGTCGAATGCGCCCGGATATGTCTGAGAAAATCAAGGCTGAAGTTATGAAACAGTTTGACGCCGGTTTTCTAGCAGTTACTTCTTACCCGCAGTGGGTGGCCAATGTGGTTCCTGTGCCGAAAAAGGATGGTAAGGTTCGAATGTGTGTCGACTATAGGGATCTGAACAAGGCAAGCCCCAAGGATGATTTCCCTCTACCTCATATCAACGTTCTGGTTGACAACACCGCACAGCATAAGGTATTCTCCTTTATGGATGGTTTCTCCGGTTATAATCAGATTAAAATGGCTCCCGAAGACATGGAGAAGACAACTTTTGTTACTCAGTGGGGTACCTTTTGCTACAAGGTCATACCTTTTGGACTGAAGAATGCTGGGGCAACGTATCAGCGTGCCATGGTTGCTTTGTTCCATGATATGATCCATCATGAGATTGAGGTATACGTCGACAACATGATTGCGAGATCTCAGACTGAAGAAGAGCATCTGGACCACCTTCAGAAGTTATTTGACAGGTTAAAATTGTACAAACTGAGGTTAAACCCGAACAAGTGCACCTTCGGGGTGAGATCTGGTAAGCTGTTGGGTTTCGTTGTAAGCGATAAAGGTATTCAAGTGGATCCTGCAAAGGTGAAGGCTATACAGGAAATTCCGGCTCCCAGAACAGAAAAAGAAGTCAGAGGCTTTCTGGGACGTCTGAACTACATTGCCCGATTCATCTCGCACCTGACTGCTACTTGTGAACCAATCTTCAAGTTACTGAAGAAAGATCAAGTGGTATGATGGAATGATGAATGTCAGGCCGCTTTCGAAAGGATCAAAGAGTATCTCCAAGAGCCACCCATTCTGATACCTCCAGTTGAAGGGAGACCTTTGATCTTATACTTGACGGTACTCGACAACTCAATGGGGTGTGTGCTGGGGAAGCATGACGAGTCTGGCCGAAAAGAGCATGCTATTTATTACCTTAGCAAAAAGTTTACCGACTGTGAGACCCGATACTCACTTCTCGAGAAAACTTGATGCGCTTTGGCATGGGCTGCTCGCCGGCTGAGACAGTATATGCTGACTCACACCACCTTATTGATATCAAATATGGATCCAATCAAGTATATTTTCGAGAAGCCTGCCTTGTCTGGAAGAATAGCAAGATGGCAGATGATCTTGACTGAGTATGACATCCAATACATGACTCAAAAGGCAATCAAGGGAAGTGTGTTGGCAGACCATTTGGAACATCAGGCTGTGGATGATTACCAGTCTATAAACTTTGAATTCCCGAACGAGAATATCATGATAGTTGTGATCGGTGGATTTAGAACTGACTGTTTTTTTAGCTGGTTTCGCGAAATGTCGCGGTAAGCAAGAGTTACCACCGTCTTTTATGTTCTCCAACATGGAAAGGACAAAAGCACAGCAAAATTCCTTCTTTGAGAATGTCTCTCGGTTCGGGAGGTAGATTTATAGAAAGGGAAGGTGTTAGCACCCTTTCTATCCGTGGTTATCCACGGGCTCTTAGGTACTTGCTCTTATGTTTTCAAAATTTGTTTGCTTTTCAAGTGTGTGTGGGTTTTGAAAAAGTTTCGTTTGAAAAATTTCTAAGTAACTCTTGTATCTGTCCTCAAGAGTGTGTGAAAAATTTGTTTGAAAACTTTTAGAAAGTGCGGGTGCGAAAAGTTGTTTTTGTTTGTTTGAAAAGAGCAAGTACCCATGAGTCATCTACCTACCCTAAGGAATTAAGCTGTATAAGAGTCCTTTAGGTAGTGCCATCCCGCCATTGAGAGGTAGGTAGCACCACCGTTGGAGGTGTTCGGGTCAATTCGAGTCTAAGGACAGTGTGGTCACCGAAGCAACAACAGGACACCTTAGAAGCTACCCTTATGTCCTTGATCCTTTTTTAATCCGAGGCAACCGTTTCGAGGCAACTGTTCGAGGCAACTGTTTCGGGGCAACTGTTTCGAGGCAACTGGATCATGGACATAAGGACCGCTAAGACGTCCTATACTTGACGACCACGTTTCGAAGGCAACAAGTGAGGCGTACCCTAGAAGTGGTGTGTGTATTTGTGTGTTGTATTCAGTAATGTTTGTCTTGTTAATTAGTGAGCTACGAGTGGTTTTTATTTACATACATTCTTTCATGCAAGTTAACAGTTAAGGGGTGCGGAAAGTAAATTGCGGAAACGTAAATCCTACGCTATTACAAGGCGTGGGTCTATACATCGCCAAAAATTACAAAGACCCGTTTTTTAGTAAATGAGTACGAAAATTAAATTAAGAGATAAACCTATTTAACTATTACATTCTTGAAGGCAATTACATAATAATCAAATAAAGTAAATGCGCGCGAATAAATTAATCGGGAATGTCTAAGGGTGTTGACCCTTTTAAGAAAAGAAATTGATTTTTTTGGCTTTTTTTATAATTAAAGTGAAATTAAAGCTAATTAATGACTAATTAATTAATTTAATTAAAAAGAATATGTTTTTTTATGTTTTTTATGAAATAAAAAAAATGGAATAAAATTAAAATTAACTTTACGTAATTCTAGATCTATTTTAATTTTTTTAGAAAGGAATTAAAATGGCCTAATTAAACTATTTTAGTTAATGTTTATTTACAAAATAAAATAATAATGATAATAATGATGTAATTCTATTTTTTTTGATTTTATGAAAATGTGTTAATTAAGTTAATTTGTTAATAATAATAATAAAAATAAAAAGGTTAAAAATTAAAATAATAGAAAAAACAAAACAAAATAAAAAAAGAAGTAAAACCAAAAGGGGATGTGTGGGCTGAAATTTGGAGGTGTTGAATTGAGAATTGTGGCCCATTTGAACAAGGTCTGTATGACTTTTTTGATCGCCTACAACATGCTTGACTCCAGACCATGGTGTTCCTTTCTTTTTGTCCCCTGGATCTGCCTTGGATGACACTTGGCTTGTTGGGATATGAGGTCTATAGTGTTCCTCTTTTGAGAATCTGCATATGGAAGCAATAAAAAAAATAGTGTGGAAATTATAAAGGGACCTGGGAAGAACTTACAGCGCGGTATGAGCCTCAGCACTTGGCAAAGGTTGCTTTAGCTTCAGGGTGTGGCAAGGAATAGAACCACGTGCTTGTTTTGATATGAAGATGCTCGCAACTATGTTTTAGAACTCTCACTTTTTGAATAATTTTTGGTTTTGCTCTTGGCCGTTTCTGCACACACTATTTTTTTGAATGAGGTTGGGAAGGCTTGTATATATAGTAATGTAATGTGTATCCATCCAAATAATGGTCATTAAGCTTATGCAATTATGTTCTTGATTTCTTCCATAACCAACATTGAACCACTTGCCATATTTGTGAAAATTTGAATTTTCTTGCTTGGAATAGGCCTTGCACGAATTTGGAATGTGTTTCAAGGTGCATCAAAGCTATTCAACACAAAATATATCCCTCCATTAATTTCTTTGATTTTTATTTGAATTTTAAAGATTTAAAATGAATTAAATCAAATAAAATTAAGTAAAAATGGAAAAATTAATTTTAAATCTTGAAATAAATTTTGGGACACGTGGGAGGCATGGCCAAGCTGAACCAAGTGGAAAAAGTGGGCCCCTTTTGTCAAAAATGAAGTTTCAAGGATAATTGACTTTGGCCATTTCACAAAAATTTCCCAACTTCTCCAATGCATATCTTGCTCAATTTTGAAGCTATGAACATGTTCTTGGACATTTTGGAAAGGTCTTGAAGTCCTCTAACAAATGTATTTATTCCCATGTCATTTTGATTTACCAATCTCAAGTTATGGTCTTTGACTTAAAGTGCCTTTTTGTTGACTTTTGAAAATGACCTATAATGTTGAAATTGATAACTTTTTGTGAGAGCATTTCTTGGACTTGGAATGTGAAGATGAGTTGTAGGAAATGTCCTCCCCTTCAAGATGAGAATTGGATGGGATTTTTATGATGAACCATGAAAAAGTTATGCCTTGGTCAAGTTGCAGTTGACTTTTCAGCTGTCCAAAAATAGAAACTTTTGACACCTTGATGATTTTTGAGCCATTCTTGTGGAATCATGATCAAGATTTGATCAAATGATGATTGTGGCTTGAAAATAAGATGTTGACCAAAATTTTTGACTTTTGACTGCCAAATGACCATTTTGCCCCTACAGTTGACTGTTGAGCAATTAGGGTTTTTGACTGTGCAACCTGACCTTGTGAGCCTTGAAACTTGACATGTAGGTGCTTGACAATGTGTATGAGCATATGGGACTTGATTGAGCCCTTGAAAACATCAAATTCCTTGCAAGAACCAAAACCCTAGTTTGACTGGCTTTAGGAGAGTGGTTGACTGTGTAGCCCTTGAGTAGACTTTGAACCATTTAGGGTGATGCTTGTCAAAACTTTGAAGAGTATGGGAGGGCAAATTTTGGGGTACAACAATAGTAACTGACTGTGAGACACCTGGACCAGATGAAGGACATGAGGAGGGATCCCGATGGTCTATGTACTTTGATGGATCTTCGAACGCTTTGGGCAATGGCATTGGAACCGTGATCATATCTCCTAAAGGCTCTCATACTCCGTTTATCGCCCGACTATGTTTCAACTGCACCAACAACATGGCGGAGTATGAAGCTTGCATCATGGGTCTTCGAGCAGCAATTGACCTAAGGATTAAGTTTCTAAGTGTCTTCAGAGATTCCGCTCTCGTGATCAGTCAGATCAAAGGCGAGTGGGATACGAAACACCCAAATCTTATTCCTTACAAGGAGTATGTGTTGACATTGCTTCCCCACTTCGAGGAGATAACCTTTGAACACTTCCCTAGAGAGGAGAATCAGTTGGCGGACGCGCTGGCTACGATGTCTTCTATGTTCCAAGTCAATTTGGACAACGAAGCTCCCCGGATTATCATTGAAAGATTGGACGAACCTACACATTGCTGTGACATTGAGACTGAAGAGGTAGCAGATAAACCCTGGTTTCATGAGGTGAAGAGATACCTCGAGGCTCAGGAATACCCCGAGGGTGCATCTGTTAATGATAAGAAGTTTCTGAGGAGGTTCGCGGTAAAGTTCTTCATCAGCAATGGTATTCTTTACAAGTGTAACCATGATTCGACCTTACTGCATTGTGTGTATAAGAATGAAGCAGAAAGGATCATGGCATATTTACACGAAGGTACTTTCGGGACTCATTCCAGTGGACATACCATGGCAAAGAAAATCCTACGGGCAGGATATTATTGGTCCACTATGGAAGCCGACTGTTATCAGCATTCTCGGACATGTCACAAGTGCCAAGTCTATGCTGATAAGGTGCACATACCTCCAGTACCTCTGAATGTCTTGATGGAACCTTGGCCTTTTGCAATGTGGGGCATTGATATGATCGGCGAGATCAGACCTACAGCATCCAACGAGCATTGTTTCATCCTGGTAGCAATTGATTACTTTACAAAGTGGCTTGAAGCAACTTCCTTTGCTACCGTAACCAAGAACGTCGTGGCATGGTTCATTCGGAAAAATCTGATTTATCGATATGGTGTACCAGAGAGGATCATTACAGACAATGGTACAAATCTCAATAACAAGATGATCACTGATCTCTGCAAGCAGTTCAAGATACATCATCACAACTCTTCTCCCTACCGGCCGAAGATGAATCTGGCTGTTGAAGCGGCTAATAAGAACATTAAGAAGATTGTGCAGAAGATGACAGTGACATACAAAGACTGGCACGAGATGTTACCATTTGCTCTCCATGGGTACCGTACCTCAGCGCGGACGTCAACAGGGGCAACACCCTATTCATTGGTATATGGCATGGAGGCAGTCTTTCCCATTGAAGTTTAGATACCCTCTCTTCGGATTATGAAGGATGCAGGTTTGAGGGAAGATGACTGGATTCAGACCCGGCTTGATCAGCTGAACTTAATTGACGAGAAGAGACTTACTGCTATTTGTCATGGTCAGACGTACGAAAAACGGATGATCAAGGCATTTAACAAGAAAGTCAGACGACAAGAGTATCAAGTTTGGGATCTGGTTATCAAGCGCATCATATTACCTCAAGGTGATCCCAGGGGAAAATGGAACCCTACTTACGAAGGGCCATTTGTGGTTAAGAACATTTTCTCAGGAGGAGCTATGATTCTAACCACCATGGATGGTGACGACCTTCCTCACCCCGTCAACGCAGACATAGTAAAAAGATACTACGCATAATCAAAGACCCGCTAGGTTGACTGGCCTAGGCAAAAATAAGGGCTTCCCGACGAACCAAAAGGGTTCGGGAAAAAATAAGGGATTGAAAAAAAAAATTGTGCACCCGACAATTCGAAAACCTGAAAAGGCGGCTTGGGCAAAAAAGGGTATCCCGGTGGATTGAAAACCCGAAAGGGCAGTCCAGGCAAAAATTAGGGATTAAAGCGTAACACTATGTCTCATTGGATCACCTTGCATCCAGACTTCGGTATCGACTATCAAGCTTGGGAGACACTAATCAATCTGATCTACCTTCAACCAAGTGCAAAGTGATGAGATGCTCGAGGACATAAAGACAATAGCAGAGTTGGAACCCAGTGGGATTATTCACATAGTTGTTTCTGTTTAGTTTTCACAAATTTGTGTAAATTCTATTATTCGGCGGCGTTCTCTTACTAGGACGTCAGCCTCTTATACAAAAACGCCTATCTTCAGGCCAAACTTCAAAATCAATACAATTCATTTTCAAAGAAATTTCAAACTGTTTTTCCTTTATCTGTTTTGTTTTGCAAAGTACGTCCAATGTTCATTTTTGATATATGCACTTGACATTAATTGCTGCTCATAAATATTTGCATACGAAACAAAAGACGATTGCTGGTAATATCAGAAACAGGGGCAAATGAGAATTGTCCAAGCTATACAGTTGCTCTGTCCACCAGGTACAAGGTAGATTCAACTGAAGAATATGGCTAAGATACTTTCACTCCCCGCAGAGTAAGACAGTAATGATAGCTCTCCCCAGCTGAGACTTGTAACTGTGAATGAATGAATCGGTAATATTCTCCCCAAGCAGAGTTTATCTACCCTCAACACTAAAAAGGCTTAATATCCCCGACAGTCTTAATATTTCCCGACGGAGTATAAGAATATTCCCCGACAGAATGCAAGATATCCCCGGTGGAGTTAAAATTTTCCCAGCGCAGTCTGAAAAAGCTTTCCCAGTGGAGTTGAAGAATCATCCCCAGTAGACTCTGGAAGTTCATCCCCGGCGGATCATAAAAATAAATATCCCCAGCCAAGTTCAAAGGGAGATTTCCCTCAGCAAAGCTCAAAGGATTATCCCCACAAGAGTCTAACAGGTTATCCCCAATGAAGTCGCAACTGAAAGATCGTCCCTAGTGGAGTTCTTTCCTTTCACAAACAGGAATTCAAAACCCCAACAAGATTCAGTATCACCAGCAACGATAATTCATCCCAACGGAATTTATCAGTGGAATCCTCAACAGAGTATCTCTTCCCCACAGAGTAATCTCCTCATTAGTATATCCTCCAACAGAGTTATACTCTCCTGCAGGTTTATCCTCATCAATCATCTTCATTCCCCTGTCTCCAGCGGAAACGAAGAATCCAACTCTATTCTCCAACAGCTATCCGGGATTTATTTTCCCCAGCTAAAACATTACATTTCCATACATCATGATACATGCATATACGCATCATACAAAATAATCTCATTTATTTTGAGAACATCATTGCTTGATATATGTCATGCATTGCATACGACTGACCTTTACCTTTTAGGAAAGATGCAATTAAGTTCTCAGCTATGTCGAAGACCTGACTAGTTCTTAAATCTCAATTGAATTATCCTCGGTTGAATTTCAGATAAGGTTCTCAATCTCGACAATTTTCCTCCGTCATAGTGTGGACGAGTTCTACAATCTCAACGGTATACTACGTTGAAGACCAGACAGTTCCTAGATCTTGATGAAGATGTTTCCCTACGTCAAAGTGTGGACGAGTTCTACAATCTCAACAGAATTATACTCCGTTGAAGACCAGACAATTCATAGATCTTGATGAAGATGTTTCCCTCAGTCGAAGACCTGACCGACTCTTAAATCTCAACTGAATTATCCTCGGTTGAATTTCAGATAAGGTTCTCAATCTCGACAATTTTCCTCCGTCATAGTGTGGACGAGTTCTACAATCTCAACAGTATACTCCGTTGAAGACCAAACAGTTCCTAGATCTTGATGAAGATGTTTCCCTCAGTCGAAGACCTGACCGGTTCTTAAATCTCAACTGAATTATCCTCGGTTGAATTTCAGATAAGGTTCTCAATCTCGACAATTTTCCTCCATCATAGTGTGGACGAGTTCTACAATCTCAACAGAATTATACTCCGTTGAAGACCAGACAGTTCCTAGATCTTGATGAAGATGTTTCCCTCAGTCGAAGACCTAACTGGTTCTTAAATCTCAATTGAATTATCCACGGTTGAATTTCAGATAAGGTTCTCAATCTCGATAATTTTCCTTCGTCATAGTGTGGAAGAGTTCTACAATCTCAACAGTATACTCCGTTGAAGACCAGACAGTTCCTAGATCTTGATGAAGATGTTTCCCTCAGTCGAAGACCTGACCGGTTCTTAAATCTCAACTGAATTATCCTCGGTTGAATTTCAGATAAGGTTCTCAATCTCGACAATTTTCCTCCGTCATAGTGTGGACAAGTTCTACAATCTCAATAGTATACTCCGTTGAAGACCAGACAGTTCCTAGATCTTGATGAAGATGTTTCCCTCAGTCGAAGACCTGACCGGTTCTTAAATCTCAACTGAATTATCCTCGGTTGAATTTCAGATAAGGTTCTCAATCTCGACAATTTTCCTCCGTCATAGTATGGACGAGTTCTACAATCTCAATAGTATACTCCGTTGAAGACCAGACAGTTCCTAGATCTTGATGAAGATATTTCAGACCTGACCGATTCTTAAATCTCAACTGGATTATCCTCGGTTGAATTTCAGATAAGGTTCTCAATCTCGACAATTTTCTCCGTAAAAGTGTGGACGAGTTCTATAATCTCAACAAAATTATACTCCGTTGAAGACCAGACAGTTCCTAGATCTTGATGAAGATGTTTCCCCAGTTGAATTACGGACAAGTTCTTAAAACTCAGCAAAAATGTTCTCTCAACTGAGGTACAGGCAAGTTCCTAAATCTCAATAAAAGTTAGACTTCCCCAGCGGAATCTTCTACAACAACAGGAATGCAAGTTCTCGCTAAGGAATATCTTATGCGATCGACGCTCCTGCAGATGGCATATTTAAGCCCATCCTCCTACCAACAATCTCCAAATGGCATCTATAAGCCCACTCCCGACATCACCAGGCTGATACCACTTCATACGAGTGCAAATTTCTGGGCACTCTAGTGTTCAATCATCTTTCACCTTCGGATCACGAAAGGCACGAAAGCCAATCTACATCCTCAGGTTTAAGAAGATTGAATAGGGGCAGCTGTTGTACCCCAAAATTTGCCCTCTCATATTTCACTAAACATTTCAAGAAAAATCTCCAAGTGGCTCAAGATTGCTCAAGAGTTGGACAATCAAGTTATCTCCTAAGGCAGTCAACCCTAAATTAGGGTTTTGTGTTGAATCAAGATCCTTGAGTCCAAATGACCTCAAGTTCTCCCCAATGTCCTAATATGTTCTCAAGGTCATCCATGTCAAGTTTCAAAACTTGCAGAGGAAGTTTGCTCAGTCAATTGCTCAAAGGGTCCAAAAATCGACTGTGCTAGGGCAAAAGTCAACTGTGACCTACATACAGTCAAACTTCAAGATTTTTTGTCAAAATTATCATTTTGAAGGACATTTCATCATTTTATCAAGGGTTGATCATGATTCATCAAGGATTGCTCAAAATTCATCAAGACTCAAAAGTTGCTAAATTAGGGTTTTTGCAGGAAAAGTCAACTCGACTTTAACCAAGCATAACTTTCTCATACTTTATGATAAATGAACCATACAAAGCTCATTTTTAATAGGATTCAATTTCTTACAATCCATCTTCATACCCCAAGTTCAGAAAACTCACTCACAAGAAGTTATAAATTTGGACATTATAGGTCATTTTTGAAAGTCAACAAAAACACCTTTTTTGTCAAAGCTTATAACTTGAGAATGGAATATCAAAATTAGATTATACCAAAAGGGTTGGTTATTGGACATCTCAAGATTTCTAAAAAGTCCAAGAACACCTCCAAAAGCTCAAAATTGAAGAAGTTATGCATTGTTGAAGTTGGGCATTTTTGCAAAATTGCCAAAAGTCAACTATCCCCAAAACTTCAAATTTTGTCAAATAAGCCCATTCCTTTCCACTTGATTTGAGCTTGCCTCATTGTACATGTGTCCTAGCTTCAGCCTTGAGATCATATTTCTTTTTTATTATTTTATTTGATTTTTTATTGAATTATTTCATTTTAAATCAAATAAAATCCAAATATTGATTACTTGAGATCTTTTTGGCTATTTCAGGTTGAGATCATCATCATTAAGAGCATCAAATTCGTATCACACAAGATCATGTGCAAAAAGATGGATCTTTGACAAATTTGGAAAGCTTTCAAGAGGAGATCAAATCAAATATGGGTGCATTGATTTAGAGAGATTGAATCCATGATACTTAACCTAATGCATTCCATAATACATAAGGAAGCTTAAGACACGAAAACAAGGGTTGGAGGCTGCAAGAAGAGGCAGAACAAAGTTTGAAAAAGTCACCAAAAAGCTTGAAATCAAAATCGTACTTAAAGGAAATTTCAGAAGCTTAGACCGATCCCAATCGTTTCCTAGACGTACACTGAATCTTCCTGGATCAAGAGCAAGCGTTCTCACATACCACAAAGCACTGTAAGTGTCACGATAATCACCTTGGTTCTTGAATTCGTGATTCATCATTCTTGCATCATTTGAACAAATTGCTTGCATATTTGTAATCCTCACAATGTTTCTAAGCTTTTTGCATTATTCAATTTTGTTTATCTAACCTTTAACGTAAAGCACCATTGTTAGGGTTTTGCATCTTGGTTTAGGGTTTTTTGTTTCAGATAAAATTAGCCTTAGTGATGGCTATAGGCGTGACCGGAAGAGGAAGACGAATGCAACCATGGCCTTTGAATGAAATTATGTAGCCTGAGATGGATTTTAGGAGTGGCCTATGCTTTTAGCTGTGGATCCAAATCTGCAGGTAACATTGTTACAGGTCTGAGGACAGGGATGAGATCGTGTCTTCCTCTGATTGGCCCTTTCAAATTTTCACGCATTTTTTTGTTTGCTGGCATATTGAATTGTCTTTTTATATTATGATTTGTTTGTATATTACTAACAAATGAAACAAAGCGTCCTAGTGGCAAGCATGCGCGTTCAATCTCTTTCAGGACCTGGGTTCGAATCCCAGGTCCTCCACTTCTTTGATATATTTTTCTCCAGGTGTTCCAATGCGCATGAGGACTTGCAGTGCATCATACACCATCATCTATTCAATGGCCAGATGGCCAAAGGCCAAATCTGGTGGCCAGAAGCTGATGGTCCACCATAGACAAAGTCAACACGTGCACGCTGAATCAGGAAAGTCCACCAAGGCCAAATCCAAATGGGCCTCAGACTTGCTTCTCAAACTTCCATATTCAGGCCCAAACCCCCTTATTCTCTCATATTATTTTGTCCATTTATTTTATTTTGTTAATTGCTTAATTATTTTATTTAATTACTTACCATTAAAAAATTCTTTTTTTTATAAAATAAAATCACAAATTTTTTTTTATGTTTAATTAAACTTTAACTTTTATTTTTTTATTAATAAATACTAATTAAATTAATTTAGGTTCTTAATTAGAATAACTTTAACATTTTTGTAAATAATTAAAATTAACTAAACATAATTAGGTTTTAATTACTAATTTAATTATTTTATTTTCTTTCTTAAAATACCAAAAAACCCAAAAATAATTTATTTTCATTAATTAGTTTATTTAATTTAATTTAGTAATTAACTTAGATTAATTTCTTTCATAAAATAAAATAAAATAAAAAAAAGATCTTTTCTTTAACAAAAAGGGTCAAAACCCTAGAACTTTGCGCTCGATTTAATTTCCCGCACGCGATCCATTTTATTTTATCCTATTATGTATTTGATTCCGGTTTGTAATAGCTTAATAGGACTTTTATTATTTTTGATCGCTTTATTTATTTTTAAAGGGTTTGTCTTTGGCGATGTAAATACCCGACGCCTTGTAATTTAAATTCCACAATTTATTTTCCGCAAAATATAACTGTTAGATGTTTGATAATAGGGATGCATGACAAGACTGAATGTTTTAACCTAAAATCAACTTAGATCACCACTAACATGTACAAAGATAAAATAAACTGAAAACGACACACTCGCACATGCGCACTCTTAGGGTACACCCCACTTGGTTTCCTTCGTACACGATCATTGAGTATAGGTCACTTTACAGGTCGTCCTCTTGTCCAAAGATCATAGTCGCCTCGAAACGGTTGCCTCAGATATTGTTTCCTCAAAACAAATGATCTAAGACATTAGGGTTACCGCTAAAGCATCCTAACATTGCTTTAGTGACCGTAAGTCCCTAAATTCGAATTGACCCTTAAAACTCCAACGACGGTGCTACCTACTCATCAATAGTGGGATAGCATTATCTAAAGGACATTAGCTTAGAACGATTCCTTTTTCGAGTAGGTAGATGGTTCTTAGATACTTGCTCTTTCAAAAAAACAAAACTTTTCACACTTACACTCCTTTTCAAACAAAGTTTTCAAAAACACTTCATTACACTCTTGAGGACATAAACAAGAGTTAAATCGAAGTTTTCAAACAAAAACTTTCTCAAACCCACAAGCACAAAGAAAGCAATATTTTGAAAAAAATGAGCAAGTACCTAAGAGCCCGTGGATAACCACGGATAGAAAGGGTGCTAACACATTCTCTTTTTATAATGTACCCCCCGAACCCGAGAAATATCTCGAAAAAGAAATTTTTCTGTGCTTTTTTCCTTTCCGTGTTGGATAAAATAAAAGTCGGTGGCGACTCTTGCTTACCGCGACATTTTGCAAAAACAAACGCAAAACGTAAACCAGCATTCCAAAAAACAGTCAGTTCTTTCCCACCGTATCACAGAATGGAAGATGGTTTTGAGAGTGTATAAGTAGAGAAAAATAAGGAGGGTAATGTGTGGGAATTTGTGAGTTTTGATGATAACAATAATGGAAGGAGTGAGATAGGAAGTGGTTTAATGAAGTTTAAGTGGAGGTTAAAGAAAATGAAAAGAAGGGAAAACGATAAGGGTTTCTTTTTTAAAACAAAAGCGTTCTATTTTTATCTCTGTTCCGATGGGCACGATTTTGTGTCGGGCGGGACTAATTTTTGAATTGTGACGATCGCCACGCTTGTATGGAGAGCGACACAAAGTGTAGAACAAAATACAAATTTTAATTTTGTTTCCCATACTCCTCAAACGTATATATTTCAATACTTGCAGGCAGTATATATATATATACATATATATATATATATATATATATATATATATATATATATATATATATATATATATATATATATATATATATATATATATATATATATATATATATATATGTTGTACCCCAAAATTTGCCCTCCCATATTCTTCAAGAAATTGCCAAGTCAAGCTTCAAAGTTCCCCAAGGGTTGCACAGTTCAAGGGCCCCCTAAATAGTCAAAATTAGGGTTTTGGTTCTGACAAAGAAAATGAAGTTTCCAAGGGTCCAATCAAGTCCCACATGCCTATAAATATGGTCCAGCATCCTCATACCAAGTTTCAAGACTTTCAGCACAAAATTGCACAGTCAAAAACCCTAATTGCACTACAGTCAACTGTAGGGGCAAAATGGTCATTTGACAGTCAAAAGTTCAAATTTTTGGTCAACATCTCATTTTGAAGCCACAAACATCATTTGATCAATGCTTGATCATGATTCTCAAAGCTTGGCTCAAAAATCATCAAGATGCAAAAGTTTCCATATTTGGACAGTTGAAAAAGTCAACTGTAAATTGACCAGGGCATAACTTTCACATGGATTATCAGAAAAATTCCATCCAAAGCTCATTTTGAAGATAAAGACATTTCCTACAACTCCTCTTCATACTTCAAGTCCAAGTAATTCTCTCACAAAAAGTTATCAATTTCAACATTATAGGTCATTTTCAAAAGTCAACAAAAAGGGACTTTAAGTAAAAGGCCATAACTTGAGATTGGTAAATCAAAATGACATGGGACCAAAGGTATTGGTTACAGGACTCAAAGACCTTTCCAAAATGTCCAAGAACATGAGCAAAGCTTAAAAATTGAGCAAGATATGCCTTGTGGAAGTTGGGAAATTTTTGGATATTTTGAAAAGTCAACATTGATTCAAATGACCTAAAATTGCTAATGGGCCTCTTTTTCTTCCACAATTCATTATCCAAGGCATGTGCACGACCATTTGGCCCAAAGGGAAGTTTTTCTTCATTTTTTATTTATTTATTTGGATTTTTATTATTAATAATTCATTTAAATTAATTAAAATACATGAAAAATGTTAAACCTAATGTTTCAAATCTTTTTATGCATATAATATCTCCAAGATTTCATGCAAGTCAGATTAGGAAAGAATTGAAGCTAATTGGACATGATTTGTATCAAAGAGGCTTGAAAAAGATTTGAAAATAATGGCTTGAAAATCAAATATTGCATAATCAATTCCTTGATTCTTTTGATCAGATTCTTGACCTAAATCATTCACTTATACATACACAAGAAAACCCTCGTGCTTTTGGACCAAGAAGCTGCGCCATAGACAGAAGAAAAAGCTTGCATTTTTACCTAAAATTTTTGAAACTGAAAACTGTTTTCCAGGGCGATTCAAGCTGAGATAATCATCTCATCACCTTCCTGAGACCTTAAGCAACGCGCCTGAATAGGTTTCCACGTCTCTAACACCCTAAATCATTGTACAGAAATCAATTTTTTTTCATATAAATGCATATTCGTATTTTGAGTTCTAGGTATTTTCATGGCATTTTGTTTGTGTATTCATACTAAATGATGTATTTTGAAGCTAACCGCATGGATTAATTGCGTTTTTATACATTATATGCAAAGACACCATTGTTGCGTTTTAGGGTTACAGGAATTTGGATTTAGGGCTTTACGTTCAAGGAACAATTGGGACATGATAATGGCACCATCAGATTCAGAAGCTTCCAACCAATCCATTGATGGGGTCGCACCCTATTTATATGCCAAGACTAGCTAATCGCTATTTTCCAAAAGGGCACGTTTTGGAACGTTTACAAAACCGTTGCCTATGTTTTTTGTGTTTCAGGAAATAAACGAACGAGGAAGAAGAAGGGTGCGTGGCCATCAGTAATTGGTTGGTTCAAAAATTCGCGCTAAAAGTCCATTAACGCTTTGTTTTATTTGATATTAATTCTTAGTTATATTATAATCAAAGTGCGTTGGATGGCTGAGTGGTAGGGAAGACGCTTGGTAAACCACAGGACCTGGGTTCGAGCCCCAAGTCCCCACCCCCCTTTCATATTATTTTTCATTTAATATTTGTGTGCAGTTTCAACGTTCTGGACCACCGTGCATCATCAAAATCAAGCCGTCCACTTGGCCAATGGGAGCGATCAGAGGGCCATGATTTGAAGTCCATGGTAGACACCAGTCAACCACCTCACACGCTGGCATGAAAGTCAATCAGGCCATGAACAATTGGGCCCAAAAATGCTAAGCATACCCTCCAAATTAGGGGCAGAACCCCCTAAGGTTTGCAAGTTTCTCATTTTTTTTATTGTTTTTATTTTGATTCAATTATTATGATTAACTAATTCTTTAATTTAATTATTTTCACAATAATATTAAAAAACAATAAAAAATCAGAAAAAGACAAAAATTAAATATATTTATTTAATTAGTATTTTTGTAAATAAAGTCATTAATTAACTTAGTTTTTTTATTTAGGTTTTAATCTTAACATTTTTTCACTAAAACTCAAAATTTGTAGAATTAGGGTTTAATTAATTTTTTATCCTTTTTTTTTCTTTTATTTCACAATAATTAATTATTAAAATATTATTTACTTTTATAAATCAAGATTTGCATGTAAATAATTAAGTTAATATTAGGTTAAAATTTAATTCTTTTTTAATAAACTAAAACAATTAGAATTAGGGTTAATCTTTTAATTTCATTTAATTCTTTTTTTTTAAAATCATAAAATACAAAAATACCAAAAAAAACAATTTCTTTTCATTTTAATTTTAGTAATTTAATAATCGTCTAATTTAATTTAATTCAAAAGGGTCCAACGCCCTCGTTTCTAATTTTTATTCAATTCGCATATTTATTTCTTTTTCCTTTAATTATTTATGTATTTCTCCCAAAGCCGTGTAATATTTATCTTTCGCACTTTGCTTTATGTCTTTAATTATTTATTTATTTTCTGTCAAATCGGGTTCTGGAAATTTTGGCGATGTGGACCCGCACCTTTTGTAATAGCTTTAGAACTTTTATTTCTCGCAATATTTTAACTGTTAAATAATGACATGCAATAATGAATGGACAAAAATAAAAACAAACGCATAGATCACCCATAACCTGACAAGACAAAAATAAATGAATCTGACACACAAATCACACACCACCCCTAGGGTACGCCTCACTGTTGCCTTGCCTCGAAAGGTGATCGTCGAGTAGAGGATGTCTTAGTAAGTCCTCATGATCCGGGAACCTGGCATGAGGGTAGCTTCTAAGGTATCTTCCTATTGCTCTGGTGATCACCATGTCCCGAACCTCGAATTGACCCGAACACCTCCAATGGTGGTGCTACCTACCTCTCAATGGTGGGATGGCACTACTTTAAAGGACATTTACACAGACGAATTCCTTAGGGTAAGTAGGTTCTCGTAGATACTTGCTCTAATTTCAAAACAAATTCAAAAAATACTTTTCACACCGACACCTTTTCAAAAAGCTTTCGAAAGCAATTTTTCAAACACTCTTGAGGACTGATACAAGAGTCGGATTGGAATTTTCAAAGAAACTTTTTAAAACCCACAGTTGAAAAGCAAACAAACCTTTTGAAAACACAAATGAGCAAGTATCTAAGAGCCCATGGATAACCATGGATAGAAAGGGTGCTAACACCTTCCCTTTCTATAACCTACCTCCCGAACCGAGAGCAATCTCTTTAAGGAATTTTTCTGTGCTTTTGTCCTTTCCATTTGGAGAAAATAAAAGACGGTGGCGACTCTTGCTTCCGCGACATTTCGCGAACCAGCGTTAAACAGTCAGTTCCAGATCCACCGATCACAATATATATATATATATATATATATATATATATATATACATACATACATTTGAAATATTAAAACATAGAAAATATATGTAAACATGATAATATAGAATTTAATGAAAAGTAATGTAAATCCCAAATGTAAGGGAAGGAAAAACAAAACAAAATGTAATTGAAAATAATTGCCAGAAGTAAAAGTGTACTTAAGAATTTAAAATAGAAAAATAATGGAAGTTATGATCTAATAGGTCTTCTCCCCACACTTAAACAAAACAGTGACCGCAATGTTTAAATGTGAAAAGAAGACATGCAGTAAGTCTGAAATAAAATTATTAGCCACGACGATTATTAGGAAGAGTAGCGGAGTAGACATGCTGATAAGTATGGTCCAACTGTTTTTCCACCACATCCATGAAACAATGGAAGTCGATCCTCAAAATAATGAGTTCATCTCTCAACAAATCAAGATTGGATTGAAGATCATTTATAGCAGGAGCTTGGTCAAATATGGGAGGTAGAGTAGAAATCAGAGCAGCAGAGGTCTTTGAGTCAGCCTGATCAGGAGATGGAAAATGATGGTAAAATGGAGGGGTTTTGGGGTCGGTTTCCCCATCGGATAGGAAGGAATCAAGGTGGTCATAAATTTTGGGTGTCTCAGGAGTAGGTGGTGGTGAAATTTGTGGTTCGGTCCAATTATATAACCAATTGTTCTTGTCATGAATGCTAGTCCTAGGGTTAGGCAAGGTGAAAAGAGGCATTAACTGATTGTTAATGAGCAGTTCAAAGGTACCCGGGCCTAGGTTCCCAATAATTCCCCTATTGAAGTAAAAATGGATGTTCATTGGTTAGAAACTACCTAGAGGACAATGTTTAGCAGTGGTTGTCTCAGGCCAATAACATTTGCTATCATGGCCACTAGGCCTCATATTAGGATTGGTTCATGGACAATTCTTGCAAGACGGTGAAAGTTGGCTATCATAAAGGTAGCACCATTTACAGTACGGTTATGCGATGCACATAACATTATGAACAATTCGGCTCTTGATACTGTGGTTATGTTTTCTGGCTTTCCAAAAAAGGTGTGTGCTAGGTTCTTATGAAAATATCTTAAGGCGGGGTTATGGATGTTTTCGGATTGCATGTCATTAGGTTCAAGGTTACTTATACCTGTAATACTACCCCATAAATAGTCGATTTCACCCACATCAAAAAGTTCCTCTTGGATTGTTGTGAATGTATCGAGGCCGTGTGGAAATCCTTAAAGTTCCGCCATTTCTCTATGGGTATAGGTGTACTTAATATCAAACAGCCTAAACCTAATTAGTCCCCTGTTAAACCCTAGACCATGGTTAGGCTTATAGACAAGAGAGCTCAGAAACTCTAGGGTTAGTCTACGATAAGAGCTAAATATTCTTCTTATGGCATATGTGTCCCAACTTATTTGGCTTAACAGAAACAAGACAATGTCTCTAATCCCTAGTATGGTCATATAAGGTCCATTAGGGTAGATACTCAATGCCATCTCCCTATCAGCTAATGACTCAAAATGCCTCCTCTGATTTCTTCCTCTGAAAATAATTCCCATTGTGTCAACTGGATTCATCGTGGTTAGTGTATTTAGCTAAAGTTAAGTTATCCTGAAGTAGGTTGACATTTAGAATTAAGTTAGTAGTGGGTAATAATAGAGAAACAATACTGCATAATTTTATAGAAATAAGCAATAACAAAAGTAAGAAGATAAAAACTGAAAATAAGTAAATCAAAAAGAAAAGACTAGAAAGTGGGTTGTCTCCCAATAAGCACTTTGTTTTAAGTCGTAAGCTCGACATAATAAGTGATTAATCTAATGAGTGGGGTGGAAGCTCATCTAGCCTAAATGTTGTGGAATATTCCTTATGTCGATGCAATTATAATGTTTTAAACGCTGCCTTTTTACGATAAAAGGTTCACTAGACATTCCCTTAATTTCTATTGCGCCATTTTGAAAAACCTTAGTGACTTCTAAGGGACCAGACCATCTATAGCAAATTTTTCCTAGAAATAGTTTAAGTCTAAAATTAAATAGGAGTACTATATCGCCTTTATTGAATTATTTCCTAGATATGCATTTATCATGCCATTTTTAGTTCTCTCCTTATAAATTCGAGCATTCTCGTAAGCGTCTAATCTAAGTTCTTCAAGTTCATGGATATCTAAGATTCTTTTCTCACCCGTGGCAGTGTAATTTAAATTAAGGGTCTTAATATCCCAATAAGCTTTATGTTCAATTTCTACCGGCAAATGACATGATTTCCCATAGACTAATTTAAATAGCATGGTTCCGATTGGATTTTTGTAGGCCGTCCAATATGCCCATAGAGCTTCGTGTAACTTAGATGACCAATCTTTCCTAGATGTTGCTACCGTTTTTTCTAAGATTTGCTTAATATCTCTGTTGGAGACCTCTACTTGCCAACTTGTTTGTGGATGATAAGGTGTTGTGACATGATGTCGGACTCCATACTTCACTAATAATTTTTCTAAGATTTTGGAAATGAAATGGGAGCCACCATCACTGATGATGAGTCTAGGTACACCGAATCTTGGGAAGATTATGTTCTTGAAAATCCTGACTACTTCTCGTGCGCCATTTGTTAGAGAGGCTACAACCTCGATCCATTTTGAAACATAGTCGACAATAACGAGTATGTAGTGATTTCCAAATGAAGATGTGAAGGGTCCCATGAAATTAACTCCTCATACGTCAAAGACTTCAACTTCTAGAATGCCCTTTTGAGGCTTCTCGTCGCGTCTATAGATGTTTCCAGTCTGTTGGAATTGGTCGTAATTTTTAACCGTGATATGGACACTTTACCACAGATTAGGCCAATAAAGGCCAGCTTGTAAGATTTTAGCGCAGATCTTTGAAGTGCTTGCATGTGCTCCATAGGGAGCAGCATGACAGTGGAAAACCATGTTTTCAATTTCATTTTCGGGAACACATCAATGGAAAATACCATCGGCGCCTCTCTTGAAAAGAAAAGGCTCATCCAAATAATATTGTTTAATATCATGAAAGAACTTATTCTTTTGTTGATAAGATATATCCGGTGGAAGCACTTCGGTAACTAAGTAGTTGAAAGAATAAACATACCATGGCAGTATGACTTTAGTGTAGACTGCTTCCACGATTTCATTTGTGTCTGTGTTTTCATAAGTCACAGGGTATTTGGTGGTAATACTTCCTAATTCTAATTGGGCTACAAGGCGTTCATAAGGAAAATCACCATTGATAGGTATATGATCTGATTTGATGCCTTCTATTCTGGATAGGTGGTCAGCTACTACATTCGTAGTTCCTCTCTTGTCTTTGATTTATAAATTGAACTCTTGTCGAAGTAAGTTCCATCTTAGTAATCTTGGTTTGGCGTCTTTCTTACTTAAGAGGTACCAGATTTCAGCGTGATTGTTGTACCCCAAAATTTTCCCTTCCATTTAGCTCAACAAATGTCAATTGAGATCCCCAAGTTGCTCAAGGAAGTCCAAGAGTTGACCAGACAAACTCTCTCCTAAGGCAGTATACCTCAAAATAGGGTTTCCCTTTTCATCAAGATGTGTGAACCACAAAGGACTCAAATTCTTTCCAAGGTATTAATATGTTCCCAAGATCATCCATGCCAAGTTTCAGGCCTTGCATAAGAAGTTTGCTCAGTCAATTGCTCAAATGCTTGAGAATCGACTGTATTAAGTCAAAAGTCAACTATGGCCCACATACAGCCAAACCTCAAGATTTTCGGTTAACATCAACATTTAGAAGTGAATTCCATCATTTTATCAAGAGTTGATCATGATTCCTCAAGGAATGCTCCAAATTCATCAAAACCCAAAAGTTGCTAAATTAGGGTTTTGCAGGAAAAGTCAACCCAACTTTGACCAAGCATAACTTCTCCATACTTTATCAAAAAATTTCCATCCAAGGCTCATTTTGAAGAGGATTCAATTCCCTACAATTCATATTCATCCCTAAAGTTCAAAATATTCACTCATCAAAAGATATGAATTTCTACATTATAGGTCCTTTCGAAAAGTCAACAAAAACACCTTTTGGGTCAAAGCTTCATACATGAAAATGAAAGATCCAATTTAGATGAAACCAAAAGGGTTGGTTAGGGGACATACTAAGATTTCTAAAAAGTCCAAGAACACATCTCTAAGGTCAAAATTGAGAGAGATATGCATTGTCAAAGTTGGCAAATTTTGGAAAATTGTCAAAAGTCAAGATTGATCAAATTTCATTTTTTTCCAAAGGGGCCCATGTGTTCTTGCTTGAAACATGTTTCTAATAGGACCCACGACCCCTGAGCTTTTCCACCTATTATTTTATTAATTTTATCATTTATTTTGATTTTTTATTCATTTAAACCAAAATAAATCAAATTAAATGGTAAAATAATGAAAACAAATCAAATCTTGGGATTTTTGTGCACGTCCGGAGTCTATGTACAACTAGCATGATGATCAATTCGTGCAAGAATCATTAGGGTTAGAAAAGATTGGATTGAAGCTTGTTTTAGAAAGATATCATACATGAATCAAATCAAATCACATTTTCATAATTCTCAAAGATATGATGCAATTTTATTGACCTAATATGCTCTACTATATGTATACAACAATGGCAGATCAAATAAAAGGTTTTTGCAGTCGTAGGGAGCAAGAACAAGAACTCAAAAATTGGATAAAAAGTGTGCATTTGATTTCTGCCCTAGAGGATGATTCCAAACCATTTAAAGACCCTAATCACTTCCTGGCCATCTCTTGAAGCCAACAACATCATTTGCGGCCTTCAAAACGTCAAGAACCATCGCCTAGACACATCTCGGTTTGCAAGTTTTTTCAAATTCGATTATTACAATTTACGCATTATTAGCACTTTTAATTGTTATATTTGTAATCATTATCATGTTTTCAAGCTGACCACATGGTTTAATTGCATTTTTGGAACCTTTACACGCATCTGCCATATTTAGGGTTTGGGGTCATGATTTGGGGGTTTTTGGTACAGGTTAAATTAGGCTATAAATCAGGTGCCATGATGCTCGTGAGGCCAAGACGAGTTGAAGAAGGTGATTTGTCACCACCCTATTGGCATATTTGAATGCAGCGCGCGCGTTTGGTTTGTTTCAAGGCATAGGACTTGTTTTTGTATATTATGAATTATTAGTATTGTATTAACAACTAACAATAATGGCTCAGTTGACAGCGTAGCATTGGTACAAGGCGTAAGGACCTGGGTTCGATCCCAGGTCCCAGCGCTTTTTTATTTTCTTTTCTTGCCACAGATCCAGTGCTCCACCCCTCTAGGTGCCTTCCATAGAACCCCATTATCCAGCCACTAGATGCGCTCAATCCAGATTCAACGCTTCCAGCCTGAAGGTCCATGATACATCTTCAGGTCAACGCTACACTTGATCCAGCATGGTTGACCGGGCTTAGCTTAATGGGCCAAGAATTTCAGTTTCTCACCCCCCAGAATTGCTAACAACACAGGCCCATATTCTTTTTTATCAATTTATTTCTTTTATTTTAATTATTTTTCACCAAATTAATTACCCTTTTTTAAATCATAAAATCAACAAATCACAAAAACACAAAAACACAAAAAAATCATTTTTTTAATAATAATAAATTATTTAATTTAATTAGTAAGTTAGGCAAATTTAATTTTTGTTTCATTTAAAATCAAATAGAATCTAGGTTTTAATTTTACAATTTATTTTTCTTTTCTCAAAATAAAAAAACCAAAAAAACATACAAAATCTTTTTGTACAAAAGATTTTATTTTTCTTGAAATTATTTAATTAGAAAATTAGGGTAATTTAATTTCTTTCATAATTTAAAAACAATTAGAAATTAGGTTTAACCGAGTTGTAATTTAAATGTTTTCTCAAATAAAAATCCATACAAAAATCTTTTCTCCCTCAACTAGGGTTTTAGGTTATCTATCCACGTATTTAATTCACCGTGCGTTAAATTATTTCTTTTTCATTATTAAGTAACTGCTTATTGGTTTGTAATAGTTAAAACTAGGGTTTTTTATCGATGTTCCCCAATTTTTGGTTATGTAATTAATCCCCCTCCCCGAAGCCTTGTAATAGTTAGGTTTATTTTTCTCGTACTTTTAATTTCCGCAATTTTTAACTGTTAGATGTATGATAATAGGATTGTATAAAAAGATGCTTGAGAAAAAATTAAAACGGTAGATCACCTAATGTGAAAAGGAGATTTTAGTGGTTGCCCTGCTGTCTAAAAAGATCAAATGTCCCATTCGAATGTTGCCTCGAAAATGTTACCTCGGAAAGATCTTAAGACTCAAGGGTTACTACTAAAGTTTTCTAACTATTGCTTTAGTGATTGTACTCGTCTCTTTCGAATGTCCCTCACAACTCCAACGACGGTGCTACCTACTTCTTAATAGTAGGATAGCGCTATCTAAAGGAAATAGAATGAACAATATTTTTTCGAGTAGGTAGAATCTTAAGTACTTGCTCAATAAAAACATTTCACACAAACACCTATCAAAACAAATTTTCAAAACAACTTCGTCACACGCTTGAGGACTGATACAAGGGTTATCACAAAGTAAAAACATTTACAAGACAAACACACATAAGCAATTTGAAAAAGATGAGCAAGTACCTAAGAGCCCGTAGATAACTACGAATATAAAGGGTTCTAACACCTTCCGTTTTTATAATCTACCCCCCGTACTCAGAATATCTCGAAAAAAGGTTTTTTCTGTTCTTATTCCTTTTCCATGATTGGATGAAATAAAAGTCGGTGGCGACTCTTGCTTACCGTTACATTTTGCAAACAAAAAACGCAAAACGCAAACCAGTAAAAACAGTCGGTTCTGCCACCGTATCACAGAACTGGTGACTCTGCTGGGGAGTATAAATAAGTGGGGAATACCTTAGGATCTAGGTCACCTTTAAAATTGCTTTCTTGTTTGCTTTGCCTGCTTTATATTCAAGGGTTTTGTTTGGGTATTATTGAAGATCCTACACCCGGATCGGGGAACACCTTTTAGGTAAGTAGAAATAAACTGTGAGGGAACTATACTGGGGTATATCGACACGGTCGAAGTAGTAGCTACGTTGATGTGGCACTTTGGTTGGTACCGGTAACCCTTGAGTCAATCAGGGAGATTACGGGGCCACCGCGTGGTGTCGTGAAGCATCAACTGACCTTAGAACCTTTAATTGCACAACTTGGCCAGTAGGACGTAGCGAGATGGCCGACTTTGGTGTATTACCAAGGTCAACAGATACTCGATGCTACACTCATTGAGGTCTGACTCTTGAGCTTTGTTTGGTTGCAATTCAATCACCTATTGAACGAAGCTGGGAGAAAGATCAGTGATATTGAGATCCCTTTTTGAACCCGGTTACTATTTATAGGATAGGTTGAACCAATCTAACTTCAAGAGGGTATGACCCTTAAAACTCATGCAAGCCTTAAACCTAAGGACTTGGTGTGACTTGTTTGTTGTTTGCTATACCTGTGATTTTCTAACTTAATAATTACATCATAAACATAGCATATCATGACTAACCATTTCAAGGATTCCCTAGGGATCATTTTTGCTCTGTTTTGTAGGACATGGCATCTGCCCGTAGGAACACTATACAGATCAACCTTGTGAAAGTGTCTCTCCAACTAAAGGATCTGGCATTTAGGGTTCTTGAAGGTTCTCATTTCACTAGAAAGCATGATCAGTTGCTCAATTTGGTCACTGCAAAACCTGATGAAGAGTTGTTAAAAGTGATGTTTCAGTTCTTCGACTCGGTGAGCCATTGTTTCACCTTCCCAGATTTCCAGCTAGTACCTACTATGGAGGAATTTTATCAATTATTGGGAGTACCTATTTTTGACCAGTTGGCTTTCAATGGTACGGAAGAACATCCAAAGCCTGAAGAAATTTCTAGAGCTCTGTCTTTACAATGGTCTGATCTAGTGGCAAATTGGGAGACTAGAGGGAGTGTCCAAGGAATTCCAGTTAAGTTTCTATTTGAGAAGGCCTATCATTTTTGGGATACCTTAGATTTACAAGATTTCGAAGAGGTGCTGGAACTTCTCGTTTATGGGACGGTACTTTTCCCTAATGCTGATCAACTAGTAGAGGTGAGCACTATCAAGGTTTCCCTGTCTCATAATCCAGTACCTACATTACTCGGGGATATTCTGAACTCTTTGCATGCTCGCACTCTAAAGAGAAGGGGAACCCTCCTATGTTGCACTCCTCTATTGGATAGGTGGTTTATTTCGCACCTACCCAGGTCTGTTTTGAAGAATGAGCAGGGTTTGAAATGGTCTCGCAGGCTGATGTCCCTCAAGCATTCAGACATTCATTGGTGTTCACAGTTCTCGGAAGATGTTACCATTATCGATCGCTATGGTGAATTCCCTAATGTCCCCCTCTTAGGCATTAGGGGATGAATCACTTACAACCCTTGTTTGGCACTGCGTCAGTTTGGTTATGCGAGAAGAGAGGGTCCTCACAATACGCTTATCGAAGGAATTGACTTCAATTATGAGAACGACGTTCAAGGCTATCGTAGAAGGTTCATAAAAGCTTGGGGCATGGTACATAAAATTGATAGCAAGATTCTAGGGTACAAGAATTCCATTCCTCTTGAGCCTTATCTCCGATGGGTATGAGCTCGCGCCCAAAGTCTGATGATGCCCTACCCTGATGTCCTACCAATAATTGTGGAACCAGTTGCTGAGGGAGACACTACTTCACTTGGTCACCATCCCGACATGCCAATTGATCATGAAGAATTACAAAAGTCTTGGGTTCAACTCAAATAAGAGCGGGACACGTTTGAAGCTCAGTTTTATGCCAGCGAGAAGAAGGTCCTGGAGCTCACTAGGCTACTTCATGAAGAAAGGAACATAAATGCCTACATCGCACCAAAGAGGATGCGCTCCTGGGAGACCTAGTTTCTTGTGCTTTCAGTTTTGTTTATTTGTAAGCCTAAAAGGCATTCTTTGTAACAATTTGAACTTATTAATTCAATTAACGTATGTAAACAAATCCGAGCCTTTAAGAATCCTTGAAATCATTGCATATGCATATCATCCATAACATTGCATAAACAGGTACCATTACAGGTTTCTCATATTCTTCGCTGTTTATTTCACGTAGAAATTTCTTCAGAACAAAGCATCAAGGACCTTCAGGCACAGAACGCCCAGTTCCAACAAATGTTCATAAGTCTAGCAAAAGGGAAAAAGGATCTGAAAGCCCTCATTCTGAAAGAGAAGAAGAAGGAGAAGGTTGTCGGTATTCTGAATATGGGCAGAAGGTTTGGAGAGCGGTTGAAGCGACAAACTGATCTGACCTCTTCATCCAAGGAAGGGGAGAATCAGGAAGAAGAAAAGGATCCTAGTCCTGTAGTCTCTGATAATGATACTGATTATAACGATGAACAATATCCTTCTGCTAAGGATAGATACAAATAGCTATAAGACTGTCTGAGTGCCATGGAAGTTCAGAGGATACCTGGACTAGATTTCGAAGAATTGGGATTGGTGTCGGGAGTAGTCATCTCGCAGAAGTTCAAAGCTACAGTTTTTGCTAAGTATGATGGGGTGTCCTGCCCAAAAATCCATCTCCGTTCGTATGTCAGGAAGATCCAGCCCCACACAGCTGATAAAAATATGTGGGTTCACTTCTTTCAAGATAGTCTGTCAGGGACTCAATTTGAATGGTTCTACCAGCTAGAGGGAGAAAATATCCGAAACTGGGAAGATCTGGCTGCTTCTTTCTACAAGCAGTATCAGTATAATGCCGACCTTGCTCCCACTCGTACTCAACTCCAGAGTATGTCCATGGGTGCAAGTGAAGGTTTTAAAGATTATGCACAAAAATGGAGATACTTGGCTGGGAGAGTTCAACCCCCATTGTCTGATAGGGAGTTGGTTGATATGTTTATGGGGACGCTATCTGGTCCATTTTTCAATCATTTGATCGGTAGCTCATCGACTAGTTTCACTGAGCTGATCCTAACTAGGGAAAGAGTAGAAGCTGGGATTCGAAGCGGAAAAATTCAGAAGGATGCCTCTTAAAGTTCAGTAAAGAAGCCTTTTGCTGGTAAGAAGGAAGCCAGTGCCATCTACAACCCGAGGGGTCAGAGCAGGGCTGAACAACGTCAGACGGTAAGCACCGTGATGATACCTAGACCTGCAGTTGCTCCACAATGCAACAATCAACAAAGGGGGGAAAGACCACAACGACAGTTTACCCGCATCAACATGACATTGGCTGAAGTTCTATCTCATCTGCTGACATCTAAGTTGGCAACCTTGAGAGAGGCTCCCAAGAATCCAAATACTACATCTCCCTGATATAATCTGAATGCCCGGTGTGCCTATCATTCCGAGAGTCCTGGCCACAATACAAACGACTGTTGGGCTCTGAGAAACAAAATACAAGACTTGATTGAAGCCAAGGAGATATATTTTGATGCTCCGGAGAAGCCAAATGTCATAACTGCTCCCATGCCTAAGAACGGCCACAGAGTTAATGCTATTGATATTGATTTGTTTGTTACCTCTGTCGATGAAGTATCTACTCCTCTCATGACTGTCAAGAAGAATTTGTTGTTGGCCGGTTTATTTCCAGGTTGTGGTGAAGGTTGCCACATGTGTTTGTTTCTACCCTCTGGTTGCCGTTTGTTGAAGTTAGGTGTCCTGCCTAATAGATAGAAAAGAAATTCTGTTTGAGAAAACTTTGGTCCCCGTTATTCCATCTGAAGATGTCTCTATTATAACCATTTCAGCCAATCCTTCCAAGGTTTCCTCGAGAAGACCTGTTAGGATTACATCTGCTCCAAGAATTGCTCTGCTGATAATCACTGTTCCTAGTCCTGTCCTGTATGTCTCGGATAAAGATGTCTCGTGGAATTATGGTGCCGATGTGTACTATCATGGCATCAAACAAGACTTGAAAGATGAAGAGGCTAATCCTGATATTGGTAAAATTTTTGGAAACAACAAAGTTACCCGAAGTGGAAAGGTTTTCTCTCCCGAGATTTCCCCTAAGATTGTCAACAAGCCTATTATTATTCCATCTGTTGTTCCGGCTAGTACATCTGCTAATGTTCCTGTTCTTACTCTGGTTATTACCCCTGTCGGCGAATCATATGATACCCGCAACAAGGAAATTCTAGGTGAGCCTGCCCGGACGGAGGCGCCTAACAAAATTTTTGTGGAAGCCTCTAAGCAAGAAATGGAGGAAATATTGAAAATCATTAAGAAAAGCGACTACAACATGGTCGAGCAGCTGGGGCAGACCCCATCGAAGATATCCATGTTGTCTTTTCTATTGTGTTCTAAAGCCCATGCAAAGGCTTTGATCGCATTCCTCAAAACTGTGCATGTGCCGCAAGAGACTTCAGCTGATCAGTTCAAAGATTGTGTGGCCAGCCTAACTGTTGATAATGGGCTGGGTTTCTAAGATGCCGATTTGACACCGCAGGGAAGGAAGCATAATGATGCTCTGCATATCTCGATTGAGTGCAGGGGAACCACTATGGCTCATGTGCTGGTAGATACTGGGTCTTCACTGAATGTTCTGCCAAAGAAGGCGTTGGACCGGTTGGATTGCGAGGGTTTAACTCTAAAGCCTAGTAACATTGTGGTAAGGGATTTTGACGGATCGAAGAGAATGGTGCACGGGGAGGTGGACATCCCTGTCAAAGTAGGTTCTCAGACCTTTGGGTCCACTTTCTATGTGATGGATATCAGGCCGTCATATTCTTGTTTGCTGGGTCGTCCTTGGATCCACGAGGCTGGGGCAATCACCTCCCCACTCCACTAAATGCTGAAGTATCCGGTGAAAGGAAATATTGTCATGATGCGGGGTGAAGAAGAATATATGGTGAGTCACCTCAACTCCTTCCGCTACATAGAGATGGACAGGGAATTCATAGAAACTCTTTGTCAGAATTTTGAAGAGGTCCCTTAGATCTTGGCATCGACTGAAACTACCAGCAACAAACCTCCTTTGAAGATGGCTTCTCTCAAGGACGCCAGGGCCGTGGTTGAAGAAGGTGGGTGTGCCAATTGGGGTTAGCTCCCTGATTTCACTCATAAAACTGATAAATTTGGTTTGGGATTTATTACAGGGGCTCAAAGGGCTGTTAGACGCGCTCGGGCTGGAGGACCTCCCCTATGCATTAGCAATCGTGGGATTAACGCCATTGAAGACAGTGAAGAGGATTCATACATTGACAGTTGGATCTACCAAACTACCAACGGTGGACCGAGTAATTGGACGACTAGGGACTTCATACTTGTTTCTTTTATTCCGTAGTAATTGACTTATTTGTTTTAGGATTTGTAACAAACAATTTGAAACTTTATGGCCCGGTGCCTTGACCGAGACACCTTGGCTTTGCTTGTGAGGGCTATTATTTGTCATTTCATAATCATTAATAAAGCATTGGATGTTTCTTGCATACAAATTTTGCGCTCCTTGTTTTCCCTTTTTGTTTTTCACTTTATCAAAACAACTATTCTCTTACACACACTCACGTATCACAATGCAGGTCCATATCCACTATGGATCCCATTGATAACAGCTCTACTATTGCCAGTTATGACTTCAAAAATCCGATCACCCAAGTCGAGGATGAAGGTGAGGATGACTGTGAGGTGCCTGGAGAACTTGCTAGATTACTATAGCAGAAAGAAAGGGCCATACAACCCCATGAAGAGCCGGTTGAGACAGTGAACTTGGGTACTGAGGAAGACAGAAAAGAGGTTAAAGTAGGCGCAAATCTGGAGCTTAGCGTCAAACAAAGGTTGATACAGATGTTGCACAACTATGTTGAGATCTTCGCTTGGTCCTATGAAGACATGCCTGGTTTGGACATTGATATTGTGGTACATCACTTGCCGAATAAAGAAGACTGTCCTCTAGTTAAACAGAAGGTCCGTCGTATGCACCCTGAAATTTCAGAGAAGATCAAGGCAGAGGTCATGAAACAGTTCGACACAGGATTCTTAGCTGTCACTTCTTATCCGCAGTGGGTTGCCAACGTTGTTTCGGTACCTAAGAAGGACGGAAAGGTACAAATGTGTGTTGATTACAGAGATCTGAACCGGGCAAGCCCCAAAGATGACTTCCCACTTCCTCACATTGATGTTCTAGTCGACAATACCGCACAACACAAAGTCTTCTCCTTCATGGATGGTTTCTCTGGCTACAACCATATAAAAATGGCTCCTGAAGACATGGAGAAGACAACCTTCTTCACACAGTGGGGCACCTTCTCCTACAAGGTGATGCCTTTTGGGTTGAAGAATGCTGGGGAAACCTATCAGCGCGCCATGGTCGCTTTGTTTCATGATATGATTCACCACGAGATCGAAGTGTATGTTGATGACATGATAGCCAGGTCTCAGACTGAGGAAGAGCACCTTGATCATCTCCAAAAGCTGTTCGACAGATTGAAGACATACAACCTGAGGTTGAATCTGAACAAGTGTACCTTCGGGTTAAGATCTGGCAAGCTTCTGGGATTTGTCGTCAATGATAAGGGTATTCAGGTAGACCCTGCGAAGGTAAAGGCCATACGAGAGATGCCGGTTCCCCGCATGGAGAAGGAGGTTTGAGGTTTCTTGGGACGCCTGAATTACATCGCCAGATTCATTTCACATCTGACTGCTACTGGTGAGCCAATCTTCAAGCTTCTGAAGAAAGATCAAGTGGTAAAGTGGAATGATGAATGCCAGACCGCTTTCGAAAGAATCAAGGAATACCTTCAAGAACAGCCAATTCTGATGCCTCCAGTTGATGGAAGACCTTTGATATTATACTTGACAGTGCTAGACAATTCAATGGGATGTGTGCTAGGGCAGCATGACGAGTCTGGTCGAAAAGAGCACGCCATATACTACTTTAGCAAAAAGTTTACCGACTGTGAGACACGATAGTCATTGCTCGATAAAACTTGCTGCACTTTGGCATGGGCTGCTCGCCGACTGAGACAGTATATGCTGACTCACACTACTTTGTTGATGTCAAAGATGGATCTGATCAAGTATATTTTCGAGAAGCCCGCTCTCTCCGGAAGGATAGCAAGGTGGCAAATGATCTTAACCGAATACGACATACAATATACGACCCAAAAGGAAATTAAGGGAAGTGTATTGGCGGATCATTTAGCTCATCAGGCCGTGGATGATTACCAATCCATGAATTTTGAGTTCCCGAATGAGAATATCATGTTAGTGACTAACTACGAAGAACCTGGACCGGATGAAGGACCTGAGGAGGGATCCCGATGGTCTATGTATTTTGATAGAGCCTCAAACGCACTAGGTAATGGCATTGGCGCTGTAATCATATCTCCTGAGGGCTGTTATACTCTGTTCACTTCCCGATTATGTTTCAACTACACCAACAACATGGCAGAGTATGAAGCATGTATTATGGGTCTTCGAGCTGCTATCGACCTGAGGATTAAGTTCTTAAGTGTATTCGGGGATTCCGCTCTAGTGATAAGTCAGATCAAAGGCGAGTGGGATATGAAGCACCCGAATCTCAATCCTTATAGAGAGTATGTACTGACATTGCTCCCACACTTTGAGGAGATAACCTTTGAACATTTCCCACGAGAAGAGAACCAGTTGGCGGACGCGCTAGATACCATGTCTTATATGTTCAAGGTTAGGTGGGACAATGAAGCTCCCCAAATTACCATTGAGAGGTTGGATGAACTAGCACACTGCTGCGAGATTGATACCAAAGAAGTGGCAGAAAAACCCTGGTTTCACAAAGTCAAAAGGTATCTCGAGGTTCAGGAGTATCCCTAAGGGGCATCTGTCAACGATAAAAAGTTTATGAGAAGGTTCACTGCAAAGTTCTTCCTCAGTAATGGGATCCTCTATAAACGCAACCATGACTCCACACTACTACGGTGTGTAGACAAGAGCAAAGAAGAGAGGATCATGACAGATCTACATGAAGGAACCTTTGGAACCCATTCTAGTGGACATACCATGGCTAAGAAGATCCTACGGGCAGGATATTACTGGTCCACTATGGAAGCCGATTGTTATCAGCACTCTCAAACTTGTCATAAGTGTCAAGTCTACGCTGATAAGGTGCATGTGCCTCAAGTTCCTTTGAACATCTTGACTGCTCCTTGGCCCTTTGCGATGTGGGGCATCGACATGATCAGCGAGATCATACCTACTGCGTCTAACGGGCATCATTTCATCTTAGTAGCCATTGATTACTTTACAAAGTGGGTTGAGGCAACCTGTTTTGCTACTGTGACCAAGAACGTCGTGGCACGGTTTATCCGACACAATCTGATCTATCGATATGGTGTACTAGAGAGGATTATTACTGACAATGGTACAAATCTCAACAACATAATGATCACCGAGCTCTGTAAACAATTTAAGATACAACACCATAATTTGTCTCCTTACCAGCCGAAGATGAATGGTGCTGTTGAAGCAGCTAAGACGAACATAAAAAAGATTGTACAGAAGATGACAGTGACATATAAAGACTGGCATGAGATGTTACCATTTCTCTTCATGGGTACCGGATGTTGACAGGGGAAACCCCTACTCTCTGGTATATGGCATGGAGGCAGTCCTACCCATAGAAGTCCAGATACCTTCTCTCAGGATTATGAAGGATGCAGGTTTGAACGAAGATGACTGGATCCGAACCCGACTTGATCAGTTAAATCTAATCGATTAAAAGAGACTTACTACTATCTTTCATGGTCAGACGTATCAAAAGCTAATGATCAAGGCTTTTAACAAGAAAGTCAGGCGTCAAGAATATCAAGTCGGGGATCTGGTAATCAAACGCATCATACTGCCGCAAGGTGATCCCAGGGGCAAATGGACCCCCACGTATGAAGGGACTGTTGTAAACCAAAATTTTCCATCCCATATTTGGAAATACATTTCAAGTGAGGTCCTCAAATTGCTCAAGGAAGTCCAAGGGTTGACCAGACAAACTCTCTCCTAAGGCAGTCTACCTCAAATTAGGGTTTCATTTTACATCAAGATATTTGAGTCCAAAGGATCCCAGATTCTCACCATTGCCCTAATATGTTCACAAGATCATTCATGTCAAGTTTCAAGCCTTGCAGAGGAAGTTTGCTTAGTAAATTGCTCAAAGGCCTGAAAATCGATTGTGCTAGGGTAAAAGTCATTGTGGCCCACATACAGTCAAACTTTAAGATTTTTGGTCAACATCCTCATTTTGAAGTATTATTCATCATTTTATAAAGGGTTGATCATGATTCCTCAAGGATTGCTCACAATTCATCAAAACCCAAAAGTTGCTAAATTATGGTTTTGTAGGAAAAGTAAACTCAACTTTGACCAAGCATAACTTTCTCATACTTTATGAAAAATGACCCATCCAAAGCTCATTTTGAATAGGATGAAATTCCATACAATTCATATTCATCTCCCAAGTTCAAAATATGCACTCACAAGAAGATAGGAATTTGGACATTATAGGTCATTTTGGAAAGTCAACAAAAACACCTTTTATGTCAAAGCTTCATACATGAACATGGAAGACTCAATTGAGATGAGACCAAAAGGGTTGCTTAGAGGACATCTCAATATTTCTAAAATTCCAAGAACACATCTCTAGGGTCAAAATTGAAGGATTTATGAATTGGTAAAGTTGACCCCTTTTGCAAAAATTGCCAAAAGACAAATGTGTCCAAAATTGCATTTTTTTGCCAAATGGGCCCAACTTTTTATGCTTGCAATGAGTTTGTAATGTGACCCATGACCCAAGATCCCTTCCACTTGTCATTCTTTTATTTTTGTTATTTATTTTGATTTTATTTATTTTGATTTTATTTCAATTAAATCAAATAAAATCAAAATAAATTAATGAAAAAATCAAAAACTAATCAAATCTTGAGATTTTGTGCATGTTTAGGTCTATTACACAGCTGGAAGTGAAATCAAATCATGCAAGGTTCATTTGGACACAAAAAGATTGCATTTTGCTTGATTTGGAAAGATTTGCATAAGGATCAAATCATGAATCAATAATCATAATTGAGAGAGATTTGATGCAAGCTTGCAACCCTAATTCATTCTAGGGTACATAAGGAACGATTGCAGACCAAAAACAAAGAGGCTGGAGGCGTGCAAGAGAGAGAGCAAGTTTCAAAAAATTCATGAAAAGTGGCAAACTGATTTCCATGTTACAGCTCACTTAAAGGCGTTTTAACCATCCCAATCGCTTACTGGACATTCCTGGACCGTGTTGAAATCATCAACAAGCTTCCTCACACTCAGAATCACGCTGTAAGTACCACATGGTTTTCATATTTTCTTGAAATCGAATACCATCATTCTGGCATCTTTAATGTGATTCATTAGCATATTCTTAATCCATGAGTTATTTGTAAGCTAATGGTTGTACTTAATTGCATTTTTATTGACTATACAACAAGTTGCCATGGTTAGGGTTCTAATTTCGTTTTTAGGGGTTTTGTGTACAGGAACAATTAGGTGTGGATAGTGGTACCATGATGCTCGTGAGGTTGCAACGAGTTGATTGGTACCACTGGTTGTGATTTATCATGCAGGGACAAGATTTTGGAGTGGACAAGGGTTGTACCTACACCCAGTGTCCGTAGGTAAAAGTAGTTTGTCTAAAACGACATAGGCAACGAGGAAGATGATGGCGTGGCATGCTGTGAATGGCCCATTCAAATTTCGCGCGTTGTTTGAGTTTAACCACTTGTTTTATCATATATTGTTTGTTTGTTGTTATTTGTACAAATAACGTGGCCAGCTCAGATGGTAAGCATGCAGCGTGATAGTGCTCAAGGGCCTGGGTTCGATCCCCAAGTTCCAACATTATTTCATATTATTTTGCTTTACATGATCAGGCCTGCAGGTACCCCATGAGTCCATCATACATCCTGAGTATCCAACCATTCCATCCATTCACACTCCAGATCCAAGGCCTATCCTTGAGAGTCCACCATAGGCATGAGTCAAGCGCCTGCATGGGATTGGAAAAGTCAAACGGGCCATCAACATTTGAGCCCAGAAAGTTGAAAACAACACCCCTCCCTTTTGCTATTTACCTCAGGCCCATTCCTATTCTTTTTCTATTTCCTTTTATTTATTTAATTTGTTTAAATTATTTTCTAACGAAATTAATTTCTTTTTTACACAAAAATCATAAAATCAAATTTCACAAATTTAGATTTAGGTTTTTCATGAGTTTATCAAATTTAATTAATGTTTGTTTAATTTAAATTAGGATGATTCTAACTTTTTTTTATAATTAAAATCAATTAGAAAAATTAGGGTTTGTTCTTGATTTAATTTTTATTTCTTTTCTCAAAACAAAAAATACAAAAATAGGTTAATTTAATTATTTTTCTTAAATTTTAAATTAATTAGTAACTAGGTTTTTATTTATTTAATTAAACCTTATTTTCTCAAAATAATCAAAAACAACCAAAAAATGACTTTTTAAATAACGATTAGGTAGTTAGGGGTCAAAACCCTAAATCTCTCGTTTTCAATTCATCGCGTGCATTTATTATCATTTTTGCAATATTAATGTAACTGTTTACAGTATGTAATAGTTTAATTAGGATTTTTCTTTATTTATCGTTTTTGTGGGTTTTTTGGCTACGTAATTAATCCCTCCCCCGAAGCCTTGTAATAGCGTAGGTTTTACTTTTCCACATTTTATTTCTTGCAAATATTAACTGTTAGATGTATGTTAATAGGATTGTATGACAAGATTGCATGTTAATTTAAAATGGCTAGAAAACCCTAATATGCAAAGACAATAACTGAAATCAACTCACTCGCACATGCGCACTCCTAGGGTATGCTCTTACTTCAGTTGCCTTCGGTAAACGATCATTAAGTATAGGGTGTTTTAGTGGTCACCCTTCTGTCTAAACAAATATCCAATGTCCCGTTCGGAAAGGTTGCCTCGGAAATGTTGCCTCGAATATGATCTTAAGACATTAGGGTTATTACTAAGACGTCCTAACATTGCTTTAGTGATTGTGCGCCCCTTTCGAATTGACCCTTACATCCAATGACTAGGGTTACCTACTCACTAATAGTAGGATAACACGGTCTAAAGGATAGTAAGAAAAGAACGCCTTTTTTCGAGTAGGTAGATAACTGTTAGGTACTTGCTCAAAACAACAAATGTTTTATACAAACACTTTCAAAACAAAGTTTTTCAAAAACAACTTCGTAACACTCTTGAAGACAGAAGCAAGGGTTAAAACGAAGTAAAACAAAACTTTTCAAAACAAACACACACAAGCAATTTCAAAAGATGAGAAAGTACCTAAGAGCCCATGGAAAACCATGGATTGAAAGGGTTCTAATACCTTCCCTTTCTATAATCTACCCCCCGTACTCAAAATCTTGAAAAAGGAATTTTTCTGTGCTTTTGTCCTTTCCAGTTGGATAAAATAAAATTCGGTGTCGACTCTTGGTTACCGCGACATTTTGCAAACACAAACGCAAAACGCAAAGCAACATTTTCAAAACAGTCGTTTCTGCCACCGTATCACAGAACTGGCGCCTCTGTTGGGGACATTATAAGTGGGGTATACCTTAGGATCTAGTTCATCATAAATTGCTTGTCTTGTTTGTTTTGGTTGCTTTACTTTTAAGGGTTTTGCTTGGGAGTTACTATAGATCCTAACCCGGATCTGGGGAACACCTTTTAGGTAAGTAGCAGTAAACTGTGAGGGAATTGTACGGCATAGACCGATACGGTTGAAGTAGTAGCTTCATTGATGTGGCACATTGGTTGGTACTGGTATCCCTTATGGAGAAACAAGGAGAATACGGGGCCGCTACGTGTGTCGTTAAGCATCAACTGACCTTAGAACCTTTAATCGACCAACTTGGCCATTAGAAAGTAGTGAGATAGCCGGCCTCGGTGTAAAGCTGAGAACTGGTTGATACTCGATGCTACACTCATTGAGACCATACTCTCGAGATATTTTCGGCCACAAGAAAAGATTGTGTGAGCTGGAACCATGACCGATGGAGGATGGTCAGTTATATTGAGAACCTCTAGAACCCGGTTACTTTTGCTAGGACAGGTTGAAACCAACTGAACTTCAAGAGGGTAATACCTTTGACCCCATGCAAGCCTTAAACTTAAGGGATTTTGTGTGACTTGCTTGCCTTTGCCATGCCTGTTATCTTCCATACTTGTGTTTCTTTTATCATAACATCATTGTGATCGGTGGAAATAGAACTGACTGTTTTTAGCTGGTTCGTGAAATGTCGCGGAAGCAAGAGTCGCCACCGTCTTTTATGTTCTCCAACATGGAAAGGACAAAAGCACAGCAAAATTCCTTATGAGAATGTTTCTCGGTTCGGGAGGTAGATTTATAGAAAGGGAAGGTGTTAGCACCCTTTCTATCCATGGTTATCCATGGGCTCTTAGGTACTTGCTCTTATGTTTTCAAAAGATTGTTTGCTTTTCAAGTGTGTGTGGGTTTTGAAAAAGTTTCGTTTGAAAGATTTCTAAGTAACTCTTGTATCTGTCCTCAAGAGTGTGTGAAAAATTTGTTTGAAAACTTTTAGAAAGTGTGAGTGCGAAAAGTTGTTTTGTTTGTTTGAAAAGAGCAAGTACCCAGGAGAATCTACCTACTCTAAGGAATTAGGCTGTGTAAGAGTCCTTTAGATAGTGCTATCCCACCATTGAGGGGTAGGTAGCACCATCGTTGGAGGTATTCAGGTCAATTCGATTATAAGGGACAGTGTGGTCACCGAAGCAATGGTAGGACACCTTAGAAGTAACCCTAATGTCCTAGATCCTTTTATCCGAGGAAACCGTTTCGAGGCAACTGGATCTTAGACAGAAGGGCGACCTCTAAGACGTCCTATACTTGATGACCACGTCGAGGCAACCAGTGAGGCGTACCCTAAGAGTGGCATGTGCATGTGTGTTGTTTTCATGTTAATGTTTGTCTTGTACATGTTATTTGTGAGCTGCGGATTGGTTTTATTTACATACATTCTTTCATGCAAGTTTAGCAGTTAAGGGGGTGCGGAAAGTAAATTGTGGAAACATAAATCCTACGCTATTACAAGGCGCAGGTCTATACATCGCCAAAAATACAAAGACCCGTTTTTGGTAAATAAGTACGGAAAGTAAATAAAAATAGTAAAATCCTAATTACTATTACATGTCTTGGAAGCAATTACATAATAATAAACTGTGCGCGAATAAAAATTAAATCAGAATGTTCTAAGGGTGTTGACCCTTTTAAGAAAAGAAATTGATTTTTTTGATCTTTTTTTAATTAAAATGAAATTAAAACTAACTAATGACTAATTAATTAATTTAATTAAAAGAAAATATTTTTTTGTTTTTTATGTTTTTTTATGAAATAAAATAAAAATAAAAAAGAAACAAAATTAAAAGTTAACCTAAATCTAAGTTATTTTAGTTATTTTAAAAAAAGGTTAAAATGGCCTAATTAAAACTATTTCAATTAATGTTTATTTACAAAATAAAATAATAATAATAATAATGATGTTAGTTTTTTTTTTTATAAAAAATATTAGTTGGTTAATTGTTAATAATAAATAAATAAAATAAAGCAAGTAAATAAAAAATGTCAAAACAAAATAAAAAGAAGAGTAAAACCCAAGGGGTGTGGGCCGAAATGGAGGGTGCATTGTTGGAATTATGGCCCAACAGCAAGAAGCCTTGTTTGACTTTCTTGCATCACGTGCGTGCTTTTGACTGGGGCGCACCATGGATTTCACCTCCTGGCCACTGGATGGGTGCTTGAAGACACCTGGCTAGCTGATGCGTGAGACCTATGGTGGAACGCTGGATGAACGCTGCACACAAGCATTTTAGAAAAAATGATATTGGAATTATGGGGGGCCTGGGAATCGAACCCAGGTCCCATAGATTACCAAACATATGCCCAGCCACTGAACCAAATGCATTTCTTTGTAAATATAATATGAACAAAAGAATATATGTCATAAGTGCCCCATGTGCTGAAACGCGCGCGCGAATTCGAACGGACCACTCCCTGCTTTCCATGCCATCGTCTTCAAGCTTTTCCTGCAACATAAACAACACATAGCGGGGGTTTTAAACCCCCATAAAATACCAACATTATCAAAATAGCGATTAGCCGCTCATACAATATAAAAAGGGCGCGAGTATCTCAATCGATTCGTCTTGTCCCTCTCAATTCAACCATGGGTGTCCTGAAGGCCAATTTTTCTGTATGTGAGAAACCCCAATTCCAAAAGCTCTGAAAACCTAGAATTCGCTAATGGTGGATTCTTATTCAGGGCACTACAACCAAATTGGATTAAGCCAAAAGCTTCAGAACATCCCTATTAACATAAATCAATTCAAAAGAATGGTTAAAAACACGTGAATGATGATATGTAATTTTGAAAAATAATTCAAACCGTGTGAGTTGGTGGGGATGATTCTGATGGTGTTAAGCCTCGTTCTTGATTGCAATGGCTTTCTGGAAGGGTCAGGAGTGTGTTTGGATTGAAAGGGAAGGTTGAATTGAACTGTAAAGTGGTTTTCAGTTTCACTTTTTTCTCTTGAAAATTTGGAAATGGCTTATGCTGTATGGGGCTCTCTAGGTCGTGAATTCGGTAAGGAATGCTTGCACCTCTGTACATGAATGAGTATCAGTCAAAATAAAGAGCCTTGAAGCCTTGCCATTATGGTTTGGATTTTTCCATGAACACCATTTAAACAACTTGCCTTTTGTGTCCAATTTTGAATTTCTTGCTTGGAATAGGCCTTGCACGAATTTGGTAAGTACTTCATGGTGCATCAAAGTAATTCAACACAAAATATATCCCTCCATTAACTTTCTTGATTTTTATTTGAATTTTAAAGATTTAAAATGAATTAAATCAAATAAAATTAAGTAAAAATGGAAAAATTAATTTTTAATCTTGAAATAAATTGTGGGACACGTGGGAGGCATGGCCAAGCTGACTCAGGTGGAAAAAGTGGGCCTTTTTTGTCAAAAATGAAGTTTCAAGGATAATTGACTTTGGCCATTTCACAAAAATTTCCCAACTTCTCCAATGCATATCTTGCTCAATTCTGAAGCTATGAACATGTTCTTGGACATTTTGGAAAGGTCTTGAAGTCCTCTAACCAATGTCTTTGGTCCCATGTCATTTTGATTTACCAATCTCAAGTTATGGTCTTTGACTTAAAGTGCCTTTTTGTTGACTTTCGAAAATGACCTATAATGTTGAAATTGATAACTTTTTGTGAGAGAATTTCTTGGACTTGGAATGTGAAGATGAGTTGTAGGAAATGTCTTCCCCTTCAAGATGAGAAGTGGATGGTATTTTTCTGATGAACCATGGAAAAGTTATGCCTTGGTCAAGTTACAGTTGACTTTTAACTGTCCAAAAATAGAAACTTTTGACACCTTGATGATTTTTGAGCCATTCTTTTGAAATCATGATCAAGACTTGATCAAATGATGATTGTGGCTTCAAAATAAGATGTTGACCAAAAATTTTGACTTTTGACTGCCAAATGACCATTTTGCCCTTACAGTTGACTGTGAAGCAATTAGGGTTTTTGACTGTGCAACTTGACTTTGTGAGCCTTGAAACTTGACATGTAGGTGCTTGACAATGTATATGAGTGTTGTACCCCAAAATTTGCCCTCCCATATTCTCCAAAGATTTGCCAAGTCAAAACTTCAAAATTCCCCAAGGGTTGCACAGTGCAAGGGCCTCCTAAGCAGTCAAAATTAGGGTTTGTGTTATGATCAAGAAAATGAAGTTTCCAAAGGTCCAATCAAGTCTCACATGCCTATAAACATGGTCAAGCATCCTCATATCAAGTTTCAAGACTTTCAGCTCAAAATTGCACAGCAAAAACCCTAATTGCACTACATTCAATTGCAGAGGCAAAATGGTCATTTGACAGTCAAAAGTTCAAATTTTTGGTCAACATCTCATTTTGAAGCCACAAACATCATTTGATCAATGCTTGATCATGATTCTCAAAGCTTAGCTCAAAAATCATCAAGATGCAAAAGTTTCCTTATTTGGACAGTTGAAAAAGTCAACTGTAAATTGACCAGGGCATAACTTTCACATGGATTATCAGAAAAATTCCATCCAAAGCTCATTTTGAAGAGAAAGACATTTCCTACAACTCATCTTCATACTTCAAGTCCAAGAAATGCTCTCACAAAAAGTTATCAATTTCAACATTATAGGTCATTTTCAAAAGTCAACAAAAAGGGACTTTAAGTCAAAGGCCATAACTTGAGATTGGAAAATCAAAATGACATGGGACCAAAGGAATTGGTTAGAGGACTCAAAGACCTTTCCAAAATGTCCAAGAACATGAGCAAAGCTTAAAAATTGAGCAAGTTATGCCATGTGGAAGTTGGGAAATATTTGGATATTTTGAAAAGTCAACATTGATTCAAATGACCTAAAATTGCTAATGGGCCCATTTTTCTTCCATAATTCATCATCCATGGCATATGCACGACCACTTGGCCCAAAGGGAAGTATTTCTTCATTTTTTATTTATTTAATTGAATTTTTATTTATAATAATTCATTTAAATCAAATTAAATACATGGAAAATATTTAACCTAAGTTTTACAATCCTTTTTTGCATGAAATCCACTCAATAACTCGTGCATGATCCAATATGGAAAGATTTGGAGAGAATTGATCTTAATTTGTACAAAAACACATGGAAAATATTTGAAAAAGATATTGAAAATCAAATCTTTCAAAATCATGAATGCCAAGCTTTTTGATCAGGATTCTTAACCTAATTCATTCCTACATAAGCATAGAACATAACCCTAATCCAAAAAAACCACAAAGCTGCGCTAGAAACCATTCATCAAACTTGGATTTTTTTGCAAAAAAACTCATAACTGAAAACATCTTTGCAGGACGATTCAAGGCGAAATTCTCATCCCATTGCACTCCTAAGACCTCAAGCAATCTTCCTGGATCAAAAACATCAAACATAACCTCTTGAATCGTTGTACAGAAGCTAACCTTTCTCACTTTTTTTTCATAATCGTGCATTCCAATTCATGCGCATTTAGCCTTTTTTAATGTTTGATTCATGTTCCTTGTATGATTCTAAAGCTAACTATGTGATTTGATTGAATTATTATGCATTGTATACGATTCTACCATTGTCAATTTCTAGGGTTTACAGAACTTGGAATTAGGGCTTTCCAAATAAGGAAAAATTGAGACTTTGGACCTTGACCATTGAAACGGACGTGTCTAGACGAAGAGAATCCATGTGTCGCGCCCAATTTATGAGCGTTCCATGGCTAATCGCTATTTTCTTGTATGGTGTCTTAGGCAACGCGTGAAAACCGTTGCCAATGTTTTGTGTATTTCAGGAAAATAAAACTATGCGAAGAAGATGAACTCGTGGCAAGATGTGACAGGCTAGTTTAAATTTCGCGCGCTGATTTCCACTAACCATTGTCTTCTTATTATATTATTCTTAGTTTATTTAATATACAACATGCGCATCTGGCTCCACTGGCAAGCATAAGGGTTGGCAAAGCACATGACCTGGGTTCGAGCCCCAGGTCTTCGTTTACTTCCATGTTATTTTTCAATAAAGATTCATATGCAGTTTCAATAACAAAGACCACCATACACTTCCAAGATCCAGTCGTCCACGCGTCCAATGGAATCAAATCAAAGGCTCAGATCTAAGGCACATGGTAGTCCCAGTCAACGCTGCAGCATGCTACCTGGAAAAGGTCAAACAGACCAGGGTTAATGGGCCAAATTATTAAACTCTCACCTCCTGATTGGGGCCTGAACCCCCAGGTTTGCAAACCCTTTTCATTATTTTTTTATTTTTCTTTGTTTCTTTATTTTCAATTATTATCTTTTAATTAGTTCTGTTAATAATTAATTGTTTTCAAAATATAAAAAACATAAAAATCAAAAAAAGAGAAAAAAAACAATAAATATTTTATTTAAGTATTTTCATAAATAAATTTACATGTAAATTAATTAGTTTTAAATTAGGGTTTAATTTAATATTTTCATAATAAATTTAAAAAAAAACATAGAATTAGGTTTGATTAATTTTCATCCTTTTTATTTTTCTTTCATAAATAATTAAATAATTAAATATTTATTTTTATAATTAAATTTGCATATAAAAATTAGGGTTAATTTAGGTTAAAATTCACTATGTTTCTTAATAAATTAAAAATAAATAGAATTAGGGTCAGCATTTAATTTCAATTAATTCTTTTTTTATTTAAATCCTAAAATACTAAAAAATACCAAAAACATTTCCTTTCCTTTTTTTAATTAATTAATTCCATGTAATTTTAATTTTGCAAAAGGGGTCCAACGCCCTCGTTTCGATTTAATTCTTATTCGCATACTTATTTCTTTTCCGTTTAAATATTTATGTATCTCTCCCAAAGTCGTGTAACTAATTGCTCGCACTTTTAATTCTTTATTTTCTTTATTTTTCTGTTAAATCGGGTCCTGGTTTAATTTTGGCGATGTGGACCCGCGCCTTTTGTAATAGCTTAGAATTTACTTTCCTCGCAATATTTTAACTGTTAAACAAAGCATGAAAGACTGTATGGACAAAATAAAAACAAGCGCTAGAACACCAATAACATGACAAGATAAATGCAAATGAAAACGACACACAAATCGATCGCACACACCACCCCTAGGGTACGCCTCACTGTTGCCTTGCCTCAAAAGGTGATCGTTGAGTAGTGGATGTCTTAGTAAGTCCTCATGATCCGGGAACCTGGCATGAGGGTAGCTTCTAAGGTGTCTTCCCATTGCTCTGGTGATCACCATGTCCCGAACCTCGAATTGACCCGAACACCTCGAACGGTGGTGCTACCTACCTCTCAATGGTGGGATGGCACTACTTTAAAGGACATTTACACAGACGAATTCCTTAGGGTAGGTAGACAACTCTAGATACTTGCTCTAATTTCAAAACAAATCAAAAAATACTTTTCACACCGACACCTTTTCAAAAGCTTTCGAAAGCAATTTTTCAAACACGCTTGAGGACTGAATCAAGAGTCGAACTGGAATTTTCAAAGAAACTTTTTAAAACCCACAGTTGAAAAGCAAACAAACCATTCTTGAAAACACAAATGAGCAAGTATCTAAGAGCCCATGGATAACCATGGATAGAAAGGGTGCTAACACCTTCCCTTTCTATAATCTACCTCCCGAACCGAGAGCAATCTCTTTAAGGAATTTTTCCGTGCTTTTGTCCTTTCCATTTGGAGAAAATAAAAGACGGTGGCGACTCTTGCTTACCGCGACATTTCGCGAACCAGCGTTAAACAGTCAGTTCCAGATCCACCGATCACAGAACTGGCGACTCTGCTGGGGAACAAACTTAAAGTGAGGTGTACCTTAGGGCTAGTTCATAACTGTGTTTTCAATTGTTTTCTTTGTGTGCTTTAAATTGTGGGTTGCTTGGGAGTTCTATAGATCCTAACCCGGATCTGGGGGATACCTTCTTAGAAAGTAGCAACAAGGCTGTGAGGGAACTGTGCGGGGTATACCGACATGGTTGAAACAGTCTGCTACGTTGATGTGGCACTTTGGTGTGTACCGGTAACCCTTGAGTTCAGTCAAGGAGAGTACGGGGCCTCCGCGTGGTGTCATGAAGCATCAACAGATCTTAGGAACCTTAATTGAACTATCTTGGCCTCTTTAGGGTAGTGAGATAACTGACTTTGGTGCAGTCCGAGGTTGGTTGATACTCGATACTACGCTCAATTGAGGGTTGCTTTCCTGGAATATTTCGGTCGCCAGTTCAGTGGCTAAATCGAAACGATGAACAATGAAAGCAATCCCGTGATATTGGGAACCTTAGAACCCGGTTACTTTGATAGGACAGGTTGAGCCCACCAACTTCAAGAGGGTAATACCCAGACCCCATGCTGGCCTAAACTCTAAGGGTTTCTCTTGTGTGACTTGTGTGCCTTCGTACTTGACTATCTGCATGCTTGTTACCTGACACTTGTTTCTTGCAGGTTTTAGTTTGTAGTCCTTAATCAGGACTCATAACAGGGTTACTCACATTACCCCATGCATACCATAACATCATACCATTGCATACATCCTAACCCATTTCAAGGATCTCAAGGGCTTGTGATGCAGGTCATGATGAACCAACTGTCCAGCAAGGGGCAAAGGGGATTTATTTTCCTCTAGACAAGGTTGTCAGGGGCTATGACCCACTGGATATGGTGAGCCTTTGACTCTTGAAGAAGGACTCTCAACAACATGAAGTACCTTCAATCAAGTTACCAGTTTCCAACTCTAACAATTTGTTTACCCCTCGAGGTCCTTGAAATCATTGCATGCAGATCATACATATCATTGCATAATAGGTACCCTTTCACTGCAGGTTGCTTACCTTCTTCGTTGTTTATTTCAGCAGTCTCGTCATGAATCCTGAATCCTCAACCGAGCACACTATCAAGGCCCTCCAGGCTCAGAACGCCCAGTTCCAAGGGCTGATCATGAATTTGACCCAGGGGCAACAAGATCTGAAAGCTCTGCTCTTGAAGAAGGAAAAGAAGAAGAGGAGGACTGTTTTGTTCAGCCCTAGACGCAGATCTGGGAACACCCTGCAGGATGAAGCTGAGAGGACAACTCCATCTGTGGGGAAAGGCAGTCATCAAGAGGAAAGGGTTCCCAGTCCAATGGTCTCCGATAATGAGACAGATTTCAACGACGAACAGTACCCTCCGGCTGGGAATAGGTACAAACAGTTGGAAGACCGGCTAAGTGCTATGGAGATACAAAAAGTGCCTGGCCTGGACTTCGAGGATCTAGGTCTGTCTTCTGGGGTAGTGATCCCGCACAAGTTTAAGGCACCTGCCTTTGCTAAATACGACGGGGCATCCTGTCCTAAATTGCATCTCAGGGCTTACACAAGGAGGATCCAGCCCTATACAGCTGACAAAAACTTATGGATCCATTTCTTCCAAGAGAGTCTTTCATGGACTCAGCTCGAGTGGTTCTATCAATTGAATGGAGCCAACATCCATACCTGGGAAGACCTAGCCACTGCTTTCTACAAGCATTACCAGTACAATGCCGACCTTGCTCCTACACGTACCCAACTCCAGGGTATGTCGCTGGGGTCAAGTGAAGGTTTCAAGGAATACGCGCAGAGATGGAGAGACCTTGCTGGAAGGGTGCAGCCTCCATTAACTGACCGGGAACTCGTTGATATGTTCTTGGGGACCCTATTCGGGCCATTCTTCAATCATCTCATTGGTAATTCATCTGCAGGATTTACCGACCTCATCCTGACTGGCGAAAGAATTGAAGCTGGTATCAAGAGTGGGAAAATCCAAGAGGCCACAACTTCTGACACTCACAAAAAGCCTTACACGGGAAAGAAAGAATCTAATGCTGCATACAGCCAAAAGAGTCGTCGTGACCAACATGCAGGGGCAGTCATGATTTCTGGTTCTGCACCATGCCGCCAACCACAAAAGGGAAACCAGCGAAGGCCGGACGAGCCTAAAAGACAATTCACCAACATTAACATGCCATGGTCACAAGCATTGCAGTACATGTTGAAAATGAACCTGATTGCGGTGATCAACCCTCCTGCAAATCCAAAGACCTCCTCTCCAAGCTACAACCCAGAAGCGAGGTGTGCTTATCATTCTGATAGCCCGGGGCACGATACTGAGGACTGTTGGGCACTGAAGTACAAGATTCAGAACATGATCGATGCCAAAGAGATCGAGTTCGAGCCTGCCGAGACTCCCAACGTGATCACTGCTCCATTGCCAAAACATGGCTAGGGTCGAGAGATTTTTGTTCATTTGAATTCAAGTTGTATTTTTCTTTTCTTGTTCAGATAAACAATTATCATGTTAAACTCTTTTATTTCATGAATGCATTACACATGTCTGTCTTGATTTAATTATGTTTACTATGCTTAAAACTGCTTTCATATTTTTGTGATGGTCAACTCTTAATTGAAAATTCTAAGCCTCTTGAGGGAGGATGACGAAAACGATACCGTAATCTTTACAGTATGCTTTTGAACAGACCCCGCTGATGAGGTATAGGCATTGTTCCAATTCCTAAACACTTGAGTAATAAGGATGATAATCCCTCGTCAACCCATCTGAGCCAAAGAAGTAGGAGTTTTTCTTTTCGAAATTTAAAACCCTTTATCATAACCTGGGGCAGGGTAGTTCTCTCAGTTGATCAAAGTGCATAACAAATGGCACCAAAGAGGTCCTTACAAAACAAAGAAAGACAGTGATGGTTCCGAATAATCGTGAGGATAGGCAGTCATTATAAGAACCCAATGAGTCAAAACCTATAAAGGGGACTTACGAAACTGGGGTATCCCGCTGACTGTAATCACAAAGGAAACAGTTCAGGCAAAAAAAGAAAGGGATAACTAAATCAAAAAGAAAGAGGTCCTACAAAACCTCAACAAAAAAAGGGAGATGACTGCCTATTCAAAATAAATTGTCAACATCCGAACCATCACCAGAAAATCAGAGCAAAGACTCAAACAAGGTCTAACGCACGATCAGCTGAGTTTAGGTTTGAAGAACATCATGAAGAGCGGGTGGGTACAAATAATTTGAGCCTTTATCCTTTGTTTCTTAAACCATGAACCAGGCTACGTTATAACCCTTAAAAGTCCTAGCTGAAGCATGGGTTAGTTCGAAAGCATACTGTTACAAAAGGTATCCTGACTCCTTAAGGCTCGCTGTAAAAATTTTGAGTTGACATCATGTTTTACAAAATCCACTTGCCTTTATTGAAAAAATGCATTTTCAAAAATTTCAAGACAGACATAAACTTTGCATTCTTAAGATAACATTGCTTGCATATGATTATTTGTCTGAACAACAAAGAACTTTGCGCAACGAATATCCGATGAACGAAGATCTTCTCAACAAAAGAGTCCCTCTAGTGGAAGGAGCACTTTCAATCAAGGGGCAGGGCATGATCAAAGACTATCATCTGGGGCAGTCCAGTCACAACCTGGAGAATCACTCAAGATGTCCAACAACAGGGGCAACTCCCTACATTATGAAAGCATGGACATAGTCGAAAAGATACTACGCATGAACAAAAGACCCGCTAGGTTGACACACCTAGGCAAAAATAAGGGCTTCCCGGCGAACCAAAAGGGTTCGGGAAAAAATAAGGGATGAAACGAAAAAAATCTGTACACCTGGCAAGTCGAAAACCTGCAAAGGCGGCTTGGGCAAAAATGGGTATCCCGGTGGACTGAAAACCCGAAAGGGCGGTCCAGGCAAAAATCATGGATTTAAGCGTACAACTATGTCCCGACATCTCGTCACTTGTCTGCCAGAAGATTTGTCAAATGACCTCCAAGGTATCTTCTCCCTTCACCTCAGAAACAGGGGCAATAATGAGTCGTCCAGGCGATCCAGTTGCTCTGTCAACCAAAACACTAAGGTCAATATAAAGATGATTACCATCTACCTTTATAAATCCCAGATCAACATTGATAACAAGCCAGTGAAAATCAGGCAACCTTACCCCGGTTCCTCCAGAAGTCTTACACGGATTTATCTCAAGTTTTACACGAACTTACCTCCAGGTAGCCTTACCCCGGTTCCTCCAGAAGTCTTACACGGATTTATCTCAAGTTTTACACGAACTTACCTCCAGGTAACCTAACCCCGGTTCCTCCAGAAGTCTTACACGGATTTATCTCAAGTTTTACACGAACTTACCTCCAGGTAGCCTTACCCCGGTTCCTCCTAAAGTCTTACACGGATTTATCTCAAGGTAACCTTACCCCGGTTCCTCCAGAAATCTTACACGGATTTAAAGATGACCTTACCCCGGTTCATCAAGAAGTCTCACATGGACTTACCCCAAGATGACCTTACCTCGGTTCATCAAGAAGTTTTACACAAACTTATCCTGCCGTAACCTAACCCCGGTTCCTCCAGAAGTCTTACATGAACCTATCTCAAGATGACCTTACCTCGGTTCGTCAAGAAGTTTTACACGAACTTATCCTACGGCAACCTAACCCCGGTTCCCCCCAGAAGTCTTACATGGATCTAGCTCAAGATAACCTCACCCCGGTCCATCAAGAAGTTTTACATGAACTTACCTCACCAAGCAACCCTACACAGGTTCTCCCTCTCCGGACGTAGTTTTACACGAACTCGACATCAAGCAACCCTACACCGGTTCCCTCTCTTCAAGATGCAGTTTTACATGGACTCGTCACCCAGAAACCCTACACAGGTTCTCCCTTTCCAAAAACGAAGTTTTACACGAACTCATCATCAAAGTAACCCTACACAAGTTCCTTCTCCATTTCAGATGCGGTTTTACATGAGCTCATCAGCAGGCAACTCCACATAGGTTTCCTCTTTCAACTTACAAAATTACAGTCCAAAATCTCCCCAGGAAGTCCAATCCAGTTCCCCCAGGAGAGTTGGAGTCCATCTCCCCAAGCAGTAAGCTTATCCCCAGCAGATTCTGGAATCTTACTACTCGCAGAGCACGAACACGTCGCCCGGCTTTATTTAAAGAGTTATTTCCTTAACAGGATATAACTGGGTTATCCTCAGCCAAAATCCACGGAAAGATCGTCGTCGTCACAGTTCTTTCTTATCCCCAGCGAAGTCTATTCATACTTCCAATACAACAAGGATATCCCCAGCAAGTAACCATCAACAATTCAGCAAAAGCATCCCTCTCCCCACAGAGTATCGCTCCCCAGCATGGTCGCTAGAGTATTTTTCTCCCCGCAGGATCTTCCATTTGCCAAGTTTATTCCTCAACGGAGTCATCTTCTCCTACCGGTATTCTTGCAGTTATCATCCCCAGCGGAAGCGAAAGCTTATTTTTCAATATCAGCCCAGGATATGACTTCCCGGCACCCGTCAAGGATCTACTTTCCTAGACAAAAAATACATACATAAACATCACACTCCCATACATCATTATAGCATGCATAGACACATTATATCATACAAATCCCATTTATGTTGAGAACATCATTGCTTGATCCATATCATGCATTGCATATGACTGACCTTTACCTTTCAGGAATGATTCAGCTAAATTCTCAATCATATTTCAAGACCTAGACCGGTTCAATTAATCGACTCCAAAGATTTCTTATCCAGTCCAAGGCCTTCTCTAGTCCAGCTAAATCGACTCCCAACAGAGTTTTCTGATGAAGACTCAGTAGAAGTTATTAGGTCTTTATTTGAGGTTATAATTTCCTATGGTCCTCTCCCCGACGGTGCGTGAGATGTAATTCCTTTTGAGATTATAATTTCCTTTGGTCCTCTCCCCGACGGTGCGTGAGACGTAATTCCCTTTTAGGTTATAATTTCCTATGGTCCTCTCCCCGACGGTGCGTGAGATGTAATTCCCTTTTAGGTTATAATTTCCTATGGTCCTCTCCCCGACGGTGCGTGAGATGTAATTCCCATTCAGATTATAATTTCCTTTGGTTCTCTTCCCGATACTGCGAAGATGGTAATTCCCACTAAGATTTTCTCAACGAGCGTTGTTGAAGTTAAAGTCACCCAAGGTTCTCTTACCATTCATGCTAAGGTAGTAACCATACCTGGTTCATTCATCATCTTGTGAAGCTCCAGACTCAGCTCCTGTAACCAGTCAGGACATATCTATACCAAGCATCTGAAAACCAACTCCTGCAACATGTCAGGTACTCATTTTTCTGTTTTGCAGGTATGCAAGTTCTCGCTAAGGAATCTCTTATGCGATCAACATCCAGATGGCATCTATAAGCCCATCATCCTATCCATCAATCTCCAAATGGCATCTATAAGCCCATTCCCATCATCACACTGCTACTATGTGAGCGCAAATTTCTGGGCACTCTAGTGTTCAATCATCTTCTACCCTCGGATTACGAAAGGCACGTCGGCCAATCTGCATCCTCAGGTCTAAGAAGATTGAACCGGGGCAACTGTTGTACCCCAAAATTTGCCCTCCCATATTCTCCAAAGATTTGCCAAGTCAAAACTTCAAAATTCCCCAAGGGTTGCACAGTGCAAGGGCCTCCTAAGCAGTCAAAATTAGGGTTTGTGTTCTGATCAAGAAAATGAAGTTTCCAAAGGTCCAATCAAGTATCACATGCCTATAAACATGGTCAAGCATCCTCATATCAAGTTTCAAGACTTTCAGCTCAAAATTGCACAGCAAAAACCCTAATTGCACTACATTCAACTGCAGGGGCAAAATGGTCATTTGACAGTCAAAAGTTCAAATTTTTGGTCAACATCTCATTTTGAAGCCACAAACATCATTTGATCAATGCTTGATCATGATTCTCAAAGCTTGGCTCAAAAATCATCAAGATGCAAAAGTTTCCTTATTTGGACAGTTGAAAAAGTCAACTGTAAATTGACCAGGGCATAACTTTCACATGGATTATCAGAAAAATTCCATCCAAAGCTCATTTTTAAGAGAAAGACATTTCCTACAACTCATCTTCATACTTCAAGTCCAAGAAATGCTCTCACAAAAAGTTATCAATTTCAACATTATAGGTCATTTTCAAAAGTCAACAAAAAGGGACTTTAAGTCAAAGGCCATAACTTGAGATTGGAAAATAAAAATGACATGGGACCAAAGGCATTGGTTAGAGGACTCAAAGACCTTTCCAAAATGTCCACGAACATGAGCAAAGCTTAAAAATTGAGCAAGTTATGCCTTGTGGAAGTTGGGAAATTTTTGGATATTTTGAAAAGTCAACATTGATTCAAATGACCTAAAATTGCTAATGGGCCCATTTTTCTTCCATAATTCATCATCCATGGCATGTGCACGACCACTTGGCCCAAAGGTAAGTATTTCTTCATTTTTTATTTATTTAATTGAATTTTTATTTATAATAATTCATTTAAATCAAATTAAATACATGGAAAATATTTAACCTAAGTTTTACAATCCTTTTTTGCATGAAATCCACTCAATAACTCGTGCATGATCCAATATGGAAAGATTTGGAGAGAATTGATCTTAATTTGTACAAAAACACATGGAAAATATTTGAAAAAGATATTGAAAATCAAATCTTTCAAAATCATGAATGCCAAGCTTTTTGATCAGGATTCTTAACCTAATTCATTCCTACATAAGCATAGAACATAACCCTAATCAAAAAAACCACAAAGCTGCGCTAGAAACCATTCATCAAACTTGGAATTTTTTGCAAAAAAACTCATAACTGAAAACATCTTTGCAGGACGATTCAGGGCGAAATTCTCATCCCATTGCACTCCTAAGACCTCAAGCAATCTTCCTGGATCAAAAACATCAAACATAACCTCTTGAATCGTTGTACAGAAGCTAACCTTTCTCACTTTTTTTTCATAATCGTGCATTCCAATTCATGCGCATTTAGCCTTTTTTAATGTTTGATTCATGTTCCTTGTATGATTCTAAAGCTAACTATGTGATTTGATTGAATTATTATGCATTGTATACGATTCTACCATTGTCAATTTCTAGGGTTTACAGAACTTGGAATTAGGGCTTTTCAAATAAGGAAAAATTGAGACTTGGGACCTTGACCATTGAAACGGACGTGTCTAGACGAAGAGAATCCATGTGTCGCGCCCAATTTATGAGCGTTCCATGGCTAATCGCTATTTTCTTGTATGGTGTCTTAGGCAACGCGTGAAAACCGTTGCCAATGTTTTGTGTATTTCAGGAAAATAAAACTATGCGAAGAAGATGAACTCGTGGCAAGATGTGACAGGCTAGTTTAAATTTCGCGCGCTGATTTCCACTAACCATTGTCTTCTTACTATATTATTCTTAGTTTATTTAATATACAACATGCGCATCTGGCTCCACTGGCAAGCATAAGGGTTGGCAAAGCACATGACATGGGTTCGAGCCCCAGGTCTTCGTTTACTTCCATGTTATTTTTCAATAAAGATTCATATGCAGTTTCAATAACAAAGACCACCATACACTTCCAAGATCCAGTCGTCCACGCGTCCAATGGAATCAAATCAAAGGCTCAGATCTAAGGCACATGGTAGTCCCAGTCAACGCTGCAGCATGCTACCTGGAAAAGGTCAAACGGACCAGGGTTAATGGGCCAGATTATTAAACTCTCACCTCCTGATTGGGGCCTGAACCCCCAGGTTTGCAAACCCTTTTCATTATTTTTTTATTTTTCTTTGTTTCTTTATTTTCAATTATTATCTTTTAATTAGTTCTGTTAATAATTAATTGTTTTCAAAATATAAAAAACATAAAAATCAAAAAAAGAGAAAAAAAACAATAAATATTTTATTTAAGTATTTTCATAAATAAATTTACATGTAAATTAATTAGTTTTAAATTAGGGTTTAATTTAATATTTTCATAATAAATTTAAAAAAAAAACGTAGAATTAGGTTTGATTAATTTTCATCCTTTTTATTTTTCTTTCATAAATAATTAAATAATTAAATATTTATTTTTATAATTAAATTTGCATATAAAAATTAGGGTTAATTTAGGTTAAAATTCACTATGTTTCTTAATAAATTAAAAATAAATAGAATTAGGGTCAGCATTTAATTTCAATTAATTCTTTTTTTATTTAAATCCTAAAATACTAAAAAATACCAAAAACATTTCCTTTCCTTTTTTTAATTAATTAATTCCATGTAATTTTAATTTTGCAAAAGGGGTCCAACGCCCTCGTTTCGATTTAATTCTTATTCGCATACTTATTTCTTTTCCGTTTAAATATTTATGTATCTCTCCCAAAGCCGTGTAACTAATTGCTCGCACTTTTAATTCTTTATTTTCTTTATTTTTCTGTTAAATCGGGTCCTGGTTTAATTTTGGCGATGTGGACCCGCGCCTTTTGTAATAGCTTAGAATTTACTTTCCTCACAATATTTTAACTGTTAAACAAAGCATGAAAGACTGTATGGACAAAATAAAAACAAGCGCTAGAACACCAATAACATGACAAGATAAATGCAAATGAAAACGACACACAAATCGATCGCACACACCACCCCTAGGGTACGCCTCACTGTTGCCTTGCCTCGAAAGGTGATCGTTGAGTAGAGGATGTCTTAGTAAGTCCTCATGATCCGGGAACCTGGCATGAGGGTAGCTTCTAAGGTGTCTTCCCATTGCTCTGGTGATCACCATGTCCCGAACCTCGAATTGACCCGAACACCTCCAACGGTGGTGCTACCTACCTCTCAATGGTGGGATGGCACTACTTTAAAGGACATTTACACAGACGAATTCCTTAGGGTAGGTAGACAACTCTAGATACTTGCTCTAATTTCAAAACAAATCAAAAAATACTTTTCACACCGACACCTTTTCAAAAGCTTTCGAAAGCAATTTTTCAAACACGCTTGAGGACTGATACAAGAGTCGAACTGGAATTTTCAAAGAAACTTTTTAAAACCCACAGTTGAAAAGCAAACAAACCATTCTTGAAAACACAAATGAGCATGTATTTAAGAGCCCATGGATAACCATGGATAGAAAGGGTGCTAACACCTTCCCTTTCTATAATCTACCTCCCGAACCGAGAGCAATCTCTTTAAGGAATTTTTCTGTGCTTTTGTCCTATCCATTTGGAGAAAATAAAAGACGGTGGCGACTCTTGCTTACCGCGACATTTCGCGAACCAGCGTTAAACAGTCAGTTCCAGATCCACCGATCACAATGAGCATGTGGGACTTGATTGGGCCCTTGAAAACCTCAACCTCCTTGTAAGAACCAAAACCCTAATTTTGCCTGCCTTAGGAGGGTGGTTGACTGTGTAGCCCTTGAGTAGACTTTGATTCATTTGAGGTGATGCTTGGCAAAACTTTGAAGAATATGGGAGGGTAAATTTTGGGGTACAACAATCATGCATCATAACATAGCATGCATACTTCATTATACTAACCATTTCAAAGACCGAGGGGATTTATCTTTGTCCTGTTTTGCAAATTATGGCTTCCGTGCGCAGAAACACCATCTGAGTTAACTTTGTGCAAATAGCCTCAAGAGTTTTTGAGACTTCTTCGTTCATTAAGAGACATGGTCAGCTTCTTAGCCTAGTTACTTCAAAGTTTGATGAGCAGATGATGAGTGTACTTTTCTAGTTTTTCGATCATATGCATCATTGCTTCACCTTCCCAGATTATCAGCTGGTTCCCACTTTGGAAGAGTTCTCTCACTTATTGGGCATATCCATCCTTGAGCAGATGCCCTTCACAGGTATGGAAGAGACTCCTAGACCAGAAGACATTGCCTCAGCTCTGCATCTGAAACGGGCTGATGTAGTATCCAATTGGGAAACACGAAGCGGGGTCAAAGGTTTCTTATCCAAGTTTATGATAGATCAGGCTCATCTATTCTGGGATAATCTGGATTTTCAGGCTTTTGAAGACATCTTGGCTCTCCTTATCTACGGTTTGGTTCTCTTCCCGAATCCATATTCCTTTATAGATGTGAACGCGGTTAAGATCTTACTGTCTCACAATCATGTGCCTACTCTATTGGGTGATATATTACATGCCCTCTAAACTTGTATTGTGTGAAGAAGAGGGACCCTTATTTGTTGCATGCCGTTGCTGTCGAGGTGGTTTATTTCGCACCTCCCTAAGTCCGTGTTGAAGAATGAAGAAGGTTTGGGTTGGTCCTACATAATAATGTCACTTGCCCATACAGACATTCTTTAGAGTTCCAAGGCTATGGAAGACACTACTGTCATTGATCGATGTGGGGGATACCCTAATGTCCCGTTACTTGGAATCAAAGGGGGTATAACCTACAATCTTTGTCTAACTTTGCTACAATTTGGTCGTTCTCGGAGAGACGGTCCCCATGAGCTACTTCTTACAGATATTGCATTTGACTACAAGGAAGATGTTGACGAGCATCGCCAGAGGTTTATACGAGCTTGGGGCATGGTGAACAGATCTGACCCCCAAGAGCTAGGACCAAGGACTTCCCTCCCTATGCAGCCTTATCTCCAATGGGATCGAGCTCGTGCCCAGAAGCTTGGGATGCCTTATGAAGCCGTATTGCCAGTGATTGTGGAGCCCACTAATGAAGAAGGCATTCCTTACACAGTTCTTTATCCTTACATGCCCATTGATCCTGGGGCATTGCAGAGGTCTTGGATTCAGCTGAAAGAGGAGGGGGATACTTACCGTGAGAAGTACCATGAGCAAGAAAGGAAGATCTTAAAGCTCACCAGGAAGCTCGAGGAAGAAAGAAAGATCAATGACTACGTCATCACAAAGAGGAAGCGTCCATGGGACTTTTGATTTCGATTTTCTAGTTTTAGATTTGTTTTTCATTTATTTCTTTGTAACGCCTTAAAGGCATTGTCGAACCTTTTTACAAGTTAATCTAATAAAGTTTGTTTATTTTTTGGTTTGCAAATTTAAATCACCCAAAGTCTTTGAAATCATTACATACGCATCCCATTATCATGCACACCATTACAGGTACCATGATAGGTTTCTCATCTTCTCCGCTGTTTATTTCAGCAGAAATGTCTTCCGATCAAGCCATCAAAGATCTTCAGGCACATAACGCCCAATTCCAAGAGATGTTCTTAAGTCTGGCCAAAGGACAAGAGGATTTGAAAACTCTCATTTTGAAAGAGAAAAAGAAGAAGAAGAAGAAGGTCGTTCTTCTGAATATGGGCAAAAGGTTTGGGGATAGGTTGAAACAACAAGCTGATCTGACCTCTTCATCCAAGGAAGGGGAGAACCAAGAAGAAGAAAAGGGCCCCAGTCCCGCAATCTCTGATAATGATACTGATTTTGATGATGAACAATATCCTCTTACTGAGGATAGGTACAAGAAACTAGAAGAACGTCTGAGTGCTATGGAGATTCAGAAGATCCCTGGTCTGGATTTTGGAGAGCTGGGACTGGTATCGGGAGTGGTGATCCCTCATAAGTTCAAAGCTCCGGTTTTTGCCAAGTACGATGGACTATCCTGCCCAAAACTCCCATCTCCGCTCGTACGTCAGGAAAATCCAACCCCACACTACTGATAGAAATTGGTGGGTGCATTTCTTTCAAGATATTCTGCCAGGGACTCAGCTTGAATGGTTCTATCAATTAGAAGGAACTAATGTCCGAAACTGGGAAGACCTTGCCGCTGCTTTCTACAGGTAGTATCAGTATAACGCTGACCTTGCTCCCACTCGTACTCAGCTCCAGGGTATGTCTATGGGTGCAAGTGAAGGTTTTAAGGACTATGCTCAAAAGTGGAGAGACTTGGCTGGAAGAGTCCAACCCTCTTTGTCTGATAGGGAGTTGGTTGACATGTTTCTAGGGACGCTATCTGGACCATTTTTCAATCATCTGATCGGCAGTTCGTCATCTGGGTTTACTGAGTTGATCTTGACCAGAGAGAGAGTAGAAGCTGGTATCTGAAGTGGTAAGATACAGAAGGATACTTCATCAAATACAGTAAAGAAGCCTTTCACTGTTAAGAAGGAAGCTAGTGCAGTTTATGGCTCGAGGGGCCAAAGAAGACCTGAAAACTGTCAAGCAGTAAATGCGGTAGTGATATCAAGACCCACAGTTGCTCCACAATGAAACAATCAACAAAGGGTGGAAATACCACAAAGGCAGTACACTCGGCTTAATATGACCTTGTCTCAAATTCTACCACAATTATTGAAGACCAATCTAATAACTCTGAGGGAAGCCCCGAAGATCCCCAACACCACATCTCCTCACTATAATCCGAATGCCCGCTGCGCCTATCATTCTGAAAGTCCAGGTCATGATATAAACAACTGTTGGGCCTTGAAAAACAAGGTACAAGACTTGATTGAAACCAAAGAGATTGAGTTTTACGCTCCGGAGAAGCCCAACGTCATAACTGCACCCATGCCCAAGCATGACTTAGGAATCAATGCTATTGAGATTGTCTCCGCCACAGAAGATGCTGATGATGAGAACCCAGATATCGACGGCTGGATCTACCCTACAACCAATGGCGGACTAAGAAACTGGACGGCGAAAGACTTCATACCTGTTTCTTTTATTCCATAGTAATTGACTTTTGTTTTAAGAGTTGTAATAGACAGTTTGAAACTTTATGACCCGATGCCTTGCCCGAGGCACCTTGGCTTTGTTTGTGAGGGCTTATTATTTGTCATTTTCATATATCATTAATAAAGCATTGGACGTTTCTTGAATTACAGTTATGACTTCGAAAATACAATCAACCAAGCCGAGGACGAAGGTGAGGATGATTGTGAGGTGCCTGGAGAGCTTGCTAGACTATTACTACAAGAAGAAAGGGCCATACAGCCTCATGAAGAGCCAGTTGAATCAGTGAATTTGGGTACCGAGGAAGACATGAAAGAGGTCAAGATAGGTGCGAATCTGGAGCCTAGTGTCAAGCAACGATTGATACAGATGTTACGTGACTATGTTTAGATCTTCGATTGGTCTTATGAAGATATGCCTGGTTTGGACACTGATATTGTGGTTCATCGCTTGCCGACTAAAGAAGATTGTCCTCCGGAAAAGTAGAAGGTTCGCCGTATGCGCCCTGAGATGTCTGAAAAAATCAAAGCTGAAGTCATGAAATAGTTCGACGCGGGATTTTTAGCTGTCACTTCTTATCCACAGTGGGTTGCCAACGTTGTTCTGGTGCCTAAGAAGGATGGTAAGGTACGAATGTGTGTGGACTATAGAGATCTGAACAGGGCAAGCCCCAAAGATGATTTCCCACTTCCTCACATCGATGTTCTGGTCGACAACACCGCGCAACATAAGATCTTCTCCTTCATGGATGGTTTTTCTAGTTACAATCAGATCAATATGGCTCCCGAGGACATGGAGAAGACAACCTTCATTACACAGTGGGGCACCTTCTGTTACAAGGTAATGCCTTTCGGGTTGAAGAATGCTGGGGAAACTTATCAGCGCGCCATGGTCGCTTTGTTCCACGACATGATTCACCATGATATTGAAGTTTATGTTGATGACATGATCGCAAGGTCCCAGACTGAGGAAGAACACCTTGACCATCTCCAGAAGTTGTTTGACAGGTTGAAGACGTACAAGCTAAGGTTAAACCCGAACAAGTGCACCTTCAGGGTAAGGTCTGGTAAGCTGTTAGGCTTCGTCGTCAGTGATAAGGGTATTCAGGTGGATCCTGCCAAGGTAAAGGCCATACAGGAGATGTCGGATCCCCGCATAGAAAAGGAAGTTAGAGGCTTTTTAGGACGACTGAATTACATCGGCCGATTCATTTCACATCTAACTGCTACTTGTGAGCCAATCTTCAAGCTGCTGAAGAAAGATCAAGTGGTAAAATGGAATGATGAATGTCAGACCGCTTTCGAAAGGATCAAGGAATACCTCTAAGAGCCACCTATTCTAATGCCTCCAGTTGAAGGAAGACATTTGATCTTATACTTGATAGTACTGGATAATTTAATGGGGTGTGTGCTGGGGCAGCATGACGAGTCTGGCCGAAAAGAGCACGCTATTTACTACCTTAGCAAAAATTTTACCGACTGTGAGACCCGATACTCATTGCTCGAGAAAACTTGTTGTGCTTTGGCATGGGCTGCTCGCCGGCTGAGACAGTATATGCTGACTCACACCACCTTATTGATATCGAAGATGGATCCGATCAGGTATATCTTCGAAAAGCCTGCCCTGTCCTGAAGAATAGCAAGATGGAAGATGATCTTGACTGAGTATGACATCCAATACACAACCCAAAAAGCAATCAAGGGGAGTGTATTGGCGGATCATTTGGCGCATCAGGCCGTGGATGACTACCAGTCCATGAATTTCGAGTTCCTGGATGAGAACATCATGTTGGTGATCGACTGTGAAGAACCTGGACCAGATGAAGGACCTGAGGAAGGATCCCGATGGTCAATGTATTTTGATGGAGCATCAAACGCGTTGGGTAATTGCATTGGCGCTGTGATCATATCTCCCGAGGGATGTCATACTCCGTTCACCGCCCAACTATGTTTTAGCTGCACCAACAATATGGCGGAGTATGAAGCATGCATCATGGGTCTTCGAGCTACTATGGACCTAAGGATTAAGTTCTTGAGTGTATTTGGAGATTCTGCTCTGGTGATCAGTCAGATCAAAGGCGAGTGGGATATGAAGCACCCAAATCTTATTCCTTACAAAGAGTATTGTTGTACCCCAAAATTTGCCCTCCCATATTCTTCAAGATTTGCCAAAGATCAAGGTTCAAAATCTCTCAAAGGGTTGCACAGTCCAATGGCCTCCTAACAGTCAAAAACTAGGGTTTTGGTTCTGGCAAAGAAATTGAAGTTTTCAAGGGACCAAACAAGTCCCACATGCCTATAAACATTGTCAAGCATCCTTATGCCAAGTTTCAAGACTCACAGCACAAAATTGAACAGTCAAAAACCCTAATTGCTCAACAGTCAACTGCAGGGGCAAAATGGTCATTTGACAGTCAAAAGTCAAAATTTTTGGTCAACATCTTATTTTGAAGCCACAAACATCATTTGATCAATTCTTGATCATGATTCTCAAGGCATGGCTCAAAAAGTCTCAAGATGCAAAAGTTTCTATTTTTGGACAGCTGGAAAAGTCAACTGCAAATTGACCAAGGCATAACTTCCACATGGTTTATCAGAAAAATTCCATCCAAAGCTCATTTTGAATAGAATGACATTTCCTACAACTCTTCTTCACACTTCAAGTCCAAGAAATGCTCTCACAAAAAGTTATCAATCTCAACATTATAGGTCATTTTCAAAATTCAACAAAAGGGCACTCTAAGTCAAAGACCATAACTTGAGATTGGTAAATCAAAATTACATGGGACCAAAGGCATTGGTTAGAGGACTTCAATACCTTTCCAAAATGTTCAAGAACATGATCAAATCTTAAAAATTGAGCAAGATATGCCTTGTGGAAGTTGGGAAATTTTTGGGAATTTTGAAAAGTCAACTTTGCTTCAAATGCCTCAAAATTGCTAATGGGCCACAATTTCTTCCAAGAATCATCACCCAAAAGCTATGCACGACCCATTGACCCAAAGGGGAGTTATTTTCTTATTTTTAATTTATTAATTGAATTTTTAAATCTATTAATTCGTTTAATTAAAATTAAATATGAGAAAAATACTAAACAAATGTTTTCAAATCTTTTTATGCAGTATTTCCACTCATCATTCACTCAAGATTTCGTGCATACCCAAAAAAGGAAAGGATCTCCAATAATTGGCATGTTCTTCATGGTAAAAAGATTGAAAAAATCATGGAAAATCATAAACTTGAAAGGCATTAAAACAAGGCTTTGGGCTTGATCTTTTGAACCAAAATCATTCCATATACATACACAAATCTAAACCTAATCACAAGAACAAACAAGTTGCGCTGAGACAAGAGAACAACATTGCAATTTTTGACCAAAAATTTGGAAACTGAAAACTGTATTGCAGGGTGTTTCAAGGCCTAAGAAGCATTCCAATAGCTTGCTTACTCATCCAGGAATCGTTCCCAATCAAAATCAAGTCTCCATACATCCAGAAACGGTAGAACGCCATAGCCCTGTTCATGGAAATTTTCATAATCGCATTTTGATTTATACGCATGTTTCATGTCTTTTAATTTTCGTTTTACACTAACATGAACTCACTGAAGCTAATGGTGCCATTGAATTGGATTAATATTGCTTGTAGCGAAATATGCCATTGACGTTTTCTAGGTTTTCATAAGCTTGAAATTGGGGACTTCTTCATGAGGAAAAATTGGCCGTCCTAACCAGTACCATTGAACTCAGAAACTCCAGACGAATCTAACCATATCATCGCGCTCAATTTATGATTAACGGTGCTCTATTCGCTATTTTCATATGTACCATTTAGTGGGGGTTTAAAACCCCCGCTATCCATTCTATATTTTTTCAGGCAAAAGCGAAGAAGTGGAGAAGAAGATGAGTTGTTGGCTTGTGGTTGGTTAATTCAAATCGTTGGCGCGTTTTTTGCTGGTTCCAGGATAATTGCACGTTTCACATATATTATTCATATCCCATTATATTAACAAAGAACGCAAGCAGCACAACTGGCAAGGCACTAACATGGTAAACGCAGGGACCTGGGTTCGATTCCCAGGTCCCCCCACTTCCTCTATATTTTTTTCTTTAATATGCTTCTGTGCAGTATGCTCATGAGGGACCATCATACAACCACACCATCTGGCTTGCCACGCGCCTGGAAAGTCTAATCTGAAGGCTACCAAAGGGGATCATCATGCACGCCAGTCAATGGGTCCACATGCAATCACTGAAAAGTCAAAAAGGCCTCAATCTATTGGGCCAAAATTGCTTGCAAACACCTCCAAATTGGGGCAGAACCCCCCTCTTGTTTGTATTTCTTTCTCTTTTTTTTTAATTTGTTTTAATTTATTTGTTTTCTTTTAATTCATCAAAATAATTTTTTATAACACAAAAATATAAAAAATCAGAAAAGTCAAAAAATAAAATATATTTATTTATTATTTAATGCATTAATGTTTTTGTTGTAAATAAATTTGATAATTAATTTAGTTTTAAATTAGGGTTTTAACTTTTACATTTTTTTTCTTAAATAAATTAAAACACATAAAAATTAGGTTTTGTAGCATTTTACCTTTTTTTTCCAAATAATTAAATTACCTCATCATCATTATTATTAACCATCAATTATTTTTGTAAATACTTATCATTAAATAATTAGGTTAAATTAGGTCAAAACTTAAACATCCTTTTTTTAATAATTAAAAACAAACTAGAATTAGGGTTTCCTATAATAATTAATTTTCTCATTAAATTTCATAAATACAAAAACTCCAAAAAATAAGTTCTTTCCGTTATTTAATTTCATTAATTTTGTAACTTCAATTTAATTTCCTTAAAGGGTCCAACGTCCTCGCACTCGATTCTAATTCCTTTTCGCATTTACCTTTATTTCCTTTTTAAATATAATGTATTTTCCCCGAAGCTTTGTAATAGATAATTAGGACATTTACTTTCCGCATTTTATTTCAAATCGGGTCTTGGTTTAATTTGGCGATGTAGACCCGCGCCTTGTAATAGTGTAGGACCTTTTACTTTCCGCACTTTAATTCCCGCACCCTTAACTGCTAACTATCACATGAAAGAATGTATGCCCAAATAAAATCAAAGCGTAGCTCACCCAATGCATGATCAAGATAAACTATAACTGAAAATGACACACAATTCACACACCACTCCTAGGGTACGCCTCATTGTTGCCTTGCCCCTCGAAACGTGGTCGTCGAGTAGAGGACGTTTTAGTAAGTCCTCGTGTCCATGAACATGGCATGGGGGTAGCTTCTAAGGTATCCTCCTATTGCTCTTGTGACCACACTGTCCCTAACAAACGAATTGACCCGAATACCTCCAACGATGGTGCTACCTACCTCTCAATGGTGGGATGGAACTACCTTAAGGACATTTACACAGCCTAATTCCTTAGGGTAGGTAGATGACTCATAGATACTTGCTCTATTCAAAAACAATCAAAACTCTTTTCACACCGACACTTTTCAAAAAGCTTTCAAAAACAACTTTTCAAACACTCTTGAGGACCGATACAAGAGTCGAACTAAAATTTTAAACGAAACTTTTTTCAAACCCATTCACCTTGAAAAGCAAACAAACATTTTGAAAACACAAATGAGCAAGTATCTAAGAGCCCATGGATAACCATGGATAGAAAGGGTGCTAACACCTTCCCTTTCTATAAATCTACCTCCCGAACCGAGAGCTAATCTCAATAAGGAATTTTTCTGTGCTTTTGTCCTTTCCATATTGGAGAAAATAAAAGACGGTGGCGACTCTTGCTTCCGCGACATTTCGCGAACCAGCGTTAAACAGTCAGTTCCAGATCCACCGATCACAGAACTGGCGACTCTGCTGGGGATTTCAATAAGTGAGGTGTACCTTAGGACTAAGATCACTGTGTTTTCAATTACTTTGACTTGTTTGCTTTAAATTGTGGGACTGTCTTGGGAGTTCTATAGATCCTAACCCGGATCTGGGGATACCTTCTTAGAAAGTAGCAACAAGGCTGTGAGGGAACTGTGCGGGGTATACCGACATGGTTGAAACAGTCTGCTACGTTGATGTGGCACTTTGGTGTGTACCGGTAACCCTTGAGTTCAGTCAAGGAGAGTACGGGGCCTCCATGTGGTGTCGTGAAGCATCAACTGACCTTAGGAACCTTAATTGAACTATCTTAGCCTCTTTAGGGTAGTGAGATAACTGACTTTGGCGCAGTCTGAGGTTGGTTGATACTCGATACTACACTCAATTGAGGGTCGCTTTCCTGGAATATTCTGGTCGCCAGTTCAGTGGCTAAATCGAAACGATGAACAATGAAAGCAATCCAGTGATGTTGGGACCCTTAGAACCTGGTTACTTATGATAGGACAGGTCTTAACCAACAAACTGAAAGAGGGTGATACCTAGACCCCATGCTGGCCTAAACTCTAAGGGCTCCTCTTGTGTGACTTGTGTGCCTTCCAACTTGACTATTTGCATGCTTGTTATCTGACACTTGAGTTCCTTGCAGGTTTTGTTTACAGTCCTTAATTGGGACTCATAACAGGGTTTACCTACATTACCCCATGCATAGCATAACATCATACCATTGCATGCATCCTGCATAAAGACTAACCCGTTTCAAGGATCTCAAGGGCTTGTGATACAGGTCATGATGAACCAACTGTCCAGCAAGGGGCAAAGGGGATTTATTCTCCTCTAGCCAAGGTTGTCAGGGGCTATGACCCACTCGATATGGTGAGCCTTGACTCTTGAAAAAAAAGGACTCTCAACAACATGAAGTTCCCTCAATCAAGCTACCCAAGTTCTAACCATCTTCTTGTTTACCCCGCGAGATCCTCGAAAACATCGCATGCATACATACATATCATTGCATTACAGGTACCCTTGGTACAGGTCACTTACCATCTTCGCTGTTTATTTCAGCAATGGCTTCCCAACAAGATAACCAGGGCCTTCACGCTCAAGAGACTCAGTTCCAGGAGATCTTCCTAAGCCTATCCAAGGGGCAGGAAGAGCTGAGAACACTCCTCACGGGAACTTTGGTCAGGAGTAGTGCTGAGGACGACAAGGACGAACGGCTGAAACGTCTACAAGCTGAGGTAGACACATTGAAAACCCAGACGCTGGGGCAAAGGGCTCTCATCCAAATTTTAGCTCGGGCGCAAGGAGAGCTGAGGGCCATGATCAGTCAGCTTCATCAAGACAAGAAGCAACCAGCCCAAGTCAAAGACCAAGTCATTAATCAGCCTCTGAGAAGTCAAAGGTTTGGGCCTCTCCAAGCTGCTACTACTTCACAGGTCCAACAACGACCTCGCCAAGAACAACGGACTGATCAAAGCAAGCCAGACAAGCCTAAAAGGCAGTTCACCAAGCTCAATGTATCACCGTCTCAAGCGTTATAACAATTGTTGAGGTTGAATCTGGTGACGTTAAGGGACCCTCATAAGAATCTCAACACAGCCTCCCCAAAGTACAACCCTGAGGAGAGATGTGCATACCACTCTGGCAGTCCAGGACATGACACCGACGACTGCTGGGCTCTGAAGAATAAGATCCAAGACCTGATTAATGAAAGAGCTGTGGATTTCACCCAGATGGGCCAGGCTGAATGCTCCTGCCATCCCTACAAGATTCACCAGTTGAAGTAACAAGCCCTGAAGATGAAAAGACTTTTGTTCATTAGGATTTTCAAGTTGTAATTTTCTTTTGATCAAACATTTACTCATGTTAAACGTTGTTATTCCATTAATGCATCGCATACGTCTGTTTTGAAGCAATATATTCGTATTCACTATATGCAAATTATTTTCATATTTTTTTTCTGATGATCAACGCTCGATTAATAATTCTAAGCCTCTTGAGGGAGGATGACGAAAACGATACCACATCCTTACAGTTTGCTTTTGAACAGACCCCGCTGATGAGGTACAAGCATTGTTTCAATCCCTAAACACTGGAGTTATAAGGAAGATAATCCCTCGTCAACCCCTCTGAGCCAAAGAAGTAGGAGTTTTTCTTTTCGAAAATTAAAACCCTTTATCATAACCTGGGGAAGGGTAGTTCTCTCAGTTGATCCAAGTGCATAACAAATGGCACCTAAGAGGTCCTTACAAAAAAAAAGAAGACAGTGATGATTCCGAATAACCATAACGATAGGAAGTCATTATATCTCAAAAATAAAAACCCAATAAGTCAAAACCTATGAAGGAGACTTACAAAACTAGGGCATCCCGCTGACTGTCATCATAAAAGAACAGTTCAGGCAAAAAAATAGGGATAACAAAATCAAAAAGAAAAAGAGGTCACACAAACCCTCAATAACAAAAAGGAATGACTGCCTATTCAAAATAAACTATCAACATCCGAACCATCACGGGAATATCAGGACAAAAACTCAAATAAGGTCTAACGCACGATCAGCTGTGTTTAGGATTGAAGAACATCACGAAGAGCGGGTGGGTACAAATAAAATTTGAGCCTTTATCCTTTATTTCTTAAACCGTGAACCAGGCCACGTTACAACCCTAAAAAGTCCTAACTGAAGCATGGGTTAGTTCGAAAGAATACTGTTACAAAGGTATCCTGACTCCTTAAGGCTCGCAGTAAGATAACGAGTTTGACATCACAGTTTACGAAAGAACTCACTTGTTTTATTAAAAAACTGCATTTCCAAAAACTTCAAAACAGACATAAGCTTTTCATTTTTAACATAACTTTGTTTGCATACGACTATTTGTTTGAACAACATAGAAGCTCGCACGACGAATATCGGATGAACAAAAGCACTCCCAAACAAGGGGCATGACATGATCATTGTCCGTCATCTGGGGCAGTCCAATCAAGATTCGGAGAATCTCTCAAAGGCCAAATAGCCTGGGGCAAATCTCCGCCTGAGTCACTTGGGGCATTTCAACAATGAATCTCGCCTGATCAAACATCTTCTGGTGGTAAGACAACGCAAAACTTCTAACAGGGGCAACTCCCTACATTCTGAGAGCGAGGACGTAGTCGAAAAAAAAATACTACGCAAAATCAAAGACCCGCTAGGTTGACACACCTAGGCAAAAATAAGGGATGAAATAGAAAAAAATCTGTACACCCGGCAAGTCGAAAACCTGAAAAGGCGGCTTGGGCAAAAATGGGTATCCCGGTGGACTGAAAACCCGAAAGGGCAGTCCAGGCAAAAGTTAAGGGATCAAGAGCGTATGACTATGTCCCGGCATCATTGTCACTTGCCTACCAAAAAAAGGTTTGTCCATCAACAACTATCAGCACCTCTTCCTCTCCCACCTCAGAAACAGGGGCAGTAATGAGTCGTCCAAGCGATCTAATTGCTCTATCCACAAGGTACCAAGGTAAGTTCGGCTGAAGAACATAACCAGTATATCTTAATTCCCCAGAGAGTGAGTCAGCAAGTCAATGTACTCTCCCCAAGCAAAGCTACACAATCAACCTTAAGGAGGTTGGGTATCCCCCGCAGATCTCAACATTCTCCAGCACACTATACAGATATTCTTAACAAGCATCCCCGGCAGTCTTGATCTAAGATTGTTCCCCGGCGGTATACCAGGCATTCAGTGAAATCTCTTCCCCGATGTATCTCAAAAATTTCCCCAGGAGAGTCCAATCAAGATTTCCCCAGGAAAGTTTGAATCCATCCCCCAGCAGGAAGCTTATCCCCAGTAGATTCTAGAAGCTTGCCACTCCCTGCATAGCACGAACGCGCCCCCCGGCTTTATTCAAAGGTTGTTTCCCTACCAGGATATAACTGGGTTATCCTCAGCCAAAAGCCACGGAAAGATCATCCTCGGCGAAGTCTTCCTATCCCCAGCGAAGTCTATTAACACTTCCAACGTAACAACGGTATCCCCAGTGAAGTTACCATCAACATCTCAACAGCATACCTCTCTCCCCACAGAGTACTGTTCCCCAGCAAGGTAGCTAGAGTACTTTTCTCCCCACAGAGTAATCCATTCGCCAAGTTTATTCCCCAACGGAGTTATCTTCTCCTACCGGTATTCTTGCAACTATCATCCCCAGCGGAAACAACAAAGCACTATTCTCCAACCATCAGCCCAGGATGTGACTTCCTGGCACCCGTCAAGGATTTATTTTCCTAAGACGAAAGTGTACATTCATAAACATATCACCTTTCATACATCTTGCTTACATACACAATGCATGCACATACGCATCATATCACACAATCTCATTTATGTTGAGAACATCATTGCTTGATCCATATCATGCATTGCATATGACTGACCTTTACCTTTCAGGAAAGATCCAGTTAAGTTCTCAGCTATGTCCAAGGCCTTCTCTGGTTCAGTCAGATCGACCCTAAGATCTCCCTGATTCTTATCCAGTTGAAGATTTCAAGACCTTGTCCGGTTCAGTTAAATCGATTCCTAAAGATTTTTCTGATTCTTATCCAGTCAAAGGCTTTCTCTGGTTCAGTCAGATCGACCCTAAGATCTCCCTGATTCTTATCCAGTTGAAGATTTCAAGACCTTGTCCGGTTCAGTTAAATCGATTCCTAAAGATTTTTCTGATTCTTATCCAGTCAAAGGCCTTCTCTGGTTCAGTCAGATCGACCCTAAGATCTCCCTGATTCTTATCCAGTTGAAGATTCCAAGACCTTGCCTGGTTCAGTTAAATCGACTCCTAAAGATTTTTCTGATTCTTATCCAGTCAAAGGCTTTCTCTGGTTCAGTCAGATTGACCCTAAGATCTCCCTGATTCTTATCCAGTTGAAGATTCCAAGACCTTGTCTGGTTCAGTTAAATCAACTCCTAAAGATTTTTCTGATTCTTATCCAGTCAAAGGCCTTCTCTGGTCAAGTTAAATCGATTCCTAAAGATTTTCCTGATGAAGACTCAGTTGAAGATTCCAAGACCTTGCCTGGTTCAGTTAAATCGACTCCTAAAGATTTTTCTGATTCTTATCCAGTCAAAGGCCTTCTCTGGTTCAGTCAGATCGACCCTAAGATCTCCCTGATTCTTATCCAGTTGAAGATTCCAAGACCTTGTCTGGTTCAGTTAAATCGACTCCTAAAGATTTTTCTGATTCTTATCCAGTCAAAGGCCTTCTCTGGTCCAGTTAAATCGATTCCTAAAGATTTTCCTGATGAAGACTCAGTTGAAGATTCCAAGACCTTTCCTGGTTCAGTTAAATCGACTCCTAAAGATTTTTCTGATTCTTATCCAGTCAAAGGCCTTCTCTGGTTCAGTCAGATCGACCCTAAGATCTCCCTGATTCTTATCCAGTTGAAGATTCCAAGACCTTGTCTGGTTCAGTTAAATCGACTCCTAAAGATTTTTCTGATTCTTATCCAGTCAAAGGCCTTCTATGGTCCAGTTAAATCGATTCCTAAAGATTTTCATGATGAAGACTCAGTTGAAGATTCCAAGACCTTGCCCGGTTCAGTTAAATCGACTCCTAAAGATTTTTCCGATTCTTATCCAGTCAAAGGCCTTCTCTGGTCCAGTTAAATCGATTCCTAAAGATTTTCCTGATGAAGACTCAGTTGAAGATTCCAAGACCTTGCCTGGTTCAGTTAAATCGACTCCTAAAGATTTTTCTGATTCTTATCCAGTCAAAGGCCTTCTCTGGTCCAGTTAAATCAATTCCTAAAGATTTGCCTGATGAAGACTCAGTAGAAGATGTCCAAGACTCTCTCATCGTTACTGTTGAGGTTGAAGTCGCCTATGATTCTCTCATCGTTACTGTTGAGGTTGAAGTCTCCTATGATTCTCTCATTGTTACTGTTGAGGTTGAAGTCGCCTATGATTCTCTCATCGTTACTGTTGAGGTTGAAGTCGCCTATGATTCTCTCATCGTTACTGTTGAGGTTGAAGTCGCCTATGATTCTCTCATCGTTACTGTTGAGGTTGAAGTCGCCTATGATTCTCTCATCGTTACTGTTGAGGTTGAAGTCGCCTATGATTCTCTCATCGTTACTGTTGAGGTTGAAGTCGCCTATGATTCTCTCATCGTTACTGTTGAGGTTGAAGTCGCCTATGATTCTCTCATCGTTACTGTTGAGGTTGAAGTCGCCTATGATTCTCTCATCGTTACTGTTGAGGTTGAAGTCGCCTATGATTCTCTCATCGTTACTGTTGAGGTTGAAGTCGCCTATGATTCTCTCATCGTTACTGTTGAGGTTGAAGTCGCCTATGATTCTCTCATCGTTACTATTGAGGTTGAAGTCGCCTATGATTCTCTCATCGTTACTGTTGAGGTTGAAGTCGCCTATGATTCTCTCATCGTTACTGTTGAGGTTGAAGTCGCCTATGATTCTCTCATCGTTACTGTTGAGGTTGAAGTCGCCTATGATTCTCTCATCGTTACTGTTGAGGTTGAAGTCGCCTATGATTCTCTCATCGTTACTGTTGAGGTTGAAGTCGCCTGTGATTCTCTCATCGTTACTGTTGAGGTTGAAGTCGCTTATGATTCTCTCATCGTTACTGTTGAGGTTGAAGTCGCCTATGATTCTCTCATCGTTACTGTTGAGGTTGAAGTCGCCTATGATTCTCTCATTGTTACTGTTGAGGTTGAAGTCGCCTATGATTCTCTCATCGTTACAGTTGAGGTTGAAGTCGCCTATGATTCTCTCATCGTTACTGTTGAGGTTGAAGTCGCCTATGATTCTCTCATAGTTACTGTTGAGGTTGAAGTCGCCTATGATTCTCTCATCGTTACTGTTGAGGTTGAAGTCGCCTATGATTCTCTCATCGTTACTGTTGAGGTTAAAGTCGCCTATGATTCTCTCATCGTTACTGTTGAGGTTGAAGTCGCCCAAGGATCTCTCATTGTTACTGTTGAGGGCACGTCTGAAGAGGTTTAAGGATTCAATTCCTGTAACCAGTCAGAACGCATCTGCACAAAGAGTTCAAAGATTCGATACCTGTAACCAGCTAGGGAGCCTCTATATAAAGAATTTTAAAGGCAAACTCCTGTAACATGTCAGATAATCATCTTTCTTTTTTTCAGGTACGCAAGTTCTCGTTAAGGAATCTCTTACGCGATCAACACCCAGATGGCATCTATAAGCCCATCCACCTATTCATCACTGCTCAATATGGCATCTGTAAGCCATCCTCCTATCCACCAATATCCAAATGGCATCTGTAAGCCCATTCCCGCTATCACACTGCTACTATGTGAGCGCAAATTTCTGGGCACTCTAGTGTTCAATCATCTTCCACCTTCGGATTACGAAAGGCACGTCAACCAATCTACATCCTCAGGTCTAAGAAGATTGAACAGGGGCAACTGTTGTACCCCAAAATTTGCCCTCCCATATTCTTCAAGATTTGCCAAAGATCAAGGTTCAAAATCTCTCAAAGGGTTGCACAGTCCAATGGCCTCCTAACAGTCAAAAACTAGGGTTTTGGTTCTGGCAAAGAAATTGAAGTTTTCAAGGGACCAAACAAGTCCCACATGCCTATAAACATTGTCAAGCATCCTTATGCCAAGTTTCAAGACTCACAGCACAAAATTGAACAGTCAAAAACCCTAATTGCTCAACAGTCAACTGCAGGGGCAAAATGGTCATTTGACAGTCAAAAGTCAAAATTTTTGGTCAACATCTTATTTTGAAGCCACAAACATCATTTGATCAATTCTTGATCATGATTCTCAAGGCATGGCTCAAAAAGTCTCAAGATGCAAAAGTTTCTATTTTTGGACAGTTGGAAAAGTCAACTGCAAATTGACCAAGGCATAACTTCCAAATGTTTTATCAGAAAAATTCCATCCAAAGCTCATTTTGAAGAGAATGACATTTCCTACAACTCTTCTTCACACTTCAAGTCCAAGAAATGCTCTCACAAAAAGTTATCAATCTCAACATTATAGGTCATTTTCAAAAGTCAACAAAAGGGCACTCTAAGTCAAAGACCATAACGTGATATTGGTAAATCAAAATGACATGGGACCAAAGGCATTGGTTAGAGGACTTCAAGACCTTTCCAAAATGTCCAAGAACATGATCAAAGCTTAAAAATTGAGCAAGATATGCCTTGTGGAAGTTGGGAAATTTTTGGGAATTTTGAAAAGTCAACTTTGCTTCAAATGCCTCAAAATTGCTAATGGGCCACAATTTCTTCCAAGAATCATCACCCAAAAGCTATGCACGACCCATTGACCCAAAGGGGAGTTATTTTCTTGTTTTTAATTTATTAATTGAATTTTTAAATCTATTAATTCGTTTAATTAAAATTAAATATGAGAAAAATACTAAACAAATGTTTTCAAATCTTTTTATGCAGTATTTCCACTCATCATTCACTCAAGATTTCGTGCATACCCAAAAAAGGAAAGGATCTCCAATAATTGGCATGTTCTTCATGGTAAAAAGATTGAAAAAATCATGGAAAATCACAAACTTGAAAGGCATTAAAACAAGGCTTTGGACTTGATCTTTTGAACCAAAATCATTCCATATACATACACAAACCTAAACCTAATCACAAGAACAAACAAGTTGCGCTGAGACAAGAGAACAACATTGCAATTTTTGACCAAAAATTTGGAAACTGAAAACTGTCTTGCAGGGTGTTTCAAGGCCTAAGAAGCATTCCAATAGCTTGCTTACTCATCCAGGAATCGTTCCCAATCAAAATCAAGTCTCCATACATCCAGAAACGGTAGAACGCCATAGCCCTGTTCATGGAAATTTTCATAATCGCATTTTGATTTATACGCATGTTTCATGTCTTTTAATTGTCGTTTTACACTAACATGAACTCACTGAAGCTAATGGTGCCATTGAATTGGATTAATATTGCTTGTAGCGATATATGCCATTGACGTTTTCTAGGTTTTCATAAGCTTGAAATTGGGGACTTCTTCATGAGGAAAAATTGGCCGTCCTAACCAGTACCATTGAACTCAGAAACTCTAGACGAATCTAACCATATCATCGCGCTCAATTTATGATTAACGGTGCTCTATTCGCTATTTTCATATGTACCATTTAGTGGGGGTTTAAAACCCCCGCTATCCATTCTATATTTTTTCAGGCAAAAGCGAAGAAGTGGAAAAGAAGATGAGTTGTTGGCTTGTGGTTGGTTAATTCAAATTGTTGGCGCGTTTTTTGTTGGTTCCAGGATAATTGCACGTTTCACATATATTATTGATATCCCATTATATTAACAAAGAACGCAAGCAGCACAACTGGCAAGGCACTAACATGGTAAACGCAGGGACCTGGGTTCGATTCCCAGGTCCCCCCACTTCGTCTATATTTTTTTCTTTAATATGCTTCTGTGCAGTATGCTCATGAGGGACCATCATACAACCACACCATCTGGCTTGCCACACGCCTGGAAAGTCCAATCTGAAGGCTACCAAAGGGGCTCATCATGCACGCCAGTCAATGGGTCCACATGCAATCACTGAAAAGTCAAAAAGGCCTCAATCTATTGGGCCAAAATTGCTTGCAAACACCTCCAAATTGGGGCAGAACCCCCCTCTTGTTTGTATTTCTTTCTCTCTTTTTTTTATTTGTTTTAATTTATTTGTTTTCTTTTAATTCATCAAAATAATTTTTTTTTACACAAAAATATAAAAAATCAGAAAAGTCAAAAAATAAAATTTATTTATTTATTATTTAATGCATTAATGTTTTTGTTGTAAATAAATTTGATAATTAATTTAGTTTTAAATTAGGGTTTTAACTTTAACATTTTTTTCTTAAATAAATTAAAACACATAAAAATTAGGTTTTGTAGCATTTTACCTTTTTTTTCCAAATAATTAAATTACCTCATCATCATTATTATTAACCATTAATTATTTTTGTAAATACTTATCATTAAATAATTAGGTTAAATTAGGTCAAAACTTAAACATCCTTTTTTTAATAATTAAAAACAAACTAGAATTAGGGTTTCCTATAATAATTAATTTTCTCATTAAATTTCATAAATACAAAAACTCCAAAAAATAAGTTCTTTCCGTTATTTAATTTCATTAATTTTGTAACTTCAATTTAATTTCCTTAAAGGGTCCAACGCCCTCGCACTCGATTCTAATTCCTTTTCGCATTTACCTTTATTTCCTTTTTAAATATAATGTATTTGCCCCGAAGCTTTGTAATAGATAATTAGGACATTTACTTTCCGCATTTTATTTCAAATCGGGTCTTGGTTTAATTTGGCGATGTAGACCCGCGCCTTGTAATAGTGTAGGACCTTTTACTTTCCGCACTTTAATTCCCGCACCCTTAACTGCTAACTATCACATGAAAGAATGTATGCCCAAATAAAATCAAAGCGTAGCTCACCCAATGCATGATCAAGATAAACTATAACTGAAAATGACACACAATTCACACACCACTCCTAGGGTACGCCTCATTGTTGCCTTGCCCCTCGAAACGTGGTCGTCGTGTAGAGGACGTTTTAGTAAGTCCTCGTGTCCATGAACATGGCATGGGGGTAGCTTCTAAGGTATCCTCCTATTACTCTGGTGACCACATTGTCCCTAACAAACGAATTGACCCGAATACCTCCAACGGTGGTGCTACCTACCTCTCAATGGTGGGATGGCACTACCTTAAGGACATTTACACAGCCTAATTCCTTAGGGTAGGTAGATGACTCATAGATACTTGCTCTATTCAAAAACAATCAAAACTCTTTTCACACCGACACTTTTCAAAAAGCTTTCAAAAACAACTTTTCAAACACTCTTGAGGACCGATACAAGAGTCGAACTGAAATTTTAAACGAAACTTTTTTCAAACCCATTCACCTTGAAAAGCAAACAAACATTTTGAAAACACAAATGAGCAAGTATCTAAGAGCCCATGGATAACCATGGATAGAAAGGGTGCTAACACCTTCCCTTTCTATAAATCTACCTCCCGAACCGAGAGCTAATCTCAATAAGGAATTTTTCTGTGCTTTTGTCCTTTCCATATTGGAGAAAATAAAAGACGGTGGCGACTCTTGCTTCCGCGACATTTCGCGAACCAGCGTTAAACAGTCAGTTCCAGATCCACCGATCACAAGTATGTATTGACGTTGCTTCCGCACTTCGAGGAGATAACCTTTGAACACTTCCCGAGAGAAGAGAACCAGTTAGAGGACGCGCTAGCTACCATGTCTTCTATGTTAAGGGTCAGGTGGGACAATGAAGCTCCCCAGATTACCATTGAGAGGTTGGACGAACCCGCACATTGCTGTGACATCGAGGCTGAAGATGTAGCAGATAAACCCTGGTTTCACGAGGTAAAGAGGTATCTTGAGACTCAAGAATACCCCGAGGGTGCTTCTATTAATGATAAGAAGTTTCTGAGAAGGTTCGCTACGAAGTTCTTCATCAGTAATGGCATCCTGTACAAGCGTAACCATGATTCAACCTTACTGCGGTGCATGGACAAAAGCGAGGCATAAAGGATCATGGCAGAGTTACATGAAGGTACCTTCGGAACTCATTCCAGTGGACATACCATGGAAAAGAAGATCCTACGGGCAGGATATTATTGGTCCACTATGGAAGCCGATTGTTATCAACACTCTCGGACCTGTCATAAGTGCCAAGTCTATGCTGATAAGGTGCATGTACCTCCGATTCCTCTGAATGTTTTGACAACTCCTTGGATTTTTGCCATGTGGGGCATCGACATGATCGGCGAGATCAGACCCACTGTGTCTAACGAGCATCATTTCATTCTGGTAGCTATTGATTATTTTACGAAGTGGGTTGAGGCAGCTTCCTTTGCTACAGTAACCAAGAACGTCGTGGCGCGGTTTATCCGACACAATCTGATCTATCGATATAGTGTATTGGAGAGAATAATTACGGATAATGGTACAAATCTTAACAATACAATGATCACCGAGCTCTGCAAACAGTTCAAGATTCAGCATCATAACTCTTCTCCCTACCGGCCGAAGATGAATGGGGCTGTTGAAGCGGCTAACAAGAACATCAAGAAGATTGTGCAGAAGATGACGTTGACATACAAAGACTGGCACAAGATGTTACCATTCGCTCTTCATGGGTATCGTACCTCAGCACGGACATCAACAGGGGAAACACCTTACTCTTTGGTGTATGGAATAGAGGCAGTCTTACCCGTTGAGGTCCAGATACCCTCTCTTAAGATCATGAAGGATGTAGGTTTGAGCAAAGACGACTGGATCCAGACCCGACTTGACCAGCAGAATTTAATCGATGAAATGAGACTTACTGCTATCTGTCATGGTCAGACATATCAAAAGCGAATGATCAAGGCTTTTAATAAGAAAGTCAGATGCCAAGAATATCAAGTCGGGGATCTGGTGATCAAACGCATCATACCGCCGCAAGGTGATCCCAGGGGAAAATGGACCTCCACATAAGAAGGGCCATTTGTGGTTAAGAACATTTTCTCGGGAGGAGCTATGATTCTAACCACCATGGATAGTGATGACCTTCCTCACCCCGTCAATGCAGACATAGTAAAAAGATACTACGCATGATCAAAGACCTGCTAGGTTGACTGGCCTAGGAAAAAATAAGGGCTTCCCGGCGAACCAAAAGGGTTCGGGCAAAAGTAAGGGATGAAAATGAAAAAAACTGTACACCCGACAAGTCGAAAACCTGAAAAGGCGGCTTGGGCAAAAAAGGGGTATCCCAGTGGGCTGAAAACCCGAAAGGGCGGTCCAGGCAAAAATTAGGGATCAAAGCGTAACACTATGTCTCATTGGATCATCTTGCAACCAGACTTTGGTATCGACTATCGAGCTCGGACGGCGCCAATCAATCTGATCTACCCTCGACCAAGTAGCAAAGTGATGAGACGCTCGAAGATATAAAGGCAATAGCAGAGTTGGAACCCAATGGGATTGTTCACATAGCTGTTTTTCTTTCTTTTACACAAATTGTATAATTGATGTTCCCTCGGCAGTGTTCTCTTACTAGGACGTCAACCTCTTTGTACAAAACGCCTATTACAGGCCAACTTCAAAATCAATACAATTCATTTTCAAAAGAAATTTCAAATCGTTTTTCTTTTTCTGTTTTGTTTTGCAAGAACATCCAATGATTCATTTTTTGATATATACATTTGAAAATAATTGCTGCTCATAAATATTTACATACGAAACAAAAGACAATTATTTGTAATTCCAGGAACAGGAGAAAACAAGAAATGTCCAAACCCTACAGTTGCTCTACCCACCAGGTGTAGGGATAGAGCCAGCTCGAGAATATGACTAAGGGTACATACACTCCCCGCAGAGTAGGAAGTATCCAAAGACAGTGGTGTTAGCCCTCCCCAGCCGAGGTTCATAATCGCGAATGAATCGACAAATTCTCCCCAAGCAGAGTTTATCTATCACCAGCAATAGAAGATTACCACCCGCTGAGTTTATTGCTCCCACAGGAAAAAATTCAATCCCCGGCAGAGTTCATCATCACCAGCAACGATAATTCATCCCTAACAGAGTGGTTTCTCCAAAACAGAAGATCGTCCAGTAGAGTACTTCTCTCCCCTACAGAGTCTCTCCCAGCAATTTGTTCTCGAGTAGAACGGACGCAAGTCTCCAGTTAATCATCTTCCGTCACTATCCCTAGTGAGAACAAAGAACTCAGCTCCTTGTACTCTCCAATAGTAGTCTAGGATTTATTTTCCCCTGCCGGAGAATATCACAAGAACATTGCATATCCATACATCATGGCATACGCATATGCATCATACATCATGATCTCAGTTATTTTGAGAACATCATTACTCAATACATTTCATACATCATGACATTACATACGACTAACTCTTTACCTTTCAGAGAAAGATACAAACAAGTTCTCACAAGTTTCCTTGGTTCAGTCAAATCGATACTAAGATTTCTATTCCAGATCAAGTTATGAAGCCCGGAAATCGAACAGATAGTATCTTGATCCCTCCAAAATACTACGAAGCCTGGAATCAACCAGATAGTGGTATATCCTAAATACAAGCTATGAAGCCCGGAAATCAACCGGAAAACAGCTTAACCCTCAGTAAGTTATTGTGAAGCCTGGAAATCGACCAGATAGCAATACAAGATACCATGAAGCCTAGAATCGACCAGATAATGGTATAAGACGCTGTGAAGACTGGATCACGACCAGATAGAGGAAAAGGGATACTGAAGCCTGGGACACGACCAGATAACAGTATAAGGTACTGCAAAGCTTGGAATTTGACCAAATAGCAGTTTACTCGGCCAATTACTATGAAGCCTGGAAATCGACCGGATATTAGTACGCCTTAAATTCAAGTTGAAGCCCGGATGCGACCGGATAACCACTTGATTCCTTCTGAAGCCTGGAACACGACCAGATAAGAATTGAGAAATTTCAAAGCCTGGAGAACGACCAGATATCAAGTTTAAGCTCATCTCCCCAGTAAGTCATTGTAAAGCCTGGAGCACGACCAGATAGCAGTCAGTCTTATTTTCTTCAGCAAATCACTTTAAAGCTTGGAGCACGACCATATAGTAGTTCATTTTCACCTTCTCGACCAAGAGATGGTTCCCTAGTAGAATAACAGACAATGAAGCTCCTAAAATTCTATTTCTCCCAAGACAGAGACCAACATTCCCCAGCGAAGTCCTCCTCAACAACAGGTATACGGGTTCTCGCAAAGGAATCTCTTATGCGATTGACACTTCTTAGGGTGGAATCTTTAAGCCCATCTTCCGTCATTAACTTCTAAATTTCATCTATGATCCCATTCTCGATATCTCCAGACAAGTACCACTTAATGCGAGTGCAAATTTATGGGTACTCTAGTGTTCAATCATCTTCAACCTTCAGATCACGAAAGGCAGACAAGCCAATCTACATCCTCAGGTTTAAGAAGATTGAACAGGGGCAGCTGTTGTACCCCAAAATTTTCCCTCCCATATTTGGCAATACATTTCAAGTGAGGTCCTCAAATTGCTCAAGGAAGTCCAAGGGTTGACCAGACAAACTCTCTCGTAAGGCAGTCTACCTCAAATTAGGGTTTCATTTTACATCAAGATATTTGAGTCTAAAGGATCCCGAATGCTCACCATTTCCCTAATAGGTTCACAAGATCATTCATGTCAAGTTTCAAGCCTTGCCGAGGAAGTCAATTGCTCAAAGGCCTGAAAATCGACTGTGTTAGGGTAAAAGTCAATTGTGGCCCACAAACAGTCAAACTTTAATATTTTGGTCAACATCCTCATTTTGAAGTATTATTCATTGTTTGATCAAGGGTTGATCATTATTCCTCAAGGATTGCTCACAATTCATCAAAACCCAAAAGTTGCTAAATTAGGGTTTTGCAGGAAAAGTCAACTCAACTTTGACCAAGCATAACTTTCTCATACTTTATCAAAAATGACCCATACAAAGCTCATTTTAAAGAGGATTCAATTACCTAATATTCATATTCATCTCCCAAGATCAAAATATTCACTCACAAGAAGATAGGAATTTGGACATTATAGGTCATTTTGGAAAGTCAACAAAAACACCTTTTATGTCAAAGCTTCATACATGAGCATGGAAGACTCAATTAAGATTATAACAAAAGGCTTTCTTAGAGGACATCTTAAGCTTTCTAAAAAGTCCAAGAACACATCTCTAGGGTCAAAATTGAAGGATTTATGCATTGGTAAAGTTTACCCTTTTCGCAAAATTGCCAAAAGACAAATGTGTCCAAAATTGCATTTTTTGCCAAATGGGCCCAACTTTTTATGCTTGCACTGAGTTTTTAACGTGATCCACGACCCATGATCCCTTCCACTTGTCATTATTTTATTTTTGTTATTTATATTGATTTTATTTCAATTAAATCAAATAAAATCAAAATAAAATAATGAAAAAAATCCAAAACTAATCAAATCTTGAGATTTTGTGCATGTTTAGGTCTATTACACTGCTGGAAATGAAATCAAATCGTGCAAGGTTCATTTGGACACAAAAAGATTGCATTTTTCTTGATTTGGAAAGATTTGCACAAGGATCAAATCATGAATCAATAATCATAATTGAGAGAGATTTGATGCAAGCTTGCAACCCTAATTCATTCTAGGGTACATAAGGAACGATTGCAGACCAAAAACAAAGAGGCTGGAGGCGTGCAAGAGAGAGAGAGAGAGAGCAAGTTTCAAAAAATTCAAGAAAAGTAGCAAATTGATTTCCACGTTACAGCTCACTTCAAGGCGTTTTAACCATCCCAATCGCTTACTGGACATTCCTGGACCGTGTTGCAATCATCAACAAGCTTCTTCACACTCAGAATCGCGTTGTAAGTACCACACGATTTTCATATTTTCTTGAAATCGAATACCATCATTCTAGCATCTTTAACGTGATTCATTATCAAATTCTTAATCCATGAGTTATTTGCAAGCTAATGGTTGTACTTAATTGCATTTTTATTGACTATACAGCAAGTTGCCATGGTTAGGGTTCTAGTTTCGTTTTTAGGGGTTTTGTGTACATGAACAATTAGGCGTGGATAGTGGTACCATGATGCTCGTGAGGTTGCAACGAGTTGATTGGTACCACTGGTTGTGATTTATCATGCAGGGACAAGATTTTGGAGTGGACAAGGGTTGTACCTATGCCCGGTGTCCGTAGGTAAAAGTAGTTTGTCTAAAACGACATAGGCAACGAGGAAGATGATGGCGTGGCATGCTGTGAATGGCCCATTCAAATTTAGCATGTTGTTTGAGTTTAACCACTTGTTTTATCATATAATGTTTGTTTGTTGTTATTTGTACAAATAACGTGGCCAGCTCAGATGGTAAGCATGCAACGTGATAGTGCTCAAGGGCCCGGGTTCGATCCCCAGGTTCCAACATTGTTTCATATTATTTTGCTTTACATGATCAGGCGTGCAGGTACCCCACGAGTCCACCATACATCCTCAGTATCAAACCATTCCATCCATTCACACTCCAGATCCAAGGCCTATCCTTGAGAGTCCACCATAGGCATGAGTCAAGTGCCTGCATGGGATTGGAAAAATCAAACGGGCCATCAACATTTGGGCCCAGAAAGTTGCAAACAACACCCCTCCCTTTTTCTATTTACCTCAGGCCCATTCCTATTCTTTTTCTATTTCCTTTTATTTATTTAATTTGTTTAAATTATTTTCTAACGAAATTAATTTATTTTTTACACAAAAATCATAAAATCAAATTTCACAAATTTAGATTTAGATTTTTCATGAGTTTATCAAATTCAATTTAATGTTAGTTTAATTTAAATTAGGATGATTCTAACTTTTTTTTTATAATTAAAATCAATTAGAAAAATTAGGGTTTGTTCTTGATTTAATTTTTATTTCTTTTCTAAAAAAAAATACAAAAATAGGTTAATTTAATTATTTTTCTTAAATTTTAAATTAATTAGTAACTAGGTTTTTATTTATTCAATTAGACCTTATTTTCTCAAAATAATCAAAAACAACCAAAAAATGATTTTTTAAATAACAATTAGGTAGTTCGGGGTCAAAACCCTAAATCTCTCGTTTTCAATTCATCGCGCGCATTTATTATCATTTTTGCAATATTAATGTAACTCTTACAGTATGTAATAGTTTAATTAGGATTTTTCTTTATTTATCGTTTTTGCGAGTTTTTTGGCTATGTAATTAATCTCTCCCCCGAAGCCTTGTAATAGCGTAGGTTTTACTTTTCCGCATTTTATTTCTTGCAAATATTAACTGTTAGATGTATGTTAATAGGATTGTATGACAAAATTGCATGTTAATTTAAAGTGGCTAGCAAACCCTAATGTGTAAAGACAATAACTGAAATCAAATCACTCGCACATGCGCACTCCTAGGGTATGCTCTCACTTCGGTTGCCTTCGGTAAATGATCATTAAGTATAGGGTGTTTTAGTGGTCGCCCTTCTGTCTAAATAAAGATCCAATGTCCCGTTCGGAAAGTTTTCCTCGAATATGATCTTAATACATTAGGGTTATTACTAAGACGTCCTGACATTGCTTTAGTGGCCGTGCGTCCCTTTTGAATTGACCCTTACATCCAACGACTAGGGTTACCTACTCACTAATAGTAGGATAACAACATCTAAAGGATAGGAGGAAAAGAACGCCTTTTTCGAGTAGGTATATGTTGTACCCCAAAATTTGCCCTCCCATTTCATCAATATTTTCTCACCACAAGACCCTTGGAGCTCAAGATCAAGTTAGGGTTTGCTCTGCTCAAGACTCCTCCTTGCACTGTTGACCCGAATTAGGGTTTGAGTTTGCACAAAGATGTTTTGACCTAAAATGCCCAAAGTGACTTTCATGCTTAAAATTGGACTCACAAGTTTATCCATACCAAGTTTCAAGCCTTGATTCCAGTCTTTGCCCAGTCAATTGGACATTGGACCTAGAAATCAACTGTATTGGGGAAAAAGTCAACTGTGGCCAATTGACAGTCAAACCTCATGATTTTTGACCCACATAAACATAATGAATTCATATGAACCATTTGGTCAAGTTTGGATCACAATTCCACAAGAAATTTGATCAAATCACCAAAAAGGCAAAATGGTCATTTTTAGGGTTTTGACTGCACAAAGGCAATTTTTGACTGTTTGACCTAGACAATGGAAAACCAAGCTCACATATGGACTTAAGGACTCAATGGAATTGTCTTGACAGATTCAACAAGTTCAAAAGATCCCAAATGCACAGGATTGACAGATGAATTTTTTAGTCAACTGATCAAAATTTAACTGTATACTAAAAAGTCAAACTTTGACTTTTTGGTCAAAATCAAGTGCCAAGATTCATTTTTCATCAAGACATGTCAAATTATGAAACTTGTTCATCAAGAAACCAAAAATTGTAATTTAGGGTTTAAAATGAAGAAATTTCATAACTTGAAATTTTCTAAGTTATGAAATTTCCTAATTTTTTCCTAACTTTGTCCCATTTTTTCATCAAGATGTAAATGGATTCAAGCAAAACTCAAAACATGAAAGTTGTAGTCCATTGCAAGATCTACAATTTTGATTCACAAATTTTTTTCAAAATAAGCTTGTAGCTCAAGTTATGATTTTTGGAATAGGGGTGCAAAACATTCTTAACTTAGAAAAATTTTGACCTATTCTAGGCAGGATTTTTGCCCAACTTCATGGCCACTTTTCACATGCTTCCACTTGGAATTTCAACTTGCATTACAAAGATGGATTTTAGTACACATTCCAAGATTTCCAAATTGTCCAAGAACTTCTCAAACACCCTTGTGGTTAGGGAGAATCGAATTTGCAAAGTTGGGCAAAATCCACTTTTGTTCTTGACCAAGGCATGTTCATACACTTTGCATTTTCAAACTCAGCATGGTTCAAGCTAGATTACAGGCCTCTAATCCCATTCACACTCAATAATTAAATTCCAATCATTTGTGTTCAAGTCTTATTTTGTGTATTTAACCATTACATGCAAGATTAAGCCATATATGGAAAAAGCAATTTTGCCATTCTTGTAAAGATATGCTTTATGTCAAAGTCCATATCTTGGAAGTACAAGCAGATCTTTGAGGCACAAGTTTATGGACAAATCCCACTGATCAAGAAGAGAAAATGCAGCATGCTTGAAGGGCCTGTATTAGCCTATAACCCAACTTGACAATCTTTGCTTAGAGAATAAGAAAACTTGCAAACAGAACCATAACTCTCATGCCTGCAAAGACCAACTAAAACAAACTTTGTAAACACATTTCATACTCCCTAACTGACCTAAAGCACGACCAAACCACCTTCAATACCTCCTCATTCATCAAAACACCATTTTTCTGCAAGAAACAGAGCATTCTGCATTTTGACTTGGCCAACATCATTCACTCGTGCGTTTTTGCCCAAACAAGTTCCAATACACTCCATACCATCCATTGAAGTTGTCCCAAGCCTAAGATACAAGCTGTAACATCCATAGCCCAGTGTGCCATTTTTACTTTTCTCTTTTGCAGGTTGACTTCCATAGCTTGATTCATCTAGATTCAAAGCAAGTTAAGTGTTGGAGAAGGTTCCTGGGACCTCAAGCAAGCTGTACAAGTCCTCGAACACCATTGAAATTGGCCATATTACTCTGTCCAAGTCAAGCTGAAGCAGGTAAAATGTGAACTCCTATCTCTCTATCCAAGCATATTTAGGCTTAAGTTTGTGAAGAAAGTGTGTTCTACTCATAGCCCTGAAGCTATCCATGTAGTTACTTTTCATTTATATTGCGTGTGCTATGAGAATTTTGGACCTGAACATGGAAGAAAACTTAGGTCAGAAATTGGGGGAGAAGAAATTCTCTCTCGTTTCTGAGAGTTAGAACAACTTTTTTATATATTTGAAATCGTGACATGATGCTCTACATTATTGATGTTATAAGTTTTTGCTAAAAGTCAAAGAATCAGGAAGTTTTAATCAAACATGGATGGCGCGCATTTTTGAGACAAAAATGGCTGGAGGTTGAAGACAAGCCACTTGGGCTGGACCTGAGTTGTTCCTGCTTCTTGCACCATCTTTTTCCACTTACACTCCCTTGGCCCATTGTGTGATATTTTGATTATTTTTGACTTTTTATTTTTTCTTCTGACTTATTATTTTTTGTCAAAACATAAAAAATATTAAAAATATTTTTCCACCCATTTTTGCATTTTATTTGGATTTTATTTGTTTTATTTGAACTTATACATGTAAAATAAATATAAATACCTTTTTTGTTAAAACATTAAAAATAACATAAAAAATATATTTTCAGCCATCATTTTTTATTTACTTTTTGAAAACATTTTCTAAGAAATATACTTTTTTTTTAAATAATTAATATTTTTATCTTTGTATATATTTAGTATATTTAAATATATATAATATAAATACTTGTATATTTATTAAATATTTAGGACAAAAATATGAAAATAATACATTTTTATTTTTATTAATATTTGACATTAAAAAATACTTTTTTACAATATACTTCTTTTTTTTATTTTTTATATATAATTAACAAATATTGTATATAATATAATTAATAATTACTATTTATTTAGAAAACTAGGGTTTTACCCTAAAAACCACAAAAATATAAAAAATTAGCCTTTTCATTTTTGTTTATATTTTACATTGAAAAACACTTTTACATACATAAAAAACATTTTTGTGCATAATACATTTTTGCATATTTATTATATTTGTCTTAATATTGTACAATTTTAAATATGTGTATATTCAATATGGATGTAATAACTTAGATTTAAATTTCTTGCTAAATATACCCCATTCAAACATTTGTACCCCCCTCCCTATATCATGATGTAATAGCTTAGTATTTAAAGTTCCGCATTTTAAAGCTTTCTAATTATGCCATGATAGACCTAGGGTTTGTATGAAAAAATCAACCAACAAATAGCTTGACTAATGCAAAGACAAAAAAGCATGAAAATGGACAACGCCAATCACACTTGCACCCTTAGGGTTACTCCACTTGTTGCCTTCAATAATGGGCCATGTTGCATGTTGAGTGTCTTTGGCAAAACAAAACAAATCAAAATGATCATAGTCCCTCGATGACGCTTTCTCAAGTTGCCTAAAAAATGATCAAGTCCCTTGAAGGAAAAATTGCCAAAGACACTTGGCACTATTGCATTCATGGTCTAAACGATGACCCGCGCCCGTCCCGTTAACATCCTAACACAAGATTGTCCACCAAATACAATGGTGGAACAATACTGTTAAAAGGGTTAAAACATAGAAAAATCTTTGAGTAAATTTAGGGGTAGACAACTCTTAGTTACTTGATCAAACTTGCAAAACACACTTGCCTACTTTTCAAAACACACTCCACAACACAACTTTCAAAAAACTTTCAAAACCTTGAAACATCTTTTCAAAAAGACAAACACCTTTGTAAAACATTCGAGTAAAGAATTGTTACAAAGGTTGCCTAGACAAGGCATCTTTTTCAAAACATTTTCAAACCCACACACAAAGCACCATTTCAAACAATTGAAAATGCAAGGCAAGTGATCTAAGCAAGTAACTAAGAGCCCATGGATAACCATGGATAGAAAGGGTGCTAATACCTTCCCTTTCTATAATCTACTCCCCGAACCCATGAAAACATATCAAAGGTTTTTCCTGTGCTTTTTAACCTTTCCTTAGGATAAAATAAAAAGTCGGTGGCGACTCTTGCTAAACCGAAACATTTGCGAAAACAAACGCAAAACCCAAGTCAGTTCTCCCACCGTATCACAGTAGATAACTGTTAGGTAGTTGCTCAAAACAAAAAATCTTTTATACAAACACTTTCAAAACAAAGTTTTTCAAAAACAACTTCGTAACACTCTTGAAGACAGAAGCAAGGGTTAAAACGAAGTAAAACAAAACTTTTCAAAACAAACACACACAAGCAATTTCAAAATATGAGCAAGTACCTAAGAGCCCATGGAAAACCATGGATAGAAAGGGTGATAATACCTTCCCTTTCTATAATCTACCCCCCGTACTCAAAATCTCGAAAAAGGAATTTTTCTGTGCTTTTGTCCTTTCCAGTTGGATAAAATAAAAGTCGGTGGCGACTCTTGCTTACCGCGACATTTTGCAAACACGAACGCAAAACGCAAACCAGCATTTTCAAAACAGTCGGTTCTGCCACCGTATTACAGGGCCATTTGTGGTTAAGAACATTTTCTCGGGAGGAGCTATGATTCTAACCAACATAGATGGTGACGACCTTCCTCACCCTATCAATGCAGTCATAGTGAAAAGATACTGCGCGTAATCAAAGACCAGCTAGGTTGACTGGCCTAGGCAAAAATAAGGGCTTCCCGGCGAACCAAAAGGGTTCGGGAAAAAGTAAGGGATGAAAATGAAAAAATTTGTACGCCCGGCAAGTCGAAAACCCGAAAGGGAGGCTTGGGAAAAAAATGGAATCCTGGTGGATTGAAAACCCGAAATGGAAATCCAGGAAAAAGTTAGGGATCAAAGCGTATCACTATGTCTCATTGGATCATTTTGCAACCAGACTTTAGTATCGGCTATCAAGCTCGGACGACGGTAATCAATCTGATCAACCTTCGGCCAAGTAGCAAAGTGATGAGACGCTTGAATATATAAAGGCAATAGCAGAGTTGGAACCCAATGGGGTTGTTTCACGTAGCTGTTTTTCTTTCTTTTACACAAATTGTAATTTCTTTCGGCGGCGTTCTCTTACTAGAATATCGACCTCTTTGTACAAAACACCTATTACAGGCCGACTTCAAAATCAATACAAATCATTTTCATAAGAAACTTCATTCTGTTTTTCTTTTTCTGCTTTGTTTTGCAAGAACATTCAATGATTTATTTTTGATATATGCATTTGAAAATGATTGTTGCTCATAAATATTTACATAAGAAACAAAAGTCAATTGCTCGTAATTCCAGAAACAGGGAAAAACAAGAAGTGCCAAACCCTACAGTTCCTCTGTCCAGCAGGTATCAGTATGGAGTCAGCTTGGGAACATAATTGTGGGTACATACACTCCCCACAGAGTAAGAGTAGCCGAAGGCACTGAAACGAGACATAACTATCCCCAGCCGAGGTTCATAATCGCAAGTGAGTCAGTAAATTTCATCCCCAGCTAAAATTACTTCTCCAGATTGGCAGGTCTACCAACAAAGTATCTCTTCCTCCTAAGTTTGGTCCCCGCAGAGTTATTCCCCAGCATCTCTTCCCGACAGAATATTTACAAATCTCCAGCAACCGTCAGGGATTTATTTTCCCAGACACGAGCATACCTCGACAACATTTCATAAACATACATCATGACATACGCATACATATCATATACAGCGTAATCTCATTTATTTTGAGAACATCATCTCCCTTTGATTAAAGAGCCCGTTAAGGAAGGAGAGGTTCCCTACACCATCCTATATCCTGACATGCCAACATCATGGGAGGAGATGCAGAAGAGTTGGATCCAACTCAAGGAGGAACGGAATACTTTTGAAGCCAGCTTCTACGCCAGTGAGAAGAAGGTTTTGGAGCTTACCCGCTGTGATCGGTGGATCTGGAACTGACTGTTTTAAAGCTGGTTCGCGAAGTGTCGCGGAAGCAAGAGTCGCCACCGTCTTTTATTTTCTCCAAATGGAAAGGACAAAAGCACAGAAAAATTCCTTATAGAGATTGCTCTCGGTTCGGGAGGTAGGTTATAGAAAGGGAAGGTGTTAGCACCCTTTCTATCCATGGTTATCCATGGGCTCTTAGATACTTGCTCATTTGTGTTTTCAAAATTGTTTGTTTGCTTTTCAATTGTGGGTTAAAAAAGTTTCTTTGAAAAATTTCAGTTCGACTCGTACGTCAGAGTGTTTGAAAAAATTTGCTTTGAAAGCTTTTGAAAAGTGTTGGTGTGAAAAGATTTCAGTTTATTTTGAAGAGAGCAAGTATCCTTGAGAACCTACCTACCCTAAGGAATTCGTCTGTGTAAATGTCCTTTAAAGTAGTGCCATCCCACCATTGAGAGGTAGGTAGCACCACCGTTGGAGGTGTTCAGGTCAATTCGAGGTTCGGGACATGGTGATCACCAGAGCAATGGGAAGACACCTTAGAAGCTACCCTCATGCCAGGTTCCCGGATCATGAGGACTTACTAAGACATCCTCTACTCGACGATCACCTTTCGAAAGGCAAGGCAACAGTGAGGCGTACCCTAGGGGTGGTGTGTGCGATTCGTGTGTCGTTTTCATTGATATTTGTCTTGTCATGTTCATTGGTGTTCTACGCTTGATTTTATTTTAAGTCCATACATTCTTTCATGCTTTTGTTAACAGTTAAAAGTTGCGGGAAAAGTAAATCTAAGACTATTACAAACGGCGCGGGTCCACATCGCCAAAATTAAACCGGACCCGATTTGACGGAAAGTAAATAAAGCAAAAGAAATAAAAGTGCGAGAAGTTAAATGTTACAAGGCTTTGGGAGAGATACATAATTATTTAAATGACATAAAATAAATATGCGCAATAAAATAAATTACGAACGAGGGCGTTGGACCCTTTTGCAAAAAAAAGAAAATTGAAGTTAATGAATTTAATTAACAAAAAAGATTAAATTAATGAGGAATTAAAATTAAAGGAAATTGTTTTTTGGCGTTTTGTGTTTTTTAAGATTTAATGGAAAAAGAATTATTTAAAATTAAAATAAGATGTAAACCCTAATTCTAATGTTTTTTTAGATTTATTATGAAAAATATTAAATTAAGATCTAAATGAAACCTAAGTTAATTTACATGCATTTTTAATTATGAAAATAAAATGAGTAATATTATTATAAAAAAGGAAAAATTAAAAGGAAAAAATTATTAATTAAACCTAAATTCTATGTTTTTGGATTTTTAGTATGAAAAGAATTAAAATTGCAACCTATTTAATACTAAATTTATTTACATGCTAATGTATTTACAAGAAAAATATTAAAATAAAAATTATTTATTACATTTTGTCTTTTCTGATTTTTAAGCCTTTTTTGTATTTTGTAAAATAATTAATCAAATTAAAAATAATAAAGAAAATAAGATAACAATTAAAAAAATAAGAAAGACAAAAAAATAGGAAATTGCAAACCAATGGGGGGTTCAGTCCCAATTATGAGGTGTGATCCAAGAAGCTGGCCCAATAAGCTTGCAATTCGTTGACCTTTCCATGCATTATGTGGCTTGTTGACTGGGGGTGCAGCGTGTTCGTTGAATCCTGGCCTTTGATTTGAATGTGCTAGACGCGTGGATGGTTTGATATGATGAGTGTATGGTGATCCACAATGTTGTGCCTGCATAGGAACTAATATGGAAAAATAATATTGAAAGTTACACAGACCTGGGACTCGAACCCAGGTCTTGGACGTTATTGCCTTCAACGTTTGCCAGCTGAGCTATGAAACATATGTTAACATATTATAATAAACAAATAACAAAAAGAAAAACGAAAGCATTAGTGGTTGGAGCGCGCGAAATTTAAAAACAACGAATCATGCTTTGCCACGAGGTCTTCTTCCTCGTTTCCCCTGAAACTAAAAACATTGAGCCACGGTTTTCAGAGCGTGGTCTTAGAGGGCTTTAGGGAAAATAGCGAATAGCGCTACAGGGCTTATAAATTGTTCGCGACAAGTGTTCCTTCTTCGTCTCTCTGCACTGAGTTGGATGGTCATGGTTTGGAGGCTTAATTTTGCCTCGTTACCAAAGCCCTAAATTGACAAACCTGTAAACCCTAGAAATCGCGCATGGCAAAATCTCATACACAGCATGATAATCAAATTAAACGTAATGGTTAGCTTTAAAACATCACAAGGAACAAGAATCCATAATTAGAATGTCATGAGAATGCCTAGAATTGAAAATACGATTGCCACTTTTTTGCTGTACAGGGAGGGTTCTATATACCAACTCCTGGAGTTTAAGTTGATGTTTTGGATTGCAATGTGATCAGGAGGACTTGAGAAAGCTATTGGAAAAACTTTTATGCCTTGAATCCCCCTCCAACAATGAATTCAGTTTTGAGTTTTTATGGCAATTTTTCAAGTTTGCAAATTGGTCTCTAGCGCAGCATTCAGTGTCTTATGATTAGGGTTAGACTCAGTACTTATGAGGGAAGGGAATTAGGTCATTAGCTGGCCTTGATCCATGCCCATGAGAGAACTAGTCCTAGGTTTTTCACCATTAACCAACTTTCCCTTTTTTAAGCAAAACCAAGACTTGGTGTACAATCTAACCCTAGCATGAGTTTGTGAGCTGGCACATGATATATGGAAGCTATTCCAATTCAAATGACACTATTTCATTGATTTTTAAATTTTACTTGAATTTTTAAAGATTTAAAATGAATTAAATTATCAAAAATTAAATAAAATAGAAAAATCAATATTTGATCTTGAAATTAATCATGGGACACGTGTGTGGCATGACAAGGCTGAATCAAGTGGAAGAAAGTGGGCCCTTTTGTCAAAAATTGAAGTTTCAAGGATAGTTGACTTTTGCCATTTCACAAAAATTTCCCAACTTCTCCAATGCATAACTTGCTCAATTCTTAAGCTTTTCTCATGTTCTTGGACATTTTGGAAAGGTCTTTGAGTCCTTTAACCAATGCCTTTGGTCCCATGTCATTTTGATTTTCCAATCTCAAGTTATGGCCTTTGACTTAAAGTCCCTTTTTGTTGACTTTTGAAAATAACCTATAATGTTGAAATTGATAACTTTTTGTGAGAGCATTTCTTGGACTTGAAGTATGAAGATGAGTTGTAGGAAATGTCTTTCTCTTCAAAATGAGCTTTGGATGAAATTTTTCTGATAATCCATGTGAAAGTTATGCCCTGGTCAATTTCAGTTGACTTTTTCAACTGTCCAAATAAGGAAACTTTTGCATCTTGATGATTTTCTGAGCCAAATTTTGAGAATCATGATCAAGCATTGATCAAATGATGTTTGTGGCTTCAAAATGATATGTTGACCAAAAATTTGAACTTTTGACTGTCAAATGACCATTTTGCCCCTACAGTTGACTGTAGTGCAATTTAGGGTTTTGACTGTGCAATTTTGAGCTGAATGCCTTGAAACTTGATATGAGGATGTTTGACCATGTTTGTAGGCATGTGAGACTTGATTGAGCCTTTGAACACTTCCTTTTCTTGATCAGACTCAAAACCCTAATTTTGACTGTTTAGGAGGCCCTTGCACTGTGCAACCCTTGGGGAATTTTGTGACTTGGCTTGGCAATTTCTTGAAGAATATGGGAGGGCAAATTTTGGGGTACAACACCCGCCGACTTCACTAGGAGGAGACCCTCAACACTTACATCGCACCAAAGAGGATGCACAACGTCTTTTTACCTTAAGAAGTTTTTGTAATATTTGGCCCATGAGGCATTTATGTACTGACAAAATTTCTTCTTATTAATATGACGTGTGTTCTTTTTGTTTGCAACAAATTTGGAATTTCTAAATCCTTGAATGCATTGCATAAATAAACATATCATTCATCATATGCATAAGCAGGTCTCCACACCAGGTTTCCTTATCTTTCTGCTGTTTATTTCAGTAAGATGGGTCTCGAACAGACGGTCAAAGATCTGCAGTCGCAAAACTCACAGTTTCAACATCTCCTAATAACCTTGGCAAAGGGTCAAGAGGATCTAAAAACACTGCTTGGGAACAAAGAGCAAGAAAAAGTGAAAAAGAAGAAGAAGAGAATGGGGGTGGCTACCCTGGGAAGAAGGTTTGAGAATGAAGCCAGAAGAGTTCTTGAATTTCCCTCCGCATCTGAAGAGGGAACCAGTAAAGGAAAAGGGGCTGCACTACCTTCTGAATTCGAAGCTGAAGAGGAAGAGGCTGAAGAAGATGAAGACTACTCAGAACAACAATACCCGCCAGCGAACGACAAATACAAAAACTTGGAGGATAGGCTGGCAGCTATGGAGCTACAAAGGGTTCCCGGGTTAGATTTCGAAGATTTGGGATTAATTGCTGGAATTGTGATCCCTCCAAAGTTTAAAGTGCCAATCTTTGCAAGGTATGACGGACTGTCTTGCCCGAAGATGCACCTAAGGTCGTATGTACGAAGAATTCAACCCCATACATCCGACAGAAATCTTTGGGTACACTTCTTTCAGGATAGCCTGTCTGGTACACACCTAGACTGGTTTTACAAGCTTGAGAGGTTGGAAGTACATAGTTGGGAAGACTTGGCAGCTGCCTTTTATTGCTAGTATCAATATAACTCTGACTTGGCGCCAACCCGTACTCAGCTACAGAGTATGGGAATGGCCTCAAATGAAGGATTCAAAGAATACGCCCAGAAATGGCGCGACTTGGCCGGAAGAGTGCAGCCACCTCTTTCTGATAGAGAACTGGTTGATATGTTCTTGGGACCCTATCTGGCCCATTCTTCAACCATTTGATCGGGAGCTCTTCCGCAGGGTTTACTGAATTGATTCTGACTGGAGAACGGGTGGAAGCCGGTATTAAGAATGGGAAGATTCAAAAGGATGCCTCTACATCTACAATTGTTAAGAAATCATTTCCGGCTAAGAAAGAAGCAGCTGTGGTATACTCTCAGAAAAGATCGGGAAGAACTGAGCGCTGGCCGACTGTGGGGGCCGTGATGATCCAAAATCCATCAAATGATCAGCCTCGTTATAATCAATCCAGACCAAATCAGCAACGGGTGGAACGGCCACAACGGCAGTTCACCCGCATCAATATGAAGCCCGCGCAAGTTCTTCCCCATCTGTTGAAGTTGAATCTCGCCACTATCAAACAGGCACCAAAAAATGTGAACACATCTTCCCCGCATTATCATCCCAATGCTAAATGCGCCTATCATTCTGACAGTGTCGGGCACGACACCAACGATTGCTGGGAACTTAAGCATAAAATTCAAGATTTAATAGAGGCGAAAGAGGTTGAGTTTGATGCTCCAGAGAAGCCAAACGTAATATCCGCTCCAATGCCGAAGCATGGTCGCAATGTCCATGCTATCGAAGAAGATCTGTATGTTTCTGATGTTGATGACCTGATAACTCCACTGTTGACGATCAAGTTAAATCTGTTAAAGGCTGGGATTTTCCCAGGACGTAAAGAAGATTGCTACTGTTGTTCCTCTCTACCAATCGACTGTCCATTACTGAAGAAAGGCATCCAAGGCCTGATGGACAGTCAACAAATTCTTTTTGAAAAGATTCATGCTATTCCAACCCCTGTCGAAGATGTTTCAATAATCACCATTTCCACCAATCTTTCCAAGGTCCCTAAAAAGCCTATTAAGATTACATCAGCTACGAAGATTGTTCCCTTGAAAATAACTATGCCTGGGCCTGTCCCCTACATTTCTGAAAAATCAATACCATGGAATTACGGTGGAGAAATCTACTACCATGGTTTTAAACAAGTTGAGATAACCGAGGAAAGCTCTGATGAAGAAGATGCCGACATTGGAAACATTTCCGGTACAAGTAAGATTACCCGAAGTGGGAGAATATTTTCTCCAGAGATTGCCTCTCCAAAGGAAATCTTTGGACCCTCAGCTGCTGCCAAAGTTACTCCTGCACCGATAAAACTTTCCGCTAGAACCCCGTTGATTGAAGAAGCTGTTATTCCTGTTGTTGTCCCTCCTACTTCTGCTGATAAGGGGAAAGGGATCCAAGATGAGCTCGTCAGGACGAGGGCTCAACCATTGGTCATCCCCGAAACCTCTAAGAAAGAGATGGAGGAGATTCTGAAAATAATTAAGAAGAGTGACTATGACGTGGTAGAGCAACTGGGGCAAACCCCATCGAAGATCTCCATGTTAGAATTACTGCTTTGTTCAGAAGCGCACGCCAAAGCATTGATAAAATTTCTAAAGACAGCCCATGTACCCCAGGAAACCTCAGCCGATCAATTCCAAGATTGCGTGGCCATCCTTACCGCAGACAACGGCCTAGGTTTCTTTGATGCTGACCTGACTCCGAAAGGAAGAAAGCACAATGATGCATTACATGTGTCAGTAGAATGCCAAGGAACTACTCTGGCCCATGTTTTGGTCGACACTGGTTCCTCTCTGAACGTGCTTCCCAAGAAGGCTCTCGACCGATTGGATTGTGAAGGCTTGGAGCTAAGGCCAAGTAATATCATTGTAAGGGCATTTGACGGGTCAAAGAGAATGGTACATGGGGAGGTAGACATTCCCATTAAGGTAGGCACATAAGTGTTTCCCTCAACTTTCTATGTGATGGACATCCGTCCGTCATACTCTTGCTTGCTAGGGAGACCATGGATACACAATGCTGGGGCAGTCACCTCCTCCCTACATCAAATGCTGAAATACCCTGTCAAAGGAAAGATCATAATCGTGCACGGTGAGGAGGAATATATGATCAGCCACCTGAACTCCTTTCGGTATGTAGAGGTGGAGGGTGAATTCATTGAAACACCATTCCAGCACTTTGAGGAAGTCTCTCCTGAGGTGGCAGTAGCAAAAGCGGTAGCCGAGGTACCCAAGCAGGTGGCCAGGATGGCATCTCTGAAAGACGCGAAGGCTGCGATGAAGGAAGGGAAAAGCTCAACATGGGGTCAGTTGCCTGATATTCCTTACAAAACAGACAAGTTTGGATTAGGATTTACCGCTGCGGGGTAAAAAGCTATGCGCCGCTCAAAAGTTGAAAGAACACCCATCAAGATTTCTCCTTATGGAATCAATGCTTTGGAAGGTGAAGACGAAGAGGCCAACATTGAAGATTGGATCTTCCCAACCATCGAAGGGGGACTACGCAACTGGGAGGCGAAAGACTTCGTCCCCATTACTTTTATTAATCAGTAATTATCTGTCAAACATTTCCTGTTGGTCTGTAATAATTACTTTTGAACAATCTGCACACTACTTTTTCACCTCATGCCTTGCCCGGAGCATGTAGGTCCATTTGTAAGGGTTTTGATTATCTTCATATTCATATGCCATGTTTAATGATTCATTGGACGTTTTTCATTGATAAACTGTTGTGTTCATTTTCTTTCCTTTTGCATTTTTGTTCGTTTAAGGATGGTTATCCCTTACACACACCCACGCTCACAAATGCAGGTACCCATCCACTCTGGATTCTATGGGCGACTATTCTGCTATGTCCTTCAATAACTCTGAAGATTTGGTCAATCAGGCTGAGTATGAAGATGACGAAGATTGTGAAGTACCAGGAGAGCTAGCCAGACTTCTACAACAAGAAGAGAGGGCCATCTTGCCTCACGAAGAGTTGTTGGAAACTGTCAACTTAGGAACAGAGGAAGACCGGAAAGAAGTACAAGTGGGTGCTGTGATCGGTGGATCTGGAACTGACTGTTTTAACGCTGGTTCACGAAATGTCGCGGAAGCAAGAGTCGCCACCGTCTTTTATTTTCTCCAAATGGAAAGGACAAAAGCACAGAAAAATTCCTTAAAGAGATTGCTCTCGGTTCGGGAGGTAGATTATAGAAAGGGAAGGTGTTAGCACCCTTTCTATCCATGGTTATCCATGGGCTCTTAGATACTTGCTCATTTGTGTTTTCAAAATGTTTGCTTTTCAAAGTGTGAGTGGGTTTGAAAAAGTTTCTTTGAAAATTTCAGTTCGAATCTTGTATCAGTCCTCAAGAGTGTTTGAAAAATTGCTTTCGAAAGCTTTTTGAAAATGTGTTGGTATGAAAAGTATTTTTGATTTGTTTTGTTTTGAATTAGAGCAAGTATCTACGAGAACCTACCTACCCTAAGGAATTCGTCTGTGTAAATGTCCTTTAAAGTAGTGCCATCCCACCATTGAGAGGTAGGTAGCACCACCGTTGGAGGTGTTCGGGTCAATTCGAGGTTCGGGACATGGTGATCACCAGAGCAATAGGAAGACACCTTAGAAGCTACCCTCATGCCAGGTTCCCGGATCATGAGGACTTACTAAGACATCCTCTACTCGACGATCACCTTTCGAGGCAAGGCAACAGTGAGGCGTACCCTAGGGGTGGTGTGTGCGATTTGTGTGTCGTTTTCATTTGCATTTGTCTTGTCATGTTAATTGTGATCTACGCTTGATTTTATTTTTAAGGCCATTCATTCTTGCATGCTTTGTTTAACAGTTGATATTTGCGGGAAAAGTAAATTCTAAACTATTACAAATGGCGCGGGTCCACATCGCCAAAATTAAACCGGACCCGATTTGACAGAAAAATAAATAAAGCAAAGGAAAAAAGTGCGAAAAGTAAATGTTACAAAGCTTTGGGAGAGATACATAATTATTTGAGCGAAATAAAATAAATATGCGAAATTAGATAAATTACGAACGAGGGCGTTGGACCCTTTTGCAAAAATTAAATTAATAAGGAATTAAAATTAAAATTAAAAGAAAATGTTTTTGGTATTTTTATGTTTTTTAAGATTTAATAGAAAAAGAATTAATTAAAACTGAATACTAAACCTAATTCTAATTATTTTTAAGTTATTAAGAAAATATTGACCTTTTTTAACCTAAATGAAACCCTAATTAATTTACAAGTTTAATTATGAAAATAAATAAGGTAAATAATATTATGGTGAAAAAAAGAAAATTAAAAAAGGGGATAAAACACTTATTAAACCTAATTTTTACATACCATTTAATTATAAGCATAAATAAATAATTTTAATTTTTTTATGAAAGAAAATAATAGAAAGGATGAAAAAATTGAATAAACCCTAATTCTACATTTTTTAGATTTTTATCATGAAAAGAATTTAAGTTAAACCTAATTTAAAACTAAATTTATTATATACAATTTATTTACAAGAAAATGTTAAAATAAAAATATTTATTACATTTTTTATCTTTTTCTGATTTTTTGGGGTATTTTTTATATTTATGAAAAAATAGTTAATTAAATAAATCAAAGCAATAAAATAAATAAAACAATAATTGAAAAAATAAAATATAAGAAAAAATATAGAGAATGCAAACCAGGGGGGGTTCAGTCCCCAGATGGAGGTATATCTTGAGAATGCTGGCCCAATAAGCAGTGGCCTTTTTTGACTTTTGCATGGTACGTACATACGCGTTGACCTGAGTCCACCATAGGTTTCAGTTCTCAGCCATTGATCTGGTTCCCTTGGACACATGGACGTTGAATCTTGGCAGCGCATGGTATGCCCATGTTATGGAACTGCACGTGAACACATGTTGAAAAATAATATTGAGAATAATACAGACCTGGGATTCGAACCCAGGTCTTGGACATTGCAAAGGTGTACACCTGCCACTGAAGCGCTTGAATTACATTTAATATATAATGGTTAATAAATGTTAAAAAGGAAAAGAAAGTCAGTGGCCCCAACGCGCGCGAAATTTGAAACTAGCCAGTCACGTTTTGCCACGATGTCATCGTCTCCATCATCCTGAAATACAAACAACATAAGCAACGGTTTTGACACCGTTGCAGAAAAGGCCTTTACAGAAAATAGCGATTAGCATTAGGGCAATCATAAATTAGGCGCAATAGTTGGTTTGTGATCGTTTGAGCATTCTGAAGCCAATGGTGGTGGTCTTGAGGGCTAATTTTCCCTTATTGCAAAAGCCCCAAATTCCAGTCCTGCAAAACCCTAGAAAACTAACATGGCATCTTGGCCTAGAACGCATGAAATTTCAATTAAAGGTTATGGTTAGCTTGTAAACTTCATCAGGAATATGAATCAATGAATAATATGTCATGAAGATGCATAAATTTAAAAACACGATCACAAATTTTTCACAAAGCATTCCAGGTTCTGTATACCAATTCTTTGCGTTTGGATGGGTGATTTTGATTGGAATGTGTTCAGTAGTCTCCAAGGAAGCTATTGGAATGAATTTCGTGCCTTGACTCGCCCTCTAACAATGGTTTCAGAATTGAGTTTTTAAGTGAAAATTCCAAGTTTGTATATTGGTCTCTAGCGCAGCTTTCAGTCTCCCAGCATTAGGTTTAGGTCTATGCTTATGTATTGAACAGATTAGGTCAAAAAATTCAATCAAATCTCTTTCATTCAATGGTTTTGCAAATTGATTTTCCAAGATCTTTTTCATATCTTTTTCATGCTACTTTGTATCAATTAAGATCAATTCCATCCAAATCTTTCTATATTGGGATATGCACGAAATATTGAGCTCAAAACATGTATAAAAAGATTGAAAAAATTAGGTTAGACATTTTTCACATATTTAATTTGATTTAAATGAATTAATATGAATAATAATTCAAATAAATAAATAAAAAATGAGAAAATACTTCCCTTTGGGCCAAGTGGTCGTGCACATGCTTAGAATGATGAATCATGGAAGAAAAATGGGCCCATTAGCAATTTTAGGTCATTTGGATCAAAGTTGACTTTTCAAAATATCCAAAACTTACCCAACTTCTACAAGGCATAACTTGCTCAATTTTTAAGCTTTTCTCATGTTCTTGGACATTTTGGAAAGGTCTTTGAGTCCTCTAACCAATGTCTTTGGTCCCATGTCATTTTGATTTACCAATCTCAAGTTATGGCCTTTGACTTAAAGTCCCTTTTTGTTGACTTTTGAAAATGACCTATAATGTTGAAATTGATAACTTTTTGTGAGAGCATTTCTTGGACTTGAAGTATGAAGATGAGTTGTAGGAAATGTATTTCTCTTCAAAATGAGCTTTGGATGGAATTTTTCTGATAATCCATGTGAAAGTTATGCCCTGGTCAATTTCAGTTGACTTTTTCAGTTGTCCAAATATAGTAACCTTTGCATCTTTGATGATTTTCTGAGCCAAATTTTGAGAATCATGATCAAGCATTGATCAAATGATGTTTGTGGCTTCAAAATGATATGTTGACCAAAAATTTGAACTTTTGACTGTCAAATGACCATTTTGCCCCTATAGTTGACTGTAGTGCAATCTAGGGTTTTGACTGTGCAATTTTGAGCTGAATGCCTTGAAACTTGATATGAAGATGCTTGACCATATTTGTAGGCATATGAGACTTGATTGGGCCTTTGAAAACTTCCTTTTCTTGATCAGAACACAAACCCTAGTTTTGACTGTATAGGAGGCTCTTGACTGTGCAACCCTTGGGGAATTTTGTGACTTGGCTTGGCAATTTCTTGGAGAATATGGGAGGGCAAATTTTTGGGTACAACAGTTGCCCCTGTTCAATCTTCTTATACCTGAGGATGCAGATTGGCTGACGTGCCTTTCGTAATCCGAGGGTAGAAGATGATTGAACACTAGAGTGCCCAGAAATTTGCGCTCACATAGTAGCAGTGATGGTGGAATGGGCTTATAGATGCCATTGGGAGGTTGTTGGATAGGATGATGGGCTTATAGATGCCATCTGGATGTTGATCGCGTAAGAGATTCCTTAGCGAGAACCTGCATACCTGCAAAAGAGAGATGAGTACCTAACACGTTGCAGGAACTGGTTTTCAGATGCTTTGTATAGATGTGTCCTGACTGGTTACAGGAGCTGGATCTGGAGCTTCAAAAGATGATGAGTGAACCAGGTATGGTTACTGCCTTAGCATGAATGGTAAGAGAACCTTGGGTGATTTTAACTTCAACAACGCTCGTTGAGAAAATCTTGGTGGGAAAATACCATCTTCGCAGGATCGGAACGAGAACTATAGACCATTATAATCTGAAAGGGAATCACCTCACTCGCCGTCGGAGAGGGGAATCATAGGAAAAGGAATTGTCACCTCACTCACCGTCGGAGAGGGAACCATAAGAGACTATCACCTCACACTCACCGTCGGAGAGGGAAACATCTGAAAAGGAATTACCACCTCACTCACCGTCGGAGAGGGGACCATAAGAGACTATCACCTCACACTCACCGTCGGAGAGGGAAACATCTGAAAAAGGAATTACCACCTCACTCACCGTCGGAGAGGGGACCATAGGAGACTATCACCTCACACTCACCGTCGGAGAGGGAAACATCTGAAAAAGGAATTACCACCTCACTCACCGTCGGAGAGGGGACCATAGGAGACTATCACCTCACTCACCGTCGGAGAGGGAAACATCTGAAAAGGACTTACCACCTCACTCACCGTCGGAGAGGGAACCATAGGAGACTATCACCTCACTCACCGTCGGAGAGGGAAACATCTGAAAAGGACTTACCACCTCACTCACCGTCGGAGAGGGAACCATAAGAGACTATCACCTCACACTCACCGTCGGAGAGGGAAACATCTGAAAAAGGAATTACCACCTCACTCACCGTCGGAGAGGGGACCATAGGAGACTATCACCTCACACTCACCGTCGGAGAGGGAAACATCTGAAAAAGGAATTACCACCTCACTCACCGTCGGAGAGGGGACCATAGGAGACTATCACCTCACACTCACCGTCGGAGAGGGAAACATCTGAAAAAGGAATTACCACCTCACTCACCGTCGGAGAGGGGACCATAGGAGACTATCACCTCACACTCACCGTCGGAGAGGGAAACATCTGAAAAAGGAATTACCACCTCACTCGCCGTTGGAGAGGGAACCATAAGAGACTATCACCTCACTCACCGTCGGAGAGGGAAACATCTGAAAAGGACTTACCACCTCACTCACCGTCGGAGAGGGAACCATAGGAGACTATCACCTCACACTCCGTCGGAGAGGGAAACATCTGAAAAGGAATTACCACCTCACTCACCGTCGGAGAGGGAACCATAGGAGACTATCACCTCACACTCACCGTCGGAGAGGGAAACATCTTGAAAAAGGACTTACCACCTCACTCGCCGTTGGAGAGGGAACCATAAGAGACTATCACCTCACTCACCGTCGGAGAGGGAAACATCTGAAAAGGACTTACCACCTCACTCACCGTCAGAGAGGGAACCATAAGAGACTATCACCTCACACTCACCGTCGGAGAGGGAAACATCTTGAAAAAGGACTTACCACCTCACTCGCCGTTGGAGAGGGAACCATAAGAGACTATCACCTCACTCACCATCGGAGAGGGAAACATCTGAAAAGGACTTATCACCTCACTCACCGTCAGAGAGGGAACCATAGGAAAGGAATAACCTGGGATAACTTCTACTGAGTCTTTATCAGAAAAATCTGTTGGGAGTCGATTTAGCTGGACTAGAGAAGGCCTGGGACTGGATAAGAAATCTTCGAAGTCGATTAATTGAACCGGTCTAGGTCTTGAAATATGATTGAGAATTTCAACTGCATCTTTCCTGAAAGGTAAAGGTCAGTCATATACAATGCATGATATGGATCAAGCAATGATGTTCTCAACGTAGATGAAATTTGTATGATATGATGCGTTATGCATGTTATAATGATGTATGTGATGTTTTATGAATGTTTTTGTCTAGGAAAGTAGATCCTTGACGGGTGCCGGGAAGTCAATATCCTGGGCTGGTGTTGAAGAATAGATTTTGCTTCCGCTGGGGATGATAACTGCAAGAATACCGGTAGGAGAAGATGACTCCGTTGAGGAATAAACTTGGCAAATGGAAGATTCTGCGGGGAGAAAAGATACCCTAGCGATCATGCTGGGAAGCGATACTCTGTGGGGATAGGGATGCCTTGCTGAGTGTTGATAATAGTTTGCTGGGGATAGGAAGACTTTGTCGACGACGCTCTTTCCGTGGCCTTTGGCTGAGGATAACCCAGTTATATCCTGTTAAGGAAATAACTCTTTGAATAAAGCCGGGAGACGCGTTCGTGTTCTGCGAGGATAAGCTTCCAGAATCTACTGGGGATAAGCTTACTGCTTGGGGAGATGAATTCCAACTTTCCTGGGGAACTAGATTGGACTTTTCTGGGGAAGTTTTGATATGCGGGGAAAGGATTCCTTTGAATGTTGGTATACCGCTGGGGAACCATCTTTAGACCAAGACTGCCGGGGATACTTGTTGAGAATATATGTATTGCTGCTGGGGAATATTGATATCTGCTGGAGGATACTCAACTTCCTTGGGATTTGATAACTCTGTTTGGAGAAGAATGCACTGTTTTGCTGAATCACTCTCTGGGGAATTAATACGTACTGGCCATGTTCGTTAGCTGACCCTACCTTGGTACCTTGGAGGATAGAACAATTGGACTGCTTAGACAACTCTTTTATTGCCCCTGTTTCTAGTGTCACCTGCAATTAATTCCTTTGTTTCGTATGCAAATATTCATGAGTTAGCAAATTATTGTCAATGCATATATCACAAATTGAACCTTGGACGTTCTTCGCAAAACAAAACAGAAAAGAAAAACAGTTGGCACGTTTAACTGGAAATATATTTGTATTAATTTTTGAATAGCATGAAAATAGGCGTTTTGTATACAAGAGGCTGACGTCCTAGTAAGAGAACGCCGCCGAACAAAAGAGTTTATACAAGTTTTGTACAAAAGAAAATAAAACAACTGTGTGAAGTGAATGATCCCACTGGGTTCAACTCTGCTATTGCCTTTATAACTCCGAGCGTCTCATCACTTGATGACCTTGGTTGAAGGTGAAGCTGACTGATCGATGCCATCTGAACTTGATGTAGATACCGGATTCTGGATGCAACGTGATCAATGAGACATAGTATTACGCTTTTATCCCTAATTTTTGCCTGGACCGCCCTTTCGGGTTTTCAGTCCACCGGGATACCCATTTTTGCCCAAGCCGCCTTTTCAGGTTTTCGACTTGCCGGGTGTACAGATTTTTTCATTTTCATCCCTTCATTTTGCCCGAACCCTTTTGGTTCGACGGGAAGCCCTAATTTTTGCCTAGGCATGTCAGCCTAGCGGGTCTTTTTTCATGCGTAGTATTTTTTAACTATGTCTGCATTGGCGGGGTGAGGAAGGTAGTCACCATCCATGTTGGTTAAGATCATTGCTCCTCCTGAGAACACATGCTTAACCATAAATGGTCCTTCGTACGTAGGGGTCCATTTTCCCCTTGGATCACTCTGAGGAAGGATGATTCTCTTGATAATCAGATCCCCAACTTGATATTCCTGTGGTCTGACTTTTTTGTTAAATGCCCTGATCATTCGTTTTTGGTACGTCTGACCATGACAGATAGCAGCAAGTCTCTTTTCGTCAATGAGGTTGAGCTGATCAAGTCGTGTCTGGATCCAATCATCTTCGTTCAGATTTGCATCCTTCATTATCCGGAGAGAGGGAATTTGTACTTCAATTGGCAAGACTGCCTCCATGCCATAAACCAGAGAGAAAGGAGTTGCCCCGGTTGACGTCCTAGCTGAGGTACGGTACCCATGCAGAGCGAACGGTAACATCTCGTGCCAATCTTTGTAAGTTACTGTCATTTTCTGCACGATTTTATTGATGTTCTTATTTGCTGCTTCTACAGCCCCATTCATCTTCGGTCTGTAAGGAGAAGAATTGTGGTGCTGTATCTTGAATTGTTCGCAAAGCTCAGCGATCATCTTATTGTTTAGATTGGTACCGTTGTCTGTAATAATCCGCTCAGGGATGCCGTACCGACAGATCAGGTTGTGCCGAATGAACCGGGCCACAACAGTCTTGGTTACCGTAGCATAGGATGCTGCCTCAACCCACTTCGTAAAATAATCAATCGCCACTAGGATGAAGCGATGTCCATTAGATGCCGTAGGTTTAATCTCTCCGATCATGTCTATGCCCCACATTGCGAACGGCCAAGGCGCAGTCAGAACATTCAGGGGAACCGGAGGAACATGCACCTTGTCTGCATAAATCTGGCACTTGTGGCATGTCCTGGAATGTTGGTAGCAGTCAGCTTCCATTGTGGACCAGTAATATCCCGCCCGTAGGATCTTCTTAGCCATTGTATGTCCACTGGAATGTGTACCAAAGGTCCCTTCATGTAGCTCTTCCATGATTCTTTCTGCTTCAGTCTTATCCACACAACGCAGTAAGGTTGAATCATGGTTTCGCTTGTATAATATGCCGTTGCTAAGGAAGAACTTGGCTGCAAACCTCCTCAGGAATTTCTTATCATTGACAGATGCCCCTTCAGGGTATTCCTGAGCTTCCAGATATCTCTTCACTTCGTGGTACCAAGGCTTCTCAGTCGCCAATTCAGTTTCGAGATCACAACAGTATGCCGGTTCGTCCAGTTTCCAGATGATGATCCGGGGAGCCTCATTATCCCATTTAACCTTGAACATTGAAGACATTGTAGCTAACGCGTCCGCTAACTGATTCTCTTCTCTTGGAAAGTGTTCAAAGGTTATTTCTGTGAAGTGGGGAATCAGGGCCAACACACATTCTCTGTAAGGAATCAAGTTTGGATGTTTCGTATCCCACTCTCCTTTGATCTGATTGATCACAAGAGAGGAATCTCCGAAGACACTTAGAAATTTGATCCTTAGGTCGATCGCAGCTTGAAGACCCATGATACACGCCTCATACTCCGCCATGTTGTTGGTACAGTTGAAACACAGCCGGGCAGTGAGTGGAGTATGAGTACCTTGAGGAGATATGATTATGGCGCCGATACCATTTCCCAAAGCATTGGAGGCTCCGTCAAAGTGCATAGACCATCGAGATCCTGGTTCAGGTCCTTCATCCGGTCCAGGTACTTCACAATCTGTCACTATCATAATGCTTTCATCCGGAAACTCGAAGTTCATAGACTGATAGTCATCTACGGCTTGATGTGCCAGGTGGTCTGCCAATACACTTCCCTTGATGGATTTCTGGGTCGTGTACTGAATGTCGTATTCCGTCAAGATCATTTGCCATCTTGCAATTCTCCCAGACAGAGCAGGCTTTTCGAATATGTACTTTATAGGATCTATTTTTGAGATCAACAAGGTAGTGTGAGTCAGCATATACTGTCTCAGCCGGCGAGCAGCCCATACCAAAGCGCAGCAAGTTTTCTCGAGCAGTGAGTATCGGGTCTCACAGTCGGTAAACTTTTTGCTAAGGTAATAAATGGCATGCTCTTTTCGGCCAGACTCGTCATGCTGCCCCAGCACACACCCCATTGAGTTGTCCAGCACTGTCAGGTATAGTATCAGAGGTCTCCCTTCAACCGGCGGCATAAGGATAGGTGGTTCTTGGAGATACTCTTTGATTTTGTCAAAAGTAGCCTGACATTCATCGTTCCAACGTACTACCTGATCTTTCTTCAGCAGCTTGAAGATTGGCTCACAGGTAGCAGTCAGATGTGAGATGAATCGAGCAATGTAATTCAGGCGTCCTAAAAAGCCTCTGACTTCCTTCTCTGTCTTGGGAACTGGCATCTCTTGAATAGCTTTGACCTTAGCAGGGTCCACTTGAATTCCCTTATCACTGACCACGAAGCCTAGCAACTTCCCAGATCTTACTCCGAAGGTGCACTTGTTTGGGTTCAATCTCAGCTTGTACAGTTTCAACCGGTCAAACAATTTCTGCAGATGATCTAGATGCTCTTCCTCAGTCTGGGACCTAGCGATCATGTCGTCAACATACACCTCTATCTCATGATGGATCATATCATGAAATAAAGCAACCATGGCCCGTTGGTAGGTTGCCCCAGCGTTCTTCAACCCGAATGGCATGACCTTGTAACAGAAGGTGCCCCACTGAGTAACGAATGTAGTCTTCTCCATGTCTTCAGGTGCCATCTTGATCTGATTGTAACCTGAGAAACCATCCATGAAAGAGAACACCTTGTGCTGAGCTGTATTATCAACAAGGACATCAATGTGAGGTAAGGGGAAGTCATCCTTGGGGCTGGCCCTGTTTAGATCCCTGTAATCAACACACATTCTGACTTTTCCATCCTTCTTAGGTACCGGCACCACATTAGCAACCCACTGAGGGTAAGAAGTTACTGCAAGGAAGCCAGCATCAAACTGTTTCATGACCTCGGCTTTAATTTTCTCAGACATCTCTGGACACATCCGACGGACCTTTTGCTTAACTGGAGGACAGTCTTCCTTAGTTGGCAAGTGATGGACCACAATATCGGTATCCAACCCTGGCATGTCTTCGTAGGACCAGGCAAAGATCTCCATATAATCATGTAGCATCTGAGTCAACCGTTGCTTCACGCTGAGCTTTAGGTTGGCACCAATCTTTACCTCTTTTCTGTCTGCCTCAGTACCCAAGTTTATGATTTCCACTGGCTCTTCATGGGGTTGAATTGCCCTCTCTTCCTGAAGCAACAGTTTTGCAAGCTCGCCAGGCACTTCGCAATCATCTTCACCTTCGTCTTCGGCTAAGTTGATCGGATTTTCGAAGTCATAACTGGCAGTAGCAGAGTTGTTATCAGTAAGATCCAGAGTGGATTGAAACCTGTATGAGTGAGTGTGTGTGTAAATACAGCTGTTTTGAAATATATGAAAAGGAAAGAAAGACAGAAAAGGAGCACAATATTTGTAATGCGAAAATACGTCCAAGATTTTCATTCATGATATATGAAATGACAGTTTGTATGCCCTCACAAATAGAACCACGGTGCCTCGGGTAAGACACCGGGCCATAGAGTTTATTATTGTTTATTACAAAATAACAAAACATAGGAATTCATTACTCCGTAACAAGAGAAACAGATAAGTTGTCCTTGGCGCTCCAATTGTTAGATCCACTGTCGATTGCCGGGTAGATCCAGCTATCAAACTCAGCATCGTCCACTTCGTCTTCGTCCCCAATAGCATTTACTCCATGAGCAGGTAGGGGAGCTGTTACCACATTAGGCTTATCAGATGCCTCAAACTGTACCTCCTTGGCGTCAATAAGGTCCTGCAGCTTGTTCTTTAACGCCCAACAGTCATCGGTAGAGTGCCCCGGGCTATCTGAATGGTAAGCACAACGAGCATTCGGGTTGTACTTGGGAGATGTTGTATTTGGGAACTTCGGTGCCTCCCTGACAGTCACCAAATTGGTGGATAGCAACTGTGGCAGGATCTGTGACAGGGTCATGCTTAACCGGGTAAACTCTCGCCGGGGTCTTTCAGCCCTTTGAGGATTGTTTGGCCGGGGAGCGGCAGCAGGCTTAGCAATCATCACCGCACTGACAGATTGGCGGTGCTCAGGTCTCTCTGATTTCCTAGAACCATACACGGCACTAGACTCCTTCTTGAATGGTTTCTTTTCCGAACTAGATGATGCACCCTTCGCAATCTTCCCAGACTTCAGCCCAGCTTCAATTCTCTCTCCAGTCAAAATCAAATCAGTGAACCCAGCAGAAGAATTCCCAATGAGATGGTTGAAAAATGGCCCAGATAGGGTCCCCAAGAACATGTCTACCAGCTCCCGGTCAGTCAACGGAGGCTGCACCCTACCAGCCAGGTCTCTCTATTTCTGAGCGTACTCCTTAAAGCCTTCGCTTGCACCTAACGACATACCCTGGAGTTGGGTACGTGTGGGGGCAAGGTCGGCATTATATCGATAATGCTTATAGAAAGCAGTAGCCAACTCCTCCCAGTTACGAACCTTGGTCCCATCCAGCTGATAGAACCATTCGAGATGAGTTCCTGAAAGACTCTCCTGGAAGAAGTGGATCCACAAATTCTTATCCGCAGAGTACGGCTGAATTTTCCGAACATAGGACCTTAGATGCAGCTTGGGACAAGATGCCCCGTCATACTTAGAGAAGGATGGTGCCTTGAATTTGTGAGGGATGATCACACCAGTCGACAAACCCAGATCTCCGAAATCCAGCCCAGGTGCTTGTTGAACCTCCATAGCCTTCAACCTGTCCTCCAATTGCTTGTATCTGTCGTCTGCCGGAGGGTACCGCTCTTCATCAAAATCTGTCTCGTTGTCGGAGACCACCGGACTAGGGACCTTTACTTCTGCCTGAGAAGGACTCTTGCCAACAGAAGAACCAGCCTCTTCATGTTGCAGAGTATTGCCAAACCTTCGGCCCGAGTTGAACAGAACAGTTCTTCTTTTCTTCTTCTTCTCCTTCTTCAGGAGCATAGCCTTCAGTTCTTCTTGGCCTTTAGCCAGCCCCTTGATTAGTTCTTGAAACTGCGCATTCTGCGCCTGAAGAGCCTTGATTGATGTCTCAGTTGATGCAGATTCGGGATTCATGATGCTGAAATAAACAGCGAAGAACTGTAAGCAACCTGAAAAGAGGAAAAGCCTGCTATGCACATGATGTATGAAATGCGTATGAATTATGTTTTCAAAGACAATCGGGAATCAACTTTGTAAACAAAAAGGAACACACTTTATTAGTTTCAACTTTGCAACTGAAATTATTCAACAAGGTTGCCCTTAGGCGTTACATGAAAGGAAATACTGAAAAGGGAATAAAACTGTAAAAGTACATCCAAAGTTCCTTATTGATCCCACGGTCTCCTCTTCTCAGTACGGATGTAGGCATTCAGAGCTCTCTCATTCTCCAACTGTTTTGTCAGCTTCTGGATCTTTGATTCCTGCTCGTTGAACTTTTCCCGGTAAGAATCCCGTTCTTCTCGCAGTTGCGACCAAGATCTCTTCAACGTCTCATAATCAGTAGGTATCTGAGGAGGAAGGGCAGTTGGAGGAACACCATATTTATCAGGACACTCAAGAATGATGGGTCTGACAGCTTCATACGGCATACCTAACTTCTGAGCACGGACGCGAACCCATTTGCAGTAGGCTTCCATAGGTAAAGAAGTCTTTGGCCCTAACTCTTGTGGGTCAGCTTTATGAACTTTGTCCCAGGCCTTAATGAACCTACGACGCAGCTCGTCACTATCCACCTGAAACTCGAAACTGATGTGAGGCACCAACATCTCATGGGGACCTACTCTTCTTGCTCTTCCAAACTGACGGAGTGCTAGACATGGATTGTAAGAGATCCCTCCTTGAGTACCAATCAGAGGAACATTAGGATACTCCCCGCATCGATCAATAATAGCTATCTCATCCAAACCTCTGCAAGTCCAAGTGATGTCTTTATCGGTAAGAGACATTAACCTATGAGCCCAACCTCTTCCTTCTTGATTCTTCAGTACGAACTTAGGGAGGTGCGAAATAAACCACCTCACCAACAAAGGGATACAACACCATATGGTTCCTCGTCTTCGGGTGGTACGGGCATGAAGTTGTTGCAAGATGTCACCCAAGAGAGTGGGCACAGGATTCTGAGACATAAAGATCCTTATGGCAGTGACATTGATGAAGTTGTCAGGATTAGGAAACAGGACTAACCCATAGATTAGGAGAGCCAAGATGTCTTCATATGCCCTAAAGTCCAGGTCATTCTAGAAATTGTTAGCTTTACCAATTAGAAACTTAGCCAAGAAACCCTTAACTCCGCTTCTAGTCACCCAGTTGTCTGTTACCTCTTGATGGGTCAAAGGAAGAGCTGCAGCAACATCCTCAAGCCTGAGGGTCTTTTCCCAACCAGTAAAGGGAGTCTGATCCAAGATAGGGATACCAAGTAAATCAGAGAACTCTTCCAGGGTAGGGACCAGCTGGAAGTCTTGAAAGGTGAAGCACTGGTACAGAGGGTCATAGAACTGGGTCAGAACACTCATCAATTGTTGATCCCGCTTTGCAGTGACTAAACTGAGAAGGGAGCCATGCCTCTGAATGAAGGAAGTGGTATTTGGAATTCTTCTAACCAACTCATCAAGCAACTCAGGTGAACGAACAAAGTTGAACCGGATAGTATTCCTTCGCACAGGCATCATAATGTCCTACAAAACAGAGCAAAGATGAAACCCTCTTGTCTTTGAAATGGTCAGTCCTTATGCAGGATGCATGCAATGCTCATGATGCTATGATGTTATGATAAAGCACACCACATATAGATACAAAGGCAAACATGGTAAGGCACACAAGTCACACAAGGCAAGCCCCTAAAGTTTAGGCCAACATGAGGTCTAGGTACTACCCTCTTTCGGTTTGTTGGTTCACACCTGTCCTAATCAAAAGTAACCGGGTTCTTAGAGGATCCCAATATCATTGACTACCCTCAATCGGTCATAACTCCAGCATCGCAATCTTTTCTTGCGGCCAGAACCATCACGAGAGTTTAGCCTCAATGGGCGTAGCATACTGCTACAATTCTAAAGGCCAAGTTGTGTCAATTAAGGTTCTAAGGTTGTTGGTGCTTAATGACTCCTTAGAAGACCCATATTCTCCTCGTTGCGACACAAGGGATATCGGTACAGACTAAGGTGCCACACCAACGTAGCCACTGCTTCACCTGTGTCGGTCTACGCCGGACAGGTCCCTCACAGCTTATGCTACCTAAACAGGGTATCCCCAGATCCGGGTTAGGATCTATGTAACTCCGATACAACCCACAATAATAAAGCAAGCAAAGAAGACAATTGAAAACACAGTGATCTTAATCCTAAGGTACACCCCACTTTATAAGATAGTCCCCAGCAGAGTCGCCAGTTCTGTGATCGGTGGATCTGGAACTGACTGTTTTAACGCTGGTTCGCGAAATGTCGCGGAAGCAAGAGTCGCCACCGTCTTTTATTTTCTCCAAATGGAAAGGACAAAAGCACAGAAAAATTCCTTAAAGAGATTGCTCTCGGTTCGGGAGGTAGATTATAGAAAGGGAAGGTGTTAGCACCCTTTCTATCCATGGTTATCCATGGGCTCTTAGATACTTGCTCATTTTTGTTTTCAAAATGTTTGCTTTTCAAAGTGTGAGTGGGTTTGAAAAAGTTTCTTTGAAAATTTCAGTTCGAATCTTGTATCAGTCCTCAAGAGTGTTTGAAAAATTGCTTTCGAAAGCTTTTTGAAAATGTGTTGGTATGAAAAGTATTTTTGATTTGTTTTATTTTGAATTAGAGCAAGTATCTACGAGAACCTACCTACCCTAAGGAATTCGTCTGTGTAAATGTCCTTTAAAGTAGTGCCATCCCACCATTGAGAGGTAGGTAGCACCACCGTTGGAGGTGTTCGGGTCAATTCGAGGTTCGGGACATGGTGATCACCAGAGCAATAGGAAGACACCTTAGAAGCTACCCTCATGCCAGGTTCCCGGATCATGAGGACTTACTAAGACATCCTCTACTCGACGATCACCTTTCGAGGCAAGGCAACAGTGAGGCGTACCCTAGGGGTGGTGTGTGCGATTTGTGTGTCGTTTTCATTTGCATTTGTCTTGTCATGTTAATTGTGATCTACGCTTGATTTTATTTTTAAGGCCATTCATTCTTGCATGCTTTGTTTAACAGTTGATATTTGCGGGAAAAATAAATTCTAAACTATTACAAATGGCGCGGGTCCACATCGCCAAAATTAAACCGGACCCGATTTGACAGAAAAATAAATAAAGCAAAGGAAAAAAGTGCGAAAAGTAAATGTTACAAAGCTTTGGGAGAGATACATAATTATTTGAGCGAAATAAAATAAATATGCGAAATTAGATAAATTACGAACGAGGGCGTTGGACCCTTTTGCAAAAATTAAATTAATAAGGAATTAAAATTAAAATTAAAAGAAAATGTTTTTGGTATTTTTATGTTTTTTAAGATTTAATAGAAAAAGAATTAATTAAAACTGAATACTAAACCTAATTCTAATTATTTTTAAGTTATTAAGAAAATATTGACCTTTTTTAACCTAAATGAAACCCTAATTAATTTACAAGTTTAATTATGAAAATAAATAAGGTAAATAATATTATGGTGAAAAAAAGAAAATTAAAAAAGGGGATAAAACACTTATTAAACCTAATTTTTACATACCATTTAATTATAAGCATAAATAAATAATTTTAATTTTTTTATGAAAGAAAATAATAGAAAGGATGAAAAAATTGAATAAACCCTAATTCTACATTTTTTAGATTTTTATCATGAAAAGAATTTAAGTTAAACCTAATTTAAAACTAAATTTATTATATACAATTTATTTACAAGAAAATGTTAAAATAAAAATATTTATTACATTTTTTATCTTTTTCTGATTTTTTGGGGTATTTTTTATATTTATGAAAAAATAGTTAATTAATTAAATCAAAGCAATAAAATAAATAAAACAATAATTGAAAAAATAAAATATAAGAAAAAATATAGAGAATGCAAACCAGGGGGGGTTCAGTCCCCAGATGGAGGTATATCTTGAGAATGCTGGCCCAATAAGCAGTGGCCTTTTTTGACTTTTGCATGGTACGTACATACGCGTTGACCTGAGTCCACCATAGGTTTCAGTTCTCAGCCATTGATCTGGTTCCCTTGGACACATGGACGTTGAATCTTGGCAGCGCATGGTATGCCCATGTTATGGAACTGCACGTGAACACATGTTGAAAAATAATATTGAGAATAATACAGACCTGGGATTCGAACCCAGGTCTTGGACATTGCAAAGGTGTACACCTGCCACTGAAGCGCTTGAATTACATTTAATATATAATGGTTAATAAATGTTAAAAAGGAAAAGAAAGTCAGTGGCCCCAACGCGCGCGAAATTTGAAACTAGCCAGTCACGTTTTGCCACGATGTCATCGTCTCCATCATCCTGAAATACAAACAACATAAGCAACGGTTTTGACACCGTTGCAGAAAAGGCCTTTACAGAAAATAGCGATTAGCATTAGGGCAATCATAAATTAGGCGCAATAGTTGGTTTGTGATCGTTTGAGCATTCTGAAGCCAATGGTGGTGGTCTTGAGGGCTAATTTTCCCTTATTGCAAAAGCCCCAAATTCCAGTCCTGCAAAACCCTAGAAAACTAACATGGCATCTTGGCCTAGAACGCATGAAATTTCAATTAAAGGTTATGGTTAGCTTGTAAACTTCATCAGGAATATGAATCAATGAATAATATGTCATGAAGATGCATAAATTTAAAAACACGATCACAAATTTTTCACAAAGCATTCCAGGTTCTGTATACCAATTCTTTGCGTTTGGATGGGTGATTTTGATTGGAATGTGTTCAGTAGTCTCCAAGGAAGCTATTGGAATGAATTTTGTGCCTTGACTCGCCCTCTAACAATGGTTTCAGAATTGAGTTTTTAAGTGAAAATTCCAAGTTTGTATATTGGTCTCTAGCGCAGCTTTCAGTCTCCCAGCATTAGGTTTAGGTCTATGCTTATGTATTGAACAGATTAGGTCAAAAAATTCAATCAAATCTCTTTCATTCAATGGTTTTGCAAATTGATTTTCCAAGATCTTTTTCATATCTTTTTCATGCTACTTTGTATCAATTAAGATCAATTCCATCCAAATCTTTCTATATTGGGATATGCACGAAATATTGAGCTCAAAACATGTATAAAAAGATTGAAAAAATTAGGTTAGACATTTTTCACATATTTAATTTGATTTAAATGAATTAATATGAATAATAATTCAAATAAATAAATAAAAAATGAGAAAATACTTCCCTTTGGGCCAAGTGGTCGTGCACATGCTTAGAATGATGAATCATGGAAGAAAAATGGGCCCATTAGCAATTTTAGGTCATTTGGATCAAAGTTGACTTTTCAAAATATCCAAAAATTTCCCAACTTCTACAAGGCATAACTTGCTCAATGTTTAAGCTTTTCTCATGTTCTTGGACATTTTGGAAAGGTCTTTGAGTCCTCTAACCAATGTCTTTGGTCCCATGTCATTTTGATTTACCAATCTCAAGTTATGGCCTTTGACTTAAAGTCCCTTTTTGTTGACTTTTGAAAATGACCTATAATGTTGAAATTGATAACTTTTTGTGAGAGCATTTCTTGGACTTGAAGTATGAAGATGAGTTGTAGGAAATGTCTTTCTCTTCAAAATGAGCTTTGGATGGAATTTTTCTGATAATCCATGTGAACGTTATGCCCTGGTCAATTTCAGTTGACTTTTTCAGCTGTCCAAATATAGTAACCTTTGCATCTTTGATGATTTTCTGAGCCAAATTTTGAGAATCATGATCAAGCATTGATCAAATGATGTTTGTGGCTTCAAAATGATATGTTGACCAAAAATTTGAACTTTTGACTGTCAAATGACCATTTTGCCCCTATAGTTGACTGTAGTGCAATCTAGGGTTTTGACTGTGCAATTTTGAGCTGAATGCCTTGAAACTTGATATGAAGATGCTTGACCATATTTGTAGGCATATGAGACTTGATTGGGCCTTTGAAAACTTCCTTTTCTTGATCAGAACACAAACCCTAGTTTTGACTGTATAGGAGGCTCTTGACTGTGCAACCCTTGGGGAATTTTGTGACTTGGCTTGGCAATTTCTTGGAGAATATGGGAGGGCAAATTTTGGGGTACAACAGGTGCCAATCTGGAACCAATTGTCAAGGAGCGTCTAATACAACTGTTGAATGAGTACGTTGAAATCTTCGCCTGGTCTTATGAAGACATGCCGGGTTTAGACACAGACATCGTGGTTCACCGTCTCCCTACAAGAGAGGATTGTCCACCGATCAAGCAAAAATTCCGCCGAATGAGGCCCGACATGTCTGAGAAGATTAAAGCTGAAGTAATGAAGCAATTCAACGCTGGCTTTCTGGATGTTACATCCTATCCACAATGGGTTGCTAACATTTTGCCAGTACCCAAAAAAGACGGCAAGGTCAGGATGTGTGTGGACTACCGGGATTTGAATAGGGCTAGTCCTAAAGATGATTTTCCGCTACCGAACATCGACATTTTGATTGATAACACGGCTCAACACAAGGTGTTTTCCTTCATGGATGGATTCTCGGGCTATAACCAAATCAAAATGGCCCCCGAGGATATGGAGAAAACCACCTTTGTTACACAATGGGGTACTTTCTGCTACAAGGTGATGTCGTTCGGACTGAAGAACGCAGGGGAAACTTATCAACGCGCCATGGTAGCTTTGTTTCATGATATGATACATCATGAGATCGAAGTTTACGTAGACGACATGATAGCTCGATCACAAACAGAGGAGGAACACCTTGAACATCTGGAAAAGTTGTTTGCCAGGTTGAAGGAGTACAAACTCAGTTTGAATCCAAGTAAGTGTACTTTTGGAGTTAGGTCTGGTAAACTTCTAGGATTTATTGTCAGCAACAAAGGCATTGAGGTCGATCCAGCAAAAGTGAAAGCAATACAAGAAATGCCTGCTCCCCGTACTGAAAAGGAGGTTAGAGGGTTCTTGGGGAGCTTGAACTATATTGCCAGATTCATCTCTCATCTGACTTCTACCTGTGAGCCAATTTTCAAACTATTAAAGAAAGATCAGGTAGTCGAATGGAACGACGATTGCCAAGCTGCTTTTGATAAGATCAAGGAGTATTTGCTAGAACCGCCTATTTTGATGCCACCCGTCGAAGGAAGACCGCTGATCATGTATCTGACCGTTTTGGATAACTCAATGGGGTGCGTGTTGGGCCAGCATAACGAGTCTGGTCGAAAAGAGCATGCCATTTATTACCTTAGCAAAAATTTTACCGACTGTGAGACTCGCTACTCACTGCTCGAGAAAACTTGCTGCGCTTTGGTATGGGCTGCTCGCCGACTGAGGCAGTATATGCTGACTCATACCACTCTGTTGATTTCCAAAATGGATCTTATCAAGTATATCTTCGAAAAGCCTGCTTTATCTGGAAGAATCGCTAGATGGAAAATGATCCTAATTGAGTATGACATCCAGTATACTACCCAAAAAGCTATAAAAGGGAGTGTACTAGCTGATCATCTAGCTCATCAAGCTATCGAATATTACCAACCCATGAGATTTGACTTCCCAGACGAGGACATCATGAATTTGGACAACATTGAAGGTAACGGACCGTATGACGGACCTGAAAAAGGATCCCGATGGACCCTGTACTTTGATGGTGCTTCAAATGCACTTGGAAACGGTATCGGTGCGGTACTCATTTCCCCGGAAGGTTGCCACACACCTTTCACGACCCGACTTTGCTTCAGCTGCACCAACAACATGGCTGAATATGAAGCTTGCATCTTTGGTCTCAAGGCTGCTATAGACTTAGGGATCAAATCTTTGATCGTATTTGGGGACTCGGATTTGGTTATCAGTCAAATCAAAGGAGAGTGGGATACCAAACATCCTAATCTTATCCCATACAAAGAACATGTCCTGACATTGTTGCCTCATTTCGAGCAAATCACCTTCGAGCATTTCCCGCGAGAAGAGAATCAGCTAGCAGATGCTCTGGCCACAATGTCTTCCATGTTTAAACTCAACTGGGATAACGAGGCTCCCCAAATCACCATCGAGCGAATGGATGAACCTGCGCATTGTTATGAGATTAATACCGAAGAAGTAGTGGAACAACCCTGGTTTCACGAAATCAAAAGATATCTCGAGACTAGAGAATATCCCGAAGGAGCTTCCGTAAATGACAAAAAGTTCCTAAGGAAATTTGCTGCCAAGTTCTTCCTGAGTAACGGCATCCTCTATAAATGAAGCCATGATTGTGTTTTACTCCGATGTGTAGACAAAGCTGAAGCAAAGTTAATCATGACCGAGATACACAGCGGTACATTTGGCACTCACTTGAGCGGGCATACGATGGCTAAGAAGATTCTAAGGGCAGGCTATTACTGGTCTACCATGGAAGTTGACTGCCATCAACATTCCCGTACTTGCCACAAATGTCAAGTCTACGCTGACAAGATTCATATTCCTCCGGTTCCTCTCAACGTTCTGAAAGCTCCTTGGCCATTTGCAATGTGGGGCATTGACATGATTGGAGAGATCAAGCCCACGACATCCAATGGACATCGCTTCATCCTGGTTGCTATTGACTATTTTACCAAATGGGTCGAAGCAGCTTCCTTCGCCTCTGTTACTAAAAATGTGGTTGCCCGCTTCATCAAGCAGAACCTCATATGCCGGTATGGTGTCCCCGACAGGATCATCACAGACAACGGTACAAATCTGAATAATAATATGATCACCGCTCTATGCGAACAGTTCAAGATTTATCATCACAATTCATCTCCCTATCGGCCGAAGATGAACGGTGTTGTTGAAGCTGCGAACAAAAACATTAAGAAGATCATTCAGAAAATGACAGTCACCTACAAAGACTGGCATGAGATGCTACCGTTTGCTCTACATGGATACCGTACCATGGCACGTACTTCAACAGGGGCAACCCCATTTTCTCTAGTCTATGGCATGGAAGCTATCCTTCCCATGGAAGTTCAGATTCCTTCTTTAAGGATTATGAAGGACGCTGGTTTGAATGAAGATGATTGGATTCAGACCCGACTTGATCAACTCAATTTGATCAACGAGAAGCGACTCGCTGCTGTTTGCCATGGTCAGACGTATCAAAAACGGATGATCAAGGCTTTCAACAAGAAAGTCAGACGTCAAGTGTATCAAGTCGGAGATCTCGTAATCAAGCGGATTATCTTGCCGCAAAGTGATCTCAGGGGCAAGTGGACTCCTACATACGAAGGACCATTTATGATCAAGAGCATATTTTCTGGTGGTGCAATGATTTTGACCACCATGGACGGCGACGATTTGCCACACCCTGCGAACGCAGACATAGTCAAAAGATACTACGCATAAAATAACCCGACAAGTCGAAAACCCGAAAGGGAGGCTTGGGAAAAAATGGGCATCCCGGTGAACCGAAAACCCGAAAGGGCGGTTCAGGCAAAAATTAGGGATAAAACAAAAAAATATGTACACCCGGCAAGTCGAAAACCCGAAAGGGCGGCTTGGGCAAAAAGGGGTTTCCCGGTGGATCGAAAACCCGAAAGGGCGATTCAGGCAAAAGTTAGGGAATTAAAGCGTATAACTATGTCTCGTCGGATCACTTTAAGAGCAATCTCTTCATCAATCAGCTCCAAGCTTCTGATTAATCCAGTCATCAGCGGACGAAGCATTAAATGGACAGATATTCAGAGTTGTGAAGGCTATAGCAGAATGGGGATCCCATGGAATTGTTTCACAGATATTCAGAGTTGTGAAGGCTATAGCAGAATGGGGATCCCATGGAATTGTTTCACATAGCCATCTTTCTTTTGTATAAATTTTTCAATTTTTACGACGACATCCTCTTACTAGGATGACTGTCTCCTTTGTACAAATATACTCATAGAAAGTTAATACAAATACTTTTCCAAATACAGAAATTTGCTTTGTCTTCCTTTTCTTTTCTTTTGCACTTATGTTTATTTGAGAAACGTCCAATGTTTTGTTAAATAGGCATATGCATTTGAACATAATCATTTTCTTACAAATCAGGAAAAGATGGTTACTGATAGGTTGAAGGTACAGATGGATATCTTGATGCCCTTTCAGAAGGAATCCTCAGTAGAGTTAAACTCCAATTTCCCCAACAAGGCCAAATTCCCTAAACAGAGTTGAACTTTAGGATCCTCAGCAGAACAAAAGCTTTCTCAAAACTGATCTCCCCAGCCAGAGGGCCTTCCAGAACTCAATTCCCCTCAGAGTTAAGTTTCAGTATCCCCAGTGGAGCCTTAAAAATCTAAATATCCAATCCCCAGCAGAGCTGAAACTTCCAACTATCAATCCCCAGCGGAACTAGACTAGTGAACCTTCTCCCCACATAGATACTTCCCACCAAACTGAAGATTCTCAGTCATACCTCTCCAACACGAGTCTACCAGATTCTGGACTCCCCAGTAGAGATCGTCAGAATTCTCTCGCCCTACAAGTCACCAAGGAGTTCCAATCCCCAGCAGTGGTCCTAAGATCCCTCAACAATTGAAGATCTTGCATTTCCCAAGCAGAATGAAGACTCTCATTCTCGATTCCTCACAGGATAATCAGATGTTCCCCCAGTAAAGATCTCCTCAGGACAGGAATCCCCAGTAGATTGGTATACAACCCAAGCTCCTGATTCTCCAGCAGTAGTCAACAAGGATGTCTCATCTTCAGCAATCAAAGATTCTTGCAATCCCCTGCAGCAGTCAAGGACTCACTTTCCCTGGCAGCAGTCAAGTTTCTTTTATCTCCAGCCATCCAGGATTCATCTATCCACAGCAAGACTTCTCCTCAGCTTACATACGCATTCATTACATTCATCTCATGAACATTGATATAACATATATTGCATCATACATTCCATGCAGCATGACTTTGTGTTCAGCTAACATTTTTTCCTTTTCAGGATAAGAATAAAAGGCTATCATTAACAATCTAGATGCAGTTTTTATACGGACTCATCATCAGGAAACCCTACACCGGTTCCTTCTCAATTCCAAGACTTCTGAAAACAGTTCACGGGTTCTCCAGTAACGGATGTTAACCTATCGCTTGTTCAGATTCTTCAACCTCTGAAAACAGTTTACGGATTCCTCCCAACAACGGATGTTAATCTATCGCTTGTTCAGATTCTTCTCAACTTTTGAAAACAATTTACGGACGCTTCCCAACAACGGAAGCTGCTCTATTGCTTATTCAACTCCAAGCCTTCTGAAAACAGTTCACGGGTTCTCCAGTAACGGATGTTAACCTATCGCTTGTTCAGATTCTTCAACCTCTGAAAACAGTTTACGGATTCTCCAGTAACGGATGTTAATCTATCGCTTGTTCAGACTCAACTTTTGAAAATAGTTTGTGGACGCTTCCCAACAACGGATGCTGCTCTATTGCTTATTCAACTTCCACCTCTGAAAATAATTCACGGGTTCTCCAGTAACGGATGTTAACCTATCGCTTGTTCAGATTCTTCCACCTCTGAAAACAGTTCACGGGTTCTCCAGTAACGGATGTTAACCTATCGCTTGTTCAGATTCTTCCACCTCTGAAAACAGTTTACGGACGCCTCCCAACAACGGATGCTGCTCTATCGCTTGTTCAAACTCAACTTTTGAAAACAGTTTACGGATTCTCCAAACACGGATATCAATCCATTGCTTATTCAAGACCCCCAGTTCAGAGATGTTCCAAAACATGGACACCTCTCTGATGCTCATTCTAGATGGCATCTTTAAGCCCATCCCCGACAAGATTCTGTCACCCCTCTAGATGGCATCTTTAATCCCATCTCCAAATGGCATCTCTAAGCCTATTCCCGCATCCATTGTTTTGACGAGTGCAAATTTAAGGGCACTCTAGTGTCCAATCTTCTTTTACCTTCGAGACGCGAAAGGCAAACTTGCCAATCTAACTCTTCAGGTGCAAGAAGATTGAACAGGGGCAACTGTTGTACCCCAAAATTTTCCCTCCCATTTCATCAATATTTTCTCACCACAAGACCCTTGGAGCTCAAGATCAAGTTAGGGTTTGCTCTGCTCAAGACTCCTCCTTGCACTGTTGACCCGAATTAGGGTTTGAGTTTGCACAAAGATGTTTTGACCTAAAATGCCCAAAGTGACTTTCATGCTTCATATTGGACTCACAAGTTTATCCATACCAAGTTTCAAGCCTTGATTCCAGTCTTTGCCTAGTCAATTGGACAGTGGACCTAGAAATCAGCTGTATTGGGGAAAAAGTCAACTGTGGCCAATTGACAGTCAAACCTCATGATTTTTGACCCACATCAACATAATGAATTCATATGAACCATTTGGTCAAGTTTGGATCACAATTCCACAAGAAATTTGATCAAATCACCAAAAGGGCAAAATGGTCATTTTTAGGGTTTTGACTGCACAAAGGCAATTTTTGACTGTTTGACCTAGCCAATGGAAAACCAAGCTCACATATGGACTCAAGGACTCAATGGAATTTTCTTGACACATTCAACAAGTTCAAAAGATCCCAAATGCACAGGATTGACAGATGAATTTTTCAGTCAACTGATCAAAATTTGACTATATACTGAAAAGTCAAACTTTGACTTTTTGGTCAAAATCAAGTGCCAAGATTCATTTTTCATCAAGACATGTCAAATTATGAAACTTGTTCATCAAGAAACCAAAAATTGCAATTTAGGGTTTAAAATGAAGAAATTTCATAACTTAGAAATTTTCTAAGTTATCAAATTTCCTAATTTTTTCCTAACTTTGTCCCATTTTTTCATCAAGATGTAAATGGATTCAAGCAAAACTCAAAACATGAAAGTTGTAGTCCATTGCAAGATCTACAATTTTGATTCACAAAGTTTTTTCAAAAGAAGCTTGTAGCTCAAGTTATGATTTTTGGAATAGGGGTGCAAAACATTCTTAACTTAGAAAATTTTTGACCTATTCTAGGCATGATTGTTTCCCAACTTCATGGCCACTTTTCACATGCTTGCACTTGGAATTTCAACTTGAATTACAAAGATGGATTGTATTACATATTCCAAGCTTTCCAAATTGTCCAAGAACTTCTCAAACACCCTTGTGGTTAGGGAGAATCGAATTTGCAAAGTTGGGCAAAATCCACTTTTGTTCTTGACCAAGGCATGTTCATACACTTTGCATTTTCAAACTCAACATGGTTCAAGCTAGATTACAGGCCTCAAATCCCATTCACACTCAATAATTAAATGTCAATCCTTTGTGTTCAAGTCTTATTTTGTGTATTTAACCATTACATGCAAGATTAAGCCATATATGGAAAAAGCAATTTTGCCATTCTTGTAAAGATATGCTTTATGTCAAAGTCCATATCTTGGAAGTACAAGCAGATCTTTGAGGCACAAGTTTATGGACAAATCCCACTGATTAAGAAGAGAAAATGCAGCATGCTTGAGGGGCCTGTATTAGCCTATAACCCAACTTGACAATCTTTGCTTAGAGAAGAAGAAAACTTACAAACAAAACCATAACTCTCATGCCTGCAAAGACCAACTAAAACAAACTTTGTAAACACATTTCATACTGCCTAACTGACCTAAAGCACGACCAAATCACCTTCAATACCTCCTCATTCATCAAAACACCATTTTTCAGCAAGAAACAGGGCATTCTGCATTTTGACTTGGCCAGCATCATTCACTCGTGCGTTTTTTCCCAAACAAGTTCCAATACACTTCATACCATCCATTGAAGCTGTCCCAAGCCTAAGATACAAGCTGTAACATCCATAGCCCAGTGTGCCATTTTCACTTTTCTCTTTTGCAGGTTGACTTCCATAGCTTGATTCAGCTAGATTCAAAGCAAGCTAAGTGTTGGAAAAGGTTCCTAGGACCTCAAGCAAGTTGTACAAGTCCTCGAACACCATTGAAATTGGCCATATTACTTTGTCCAAGTCAAGCTGAAGCAGGTAAAATGTGAACTCCTATCTCTCTATCCAAGCATATTTAGGCTTAAGTTTGTGAAGAAAGTATGTTCTACTCATAGCCCTGAAGCTATCCATGTAGTTACTTTTCATTTATATTGCGTGTGCTATGAGAATTTTGGACCTGAACATGGAAGAAAACTTAGGTCAGAAATTGGGGGAGAAGAAATTCTCTCTCGTTTCTGAGAGTTATAACAACTTTTTTATATATTTGAAATCGTGACATGATGCTCTACATTATTGATGTTATAAGTTTTTGCTAAAAGTCAAAGAATCAGGAAGTTTGAATCAAGCATGGAGGGCGCGCGTTTTTGAGACAGAAATGACTGGAGGTTGAAGACAAGCCACTTGGGCTGGGCCTGAGTTGTTTCTGCTTCTTGCACCATCTTTTTCCACTTACACCCCCTTGGCCCATTGTGTGATATTTTGATTATTTTTGACTTTTTATTTTTTCTTCTGACTTATTATTTTTTGTCAAAACATGAAAAATATTAAAAATATTTTTCCACCCATTTTTGCATTTTATTTGGATTTTATTTGTTTTATTTGAACTTATACATGTAAAATCAATATAAATACCTTTTTATTTAAAACATTAAAAATAACATAAAAAATATATTTTCAGCCATCATTTTTATTTACTTTTTGAAAACATTTTCTAAGAAATATACTTTTTTTTAAATAATTAATATTTTTATCTTTGTATATATTTAGTATATTTAAATATATATAATATAAATACTTGTATATTTATTAAATATTTAGGACAAAAATATGAAAATAATACATTTTTATTTTTATTAATATTTGACATTAAAAAATACTTTTTTATAATATACTTCTTTTTTTTTATTTTTTATATATAATAAACAAATATTGTATATAATATAATTAATAATTACTATTTATTTAGAAAACTAGGGTTTTACCCTAAAAACCACAAAAATATCAAAAATTAGCCTTTTCATTTTTGTTTATATTTTACATTGAAAAACACTTTTACATACATAAAAAACATTTTTGTGCATAATACATTTTTGCATATTTATTATATTTGTCTTAATATTGTACAATTTTAAATATTTGTATATTCAATATGGATGTAATAGCTTAGATTTAAATTTCTTGCTAAATATACCCCATTCAAACATTTGTACCCCCTCCCTATATCATGATGTAATAGCTTAGTATTTAAAGTTCCGCATTTTAAAGCTTTCTAATTATGCCATGATAGACCTAGGGTTTGTATGCAAAAATCAATCAACAAATAGCTTGACTAATGCAAAGACAAAAAAGCATGAAAATGGACAACACCAATCACACTTGCACCCTTAGGGTTACTCCACTTGTTGCCTTCAATAATGGGCCATGTTGCATGTTGAGTGTCTTTGGCAAAACAAAACAAATAAAAATGATCATAGTCCCTCGATGACGCTTTCTCAAGTTGCCTAAAAAATGATCAAGTCCCTTGAAGGAAAAATTGCCAAAGACACTTGGCACTATTGCATTCATGGTCTAAACGATGACCCGCGCCCGTCCCGTTAACATCCTAACACAAGATTGTCCACCAAATACAATGGTGGAACAATACTGTTATAAGGGTTAAAACATAGAAAAATCTTTGAGTAAATTTAGGGGTAGACAACTCTTAGTTACTTGATCAAACTTGCAAAACACACTTGCCTACTTTTCAAAACACACTCCACAACACAACTTTCAAAAAACATTCAAAACCTTGTAACATCTTTTCAAAAAGACAAACACCTATGTAAAACATTCGAGTAAAGAATTGTTACAAAGGTTGCCTAGACAAGGCATCTTTTTCAAAACATTTTCAAACCCACACACAAAGCACCATTTCAAACAATTGAAAATGCAAGGCAAGTGATCTAAGCAAGTAACTAAGAGCCCATGGATAACCATGGATAAAAAGGGTGCTAATACCTTCTCTTTCTATAATCTACTCCCCGAACCCATGAAAACATCTCAAAGGTTTTTCCTGTGCTTTTTAACCTTTCCTTAGGATAAAATAAAAAGTCGGTGGCGACTCTTGCTAAACCAAAACATTTGCGAAAACAAACGCAAAACCCAAGTCAGTTCTCCCACCGTATCACAGTAGATAATTGTTAGGTACTTGCTCAAAACAAAAAATCTTTTATACAAACACTTTCAAAACAAAGTTTTTCAAAAACAACTTCGTAACACTCTTGAAGACAGAAGCAAGGGTTAAAATGAAGTAAAACAAAACTTTTCAAAACAAACACACACAAGCAATTTCAAAATATGAGCAAGTACCTAAGAGCCCATGGAAAACCATGGATAGAAAGGGTGCTAATACCTTCCCTTTCTATAATCTACCCCCGTACTCAAAATCTCGAAAAAGGAATTTTTCTGTGCTTTTGTCCTTTCCAGTTGGATAAAATAAAAGTCGGTGGTGACTCTTGCTTACCGCGACATTTTGCAAACACGAACGCAAAACGCAAACCAGCATTTTCAAAACAGTCGGTTCTGCCACCGTATCACAGGGCCATTTGTGGTTAAGAACATTTTCTCGGGAGGAGCTATGATTCTAACCAACATAGATGGTGACGACCTTCCTCACCCTGTCAATGTAGTCATAGTGAAAAGATATTGCGCGTAATCAAAGACCAGCTAGGTTGACTGGCCTAGGCAAAAATAAGGGCTTCCTGGCGAACCAAAAGGGTTCGGGAAAAAGCAAGGGATGAAAATGAAAAAATCTGTACACCTGGGAGTTGGAACCCAATGGGGTTGTTTCACGTAGCTATTTTTCTTTCTTTTACACAAATTGTAATTTCTTTCAGCGGCGTTCTCTTACTAGAATATCGACCTCTTTGTACAAAACACCTATTACAGGCCGACTTCAAAATCAATACAAATCATTTTCACAAGAAACATCAATCTGTTTTTCTTTTTCTGCTTTGTTTTGCAAGAACGTTAAATGATTTATTTTTGATATATGCATTTGAAAATGATTGTTGCTCATAAATATTTACATAAGAAACAAAAGTCAATTGCTCGTAATTCCAGAAACAGGGAAAAACAAGAAGTGCCAAACCCTATAGTTCCTCTGTCCAGCAGGTATCAGTATGGAGTCAGCTTGGGAACATAATAGTGGGTACATACACTCCCCACAGAGTAAGAGTATCCGAAGGCACTGAAACGAGACATAACTATCCCCAGCCGAGGTTCATAATCGCAAGTGAGTCAGTAAATTTCATCCCCAGCTAAATTTACTTCTCCAGATTGGCAGGTCTACCAACAAAGTATCTTTTCCCCCTAAGTTTGGTCCCCGCAGAGTTATTCCCCAGCATCTCTTCCTGACAGAATATTTACAAATCTCCAGCAACCGTCAGGGATTTATTTTCCCAGACACGAGCATACCCCGACAACATTTCATAAACATACATCATGACATACGCATACATATCATATACAGCGTAATCTCATTTATTTTGAGAACATCATCTCACCCTGCATTTCATGCATCACATATAACTAACCCTGATATCTTTTCAGGAAAATAGGATTAGCTTCAACAAATTCAGCAGTTATACAGATCATATCTACAGACAACTAATGGAAACTCAGTTCCCGAAATCAAACGGGTCAACTAATCTACGTTATCGCTTCGAAGTAACCCTACTACCCAGGTTCCTTCTCACAGCCCTACTATCCAGGCTTTCATATCGAAGTAACCCTACTATCCAGGTTCCTTCTCACAGCCCTACTATCTAGGCTTTCATATCGAAGTAACCCTACTACCCAGGTTCCTTCTCACAACTCTACTATCCAGGCTTTCATATCGAAGTAACCCTACTATCTAGGTTCCTTCTCATAACCCTACTATCCAGGATTTCATATCGAAGTAACCCTACTACCCAGGTTCCTTATCACAACCCTGCTATCTAGGCTTTCATATCGAAGTAACCCTACTATCCAGGTTCCTTCTCACAACCCTACTATCCTGGCTTTCATATCGAAGTAACCCTACTATCCAGGTTCCTTCTCACAACCCTACTATCCAGGCTTTCATATCGAAGTAACCCTACTATCCAGGTCCCTTCTCACAGCCCTACTATCCAGGCTTTCATTTAAAAGCAACCCTACTATCCAGGTTCCTTCTCATAACCTTACTATCCAGGTTCCTTCTCTCTTATCTCCAGACGGCAGTCCATAACACTGTAAGACCTGGACCTAATCAAACACGATTGGTTTCGCATTTCCCCAGTAAGTCGCGGTGCAGCTTGTACCCGGACCAGACATGCAGTTCACTTCCGCTTTCTCAAGCAGGAGTTATTTCCCCAGTAGAGTAACAGACAACTGAAGCTCCCAAAATTATATTTCTCCCAAGACAGATACCAATATTACTCAGTAAACTCCTCATCATTAACAACAACAGGGATTCCCGTCAAAGGAATATCTCAAGAAATCCACATTCTCTAGATGGCATCTTTAAGCCCATCTCCGACAATTCTCCGTCGCATCCAGGATGGCATCTTTAAGCCCATCTTCGGCAATCTTCCATTATCGACCCCCAAATGGCATATGTAAGCCCATTCCCAATATCACAAATCAAGTGCCACTTCACGCGAGTGAAAATTTCTGGGCACTCTAGTGTTCAATCGTCTTCCACCTTCAAATCACGAAAGGCAGAGCAGCCAATCTACATCCTCAGGTTTAAGAAGATTGAATAGGGGCAGCTGTTGTACCCCAAAATTTTCCCTCCCATTTTTCTTAAAAAATGTCAATTGAGGTCCCCAAGTTGCTCAAGGAAGTCCAAGAGTTGACCATACAAACTCTCTCCAACGGCAGTATACCTCAAATTAGGGTTTCCCTTTTCATCAAGATGTGTGAACCACAAAGAACTCAAATGCTTTCCAAGGTTTTAATATGTTCCCAAGATCATCCATGCCAAGTTTCAGGCCTTGCATAAGAAGTTTGCTCAGTCAATTGCTCAAATGCTTGAGAATCGACTGTATTAGGTCAAAAGTCAACTATGGCCCACATACAATCAAACCTCAATATTTTTGGTCAACATCAACATTTGGAAGTGACTTCCATCATTTTATCAAGGGTTGATGATGATTCCTCAAGGAATGCTCCAAATTCATCAAAACCCAAAAGTTGCTAAATTAGGGTTTTGTAGGAAAAGTCAACCCAACTTTGACCAAGCATAACTTATCCATACTTTATTATAAATTTTCCATCCAAGGCTAATTTTTAAGAGGATGCAATTACATACAATTCATATTCAACCCTCAAGTTCAAAATATTCACTCATCAAAAGATATGAATTTCTAGATTATAGGTCCTTTTGAAAAGTTAACAAAAACACCTTTTGGGTCAAAGCTTCATACATGAACATGGAAGATCTAATTGAGATGAAACCAAAAGGGTTGGTTAGGGGACACCCTAATATTTCTAAAAAGTCCAAGAACACCTCTCTAGGGTCAAAATTGAGAGAGATATGCATTGTTAAAGTTGGCAATTTTTGGAAAATTGTCAAAAGTCAACATTGATCAAATTTGCATTTTTTCCAAAGGGACCCATGTGTTCTTGCTTGAAACATGTTTCTAATAGGACTCATGACCCATGAGCTTTTCCACCTATTATTTTATTACTTTTATCATTTATTTTGATTTTTATTCATTTAAACCAAAATAAATCAAATTAAATGGTAAAATAATGAAAACAAATCAAATCTTGGGATTTTTGTGCACATTTGGAGTCTATGTACAACTAACATGATGATCAATTCGTGCAAGTCTCATTAGGGTTGGAAAAGATTGGATTGAAGCTTGTTTTAGAAAGATATCATACATGAATCAAATCAAATCACATTTTCATAATTCTCAAAGGTATGATGTAATTTTATTGACCTAATATGCTCTACTATATGTATACAACAATTGCAGATCAAAGAAAAGGTTTTTGCAGTCGTAGGGAGCAAGAACAAGAACTCAAAAATTGGATAAAAAGTGTGCATTTGATTTCTGCCCTAGAGGACGATTCCAAACCATTCAAAGACCCTAATTACTTCCTGGCCATCTCCTGAAGCCAACAACATCATTTGCAGCCTTCAAAACGTCAAGAACCATCGCCTAGACACATCACAGTTTGCACGTTTTTTCAAATTCGATTATTACAATTTACGCATCATTAGCACTTTTAATTGTTATATTTGTAATCATTATCATATTTTCAAGCTGACCACATGGTTTAATTGCATTTTTGGGACCTTTACACGCATCTGCCATTGTTAGGGTTTGGGGTCACGATTTGGGGGTTTCTGGTACAGGTTAAATTAGGCTATAAATCAGGTGCCATGATGCTCGTGTGGCCAAGACGAATTAATTGGTACCATCACAATTAATTTATCATGCTCGTATGAGATTTTTGAATTTTGGCAGGGTTGTAGTTACAGTAAAACGTCTGTAGGTATAGGTCATAAACCTAAGACGGTGGGCTGGAGATAGAAGAAGGTGATTTGTTACCACCCTATTGGTATATTTGAATGCAGCGCGCATGTTTGGTTTGTTTCAGGGCATATGATTTGTTTTTGTATATTATGAATTATTATTATTGTATTAACAACTAACAATAATGGCTCAGTTGGCAGCGTAGCATTGGTACAAGGCGTAAGGACTTGGGTTCGATCCCAGATCCCAACGCTTTATTTATTTTCTTTTCTTGCAACAGATCCAGTGCTCCACCCCTCCAGGCACCTTCCATACAACCCCAGTATCCAGCCACTAGATCCGCTCAATCCAGATCCAACGCTTCCAGCTTGAAGGTTCATGATACACCTTCAGGTCAATGCTACACCTGATCAAGCATGGTTGATCGGGCTTAGCTTAATGGGCCAAGAATTTCAGTTTCTCACCCCCCAGAATTGCTAACAACACAGGCCCATATTCTTTTTTCTCAATTTATTTCTTTTATTTTAATTGTTTTGTTTAATTATTTTTCACCAAATTAATTACCCTTTTTTAAATCATAAAATAAAAAAATCACAAAAACACAAAAAAAAACATTTTTTTAATAATAATAAATTATTTAATTTAATTAGTAAGTTAGGTAAATTTAATTTTTGTTTCATTTAAAATAAAATAGAATCTAGGTTTTAATTTTACAATTTATTTTTCTTTTCTAAAAAAAAAATCAAAAAAACATACAAAATCTTTTTGTACAAAATATTTTATTTTTCTTGAAATTATTTAATTAGAAAATTAGGATAATTTAATTTCTTTCATAATTTAAAAACAATTAGAAATTAGGTTTAATCGAGTTGTAATTTAAATGTTTTCTCAAATAAAAATCCATAAAAATCTTTTCTCCCTCAACTAGGGATTTAGGTTATCTATCCACGTATTTAATTCGCCGCGCGTTAAATTATTTCTTTTTCATTATTATGTAACTGCTTATTGGTTTGTAATAGTTAAAACTAGGGTTTTTTTTATCGCTGTTCCCCGATTTTTGGTTATGTAATTAATCCTCCTCCCAAAGCCTTGTATAGTTAGGTTTATTTTTCTCGTACTTTTAATTTCCGCAATCTTTAACTGTTAGATGTATGATAATAGGATTGTATTTAAGATGCTTGAGAAAATATTAAAACGGTAGATCACCTAATGTGCAAAGACTAAATATTTGAAAAAAGTTCACGTGCACATGTTCACTCCTAGGGTTTTCCTCACTTCGGTTGCCTTCGGTAAACAGTTATTAAGCATAGGAGATTTTAGTGGTTGCCCTCCTGTCTAAAAATATCAAATGTCCCATTTGAATGTTGCCTCGGAAAGATCTTAAGACTCTAGGGTTACTACTAAAGTTTTCTAACTATTGCTTTAGTGATTGTACTCGTCCCTTTCGAATGTCCCTCACAACTCCAACGATGGTGCTACCTACTCCTTAATAGTAGGATAGCTATGTCTAAAGAAAATAGAACGAACAATCTTTTTTCGAGTAGGTAGAATCTTAAGTACTTTCTCAATAAAAACGTTTCACACAAACACCTTTCAAAACAAATTTTCAAAACAACTTCGTCACACACTTGAGGACTGATACAAGGGTTATCACGAAGTAAAAACATTTTCAAGACAAACACACACAAGCAATTTGAAAAAAATGAGCAAGTACCTAAGAGCCCGTAGATAACTACGGATAGAAAGGGTGCTAACACCTTCCCTTTCTATAATCTACCCCCGTACTCAGAATATCTTGAAAAAAGGTTTTTTCTGTTCTTTTTACTTTTCCATGATTGGATGAAATAAAAGTCGATGGAGACCCTTGCTTACCGCGACATTTTGCGAACAAAAAAACGCAAAATGCAAACTAGTAAAAACAGTTGGTTCTGCCACCGTATCACAGTGATCGATATAGATAGTTATTCGTGCTCCTACTAAGTAAGAACGAAAGTTATATAAAGAAAATATAATAACTAACAGTTCTTTTTCTGTGGTGGCGTAATTCGTCTGTGCAGGATCTAGGGTTCTATTTGCATAGTAGATTGCATGAAGCTTTTTATCCTTTCTCTGTCCTAGAACTGCGCCTACGACATAGTCACTAGCATCACACATTATCTCGAATGGCTCATTCCAATCAAGAGGTTACATAATGGGTGTCGAGATTAACTCCTTTTTTAGTGTTGTAAATGCGTCCAAGCATTTGTCGATGAATATGAACTCAACATCTTTCATTAGCAGTTCGGTTAGAGGTTTGGTTATTTTGGAGAAGTCTTTAATGAAATGTCGATAAAAACCAACGCGTCCTAGAAAACTTCTTATTTCTCTAACAGTTTTGGGCGGTTGAAGATTTTCTATTACTTCAATCTTTGCTTTATCTACTTCAATTCCCCTATCAGATATGATGTTCCCTAAGACAATTCCTTGTCGGACCATGAAGTGGCATTTTTCCCAATTTAGCACAAGGTTAACACTTACGCATATTTTTAGTACCATTTCAAGGTTCGATAAACATCCTTCAAAACTTTCTCCATAAATGAAGATATCATCCATAAAAACTTCCATCATACCATCTAGAAAATCAGAGAAAATAGACATCATACACCTCTGGAATATTGCAGGGGCATTACATAATCCGAATGGAATTCATCGACAAGCAAGCGTACCATAAGGTCAAGTGAAAGTTGTCTTTTCTTGGTCGTCAGGATGAATAGGAATTTGGAAGAATCCTGAGTAACCGTCTAAATAACAAAAGTGAGAGTGTTTAGCTAGTCGTTCAAGCATTTGATCAATGAAAGATAAAGGAAAATGATCTTTACGAGTGGCTTTGTTTAACTTTCTATAGTCGATGCATATTCTCCACCCAGTGTGAGTTCTTTGCGCTACGAATTCTCCTTTAGCGTTTCTTACAACTGTAATGCCTCCCTTCTTAGGTACGATATGTATTGGGCTAACCCATTTGCTATCGGATATTGGGTATATGATTCCTGCTTCCAATAGCTTTTCTACTTCCTTTTTTACTACATCGCTCAGAATAAGATTGATTATTCTTTGATGTTCCCTAGAGGTCTTACAGTCTTCCTCCAGCATAATACGGTGCATGCAGATAGCATGGCTTATTCCTTTTAGTTCTGAGATTTTATAACCTAAAGCAGTTGGGTATTTTCTTAGGACATGTAATAATTTTTTAGTTTCTATTTGTCCTAGATCTGCATTGACTATAACTGGTCGTTCAATTTTTGTGTCTAGGAATTCATACCTTAGGTCTTTGGGTAGTGTTTTACGTTCTATGGTTGGCTTCTTTTTACAAGGTATAGGATCAGGAGTTAGAGCTAGGAATTCACTCAGATTTTCATCTTGATATTCACAACACCATTTATCATCTTCGAGAATTAGATGTATAGGAATCTTTAATACTTCTGAATAGGTGGTTTATTGTTTCTCCATTTATTTTACGCATTTATCGATTACATCTAAGAAACAACATGAATGACCGATGGTTGGTGCTTTAAAAAATTTAGACAAGTTGAATTCAACTTTTTCTTCCGACTTTGAAAGTTAGTTTTCCATTTTTAACATCTATGATGGCTCCTGCAGCGTCTAGGAATGGTTTACCTAATGTAATAGGAATATTTGAGTCTTCTTTAATGTCCATGATTATGAAATAAGTGGGGATATAGAATTGTCCTATACGTACACAAACGTTTTCTAACATACCTAATGGAAATTTCATTGATCGATCCGCCAATTGTACGAACATCCTTGTTGGTCTTAGTTCTTCCATGTTGAGTTTCTTTCAAATTGATAAGGGCATTAGACTAATACTGGCTCCTAAATCGCATAGTGTTTTGTCTATGACAAACTTTCTGATTACGCAGGGTATGGAAAAACTACCTAGGCATTTAAGTTTAGAAGGCATGTTGTTTTGGATTATAGCACTGTATTCAGCAGTGAGCAATACAGTTTCATTATCCTCAAGCTTTTTCTTATTGGATAAGATTTATTTAAGAAATTTAGCGTAGGAGGGCCTTTGTGTGATAACTTCTGTAAAAGGTATGGTAATGTTAAGTTTTTTTAGAAGTTCAACAAATTTCTTGAATTACCCTACATTTTAGACTTAGAAAATCTTTGAGGATTTGAGATATGTGGTTTATAGGGTGGCGGAGGCACATATTTTATTCTTTTTCCACGGCCTCTTCACCATCACCTTCTTTTTCTACTTCATTTGGATCAACTTCCTTCAAAGTTCCTTTTCCATGTATCTGGTACATGGCTGGGTTCTTGACTCTAGGTTCAGTTGGTTCGCCTAGTTCTGTCCCACTCCGAAGTGTTATGGAATTAGCACGTCCCTTTGGATTTGGTTGGGGTTGTCCAAGAAAAGTTCCAGCTGGAGCATCTGTAGTTGCTTGCTGTTGAGCCACTTGGGAGATTTGTGGTTTTAACATTTTGTTGTGTGTGGCAAGAGCATCAACCTTATTTCTCAGTTGCTTAATTTGTTCACTGGTGTGAATATTTTGATTCATGAAATCTTTGTTAGTTTTATCTTGGGTGGCTACGAAGTTTTCTATCATTATTTCAATGTTGGACTTCCAAGGGATATTTGGAATATTTGAGACATTTTGGGTGGCTTTATGATATCTTGGAGGTGTAGTAGGAGCTTTCCCAGGTGCGTACAAAGAATTGTTGCTTTTGTATGAGAAGTTTGGATGGTTCTTCCAAGCAGGGTTATAGTTATTTCCATAGGGATTCCCTTGAGCATAATTCACTTGATCAACTAGTAATCCTGTCAAGAGTGGACATTCGGGTGCAGCATGCGTGTGAAGTTCACATAAATCACAGGTTGGAGCTACTGCAGCCACGATGGCTGCGGGAGTTGTGGTCAAGCTTTCTATCTTTTGAGTAAGGGCTTCTACCTTAGCGTTAACTTAGTATAAGCTACTAACTTCGTGCATACCGCCTTTCATTTGAAGTTTCTCCATCATGGTTCTATCGCTTCCCCACTGATAATGATTTTAAGCCATACTTCTGATAAGTTGATAGGCATCGTGGTATGGTTTATCCATCAGTGCACCGCCAGCAGCAACATCAATCATTAATCTTGTGTTGTACAAGAGACCATTGTAAAAGGTGTGGATGATCAGCCATTCTTCTATACCCTGATATGGACAGAGTCGCAACATGTCTTTGTATCTTTCCCATGCTTCGAAGAGAGATTCGCTTTCCTTTTGTTTAAAACTCTTGATATTGGCTCTTAGCATAGCCGTCTTACTCGGTGGAAAATATTGCGCTAGGAAAACTTTCTTCAAATCGTTCCATGTGGTAACAGAGTTGGATGGTAGATATTGGAGTCATGCTCTAGCTCTATCTCGTAATGAGAAAGGAAAGAGACGAAGTCTTATTACTTCAGGGCTGATACCATTTTGTTTCACTGTGTCTATGTACTACACAAACACGGAAAAATAAAGGTTTGGATCGTCCGTAGGACATCCTGAAAATTGGTTTTGTTGGACAACTTGTAATAACGAAGGTTTTAACTCGAAATTATTCCGTGCGATGGTAAGAGAAGCAACACTGTTATGGGGTTCCTCTTGCGACAGGGAAGCATAATCCTTCAGAGGGCGATTTTGGGGTCCTTCAGCAATTCTTAGTTCAGGAAGAGAATATTTAGGAAGGTTGAATTCGAGAAGGTTGTAGTTGATTTGGTATTCTCTAATTCGGTGTCTTATACTAACAAAATTCTCTACCTCATCGATTGGTTGCTCTAATTCTTCGCCTTGAGAGAGAGTGCTTGGCATACAATTAACGGTTAAAATAAAATAAAATTGGTTGCCTTAGTCTATGCTACGTAACAACGAATTCATAATATTGACTAAATCAGTCCCCGGAAACGGCCCCAAAAACTTGATCGCGACTTTGAGAGTCTATCGGGTGTAGTGAGTGCAAGTGCACAGTCTAATCACGTAGTTTTAAAAGATAGCGAACCCACAAGGTTTGATGGTCAAACTATTGTTATCTAAGGTCACTGTGTACAACTAAGGCTAATTATAAAACTAGGATGTTGGGGTTTAAACGGGAATTAACTAAGATCTAATAATTGATAATGGGACACCTGTATGTAATTTGTCGACTTCAAGGATTCAATAAGTCATTGGCATAGTTTTGAGTATTAAAACACTATTTCAATGGAAACTTTTAATTTAAAAACCCTTGTCTCACACTTTCGTTCTATCGATTCAGGCCATATTATTAAACTCAAATGAGCGCTCTGTATGTGTCATTTAAAATTTAAAAGTATTTTTTGAAAACAAATAGAGTCCAATCAATTTTAAAGCGCTCTCGCTGTATTTAAAATTAATGTTCAATCACCACTATCTGGTTAAAATCTCAAACTCTTGCTCTGTTGATTTTATCCTTAGTATGTCTTTTACTCTCGTAACAAAACAATTTAATTTCATAATTGGAAATCAAAACCAAAAAAGTATTTTTGTAAAATATTTATGCCAATTAATTACCGAATCCCTTTGGTTTAGGACTTCACATACCGGTATCGAGAAAATTAGTCAAACATAGTTTTATTGCGTGATAACATAAAATAAAAACATACACTCAATAACATAGGCATGGTAAAAATGAATACACTATATTTAAAATTGGAACCTGGAATAAAACACTGAAGAATAATAGTGCAGTATGCTATCCTCCACAAGCCGGAAGGATTAGCTTCGGAACAAAATATCTTAAAGAAATACAAATAAGCCTAAACGAAATTCTGGAAGCTAGAAGGAAACTAAAGGTGAAATATTCCTCCGATGTGAAGAAATATTGCTTTAATGGTGGAGGTTTTCTTTGCTTACGGAGTTCTAAATGAAACTGGAAAAAAATCAAAAACTGTAAATCTGGAATAAAAAAAATAACAATGTTCAATATGCAGAAAAATAAGAATTTGGAGCAGGTGTGCGAACGTCTGCAGTTTTGGTAACTGTTCTGCTTTTCTAGATTCATTCCAGTGAGAAAAAATAGGAACACTTCCTTGATATTCGTTCTTCTAGCGTGGAGGAGAATCAGGAAGTCATGCGTTATTGGGAGACATTTTTGTAACTGAAGATATATCACTTGTAACGAGTGTCATGCACTGTGGCGTGAGACACGCTTTAATTCTGTGCCGATCGGGACAAGAAGTATGTCGAGGGGCACACTTTTGGACTTTGTGACGGGCGGCATTCGCCTGTGATGGGAGGCATGGCTTATGATAGATAATTGTTTGCATTTTTGCTACTAAAGTGCCATTTCTTCTTTATTTCTCTAATATTTTTCTTCCTTTTCTCATGTATGCTTTGCAGAAACTAAATACCTGAAATATGCTGAAAATACTACAAATAGAGACATAATGCGGCATAATAAATGAAGAATCAGAATCTTTATCTATGTAAATCGAGCGGAATATGCTACAATTTTCGTGTTATCAGATTTCTTCAACAAAGTTCTGTTGTTGTGATTATTTGGTTATGTTAAGTACCAATTTTCAGTGTGAAGTCCTGTTTGGTGTTGATTTATAAGTTGTTGATTATTTTTAACTGATTTTATTAATTGTAGATGATTGTGTTTTATTCGGAGATGGAATCGAGTATAGTGAGGTCGTGTGCCATGATGCTATTAAGCTAGTGTATATGGTTCAGAGATGGAACCATTGTTTAATTATGCAAGTGAAGGTTGAGGTGAACCTCCTATGATGTTTAATTTTCATTCTTGCATCATGTATGAGTTGAGTGTGTATGTTTTCAGGTTCAAATATAGAAATAGTAGCATGTTGCATTATCTAGAGATGTGATCAGCGATTATTGATTGTCTTTATGCTTTGTGAATACTCGATTGTTGACAATTATTATTGATGATATATATCCTTGTATTCTTTTGCACCGCCAACATATTTTAAGCATATTATCACCCCCTATTTTCTTATTATGTTGGCTTTACGCCTATGATGCAGATACTCCGGTAGAGACTGAGAAACCTTAGATGCTGCTATATGGAAGATTTTTCGTGCCTTTTTGTTTATCATTTCTGCATCCTGTTCAGTACTTGGTGTCGCTCTGATAGTGTAACATTGGGGATGAGATCGTTGTTTCTTTATTCAGATTATTTATAAATTGTTATGAAACTAATATTTTTTGCAATTTGAAGTTAATTATATTTGAGACCATGGAGTGTTGTTTAAAATGTTTTAAAAATTTCTTTGTGATGTGTTTGAGTTATGAAAATATGTTATGATGAGAATGTGTGACACCATATTGGTGAAATTATACTTTGATTAATTTATTAAATGTGTGATTGGGAATTAGGATGTTACATGGAACATATGTCCTGCTTTTTTTTGTGACGCACCCTGTAAAAAAAACTTATTTTGTTTGTCTTGTCTACCAAAACCTCTTGTTTGGTGGCTGCATGGTTTGGTCTTCTCCAAATCTCTAGCCGCTTATTTATTAAACACGACGCTGCAACATGGACACAACATAACTTCGAAATCCTTCAGCTTACATCGGTTCCGAAAGTCTATTAACTCTTCTTCAACCTTAAGGTATACTACTATTATTTGTTCGCTATAGTCAACCATGGAGACTTCCTCCACCCTGTTTTTTGAGGCCTTTAATGACATCGACCATCATTACCTCAAAGGGTTTGACAAAGAGTGCTTCTTTAGTATTTCAGTCTGAGTCATCTTTCGACTGGGCCTTTTTCTTATCAATGAATTTGATTTTTCCATCTTTTAAAGTGCTATGCACCAGATCCATGAAAATCGAGAAGTTTTATGACCAAGAAAGCTATGGAATTTTCAATAACCTCTTTTCTTTCTCTATTCTAATGGCAGGATTTTGAGCCCTTTTGGGACAACAATTTGGCCATCGGAAACTAACAAGTCAAAGATTTTGTCACACTTGGTTACATTAAATGTATATGTTTTTGTAATAAACTTCTCATTTTTAGTAGGCTCGACGGGATTCTTCATGTTCAAAGGTTTTAACAACTTACACGTGTATGGTGGTTCTGGATTTAACTTTTCCAGATTAACCTCACTCTTTTCGACACAATAAACGTCATATATTTGATCAATTTCGTCTACTTCAACGTAGGCTACTTTTTCTTACTTATGGTATTTATTTTACCTAGCCTTCTCACCCTTAAATTGTTTTACTTGTTGAACTCTATCCGCTAGCTGAGACATGTCTCTTAAATACTAGTTGTTTAACTTCTTCCTGATGGAATATTCCAGACCCCCATATGGCCAGTTCGACTAATCCATGTTTAGACACTTGAGTGAAACACCTTGCCTTCAATATCCTGAACCTATTGAGGTAGTCATCTATTGATTCAAATATCTTTTGCCTCACACTAGCCAATTCTTTGAGGTTAATCTTAGACTGACCCATGTAAAATTATTCATTAAATACCCTCTCTAGTCTGTTCCAACTACATATGGAACAAGGGGGTAAGGTGGTAAACCACGAGAAAACATTTTTAGTCAGGGAATTTGGAAAAAAATCATCTTTAAATTATGAGTATTCGCTATGTCTTCCGCCTCTGAATGATACCGCCCAAATGTTAGACATTGGACTTGTTAGTATCCCCGACAAACTTAGTAAACTTAGAGATTTTCTAACCCCTTGGTAGGTTAGTCTACAATACATAATTAGACAATGTAGAGACAAAATTTGGCCTATGCAGGCCAAAAATGAAGCCATTTTGGGCCAATATTTGTTCAACCATATTGTCTATGTTATTTCCCCCCCAAAATTGTTTTGTTATACATTTCTAATGACTTGGTTTGCATCTTGATTCCTATGCACTAAAACCAACTCCTGGTCATTTCCAGTTCCATCACCCCCGATTACTCTGGGTGGGAGCGCTTTGACCTGTTGGGGAACAACCTGTTGTTGCCTATGATTATTAGTTATCACTATTGTTGTACCCCAAAATTTTCCCTCTCATTTATCAAATATTTTCTCACAAATATCTCTCTTGGCTCAAGACTGCACAAGGTTTGATTAGCTCAAGACACCTCCTTAAACACTAATGACTGAAATTAGGGTTTAGGACTGCACAAGGATAATTGAACTTTCAATTCCTCATTTGACTTTCATGGATCATTATGGACCCCCAAGATTACTCATGTCAAGTTTCAAGCCTTGAATCACATTTTTGCTCAGTCAATTGAGCAGTTGACCTAAAAATCAACTGTATTGGGGAAAAAGTCGATTGTGGTCAATTTACAGTCAAACTTCATAATTTTTTATTCACATCAACATTATAAACCCATATGTATCATTTGACCAAGTTTGGACCATAATTCCTCAAGAAATTTGATCAAATCATCAAAAGGGCAAAATGGTCAAAATTATGGTTTTGATTGAGAAAGGGCAATTTCTGGTTTTTGACCTAGCAAATGGTTAATTGGTTTGAGGCATGATCTCAAGAGTACAATTACATCATTTTGACCTAATGGAATGACCCAAATTATTGCTCAAGATGAATTGGATTGATAGTTGATTTTCAGTAAATTGATCAAAAGTCAACTGTACACTGAAAAGTCAAACTTTGACTTTTTGGTCAAAATTAAGTGTCAAAAATCAAAATTCATCAAAACATGTCAAAATATGAAACTTGTTCATCAAGAAATCAAAAAGTCAAGATTTCATTTTGAAAAGTCAAAGTTTTCAAACTTAAAATTTTTTCTAAGTGTTGAAAACTTCATGTTTTTTCACAACTTTGAGCCAATTTTTCACCATGATGCAAGATGATTCAAAAGAAACTTTCAACTTAAAAGTTGTAGATATCCATTATATCTACAACATTTATTTACACAACTTCTCCTATAAATTCTTGGATCTCAAGTTATTAATTCATGAAGTCATGGTCTTGAAATTAAACACTTAGTGAAATTTTGCCCTAGTTTAGGCAGATTCTGACCTAACTTCATGGAACTTTTTCATATAGTTCCAAGGGGAATTTTCAAAAGTGATTCAAAGAGAGGTTGTATAGCACATTACAAGATTTCTAAAATGTCAAAGAACTCCTTGAGATCATTCTTGAGCAGGGAGAATCAAAGAGAGGAAGTTAGGGTTTCAAACTAAAATTATAGGTCATTTTGTGATGAACAAAGATTCAAATCTCAAACCTATGCTACATAATATCTACTTTACAGGCCTCAAACTTGTTAGGCACTCTATAATTAAATGCTTGCACAGCTGTTAGAGGCCTCAACTCAAGCATTCAATGCAATATCATGCTTTATATCCATTTTAGGAAGAAAGTGCACAATGCCATTTTGAAAAAGTAGCTTTATGCACAAAACTTGTTCTTGAGCCTTGCAATGGTTTTATTCTGATCATACACGTCCTATAATTCAAGAGAAGTTGGTATCAATCCTTACAATCACTCGGCCCATGCTTGTACTTCATCTTGGAACCATGCTCCCACTTTTCTTCAAAATTAAGTAACGTAGCATTCAACCTATATCTTGTACTTGTGACCCTCTCAAGCACAAAAACCTTCTCATTACTTATGTACAAATCCTTGGCAATAAAACACACGCATGCTTAAGCCCCAAAACTCCCAAGAACTCAAAATTGCATCTCATACTTCCATTGTTGCATATTCTGACCAAAAATCCCAAAATCAAAAACTACTCGTGCGTTTCTTGGCCTTTTGCTTCCAAAAGTTTCCAAACATCATACACAAGCCATCCGTGACCCTGTTACACGACTGTAACACCATCTTCCTGCATTTCCAAGTTCAAAAACAGAGCATCACAATTGGACTTCTCCAGACCATTTCAGCCACTCTTCAACCAAGCTAATCATTGCTTAGCTTCCTAGGACCTCAAGGAAGCTAACCTGATCCTTGCAGCACCTTGAAATAAGCTCCAACTCAAAACACGAATTCCATTTTCAAGGTGAGTTTTCTGACTTTTGAACTCTTCATATAGGCATCTTTTGCTTTCTATTTGTGAAGATAAAATGTAGATATCATAGCCCTGAAACTAACCATGTCATTAGATTTCATTTATATTGCTTGAGTAGTTAGAATTTTGAATCTGAACATCCTGGAAAAATTAGGTCACAATTTGGTACCATTATAAATTCTCATTCATCTTTTATCTATAGTTTTAGTTATTTATATTTCTGGAATCGTGATGAAATTTTACACAACTTTCATGTTTGCATTTTTGCAAATGGTTGAGAAATGAATAAGTTACAGGGATTCTGGCTGGAGGTTGAAGATGAAGTACATTTAAGGCGAGACTTATATTATATATTTGTTGTTTTACATAAGTTAATGAATGTATCACCACCCCAGTGGTTAAAGCGCGCGCATGTCGCCCTTAGGTCGTGGGTTCAAGCCCCAGCGTGACCTTTTTGCATTTTTTCCACTTTTTATTGACATTTTCTTTGTTTTTGCAGCGCTGGGCCTCACCCCCTTTTGGGCTTTATTTTTTTTCTTCTGACCCCCCCGCCTTGTTATTCACACCCCTGGCCCATTATTTTATTTCCATTTTATTTATTTTCCCTTCATTTTATTTTTATTTCATATTTTCTTTATTATTTTTATTATTACTATTATTATCATTATTATTATTTTTTACTAATAAAAAATCCAAAAATATTTTATTTATTTATTTGTATATTTAAAAAATACTTATTTAGTTTATTCTTCTTTAGAAAAACAAAAGAACAAAAACATTTCTTTAATTAATTTCTTTTTTTAATGCTTAGATAATATTATTTTGTAAATTAAAATCAATTTAGAATTTAGGTTTTTTATTTATTTAATTATTTTTATTTACTAATTTAATTAAATACACCAAAACCCTAAAAACTTATTTTCTTTAAATTAATTTATTCTACTAACTTAATATTAATTTTCATTTTTAGTTAATTATTTTATTTTAATTAATTAGGTCAAAAACCCTCTTTCATAAAAAACCAAACAAAAAATCATATTTCTTTTTACATCTGCATTCTTGTATTTTATTTGTTCATTTTGTACATTTATTCAAAATTCAATATGGTTGTAATAATTATTTAGATTTAATTTCTTGTAATATTCCCCATTTGTAATTTGTACACCCCTCTCCTAAATGATGTAATAGCATAGTAATTTTAAATTCCTCAATTTATCGCTTTATATACAAATACTAGTAATTAGGGTTTTGTATGGAAAGACTAAAACCAACAAGTAGCAAACCCTAATCAAAGACAAATCAAGCATGAAAATCAATACACTTGCATACAAGCACCCCTAGGGTAAACTCACTTTTTTGCCTTATAAAAATGGTCATATTATGCATGTGAGGTATCTTAGCAAAAACAAGCAAAATACAATATCATAGTCCCTCGATGACACTATCTATGTTGCCTTTCAAAATGATCTTAGACCCTAAAGAAAATGCTAAGATATCTTTCAACATTGCTAATCATGGTTATACGATGACCCTTGCCCGTCCCTTTTACATCCAAAGATAAGGCTACTTACCAAGTCAATGGTAAGATAATAATGTCAAAAGAAAAAGGAAATAAACATGAAAGACTTTTGAGTAGGTAGAATGTTCCTAGTTACTTGCTCAATTTCAAAACCAAAACATCCTTGCTATTTTCAAAACAAACACCAACACTTTCAAAACTTGAAAACATTTTCAAAAGATCAAACACTTTATATACATTCTTTTGAACAAGAATCATTACAAAGTTTGCCTAAACCATGGCGCCTTTACAAAATACTTTCAAAAAAACCACACAAAGCACATTTTCAAACAAAAGCAAGTGATCTAGCAAGTAACTAAGATCCCATGGAAAACCATGGATGAAAAGGGTTCTAATACCTTCCCTTTTCATAATCTAACCCCCGAACTCAAGAAAACATCTCAAAGGTCTTTCCTGTGCTTTTTCACCTTTCCTTTTGGATAAAAGAAAAGTCGGTAGCGACTCTTGCTAACTGCAACATTTGCGATCAAACTCAAAATAACCAAGTCAGTTCTCCCACCGTATCACACCTATATTAATTGGGACTTCTAAAGTTTGACCAGGCCCTAAATTTTGAACTTGGGGTATTGGTCGAAGAGGTGCTTAGGGAGCACCAAAGAAATCTGTAATTCGTCCCATTTATTGGGCCAATTGCTGATAGTTATGGTTAGTGTTTTAAATCAAAGGATTAAACTCAATGTTAATTTGTTGTGTTAACATATTAACCAATTCATGGCTGCTCTTATCCATCTGCTGCCTTACAAATGGGAGGAAATTAGTTGTTAATGTTGGCATGACTTGATGTTGCGCCACTCGACCAGGGTTGCTTATTGAAGATCCTGATACTAAGCGTGGATTAATACGGGGCACAACTACCATCGTGTTATCTGCATACATCAATGTGGTAGGGGTGTAGACTTATCATCACTGCAGTTGACATGACATAAGGTTGTTCTCTACCGTCGAGGGGTAGAGAAAAATTAAAGGGAAACGAAGGCCTTTGGTCTCCTAAATTCTCTTTAAACCCGAGGGTAGTTATGATTCTAGAAACTTAGGGTGGTGGCACTGCCACTCTTGGCGATATAATCTAGGTTGACACTTTGCTTATCTAGTAGGATTTCCCCTAATAAAAGTTGAAGTTCCTACATGACTGCCTGCCAATTTGACTGGTTGTTCTGTGTCTGGAGCATTATTTTGAGGAAGGGAAGTGTTCTTCAGACATACATTTTCGTGAGAGTTCTACCATTTCTCATATGCATAAAAATCTAGACATTAAAAACATTTTCTCATTTGAAGACACATAATCTATAGTAAACATAACACTTTTATTACTGATGGTTAAAATTTAGCACAAAAGGGTCCCACTAGGCATGCCAATTTGTTTACTGGGGTTTTTAGTAAACAATCAAGAGTTTATTTCACTTAAGAGGTTAACTCGAAAATATCAAAGACAATTTGTGCAAAGAAAATATATAGAGAAAAGTGTGTGTGTGTGTGTGTGTGTGTGTGTGAGCGCGTGCATGTGTGTGCACATGTGTGTGTATGCACGCACACATGTATGCATACATGTGTGCATGTATGTGTGTGTGCATGCATGTGTGTGTATGGGTGTGTGTGTGTGTGTGTGTGTGCGTGCCTATATATATGTACATATGGTAAAATATCCTTTTTGGTCCCTTTAGTTTACTTCATGGTTCAATTTGGTCCCTTAATTTTCAAAATGTTCAAATGGATCCTTTATCTATTAAAATAGAATCATGTTTGTCCTTCAGTTAGTTAAAGTCATATTATAGTGTCCACACGAAGTTAATCTATGGTGATGTGGATATAACATTAATAAGTTATGCCAAATGAAAATAAATCTTTAAAAAGTGAAAACGAAACCCTAGAACTCAAGTTGCGGAGGAAAAACCGAAGGGAGCTTCAACTTTTTAAATGATTAAATGCGTGATTGAAGGAAAAATCAAAGGCAAATGTAAGGGTTGAAGACACTATTGAATACATGTTATTAATTTTTGCATGTATTTATTCTGAGAGTGGTAGATTTAGGGCTTTTCATGTTTTAGGGCTTTTCATGTTTTAGAGCTTGTCTGTTTGTTCTATAAGTGTATTATGGCTCAATTTAATTTGGAAATTGATTTCAATAGGTTAAATGGGCAAATATTTAAAACTAAGAATTCACCACGGTGGTGAATTCATTGATGATGAACTAAGTGCGTATGAAAGAGGACAAGTTGATAATTTGAAAATAGATGTTGACAAATGGAGTTTTTTTTGAGTTGGTAGGTGCACTGGAGGAGTTAGGTTATAAGGATTTTGAGACAATATATTACAAGGACCCCTCATTTTGGATGAATGCTTTAGTTGATGGAAAAGGTGCATTAGAAATCAGTGATCTTTATAGGATGCATCTAAGTGTTGATATCTATATTCAACACACCTTCTCTCAACCTGATTATTATGATGGTCCTATAGAAGTAGAAGTAGACAATGTTGACATTGTCAATGAGGAGGAATATTTGCTTTCTAAAATGTATGAAGAAGTAGTTACTGGGAAAGATAATTTAAATGATGATATGGTGAACTCAATTAAGTTTAAGGAAGCTAAGGATGTTATTGTTAATGTAGATGATGTTAATGATGGTATGGATGATCTTAATGCTGAAGTTGAGGAAGTGGATATTGTTAATAGTGAGAAGGATGTTAATGTTTATGTGCATGATGTTAATGCTAGTATGGAGGATGTTAATGATGATTTTCATATTGTCACACCCCAAATTTATCCTACCCTCATATATTTTCTTATGGCTTACTGCATTGCATTTGTGTACTTACCATTAGGACATACTCATTATTACACTCATAGGATTAAGGCTCCTAGGGTTTTCTTTTGGCTAAAGTCATCAGGAAAGAAAGTGGTTGGGTTTCTCATTGGTCACACAAAATTAAAAATTCATTATTATTCACAAGGTCATTCATCAAATGCAAGTAACACCCATCTGGTCAAACTAGGGTTTTGAAGTTGTGCACTCATCTCTATCACTTTGACTGAAAATTAGGGTTTGTGATAAAACCAATTTATTTCAGACTCTTTGAGAAAAAATTAATTCCATTGGTATTCTACATGTTCCTAAGCATCTATTTCTAGAATATTGACGCTCAATTTTGTTCAGAAGAAGCTCAATTGTCCAGATGATTATGAATCACTTGATTTGGGGGAAAGTCAACTTTTTTGGTCAAAGTCAATTCCTGAATGATTTCTTAAACAAATTTTTTTTAATGGGTTGATATGTGTCCTAGGGTATCTCTACAAGTTTCATGGATCATTGGTTTTCATCAGATGAAGTTTGATTGATCAAAAGGTTGATTATTGCTTGTATTGAGGGAAAGTCAACAAAAGTCAAAGTTTGACCTAATGGACTTTTGGTTAACAAGAAGGTCAAAGATCATATTTTGATGTTATATGGCCATTGAATAAATAAAATCAATAGTTTGATTTAATTTGAGGTTAACTTGAGAAATAAGTTATCTTTTATAACTCGGAGAATTTTTTCTAAGTTATGAAGTTTAACCATTTTCAAGCTAAACTTTGAAAAATCATAACTTCTTCACTTTTTATCATAAATTTGCAAACCTTACATCCTTGGAAAGAGAAAACTAATATCTACAAGTTAGTCTTTGTGAGATCATGTTTAAAAATTCATTATTTTGAGAGACATTCAGCTTTGGACTTTTGGTCATCATGGAAATTATATGTCATTTTTCAACTCAGCCAATTTTTGTGGGAAGTTTTGGGTATCTTAATGGATTCAAATCAAATTTATTCCAACATTAAAGTTGTATTAAATAAAATTACCTTTCCAAAAAGTCTTAGTTTCTGAGCTAATTCAAATGATTGAGGAAATTATGCATTTTAGAAGTTTAGGTCATTTTTGTGAAATTTTCAAGTCACTCAAGTTGCAATTTCTCTCAAACTTGATTTATAGCCTTTTTTTATTCAAATTGAGTCCATAACATATTTAGGACGTGATTAAGCCCATGATACCTTCTATTTGCACCCATGCATTTTGTGTACTTGGTTTCCATTCAAAAACTTCAAAATTACCAAAAATGACAATTTCTAAATATCTCTCTCCACTCTCCACCACTTTGTACCATCTTTTTGGGGTGTAAATATGACCCCACAAGGCTCCCAAAACACACTAAGCTTTCACCTAAAACCACATGAAACACAAACTCGGGCACCGCTCCATATTTTGGCCAAAACTTCCAAAATCACCCTCCAACGAATTTCTTTGTAAAAAGACCACTCTACCCTCTTCTAAACTCTCTATATAAGGACACCCAACTCTCATTTCATTCACACACTCAAAATTGGAGAGCTTAATAAAATCTGAAAAATTAGTCCTTAAGCTTTCCTTACTTCAAAATCTCTTGATATACTTCTTCCTCTTTCTTCATTTGAGTTTATTGAGGAGCACTAAGCAATATTCAGTGGGTTTCTGGAGCTTAAAGTGTGAAAGAAGCAGTGGACGAATCATCCACTCAGTGAGCTTCTTAAACTTTCATATCTTTCATATTAGGTTTTTAATGCTTAGAAATTGCATCATGCATCTCTAGCTGGTCCATACAATAAGTATGATGTGGTTTTATGATGAATCTTCACTGAAAACGCATCCTTGAATCTTTTAAATTTTCATGAAAAACATGATAGATCTGTCACCTTGTTGCTTGAATATCTCCATGATTTCTTGCTTGTTTTTGAAAACTCTTGATGTTATGTTGTTCCTCTCATTTCGTGCTACAATATTGGTTCAAGAACTTTTCGTTTTCATTAAGAAATGATGGAGTTATGAGTGTGAGAAAATTGATTGGAAAATTCAGGCTAGGGCTTCCCTTTTGCATTTTTGCTGATTCATGAGAAGTTTGGAGGTTGAAGAAGGTCCATGTGTCGCAGGCGGATTGACCGTTGTTGTTGTTTTTGTCTTATTTGATTAAGTGTTAAGTGACCGGTTGATAGAACTTACATACATTTGTATTATTCTTTTAAAAATCTGGGCTTGTTTTTAAGACTGGGCCTAAAATTTATCTTTTTCGCACACCACCCTTTCTAGCCCAAATTTGTTTTAAATAAATTAGTTAGTTTCTGTTTCAACTTTACACCCCCAGTTTTGTTCATCTATTTCAATTTTTTCTTTTCAAATATGATTTTATTTAAATAATTTTATGCATCTAAAAATCATGAAAAAAATATTTTAAATAATTTAATATGCATATTATTGAATTCCAGTTTTTATTTTATTTTTCTGCAATCTTTACTATTTAATTTAGTTATTTTGGTTTAATGTGATTTTAATTGTTGAATTCATGCTAGTTTATGTTTTTTAATTTTATTCTAAATTTTCTCCTAACATCAAAAATCCACAAAAATATTTTCTAAAATATCTGTAATCTTATCTTCACTTTAAAATTTTTTATTTTTATTTATAAATCATTTTGATATTTTATTTTGATTTTAGCATTTAATAGGTGCTTGTGTGACTTTTTTGTGCTAGTTTGCAACTTTTAAGTTAATTCTCTAATTTATTTTACTTCTGTAAATCAAACAAATTTTTTAGGGTTCTTGGACATGTTTGGATCATGGAAGTGATTTTTAATTAATTTAATCTCCTGATTTTCTAATTTTCATGAAATATTTTGCTTGAGGTATCTAGTTTGATGACTTTCTCAACTAGTTTTGACAATTGAGGCTCATTTGCATATTTCCTTAGCTTTCGAAGAACCCTAAGTGTTGTTTTCGACTTTTATAAGTCTTGAGGAAAGTATATTAATTTTTGTTTTAATTTTAAAGCCTTCTTTCTATTTTTTACTTGAATTATATAGTGAATTTGTTCCATTGGTCTTGTAGGATTTTGTTGAGTTCCATTTGGAAACTTTTAAACTTATTTAGAGGTCAATCTTTGGAAACATGATGATCATATGTTTTATTTAAGATCATATCAACTTTAATTAATTTTATTGACCTTGTTTTTAGTTGTTTATGATCATTTGCTTTGAGTCTTTGTTTGGCCATTCTTAAAACCCTAAATTGCATAGTTGTGTGGATTTTGGTTTGATCTTGAGGATTATTTGAATCCAATTACCTTATATGAAGGGTGATATATTCAAGGATATTTATTCAAGAACTTGAGGACCATTTGACTTCATTTGATTCATTTATCATTTGATCATACTTCTTGTCTAAATTGTTTGTTTACTTGAGATTTAAGGTATGCACTTGGTGCAACCTATAAGGAATCAAGTTCCTTTTTATTTCTCCTATTCTCATAACATATTAAGGGTCTTGAGTTCACTTTGATTGAACCATTCAAATATCCTAACATTGTTTCATCACTTGCTTAAGTCTTCTTGAACTTGCCTGTTTGCTTGGCTTCTTTGACCTATCTTTGGTCTATTCTTGACTATTCTTCCTTCATATTCATGGCTTACCTTATTGAGTGCTATTTGATGTTGTTGCTGCCCCATTTAGCGTTATATCTTATATGCCTTAATATGTTTTTGAATGCTAAGCCTTGATACTTGTTTGCTTGTTATCTTCTTGCCTTTGCTTGCTTGTTTAAAAATATGCTCCCTTAGGAATTTGATCTCACCTTGTTTAAGGTGAATTAATTAGATCTTATGTTCTTACCCAAGCATGTCAACATTAGGTAGAACCCTTTTATCCTCAACCATAGCTCGATCATTGCATGCTAACTTAGGTAGAGGTTTCCCTTTTCAATCCTAACTTTAGGACCACCATTGCATGATAACATTAGGGCTCTAGTCTCCCTTATACTTTTTCATTCCCCTTTTTGCATCCTTAAAACTAAAACTTCTTTTTATTTATCACACTCGAAAACAATTAAAAATAAAGAAGCGAACCATGTGCGATGATCCTTAAGCACGTGTGGAGCACTTTGGATACGAGGCGTCTGACTCGACCATCCGAAGTATCTCATGTCATAGCCTTTAATGTGGTTTAAATAATCAAATCCTTTTTCAAGGTAAAAAATACAAACCAATCAAATCTCTTTTGCCTCTGGGCTTTTCTTTTGAAAAATATTTTCATAAATGAATATGTGTTAGCCATTCCAATACAAAGCGAACAAGTTCAACCTCTCATACGAGAAAAACAAGTCAATGTTCCAACGTTTGGAATGTCTAACACACCATTATCATAAAAAACACACAAAAAACAAAAAACATTTTTGAGAAGAACTACGAGTGCTCTAATCCTCTATTGCATGAAAGGTGGTACGTAGGCACAAATGTTCGCAACCGTGGCATACACAACTAATAGAAACTTTCTTTTTGTGTTTATATTTTGCATTCATACATTTCCACATATCAAGTTAAGCTTTAGACATAAACACACCCTTTGATTAGAACAACAAGAGTGGATCCCATCGAGTACGAAATATGTGAGGGGTGCTAATACCTTCCCCTTATGTAATCAACTCCCTTACTTGTTCTCTTGGTAGCGAGACCTTGATTTATACTTTCTCAGGCCTTCTTCGATGTTTTCCTTTCCCTTCTTTGGGATAAATAAATATTCGATGGAAGCATCATTGCGTGCCGATTTTTTTTCACGGTAGCGACAACTTGCGACTTCACTGGGGACTTCTCCTAAGTGTGTCACTCCTAGATCTTGTTTGTTTTCTTTCCTTGTATGTTTATTTTCTTTCCCAAGTGAAGAAGGAAATCAAGATAGGTGCTGCCTTGTAAGACAATGTAAAGAAGGGTTTGATTGAGTTTCTTCGAGAGTATGCTGATATCTTTTCCTGGTTGTATGAAGACATGCCTGATTTAGACATTGATATAGTTGTGCACATGTTGTCACTCAAGCCAGAATGTACTTCTATAAAGCAAAAGTCGCGTCGAACCTGACCAAATATGTCTCTCAAGATCAAAGAAGAAGTTGAAAAGCAACTTGATGTGGGTTTCTTAGTAGTGGTTGAGTGTTATGATTAGATTGCAAACATCGTACATGTTCTAATAAAGGATGGAAAGGTGCATATGTGTGTGGATTATCGAGACTTGAACAAAGTGATCTCGAACGATGACACATCTCAGTTCTCGGTATTCTCTTTATAGATGGTTTTTCAGGCTACAATGAGATAAATATGGCTCTAGAAGACATGTTGAAAATAACGTTTACAACTCCTTGGGGTACTTATTGCTGCAAGGTCATGACTTTCGGATTGAAGAATAATGGTGCAACATTTCAACATGCTATGGTTATTCTCTTTCATGATATGATTCATAATGAGATCAAGGTGTATGTTGATGATATGATTGCAAAGTCACAAACTAAATCAGAATATTTGGTCCATCTTCAAAAGCTATTTGATCAATTGCAAAAATTCAAATTAAGGCTTAATCCAAACAAGTGCACCTCTGGGATGAGATTTGGAAAGTTACTTGGTTTTATTATAAGTACAAGAGGAATTGAAGTTGATCCCGACAAAGTAAGAGCAATACAAAACATGCCAACACCAAAGAATGAAAAAGAAGTCAGAGGGTTCCTTGGGAGATTGAACTACATTTATAGGTTCATTTCTCATCTCACAACTACTTCTGAACCCATTTTTAGATTGTTGCGCAAGAATCAAGAAGTACGTTAGGACGACAACTACTAAGAAGCCTTTGAAAATATTAAAAAGTATCTTTATGAGACACCAATCCTTGCTCCACCAGTACCTGAGAGGCCACTCATCATGTACTTGACGGTATTGGAGGGATCTAGGGGTTGTGTGCTTGGACAACATGATGAAACATGATGTAAGGAGCATGCCATTTATTACTTGAGTAATAAATTTACTGATTATGAATCAAGGTATTCCCTTCTTGAGAATACTTATTATGCTCTTGCTTGGGCTTCTCGACATTTGAGGCAATACATGTTGATACATACAACACTCCTGATTTCTAAGATGGACCCTGTAGCGGTGAAAATCGGAGATCAAGCTATTAATTAACTTGACTCGCAAAAGCAAGAGTCGCCACCGCGCTTTATTATTTCCAAGGGAAAAGGGAAAAGAGCGAAATAAAACCCTAAAATATGCAATGTAAAGTAATATTTAAAAGTAATGAAAATACAATGCGTTTTTTGAAAGAGATCGGGAGTTCGGGGGTTGGTTATACAATGGGAAGGTATTAGCATCCAATGCATCTGCGGTACTCCGCAGGAACCTTTTGAAATATCTGTTTTTTGGTTAAAATTGTTTGTTTGGTTAAAACGGTTTGTTTGGTTAAAATGGTTTGTTTGGTTAAAGATGAGTGCGGATGAGATTTTGAAGAGACGGCGACCTAATGTCGAAGTTTTGACTTAAAAGATATGAGTTTGAAAATGGAGTCTTTTGGGAAAATTATCTTAAGTTTGGAAAAATAGTAAATAAGCAAAAAATGAATGAGGGTATTCGCACGATTGTAGAAGACGTATTTGATGACATGAAGTCAGCTGAGTTGAAAATTTTCCCTTGGAATTAATCATAAGCAGGTAGATCTAATATTCGAGTAAGAAATCATAAATAATTAAAATCTACGAGAAACGAACAAGGTAGATAACAAGATAAATTGTAAGAAACTAAATGAATGGACAAAGAAGAATCATGAATAAAAGAAAAGTGTAATTAAAAAATTATCTAAACTAATTTGAAATTCTAAGGTTACTAAGTAAACTAAACTTAAATTCTAAAGTGTCTAACTAAATTAAATAAAATTTTGAAGTTATTAACTAAAACTAAATTAAAACTCTAAAGTTACTAACAAAAATTCGAAAGTTATTAAATTAAATCTAAAATAAATTAACACTCTAATATTACTGAATTAGGTCTAAACTAAGTTAATTCTAAAGCTGCTAAATTACATCTAAACTAGTTTAAGTATAAACTAAATTCATTATAAAATTACTAATTTAATCTAAACTATATTAATAATAAAATTACTAACTTAAATCAAAACTAAATTAATTCTAAATTAAAGATTAAAATTCTAAGATTAAATTAAAATTCTAAAGTTATCAAAATGTATCTAAACTAATTGGAAGTTCTAAAGTTATAAAATAGATCTAAACAAATTAAAAATTTTAAGTTATCAAAATATACCTAAACTAATTAAAGGTTCTAACATTACTAATTTATATCTAATTAAATTAAAATTCTAAAGTTATTAATTATGATTCTAAATATTTTAAAGTTATAAAATACATCTAAACTAATTAAAGGTTCTAACATTACTAATTTATATCTAATTAAATTAAAATTCTAAAGTTATTAATTATGATTCTAAATATTTTAAAGTTATAAAATACATCTAAACTAATTAAAAAATTCTAAATTAATACTAAACTAAATCTAAATATAAGATTTACTAATATTTTTTTTATATTTTTTTTAAAAGGAAATAATAACTAACAGCTTTATATCATTCAGTAAATAAATAAAAGCATATTATACCCAAATTATATTACTCACAAGCCAGTTTAGTGCCAAAGCTAGTTAAGCAAATCGCAAAAGCATGGAAGGCGTATATGGTGGTGGTGTGCGTCGCGGCGGAAATTGAAGCGAGTGGGTTACGGTCACGGTGAGATGATGGTTGAGCAGAGTAAAGGAGAGGTTGGTGATGTGGTCACGGTGGAATTGGTGGAATGGGTTTGTGATGGTAATGGGTATGATGGAATGATAATGGATGATGAGCCGATATGGGTTGTTGATTGTGAAGTTGGTGAATATGGTGGTTTAAAGATGCTGTGCGGTTTGAACGGGATGAGAGGAAGGCAGTATGAAGTTTAATGGGAAGGAGGAAGAGATAAGAGGGATATATATTATGCTGGGAGAAACAGTGAGGCGAGGGAGAGTTAAAGAGAGGCAGTAGGCTAGCTACTGTATTGTTTTTTTTTGTTTTTGTTGTGTTAGGAAGAGAAAAGAGGTGGAAGATTGAAAAGAAGGTAGTATGCGTGGAAAGGAAAAGAGAGATACTGCTAGTGCTTTGCTTTTTTTTGCTTTTTGTTTTATTGGTCTCATACAAAGAAAATTAAGAGGTCTTATATAGACAAGTGAAGAAGAAAAAATTGATTTTAAATTCAATCATGATCAGTTGATTTGCATTTTCTCTGTATCAATCCACCACTTTTGCTAACAGCCAATGAGAGCATAGTATAGTGTAATCAATATATTTTTGTGACAAAAACGCCCTTAAATGATAAAAATGAAATAAAAAACTGAAAGTATTAAAATTAATTCAATTTAAAATATATTTTTTTGAATAAAAAACAAAGAGCTAAAATGACCGAAAACAATAAAAAACGGACGAAAATTTATCCGAAAAAATAAAATGAACACATTAAAATAAACTACATGTCACAAAGATTAAAGAAAAAATATTCAAAAAAGTAAAAATAGGAATAAAATGATAATGAAAATACCAGGCTAAACAGACGTTTTACGGTTAAAAACGAGACTTCAAACTGTATCGAAAAAATAAAGCGAGCATACCGTCATAATCTATGCGAGATGCAGATTCATAAAATGATCGGTAAAAGGTGAAAACTTGAAATATTTTTCTCGCTAATTTTTCGCACATTGTTGAATCGCTTTTAACAGTTTGTCTATAAAACCAAAATATTTTTATTATCGACATATAAACAACTTGGAGCAATGCAAGAAACGAGTAAAGAGATAAAAATGCATGAAGTGAAATGTCAGGTATTTTTTTAACTAAAAGACGATGCAAACTTTGATTTAAACTGACTTTTCTGGTCAACTTAAATACGACTAATGATGCAAAATATGATGAATGAAAATATTTACTAATGATTGTGACCAAATGACAAAATATGGTATGAATGTGCGACTGAAAAAATTAGGGGAGAAATTAAGGGTGCAACGGTGTGCCTTGATGAATCAGTCTTCGAGAATCCACAATCAACCGTACTTCTGGCTTGGGAGACTCAAAACCTTAATTGAGGCGCGACACCTGATGCTCTTGATTCAGACCTGTCTCTGCACATGAAACAAAAGAAAACATGAACATACACCTTTGTATGCGATTAGAAATTAGTGATACATAGGCTAAAAATGTTCAAAAACACTTGACAATCTTCGCATAGTCAAAGCTCGAAGGTGAGAGGTTAAAACTGACCGTATTTAGTGACTTTGACTTTTGTATAAAAAATGCAAAAATGCAAGTGGGATCTTAGGTGAAAAATTGGGGTATGACAGCTGCCCCTATTTAAGTTTCTTCTATCTGACGAGATTGAAGGGACTTAAATATAGAATACACAATTTTTGGCCTTAAGATACCGCAATTATGTTTATGATATGATATGAATGTAATGCTCTGAATTTTATGGGGTATGACGCCATATGAGACAGACTATGCTGGAGAAACCAAGCACATTATACAGTAATCCCACAGGGGAACAAATTATAACACCATTGGGGAAACAAAGTCATAGACTTCAAATGAGAGACTCTTGAATGATTTACATCAGTATTGAGACTGGAAAAGGTAATGATTTACATCAGTACTGTGACTGGAAAAGGAAATGATGGACATCAGTACTGAGACTGGAGAATGATTGACATCAGCACTGTGGCTGGAAAACAAAATGATTGACATCAGCACTGTGGCTGGAAAACAAAATGACTGACATCAGCACTGTGGCTAGAAAACAAAATGATTGACATCAGCACTGTGGCTGGAGATAAACATCTCCGATTTCTGAATTTTACCAAGAACGGTAACACATTTCTTCTCTAACCAAGATATCGCTTGAAAAGGATAAAATAACAAACTTCCCCATGGGACTTTTCCGAAGGGATGCCATTTGCTGAGTAGACATTATTGTTGGGGATACACAAGCTGCTCAAATAAAGAGGCCGCCACTTGCTATCTTTCAAAGGTGTTAATAACGTACAAGTTGCTTATGAAGAGACCGCTGCTTGTTGTTTCTTTTCAAAATTACCAATAACACACAAGTTGCTCATGAAGAGACCGCTGCTTGTTGTTTTCTTTTCAAAATTACCAATAACACACAAGTTGCTCATGAAGAGACCGCCGCTTGTTGTTTTCTTTTCAAAATTACCAATAACACACAAGTTGCTCATGAAGAGACCGCCACTTGTTGTTTTCAAAGGTGACAATAACAAACAAGTTGCTCATGAAGAGACTGTCGCTTGCTGTTTTTTCAAAGGTATCAATAACATACAAGTTGCTCATGAAGAGACCGCCGCTTGATGTTTCTCAAAGATATTAATAACATACAAGTTGCTCATGAAGAGACCGCCGCTTGCTGTTTTTTCAAAGGTAACGATAACATACAAGTTGCTCATGAAGAGACTGCCGCTTGCTGTTTCTCAAAGATATTAATAACATACAAGTTGCTCATGAAGAGGCCGCCGCTTGTTGTTTTTTAAAGGTATCAGCAAAATATCGTGAAGATATTGCTAGAGGTGAGAATCAATAATTTCATCGGGGATGGACAAACTGCTCATGAAGAGACCGCCATTTGTCATAAAGAAATAAAAAATAATCAAACTGCTCAAATAAAGAGTCAATCGCTTGTTGTCATGTCGATATTCCAGAAGAAGGTTGTGATAACACTACTAGGGAATAAAGTTCATCTTCAATGGGAAACCATGAATGGATTCTTCCTGAGAAGACCAAGTATTTACATTGCAAAATAAATGCACTCTCCATCTAGGTTTTACAGCCTAGAGATATCCACAGGGTATCGTTCACAAGAGACAAAGCTCAATCCAGGAATAAACTTGAGAGGAAAACAATCAAACAAGACTCCACCCCATGAGGAAACAACTCAAATGGGGATTTATCCTATCCAGAGATGGAAAAGGAAAGCTAAAGCAAGACTCTTCCACGAGAGTTAACTCAGTGGGGAATTAGAAAGAAGACGCACTTTCTGCTTAAGTTGGCACTCTACTTGGAAAGATAAAATACATTATTTGAATAGACACAACCAAGGTATACGAACTCAATGACATCAACAAATACAATTGTGCGTGCATGATGCAAGTGTGAATGAATAAATGAATGCCATGTATGTGCTGACAAAACAAATAGACAAGATAAACTGGAGATGATAAGACATCATAGCACAACCCAACACTCGGCTAATCTCAACAGGATGGGAACATTACTGGAGATAAAACACAGGCCATCATTGGAGCAAGGTCCTTTTACAAGGCTTAAATATCTCTGGAGAGGAAGATATTTTCAGGTAGAAAACTCAAAGTCCAGTCTTCTATTGCAAACAATCCATTGAAAGGATAACAACACAAACAAAGTTTCAGCTGGAAAGAAGTCTTGCTTAGCTGGAGATACTGGGAACACCACCCTCTGATAATGTATGAAAAACATATCTTGACAAATCTGGATTGCCCCTGGGATTAATTTTGGATGCCCCAAGTTTACTGCTGATAAGCTGCATGATACACGACAATTCTTGCGAATAGCTTCACCTCTAAAATGCCCCGAGCTATATGGTTGATGAGGAGAAATCGTCTCAAGAGGATTTTACAAAAGACCTGGCATTCATCGTGCTCTGGTGTCTTCAAACTCTTAGAGAGATTCATCGAATCTCGACGTGATTGCCCCGGATTGACTGTAGTTGGCACAACAAAGTATTCAAATTTTGCCCCAATAAAGGGTAAACAAGTTGGGAAAGCATTAACTGGGAGAAGCAACATGTTCGTGCTTATGGTCTTCAGGTGACATGCCCCTGGATATGATTTTTTCTTGAAATGATTCCCCAATTACTCAACAGAGTTTCAGGCCTTAAGAATTGACTCATCATTGGTGCTTATGTGTGAGTTTCCTTGATATCAAACAAATGTTTTGCAGTTAGAAAATTTTATTATGAGAATGAAAATTCTAATGCAACAGTTATGTAAGTCTTGAAGATTTTGAAAAGATATCGCACAAATTTTGCGAGTTAGAGCATCATTTATTTTTGTATAGGAAAAACATATGATACCAACATAACTATTTAGAACATTCATGGGAGTCAGGAACACTATCTCATTGAAGTATGCTTTCAAAATAACCTTGCTTCAATTAGGACTTTTGAAGGTTGTAATGTGGTTTGGTTCATGGTTTTAGAAAAAAGGACTTAAGGCTCAAAATATTTGGTGCCCACCCCCTTCATGATGTTCTCCAATCCTATGTTCAGTTAATTCAACATGAGCATTCATCTCTCAAAAGGATTTTGTGACGGTTAAGGAAACGACGAGGTTTTCGGAGTAGAAACCACCCTCATGTCTTCGTGTTTGTAGTCACCAATTTGTTCTTTGCTGAGGACTTTTCTTTGTAGTCCTTTCTTTGCAATTTTTATTTTCCCTAATTTTTGCCTGAACTAATTTTTTGAATTGATAGTCCAGCGGGATGCCTTAGTTTTTGCCTAAGTCGTAAGTTTTCATGTTTTTGACTTAGCAGGCTTTTTCTTTTTCTTGATTTTTAACTTTTTGAACAAAATGTGTGACATTAGCTTGTCTTTGCTTGTTGAGAGGATTGTGATTGCCTCGTTTCTTGATGAATGAGGGATAACATTGTGGTTCCACATCCTCTAGATTCATTATACATGAAGGATAGCCCTCGTAGTTTCTCTTCAAAAAACATCTTCCTTATGAATTTTGAACACTCGGTCAGATTAACTAAAAACTACCCTGCCCCAGGTTAAAATTCAAGGTTTTTTCGTATAGAAAAGAAACTTCTGCTTCAAAGGCTCAAAAGGGGTTAACAAGGGATTATCTTCCTTATATCTCCAGTGTTTAGGGATTTGAAACAATGCATGTACATCATCAGCAAGATTTTATCCAAAAGCATGCAACCAGAGATTTTGTGTTCTTTAGATCATCATCCTCCCTCCAATCTCTGCCTAGGCAAGAGAATGAGCAACAATTTGGTATCATAGTGCAAAAGCAATTTAAAATTTGAAAACAAATATGAGTGAAACGAATGAATTTCTTCAAGACAAACATATTCATTGTATTAAGATAATCATTCAGATGCAAACAAGTTCTTACATGCAAACAATGTTTTGATAAACAAGAAAAATTACAAAAAGCATAAATAAGTTAATAATCTGGGAAGGCTTTCCATCTGGACTTGAATTACCGAAAACATCCTTCAAAAATCAAAGTGACCAACAATCGTGTTAACTCTTTGGCACATGCTTGATTTGAACTTCAAAACCAACGTCCTTGAATGACAAGATACCACTTCTGACCAACTTCTGAACCTCAATATTCAAAGCAAAGCAACCCTCCAAGTCATGCCCAGGAGCACCTTGATGAAAAGTACAAGTCAAATCAGCTTTGTAGTACCAATGTATCTTCTTAGGAACCTTCGGTGGAGGTCGGGTCTGAACCAAATTCCTCTGCATCAGGATAGGGAACAACTCTGTATAGGTAATTGGAATTGGATCAAACTGGGTTTTCCTCTGATTAGGAACTTGCCAATTCTGTTGATGAATAGGAGAAACATGATGATTCTGACGATGATTATTTCTTCCTCTGGTTCTCTTCTTGGAAAAGTTATTATCAAACTTCTTCACACCATTAGCTGAGCTACCATCTTCATATGAACATCCCTCCCCAACATCTTCTTCTAGACGCACTCCCATATTCACCTCGTCGGGAAAGTCATTAGGTGCATTAACCATCACCTTTTCATGAGAGAATGATTTTAGAGTTTTAGTGAAGACTTTTATCATCGCTTCCTCCATCCTAGAAGGATTGACTTGGGCGGTAACCAAAATTTCAACCCAAAACAGTCGAGTGATCCATACCAGCTTTCAAAATAGTCATCTCTCTACGGAGTTCAGAAACCTCTTGCTTGATATTCTCCATTGTTTTCTTAGCGCGAGTGTTGTACTGGTGAGACCAAAGGAAAAATAAGACTCGGAAAAAGACCTTTGAAACAAAAAAAATGTAGAATGATGTATGATATGCAAAAGAGAGTTTTTATTTGATTTTCAAGGAACTCAAGATATTAAGTTGTAAACATCGAAGTATGAAGATAGAAGATGAATTTTAAATTGGCTCCAAACATTGATCAAGTTATCATCAAGATCAATCATCCATTTTGGTGGATTAGGGTTTTCGCCCTATCAACACCCAAGATCCATTGAGCTTGACGAAACTTGTGATGTTTTCAAAGAAAGACCTCCAAATTCCTTCAAAGTCAAGTGAAAAGGGTTTTATGGATGCATGAACGCATGGCTATGCAACAACCACAAGCAAGGTCACAAATAAAGTCGAAAGGTTCAACGTCACGAGCATGGAGTCAAGGTAAGGAACACCCCCAAGGTATGTACTAACGGTTTAATCACACCTGTAGAACAAGGTTCTAAGAGTTCCCGGAGTCTACATTCCTCCTTCGGATATTACCAACGTCTTGATTACTCAATAATCAGCAATATTCTTAATAGAAACTCATCCGAGCGTAGCATCGCGTAACAATTACTTCCGGATTACTCCGTTATAATCTCCGCGCTACACCTAAAAGGCCAAGATGGGTTATGGTTCTACGGTTCCCAGCTTCTCTGGCTCCCAGGTCGAAAATAATAATGTCTTCCCGATTACTCGGTAAACAAATATTACGTTCAAAAGGGCCTTCCACTGAGTGGGGGATCTCATGCCTCCTTCTTCGGGATTACTCCCTCAAAATTAACATGACTATACCGCCCGTCCTATTCCTAAGTGTAACTTAGTCCGGGTATAGGACTTGTCCTTTGTAAATATTATCAACACCCAAATAATCATAATATATACATATAATCAAACAATCAAATAATGATAACACAGATAAAACAAATTAGGCTTAACCCACTTAGGGATGGACCAGCAAGAGGTCAATCTTTCCCCAGCAGAGTCGCCAATTCTGTAGCGGTGAAAATCGGAGATCAAGCTATTAATTAACTTGACTCGCAAAAGCAAGATTCGCCACCGCGCTTTATTATTTCCAAGGGAAAAGGGAAAAGAGCGAAATAAAACCCTAAAATATGCAATGTAAAGTAATATTTAAAAGTAATGAAAATACAATGCGTTTTTTGAAAGAGATCGAGAGTTCGGGGGTTGGTTATACAATGGGAAGGTATTAGCACCCAATGCATCTGCGGTACTCCGCAGGAACCTTTTGAAATATCTGTTTTTTGGTTAAAATTGTTTGTTTGGTTAAAATGGTTTGTTTGGTTAAAATGGTTTGTTTGGTTAAAGATGAGTGCGGATGAGATTTTGAAGAGACGGCGACCTAATGTCGAAGTTTTGACTTAAAAGGTATGAGTTTGAAAATGGAGTCTTTTGGGAAAATTATCTTAAGTTTGGAAAAATAGTAAATAAGCAAAAAATGAATGAGGGTATTCGCACGATTGTAGAAGACGTATTTGATGACATGAAGTCAGCTGAGTTGAAAAATTTCTCTTGGAATTAATCATAAGCAGGTAGATCTAATATTCGAGTAAGAAATCATAAATAATTAAAATCCACGAGAAACGAACAAGGTAGATAACAAGATAAATTGTAAGAAACTAAATGAATGGACAAAGAAGAATCATGAATAAAAGAAAAGTGTAATTAAAAAATTATCTAAACTAATTTGAAATTCTAAGGTTACTAAGTAAACTAAACTTAAATTCTAAAGTGTCTAACTAAATTAAATAAAATTTTGAAGTTATTAACTAAAACTAAATTAAAACTCTAAAGTTACTAACAAAAATTCGAAAGTTATTAAATTAAATCTAAAATAAATTAACACTCTAATATTACTGAATTAGGTCTAAACAAAGTTAATTCTAAAGCTGTTAAATTACATCTAAACTAGTTTAAGTATAAACTAAATTCATTATAAAATTACTAATTTAATCTAAACTATATTAATAATAAAATTACTAACTCAAATCAAAACTAAATTAATTCTAAATTAAAGATTAAAATTCTAAGATTAAATTAAAATTCTAAAGTTATCAAAATGTATCTAAACTAATTGGAAGTTCTAAAGTTATAAAATAGATCTAAACAAATTAAAATTTTTAAGTTATCAAAATATACCTAAACTAATTAAAGGTTCTAACATTACTAATTTATATCTAATTAAATTAAAATTCTAAAGTTATTAATTATGATTCTAAATATTTTAAAGTTATAAAATACATCTAAACTAATTAAAGGTTCTAACATTACTAATTTATATCTAATTAAATTAAAATTCTAAAGTTATTAATTATGATTCTAAATATTTTAAAGTTATAAAATACATATAAACTAATTAAAAAATTCTAAATTAATACTAAACTAAATCTAAATATAAGATTTACTAATATTTTTTTTATATTTTTTTTAAAAGGAAATAATAACTAACAGCTTTATATCATTCAGTAAATAAATAAAAGCATATTATACCCAAATTATATTACTCACAAGCCAGTTTAGTGCCAAAGCTAGTTAAGCAAATCGCAAAAGCATGGAAGGCGGATATGGTGGTGGTGTGCGTCGCGGCGAAAATTGAAGCGAGTGGGTTACGGTCACGGTAAGATGATGGTTGAGCAGAGTAAAGGAGAGGTTGGTGATGTGGTCACGGTGGAATTGGTGGAATGGGTTTGTGATGGTAATGGGTATGATGGAATGATAATGGATGATGAGCCGATATGGGTTGTTGATTGTGAAGTTGGTGAATATGGTGGTTTAAAGATGATGTGCGGTTTGAACGGGATGAGAGGAAGGCAGTATGAAGTTTAATGGGAAGGAGGAAGAGATAAGAGGGATATATATTATGCTGGGAGAAACAGTGAGGCGAGGGAGAGTTAAATAGAGGTAGTAGGCTAGCTACTGTATTGTTTTTTTGTTTTTGTTGTGTTAGGAAGAGAAAAGAGGTGGAAGATTGAAAAGAAGGTAGTATGCGTGGAAAGGAAAAGAGAGATACTGCTAGTGCTTTGTTTTTTTTTTCTTTTTGTTTTATTGGTCTCATACAAAGAAAATTAAGAGGTCTTATATAGACAAGTGAAGAAGAAAAAATTGATTTTAAATTCAATCATGATCAGTTGATTTGCATTTTCTCTGTATCAATCCACCACTTTTGCTAACAGCCAATGAGAGCATAGTATAGTGTAATCAATATATTTTTGTGACAAAAACGCCCTTAAATGATAAAAATGAAATAAAAAACTTAAAGTATTAAAATTAATTCAATTTAAAATATATTTTTTTGAATAAAAAATAAAGAGCTAAAATGATCGAAAACAATAAAAAACGGACGAAAATTTATCCGAAAAAATAAAATGAACACATTAAAATAAACTACATGTCACAAAGATTAAAGAAAAAATATTCAAAAAAGTAAAAATAGGAATAAAATGATAATGAAAATACCAGGCTAAACAGACGTTTTACGGCTAAAAACGAGACTTCAAACTGTATCGAAAAAATAAAACGAGCATACCGTCATAATCTATGCGAGATGCAGATTCATAAAATGATCGGTAAAAGGTGAAAACTTGAAATATTTTTCTCGCTAATTTTTCGCACATTGTTGAATCGCTTTTAACAGTTTGTCTATAAAACCCAAATATTTTTATTATCGACATATAAACAACTTGGAGCAATGCAAGAAACGAGTAAAGAGATAAAAATGCATGAAGTGAAATGTCAGGTATTTTTTTAACTAAAAGACGATGCAAACTTTGATTTAAACTGACTTTTCTGGTCAACTTAAATACGACTAATGATGCAAAATATGATGAATGAAGATATTTACTAATGATTGTGACCAAATGACAAAATATGGTATGAATGTGCGACTGAAAAAATTAGGGGCGAAATTAAGGGTGCAACAGTGTGCCTTGATGAATCAGTCTTCGAGAATCCACAATCAACCGTACTTCTGGATTGGGAGACTCAAAACCTTAATTGAGGCGCGACACCTGATGCTCTTGATTCAGACCTGTCTCTGCACATGAAACAAAAGAAAATATGAACATACACCTTTGTATGCGATTAGAAATTAGTGATACATAGGCTAAAAATGTTCAAAAACACTTGACAATCTTCGCATAGTCAAAGCTCGAAGGTGAGAGGTTAAAACCGACCGTATTTAGTGACCTTGACTTTTGTATAAAAAATGCAAAAATGCAAGTGGGATCTTAGGTCAAAAATTGGGGTATGACAGACCCATTAAAGTATATTTTTGAGAAACCAGCTCTCACAGGCAGATTGGCTTGGTGGCACATGTTGTCATTTTAATATGACATTCAAAATGTTATGCAAAAGGCTATCAAAGGTAGCATTCTTGTATATCATCTTACTCACCAGCCATTGGAAGAGTATCAGTTGATGAAGTTTGACTTTCTAGATGAAGATGTTCTGAAAGTGGACGAAAATGGATAATCTGAACCAAGGAAGCGATGGCCTCTCACTTTCGATGGTGCATCAAATGCTTTAGGCCATGACATTGGGGCTGTTTTGACTTCTCTTCGTAATACTCATATACCTTTCACAGCCAGTCTATGCTTTGAATGCAAGCATAATGTTGCAGAGTATGAAGCTTGTGTTATGGTCCTTGAAGCAGCCATTGACCTGAAAATCAAGATCCTCAAAGTATTTTGGGATTCTTCTCTAGTCATACATCAAATACGAGGTGATAGGGAGACACGACACTCTAATTTAATTCCATACCAAGATTGCATTTTGGAATTGTTGCCTGATTTTGAGGAATTCAACTTTGAGCATATTCCTAGAGAATAAAATCAATTGGCAGATGCTTTGACTACTCTAGACGCCATGTTCAAATCAGTTACCTGAATCATGCACCAGACATCAGAATACGTCGTTAAAAAGAACCAACACATGTCTTTCCTGCTCATTGTCTTTCGACTGAAGACATGTATGAGGAAAAGCCGTGGTATTTCGACATCAAAAGATATATTGAAAAGCAAGAGTATCCTGAGGGTACCACAATTTGTGATAAGCGTACACTTAGAAGGTTGTCATCCAAATTCTTCTTGTCAAGAGACGTCCTGTACAAAAGAAACTATGATTCAGTTCTACTCATATGCATGGATAGACACGAAGCAGAATTGATCATAAAGGAAATCCATGAGGGCTCTCTTGGAACACATGCCAGTGGTCATGTCATGGACAAGAAAATTATGCGGGCTGGTTACTTTTGGTTAACCATGGAAAGTGATTTTTATGTGCATGCAAAGATGTGCCACAAATGCCAAGTATATGCTGACAAGATTCATGTTCCTCCTACTCATTTGAGTGTTATGACTTATCCATGGCCCTTTGAAATATGGGGTATTGTACCCCAAACTTTTCCCTCACATTTTCTCCAAAACATTCTCAAAAGGTTCTCAAGTACTCAAGGCTACTCAAGAGTTAACCAGTCAAATGCTCCTCCTAAGCAATGGGTCTACCACTAGGGTTTTGAGCTTTTCAAGGAAGCTTGGGTTGAAAAGGTATCAAGTGGTTTCCATGATTCTCCATAGGTTTTAAACAATGTTCATGTCAAGTTTCAAGTCTTGCATCATAAGTTTGCTCAATCAATGGCTAAGATGATTGAAAATCAACTATATTGGGTAAAAAGTCAACTATGGTCAATATATAGTCAAAATTCAAGATTTTTTGGTCAAACATCAATATTATGAAGTGGTATTCATTATTTGATCAAGGGTTTATCATTATTCCCTAAGGAAAGCCCTCATATCATCAAAAGTCAAAGTTTCCAAATTAGGGTTTTCTTAGGAGAAGTCAACTAAGCTTTGACCAAGCATAACTTTCACATGCTTCATCAAATTTTCCTCAACCAATGCCTATTTTGAATGAAATTTAATTCTCTACAACTTTGTATTTATTCTCAAGTGCAAAAAGTGCTTCATTTGAGAGATATGAGCCAATACATTACATGTCATTTCAAAAGTCAACAAAAAGACAATTTTTGTCAAGGCAACTTACATCAAGATAAATTCTCCAAATGAAAAAAAATGATCAAAAGAGAAATTGTAGAAGACATCTTGACATTTCCAAAAATTTAAAGATCACATTCAAAATATGAAAATTGAGTTATGACCAGTGCAATTTAGAAAATTTTGAGAAAACGCATGAAGTGCAAAGTGAGCACACTTGAAATTTTGAACTAGTTGGCCTAACTTTTTAGGTTTCAAACATGTCCATGACCTTATGGAAGCCTACTAAGCTCACTCATACCTTGCCTTATGTTTTATTATTATTTTATTTATATTTATTTTGTTTTTATTCAAATAAATACAAAATAAATCAAATAAAATGGAGGATCATTGGGTCAAGGCGCATGATGGGTTTCTTGATCAGCTAGAAGCCCAAGACAATACATGATAACTTTCCAAAATCATGTGGTGCCACATTGAGAAATAAATCTTCATTTTTGGAAAATTTTGAATGACATTTGAATACACTTGATTCCATGGGATTCTTACCAAGTTTGTTGACCTGATTCCACAAGGTTATAAAGATACAAACTGGTCAGATGTAAAGAAGGCAACCATCACGAGCATAAGGGATCACAAACTCAAAAGTTTTTCAAAAAAAGTTGTATTTTCGTGTAGCATTTTCTAGTCACATTCAAGCAGATTCAAGCACCCTTATCACCTCCTTAACATCTACAAATTAAGTATGGTTGGTCTTCAATGGTTTCCCATGCTTGAAATGACCATGTTCATCATCTCCAATTACAATTTTTTCATTAATCGTATTTTTAATGTTATGCGTTATTGAATCTTTTTAGACCATCTAGATCAATGTACATGAATGCTTAGAACAAGTTGTAGCCATCACATGTAGTTGATAACATCCAAATATGATTTTCACATATCCAATGCAAGCTAGATTAGCATGCTAACAATGTTCTCCCACGTCATGACCATCAGATCTCAATAGATCCAGATCCAGTGCCTCAGATGTGTCCCTAAACGGTGAACCCCCATGGAACCATCCTCACTGAATCCAGCGCAGGCATTCTAGGCCTTGTCAAATTAGACCTAGCAATTTGTTTCTCATACCCCCCATTTACTACTTCTTCAGGCCCATATCTCTATTCTTCTTCTTTTTTTATAATTATTTCATTCTAACTTCTTTTTCTTTTTAATAATTAGATTTTTAAATAATTAAATCAACTTAACTTTTTCTAATTAAAATCAAATTAACTTAATCTTTTTCTAATTGAATTAATTAAATTAATTTTTTTAAAATTAATTGAAATAATTAATTTAGTTTCTTTAGGGTTTTTATTATTAATAATCAATTTCCTTTCTAAATCAAAAAACAATTAGGTTAGATTAATCATCTTTTTTTATCAAGACAACTTTCTTTCCATATCTTCCCCTTTTTCACAATCTCCACGCGCTCTTTTATTTTCACATTCGTTTCTTTCATAATCATGTAATTGTTGAGGGTTCGTATTAGCTTAAACTAGGGTTTACTTTTTTTTTCCCATTTTGTGGTTTGTATTTCACCTCCCCGAAGTTTTGTAATAGTGTAGGAAGTTATTTTGTATTTACCTCTTTCCTTATAAACTCTTCTAGATGTATGCTAATAGGCTTGTATAGAAAGACTAAAAGTAAACGATAGCTAACCCTAAGCAAAGATAAAAATTAACTGAAATCAAAGCACCTTTCACACACGCACCTCTAGGGTGACTCCACTTATTGCCTTTGGAAAATATAGTCATGTCCCTCGAACATGGGACGCTTTAGCAAAAGACCCTCGGTTAAAAGGATCATAGTCCCTCGACGATCCTTCGATGTTGCCTCGGTAAACGATCGTAGTCCCTTACGATAAAATTGCTAAAACATCCTACAAGTAACCTTTATGACTGTACGGTGACCCGCGCCTGTCCCTTAAACATCCTACGATAGGGCTTCCTACTAACTAATGTTAGGATACCACTATCTAAAGGAAGAGGAAAAGAACAAAAGAACTTTGAGTAGGTAAATAGATTTTAATCGCTTGCTCATAAAAACATCTCTTTTCACATAAACACTTTTCTGAAATATTTTCAAAACAAACATTTTGTATGCATTCTCAACGATACGAGAATCATTACAAAGTTTGCCGAACTTAGGCACTTTCAAAATATTTTCAAACACATACACACAAAGCATTTTCAAACAAAGTGAGCTAGCGATTAAGAGCCTGTAGATAACTACGGATAAAAAGGGTGCTAATACCTTGCCTTTTCATAACCTACCCCCTTTTCTCAGAAAAATTCTCGAAGGTCTTTCCTGTTCTTTTCACCCTTTCCTTTATTGAATAAAAGAAAAGTCGGTGGCGATTCTTACTATCTGCAACATTTACGATAAAACGCAAAACCAAAAGTCAGTTCTCCCACCGTATTACAAAACTGGCGACTCTGCTGGGGAAAACTAAAAGTGGGGTTACCTTAAGAGGTAGATCATATTAAAAATGCTTTACTTTCTTGATTTGTATGCTTTACATTTCAGGGTTTTGCTAGGGTTATTTATGTATAGATCCTATACCCGGATCAGGGGGCATTTTTGGTAAGTAGTAATAGATCGTGAAAATTGTACGGCATATACCGATACAGTTGAAGTGATGGATACGTTAGTGTGACACATTGGTTGGTGCTGGTGTCCCTTGAGTTAAGTCAAGGAGAATGTTGGGCTGTCGCGTGGTGTCATAAAGCACTAACTGACCATAGAACCTTAGTTGACACAACTTAGCCATTAGAAAGTAGTGAGATAGCAGGCTTTGGTGCAGAATAAATTTGGTTGATACTCGATGCTACACTCATTGAGATCAGACTCTCGAGATATTTCGGTCGCAAATCAGATGCTTGTGCTGAAACAATTCCTAGGAGAAAGATAAGTGATATTGAGTTTCATAGAAACCGATTACTTCTTTTAGGACAGGTTGATCCAACTAAAACTTCAAGAGGATACTTACCTATAAACTCCATGCAAGCTTAAACCTAAGGCCTTGTGTGTTTTGTTTGTGTATGATTAATTGTTCGAACATGACATCATAACATCATGACATCATACCATATCATTTTCACTAACCATTTCAAGGACCAAGGGATTTATCTTTGTTCTTTGTTGTAGGTTATGGCCTCTACTCGCAGAAACACTATTCGAATCAACTTTGTAAGGGTTCCTCCTAAGCTTAAGGAGTTAGTCTGAAGGGTTCTTGAAAGTTCCCCATTCATCAAAAGGCATGGTCGACTACTCAGTCTAGTTACCCCAGGATTTGACGAAGACATGATGAGTGTCCTAGTCCAGTTCTTTGGCCCTGCACATCACTGTTTCACCTTTCCATATTATCAGTTGGTACCCATGATAGAAGAGTTCTCCAAGCTACTAGGAGTACCTGTTTTTGATTAGACACCCTTAACCGATTTAGAGGAAGCTCCAAAACCAGAAGATATTGCAGCAACCTTACATCTGAAGCGGTCTGATATTGTACCTAACTGGGAAATAAGAAGTGGAGTCAAAGGTTTTCTTGCTAAATTTCTGATAGAGAAGGCCCAACTGTTTTTGGATGCTATGAGTTTTTAGGACATCAAGGAGATCTTGGATTTGTTAATCTATGGATTGGTATTGTTCCCTAACCCAGACCAACTCATAGATGTGAACGCCATCAAGATATTTCTTGCTCGTAATCCCGTGCCTACCTTGCTCGAAGACATTTTGCATTCTCTTCATACTCGTACTATGAAGAGGCGGGGAACTCTTATGTGTTGTATACCTCTGCTATCCAGGTGGTTTATTTTGCACCTTCCCCGCTCGATAGTGAAGAATGAATAAGGTTTGAGGTGGTCTCAAACAATAATGTCACTCACTCATACAGACATCTAGTGATATTCCCGATCTCACGAGGATGTCACTATCATTGACCGTTGTGGGGAATTCCCTAATGTTCCACTACTAGGAATTAGGGGAGGTATTACTTACAACCCTTCTCTGGCTCTACATCAATTTCGTTATGCTCAAAGAGATGATCTTCATGACACTCTTATCTAGGGTATTATATTTGATTACGAGAATGATCCTCAAGGTTATCGTCAAAGGTTTACACATGCTTGGGGCATGGTGAGCAAGATTGATAGCAAGGCTTTAGGACAGAAGAACTATATTCCTTTGGAGCCCTACCTCAAATGGGTATGAGCTCGCACATAAAACCTTATGATGCCATATCCAGCTGTCCTACCGGTGATCATAGAGCCTGTTGTCGAAGTAGACGTTTCTCGCACCAACCTCCATCTAGACATGCCCACTGACCTTGAAGAATTTCAGAAGTCCTGGATTCAACTCAAGGAAGAACATGACACCTTTGAGACTCAATTCTATGAAAGTGAGAAGAAAATGTAGGAACTCACGAAGAAACTTCACGAGGAGCAGAGTCTTAACGCATATATCAACGTGAAGAGGAAGAAAATATGGGAAACTTAGAGTTTTAGGAGTATTTTAATTTATTTCCTTTAAAATCTTTTGTATTCACACGAGCTTATTAATAAAAACTTTGTTTCTGTTTCCTCTTGGTTAGAAAATTTAAATCTCAACAAGGTCCTTAAAAATATTTCATACACATGACAGGTGTTTCAATACAGGTTTATGATCATTTTGTTGTTTTATTTCAGCAGAAAGAATGGGTCTTGAAAAAACAGTTAAGGATATCCAGGCACAAAATGCCCAGTTTTAATTTTATTCTAACCTTTCTCCTAACATAAAAAATCCACAAAAATATTTTCATACCTCTGAAATCTTAACTTCAGTTTAGAAATTTTTATTTAAATTTCTAAATCATTTTGATATTTTATTTTGATTTTGGTATTTAATAGGTGTTTGTTTGACTTTTTTTTATGCTAGTTTGCAACTTTTAAGTTAATTCTCTAATTCATTTTACTTCTGAAATTCAAACAATAAATGTTTAGGGTTCTTGGACATTTTGTATCATGAAAGTGATTTTTAACTAATTTCGTCTTCTGATTTCCTAATTTTTATGAAATATTTTGCTTGAGGTATCTAGTTTGATGACTTTCTCAACTAGTTTTGACAATTGAGGCTCATTTGCATCTTTCCTTACCTTTCCAAGAACCCTAAGTGTTGTTTCTGACTTTTATAATTCTTGAGGATATTAGATTATTTTGTTTTGAATTTCAAAGCCTTCTTTCTATTTTTGATTTAATTATATAGTGAATGTGTTCCATTGGTCTTGTAGGATTTTGTTGAGTTTCATTTGGCAACTTGTTAAGTTATTTAGAGGTCAATCTTTGGACACATGATGATCATATGTTTTCTTTAAGATCACATCAACTTTGATTAATTTTTTTGACCATGTTTTTAGTTGTTGGTGATCATTTTCTTGGAGACTTTGTTTGACCATTCTTAAAACCCTAAATTGCATTAGTTGTGTGGATTTTGTTTGATATATGAAGGGTGACAAGTTCAAGGGTAGTTATTAAAGAACTTGAGGACCATTTGACTTCATTTGATTGATTTATCATTTGATCATACTTATTGTCTAAATTGTTTGTTTACTTGAGATTTAAGGTATGCACTTGGTGCAACCAATAAGGAATCAAGTTACTTTTTCTTTCTCCTACTCTCATAACATGTTAAGGGTCTTGAGTTCACCTTAATTGAACCATTCAAACATCCTAACATTGTTTCATCACTTCCTTAAGTCTTCTTGAACTTGCTCGCTTGATTGCTTGGCTTCTTTGATCCATCTTTGGTCTATTCTTGACTATTCTTCCTTCATATTCATGGATTACCTTCTTGAGTGCTATTTGATGTTGTTACTGCCACATTTAGATTTCCATATTGTATGCCTCAATGTGTTTTTGGATGCTAAGCCTTGATACTTGTTTACTTGTTATCTTTTTGCCTTTGCTTGCTTGTTTGATAATATGCTCCCTTAGGACTTTGATCTCATCTTGTTTAAGGTGAATCGATTAGACCTTAGGTTCTTACCCAATAATTTTAACATTAGGTAGAAACCTTTTATCCTCAACCATAGGTCCATCTTTGCATGCTAACTTAGGTAGAGATTTCCCCTTTCAATCCTAACTTTAGGACCATCATTGCATGATAACATTAGGGCTCTAGTCTCCCTTAGACTTTTTCATTCCCCTTTTTGCTTCTTTAAAACTAAAACTTATTTTTCTTTATCAAACTTGAAAACACTTAACAATAAAGAGGCGAACCATGTGCCATGAGCCTTAAGCACGTATGGATCACTTTGGATACGAGGCGTTTGACTCAACCATCCAAAGTCTCTCATGTCATAGCCTTTAATGTGGTTCAAATCATCAAATCCTTTTTTCAAGGTAAAAAATACAAACCAATCAAATCTCTTTTGCCTTCGAGCTTTTCTTTTGAAAACTCTTTTCATAAAGGAATGTATTTTAGCCATTCCAATATAAAGCGAACAACTTAGACCTCTCGTACGAGCAAAACAAGTCAATGTTCGAACATTTGGAATGTCTAACACATCATTCTCATAAAAAACACACAAAAAACCAAACAAAAATTTGAGAAGAACTACGAGTGCCCTAATCCTCTATTGCACGAAAGGTGGTACATAGGCACCAAGGTTCGTAACCGCGGCGGGAAGAACTAATAAAAACTTTCTTTTTGTGTATATTTTGCATTCATGCATTTCCCCTTAGCAAGTTAAGCTTTAGCATAAACACAAGCTTTGATTAGAATAACAAGAGTGGATCCCGTCGAGTACGACAAATGCGAGGGGTGCTAATACCTTCCCCTCGTGTAATTGACTCCCTTACAAGTTCTCTTGGTCGCGAGACCTTGATTTATCATTTCTAAGGTTTTCTTCAATTTTTTCCTTTCCCTTCTTTGGTATAAATAAAAATTATATGTCGGCTTCATTGCGTGCCAGTTGTTTTTTCGCGGTAGCGACATATATGGGTGGTGAGGTGCATGACGGTGTAAGTACGGGTGATGAGGTTCATGATGGGGTAAGTTTTAATGATAGTGAAAATGTCTTGTACAATTATGATAGTGCTCTGGAAATAGATTTTGAGGATGAACCTGAGGGGTATGATGATTTAGAGGAAGATGAAATTGCTAATCTACTTGAATATGAATATGATGAAGAGGGGAAAACATGAAAAGGGAAAATGTGATTTTAAGGAAGCTATAACATCATATGTTGTCCGAAGGGGTAAAAACCTCAAGTTCACAAAAAAATGACAAAATAAGGGTGAGGGTTAGTTGTAAAGTTGGTTGTGAGTGGGAAGCATATTATGCCAAATTTCCAAATGAAGAATCTTGGAAACTAAGGAAGGTAAATGATAAACATACTTGTAGCAGAGAGTATCATTTGAAGACGGTGACTACCAAGTGTTTGAGCAAGAGGATTCAAAACTCCTTAAAAAACAATCATAGGATGAAGATCAAGGATACAAAGGAAAAGTCACAAAGGAAGTGGAATATATATGTCAACAAGAATAAGGCAATAAGATATAGGTTTGAAGCTATAGATATGGTTCATAGTTCTTTCTCAGGGTATTAAACTAGAAGATATGAATATTGTCATGGACTCTAAGAGAAAACACATGGTCAACTGTTAAACTAAATGTTGATCCTATTCTAGAAGGTATAGAGGATCAAAGACCCTATTTTAGAAGGATGTACATATGTTATGAAACATGTAAGAAGAGCTTCAAGTTATGTAGACATGTCATAGGACATGATGGTTGATTTTTAAAGGGCCTTTGTGGATGGCAAATTCTGGCAGCCATTGGCAAGGATCCAAATGATCAGATGTCTCTAATCTCATTTACAGTTGTGGAGGATGAAAATAGGGATAACTGAACATGGTTAGGAGCTCTTAATTGATGACCTTGGAGGTAGAAATCGGCGTCTCTCATACACATTCACTCCAGAACAACAAAATGTATGTAAACATGGTTATTTTCTCTTATGCTATGCACATTATAGTTGTTATGTTGTTGTATGTTGTTCTACAGGGTCTATTACATGCAATTTATGAGCTTTTGGAATAAGTATACTAAAAATTGTTGAAGAAAATAACACGGAAGGCTGTAAAATCAACATATTTACAAGCATGGGAAAGATAAATGAGGGGAATGAGAGAGATCAATAAATATGCATTTATCCAAATGATTAAGTAAGCCTACTCAAGCTAGTCAACATCCATCTCAATCATCTAATGGAAAGGAAAATAAGCTGGGTGTTAGGAGTGCATCAATATCATTTGTATCCCCATGACCTACAACTAGATTAAGTGCAGCCAAGAATGTAGTTGGCCCAACACCAAGGAGGACTACTCCAACAAAGAGGACCACACCAAAGAAGAAAATTTAGCTTTGTATGATTAAAATGTTATATTTGTATTTTGAAACACTTTTGCAATGCTGTCTGATTAATGGTTTTAATTGTATTTTGAACCACTTTGGAATGCTGTCATTTTGTGTTAGGTTATTCCTATCATTTTGGAATGTTGTCTTCATATGGCATAGTATCAATTATGTAATTTTTATTGAACACATGTATGGATCAAGTCAACGTTTCCTAGAAATTCTGTAATGTGTTATGAACAAACTAGTATATAAACAAAGTTACAAACTAGTATACAAACAAACTTAGGTAGGAATCAACTTAAACTGTTAATGCCAAAATTTACAAACTGGTATATAAGCGATTAAGTTGGAATCAACTTAAACTGATACAAACCAAAAGATTTAGTACATTACAATGATGTCAATACATTCAACCGATACATACCAATACATTCAACTGATATAGACATAACATTCAACTGATATTGACATAACATTCAACTGATTAAATTCACCTGATACAACCCAAATATTCTACTTAGTACAATCAATACATACTCTTAAAACATTCTAAAATCCAATATAGAGAAAATTATAAAACACATCATATTCCAAACAAAAAAAATCCACTTCAAGATCTAGTTCATTTGACTTTGAAGTTCAATTAACGCTTTCCTTAATTCTTCATTTGTCACCCTAACTTTTTCAAAATCCATTTTTGCATCATCAATTTTATTTGCTAACTTTTCCAACCTACTCATCATAAGTTTCCCCTTCTAATATCCTATATCCTCATAGAACTAATCAAAATACCCACACCTAACTTAAAAAGATCCCTGGAATTTTCATATATTGAAGTTCAAAGAATAGAAGTTCAAACATATATTATTGTACCCAAAAATCTTCAAAAAACTTGCATACCTTAAAATATGGATAACCCCCATGTTGTTTTCCAAAATTCTTGATCGTGGCTTCCCTATGAAGAACAACTATGTCTCTATAGTGACAAATAGATTTCCATCACAAACTCTAGCTCATGTATACATTGGAATCCAAATTTTAAAAGCTCTTATGTTTCAATAAGGATGAACAACGACCAGATTTCATGCTTGCTACAACCTAACCTTAAATTTGTAGAATTCGATGAACAAATTGAGATAGAACCCTAAGCCCTAATTCGAATTTGAGATGAAAACCTAAGTTGAATGTATGTAGAACTTGTATCAGATCCTGTAGAACTTAGTAAAAATAAGGAAGATGAAGTTCAATTTCCAACTCAACTAAAACAAATACACTAACAAACATACATTTGAATGAAATTGATGGAAAGGACTTATATGCCTATATTTTAATAGTTAAAGAATCAATTTGACTATTTTAAAAATTAAAGGACCAAAATGGATCCCGAGGTAAATTTAAGGGACAAAAAAAGATATTTTGCATATATATATATATATATATATATATATATATATATATATATATATATATATATATATATATATATATATATATATATATATATATATATATATATATATATATATTTGTTTTTAAAAATAAAATAGAATAAAAAGAGGGAAAAGTTTGTGGTTTGATTGTCACAGTAGATTTCTATTAGAAAACCATGTCTTTAGAAGAAACAAAAATGATTTCAAAAAAAGGGGAAGAAGTAACAGGCCCGTCTACCCCTAGTTTTTCATTAATTAAGTGTGGAATAGAGTTTGTGATATATCAAAATTCTTAGACAATGGAAAAGCATGCACGATTCCAAAATAAGGATACACAATTGGACAAAAAAAAATATATTTTGGGACCTCTCATATTGCAAAGTTAATTTTTGCAGCATAATTTTGATGTTATTCACATTGAGAATTTTTTTCTTATACTATATTTAACAAAAAAATGGATGTCAGAGGCAAGACAATAGATAATGAGAAAGCTAGAAAGCACATGAAACTTTTGTGTAATTAAAAAGACTTGGGTTGTTGTCTCAACCGAATGGAAAATTATTAAAATCCAAGGTTAATTTTAGTCTAGCTCCCCAAGAAGGTAAAATGGTTCACCGATGGTTAAATGAATTGAGAATGTCTGATGGTTATGCTTCTAACTCAGCAAGTTGTGGTGATGCCAATATTGGGAAGTTTTATGTAATGAAAAAGACTAGGAAGTTATACAGAAAAGGGGATAGGTGTTTATTTACGAGAATTACAGTTGGGGAATGGCCACCATGTCCACGAGTATTAACCAGTGTTTTAAAAATCGAACCGAAGAAAGAACCGTTAAAATATACTGGTTAAGGTTCAATCGGTTCAACTAGTTAAATCGTGGTTGAACCGTATATTAAATTTAAACTAAGAAAATAAATAAATATATTATTAAACATCCTAATAATATTAATTTACATCAGAGTTTGTACAATAAAATTCTCAAATAAATACGATACTCATAAACAAGTTTAGAAAAGAAGAAGAATGCAATGTAAGCCTCAATAAGAAATTAGAAAATTAGTTAAAAACCAATATTTATATATTTGTACTGATTGCTTAACTCAAAACCACAAGTTCTTTATCAATATAATTTTTCACATCTCTTCCATGACCAGTTACCCCATGTCCACAAACATTACATTATTTTTTCTCTTTCTATTTGCATTTACATTATCTCATATCTTCTAATTTATTTCTTTATTTTTCATCTATAAAATTTTAAATGTTTTTTATAATTAATTTTTTTAGATTTAAAAAAAGAAATAAAATGAAGTAAACATAAAAAATATATTTGATTTTTCAAACCGTCTGGTTCACCAAAACCGGTCCTAGTTTTACGTTTATTTTTGTTTTTCGCGATTGAAGTAATTTTATCCTAATTTTATAGACCTAACCGTTTATTAGTCTAAACCGAACCAGATTAGACAAAGGTTCAAGGTTTAACCAGCCGGTTCAATCTGGTTTTTAAAATATTGGTATTAACCCCTGAAGTGGCAGAAACACTAAGACAAAAAGCTCTAAATGAGGCGACACATGAAGCAACACAAAAGGCTTAAATTGAGAAAATAAGGAAGAGACAATTTAAGTTGGAGGAAGCCTTAAGAATTTCACAGCAACAAATGTAAGAATATATACTCTCACAAAGGAAGCCAACTCAAGGTTTTGGTGGATCTGGAGGAGTTAGCGCATTTGGAGTGGTAAACAAGGATGAAGAAGATGAGAGCGATGAAGGTACTATCGATGATTGATATTCACATAATTGTTGAATATTTTTATTTTAATTTTAACTTTTTAATTTTCAATAATTAATTTATGAATTTTATTATTTATTTTTAATTTAATTTTTACAAAATTTAATTATATGCCAACAAATTAATTATTATATTTATATTTTTATTGATATTAAAATAAATATTTATAATAATATAAATATAATAAATTATTTTTTATTAGGAAATGTGATATATGCGAGGTGTAAAATCTCCCGCAACCTATGATATATATCTGACATGCAGGAGTTGTGAAGTATATTTTACCTGGCAAAGTCATGCATTGTGAGGAGATTTACTCGCAAAATTAAGCATTGCGATGAGTTTTATTGCTTTGTGAGGAGAATTTTATCATGCAATTTTGTGTTTTTTTAGTGGACATAACTTCTCTTTGAGATGATGAAGGCCTATGTCACATTGAATAAATATTAATCAAAACAAAATAAATTAGAAGATACTAAGGTTTCAAAGAATCAACTTATTAAAAAGTTAAGGGTAAATTAGAATTGTACTTTGGATGAATATCTCGCCCTAACAGTAGTCAAATTAGAACTTAGAGTAGGCATCTTTTTCATTATTGTTGTTGTTTAAGAAGGTTTATATATCTACTAGAATGAAAATGATAATCTGTAAGCAGGAACATAAATAAGTATTTTTAATAATAATAAAGTAATTAGATATAAATAATGCAAAAATGAGTCAAAATTACAGAACAACCAAGATCGTGGAAAAAAGGAATGAGCTACACTAAAAGCAAGTGAAGAGAAAAAAACATGTTGCCATAAAACTGCAAATCTCCACACCTACCACCCACATCAACAAGAAGCATACTCAGAGACACTAGACACAATACTCCTAAAGAGAGAAATTTGAAAGGAGGTCAACATGATCACTTGAAAAATAGAGATGGGAAGCTGACCACCCTACACACACCTAAAAATGAAGGCACCAGAGTGGGTCATGCTGCCAATCTAGCAAAGAAAAGTCGGAACTTGTAGTCTGAATATGAATCCATTTCCAAGTCATATTAATAATAAAAGTCATTCAGTGATTGACCTTCCTTCTTTCCTGAGAAAAAATAACTTTATTGTGTATTTTCGAAATAATCCTAATTATTGAATGCTAGATCGAAAGCATACCTAATCAGGACTTCATATTCCTCCCAAAACCCTAAACAAACTCAAAAACCTCTAAGAACGAATACGATATATATATACAAGAAAATTGGCAGATTGCGACAGGTATTTTTGTAGATTACGACGGTTAAAACCGTCGCAATTTGCTTTCCACGACGGTTGCTTTACCGTCGCAGAAGTGTGTGTCCCCAACCTATTTCGCGACGGTTACAAAAACTGTCGTTCAAATTTACGACGGGTTGATACCGTCGTGACTATCTTTTGAGTTTCTTTTAATTATTGATGGCGACGGTTCGATACTGTCGTGAATATCTTTTGAAATTGATTAAATTGTTTATGGCGACGGTTCGATACCGTCATGACTTTTGTTGATTATTTTTAATTGTTGATTACGACGGTTCGGTACTGTCGCCATGACTTTTGTTTATGTCTTGATTTTTTTTTTATTTTTCTATTATATATATTTTTTATTTAAATTATTATCTATGTAAAAAATTTTAAATATAGTTTTTTTTTGTGTTATTTTTTTCTTTAAATTATTTCTTCTTTAATATATTTATTTATAGTATTATTTTTTGTTTTATTTTCTACCACTTTGTAATATAGTAAAAATAATTTCAATAAAAAATATTTAACATCAAATAAGCATTATAATATCCAAAAAAATGTGTGTTCCATAATCATGTAAAATGCGAGTTCCATAATCATTACGTTGCTATCCACCATTCTTCATGAATTTTTGAAGTCAAACGGAAGCATTACGTTGCAAGCTTTGGATCTCGTTCCACGTGAGATCGAAGGAGAAAATTCCACTATTTGGTTGAATTTCTGGAACATTGGAAGTCCGCGACATGAATTTAGTCATAGCAGTTGTATCTGCCATTAGGTCTGCTGTATTTGAGCAGAATGAAATTCCATCTTTTGTCATTTGAACCGAGCAATCTATAATGTCAGCTCCATCGTCTATTGCTTGTTGATAAGCAAGATTGGTAGAACCTGGATAAACGCCACTTGCTCCGTTATTGCTAATGATCAAAGGTTGTCCTGCAAAAAACAAACGCATTAGCATCTTTTTGCATCTTGTTTATAAGGTTCTATGACTATTGTGAGAAGTTCAAGAATAATACTATTATCTTTTTTCGGCAGTGTATTGTTGAGTGCAAAGCATGCTGAAAAAACAAGAAATTCAGTTCCATATAGCCCAGTTATCTTCTTTTGAACTAGTCTTCTAATAAGCATAGTTTTGAATATCTCTTCACTCTCACCGCAGAAAATGTTAATAAGAAAGGTCTAGTGTTTTCAACTCACCTATAGAATTTGATGCGGTTGAAGGAAAATCAGTAACAAGACCATCAACACATTCGTCTTTCGCTATAAATTGTAGGTACTCAGCAGTAGGATCATAGTTATAATCATAGCTTGAAAAGAAATCATTCGCAAAACCAGAAGCATACACTTCCAGTCCTTGTTTATGTGCATCAGATACTAGGGTTGTGAGAGGCCCCAAGTAATTGTCTGGTTTAACTGGCCATATGTATTCTTTCGGCACTATTATGCCAGATGCATATGACTTGATTGCCGCAAGATCTTTCACAATGGTGCCATACGGTTGCATTGTTGTTGGTTCGACATCACTTGCGTTAAGAAATTGAAAGACAAACTTTGTTTTCTTCCTAACTTTCTCATTGACACTTGTTAAGAAACCGATCTCTGGAGATGAAATAAAGTCTATAGTATAAAGTCTCAACATTTCTAGTACTTTATCAACTAGCTTTACATCGTGTTGGTCATAAAATGCTTGGTACTGCAACAGAACAATCAATTTGAAAATAAGAACTGTGTATAAAATGATTATGCGTCACGAGATAGAGATGGAGAGAACCTGAAAATTCAACCAAACCCTTGGTGGAGTTTTGCTACTTAGAATACCATCAACATTGAGTACGGGAGATAAGCCGTCGTAGAAACTTGGACGCGAATAAAGTAACACTTCAACAAATAAAAAACTATCAAAACAAAAAACAAAACCACAAAAGAAAATATTAAAAGGATTATCATATAACTATAAGACATAGTGTATTTAATATAGAAAAACATCCATTTTAGTACCCAGAACACACAACCCCAACATAAAACATATTCATAAACAACCATTAAAGAAAGTATGTGTTCAGAACCATTGATGCAGAAATGTTATATCATAAGCATTTATGCATAAATGAGAAGAAGCTTGAAAAGTTAACCTGAGATTTAAGAAAACGAGAAGAAGCCCTCTAGATATTATTATTGCATTACAAAACCAAAAGAACATAAACAAACAGAAATCCATCCACCATAAATTGAAATAGAGCTACTTCAAAGTCAATATTGGGATGCATGATATACGTCAGAGAGACATATTGGGATGCATGATAAACAACAACATCATAATTATAAACTAAAAATACAATAATCATTAAAACTAAAAATACAAATACAACAACAATCACAACTCAAACCAAAAGCAGCAGATAAAAATCAGATCACGATGTGAAGAGGGAAATCCATCCTCAATACCATTTTAAACTTCAGTAAAAATGCAGAAAACTTCATAACTAAAGAAGTTTCATGCCTTGATTGTTACACTGCACAAGCACATACCAGATGGCCTTATGTCTGAAGTTTGCCATTCTGATCCCAAGGCGGCATTTGGATCATACAACAGTGTTTGATTAGTAGGTTCTTTTTCAACTGGAAATAGTAACAGCTTTCCGTCTAGTACGCCGAATCGAAAGCCAACACTCGAGCTCCCTGTCAATGGGACGGGTACCATTGTCCATGAGTTGTTTTCTGGACTGAATATTGCCAGCTTCCGCTGGTTCTTCCACTCAATACAGAACAACTTCTTTTCCAATACTGCGTGAGCAGTGACCATAACACAGCCATTCTTAATGTCGTAGAAACTTGGACGCGAGAATAGACTCTACCATCTTAGAAATTGAATTGAGTTTAACTCAACCTTTTAAAACCAACTTGTAAGATGTAGATTGTCCCTACTTATAAACATATATTCAAGTCATCTTTCATTGTGGTAAACCATGATGTGGTATTATCTATGTATTCACTCACACCTCGTGATAAATGGTATGAAAGGGTGAAATTCCAACAGTTTGCTAAAAGTGGTTGTTTATATGAATGTCGCTAACAACAATTCACAACTCCAAGCAAAAGTACACTTACACAACTCTCCCATCATTACAATCAACCACACATTCAATAATTCGCAAGTGTATAAATATTTAACTTTATCAACACTTAACCTGAAGCTCAACGATAACCTCCGCAGAGCTATTAGCTGCATTATTCTGGGATGGTACTTCATGCATGCTACCTCTCGGAGATATTGCCTGAGGACTTTCAACTGATTGTTCCAAATAGACATGGTCATCATTTAAAGCTGAATAACTACTATTTGCCCCAAGAAAAACACAAGAATCCAAGTGCTGTCCACCCTGCAAACAGATAACCAGGGAAATTAGTTTGGGCATGCATCGAAATCTTAAATTCATAGAGTAGTCAGAGAACAAAATGGATAAAGTGAGGCACTGAAACCTTAATAACAACATTTCTAAATTGCAATTTTTTCCCATTTCCAATATAGATTATAGCCTCTGAGCTAGCTGATGTAAGATTCAAACCCCGCCCATCTTTTAAATATAGAATTCCACCATCCCCATCATAAATGAAATGATCAAAATTTTCATCATCAACTATTAAAGGCTTTTGAGGTGAGAGGGAAAATTCAGCACAAGGTTGCTTGTAGATAGACTGATCTATGATGATTGCATCCAGCATGGAGGAATTGTGTTCTTCAAATGATAGCATACTGCTGACTGTTGGAACAAAAAACTCAACTACAGCAAGAAGAAAATCTAGTGCAACAAGTAACTGAGGTCTCTGGATACACACAGAAACAAATGTTGAATCCGGACCAAATTTCATATCAACAATGAGCATTGTTTGAACTGGTTCAAAATTATTCCCTTTACTTGAGCTACTATCAATTGACTCCTGATTTTCATAATACGACAGTGTACTTAGAGGACTGGCTCCAATGCTCTCAGGCTTTCCTATTGCTAACCGAAATCCTTGTTCAACTCCTTCCCGGTCATCAAAAACACTGAAACCTTGTAGTGTTGCAGAAAGGAATCCATTTCCTGCTGTACTGGATTTGTACAGTAGCCATGCACTGCTGACCTGCACAAGAGAAACAAGAGTAGAACAATTTAATAGTTAATTGTACTATCATCCTTCATCATTTGATTGCGGGTATGGGGCAGGTTAAAGTATTGGATAATGTAAATGCATCCATAGTTGCTTTAATCAAAATAGTATAAGTTATAACATTTGGCCTACAATTATCTTTCAACAAGTGATCCATAACCCTTAAAGCCAAATCAAGTTTACCCCTCCCACAAAGACTCCCAATGAGAATATTATAAGTAACAACATCAGGTAAAAAACCTCTCTTTTTCATTCTATCAAGCACCTTATTGGCAGCATCAACTATATCAGCTTTACAGTACCCATTTAAAAGTGCTTCATACGCAAAAACATCAGCCTGGCCGTGCTTTTCCAAAATCTCCATGACCCGAATAGCTTTCTGGGTTTTCTTAGAATTGAAAAAAACATTAATCAATTTAGTGCAGAGAATGGCATCAGGTTTATAACCCCTGTCAACCATGCGCTTAAGAAAGCGGAGAGCTCGATTGTACTTAGCTGATTTGAATGACCTAATGAGAGCTTCATCGTAATCTTGATCAAGTTTTGGCCTTGTTTCATTGACCCTGATTCTTGTTCTTCGGTTGTTGGTGTTGCCTGGGGTTGAGGAAGTGACGATAGTGTTGGGATTTGAACGGCGAGAAGTGCGGTTTGGGTGGTTTCTGAAATTGAGAGTGTGTGATAAGAATTCAGTTGAAAAGGTTGTCATTGATGATGACGATGATGTTATCGGTTGTTGTTGGAAGATTTATGGCTTGAGTTTGGACAAAATTCAGTATCATAGAATTGATAAGGGACGATACATATTTTATCCTAACCAAATATTATCCTAAAAAATCATTAAAAAAAATAAAACCCTAAAACAACAAATTAGAAAACCTAACATCAGAATTTTTAAAGGTTTTGGGTGCGACGGTTGTTTTACCGTCGTGAAATGAATTTTAGGACGGATAATTTTACCGTCGTGAAAGGTTTAAGGGTGCGACGGGTGCTTTACCGTCGTGATATGCCTTTTAGGACGGTTAATTTTACCGTCATGACTAGTTGTTGGTGAAAAATCAATGTTAAAAGTGTTAAATGGGGGCCGACGGTTGTTTTACCGTCATAATAATAATATTATGATGGTTAAATATACCGTCGCAAAATAAATATTAGGGACGGTTGGTGTCAACTGTCGTAAACACTGTCTCTATATGTCAATTACGACAGTTATCACATAACTGTCGCAATTTTTGTGTCGTTAAACACTAATTTTCTTGTAGTATATATATATATATATATATATATATATATATATATATATATATATATATATATATATATATATATATATATATATATATATATATATATATATATATAGATAGATAGAGAGAGAGAGAGAGAGAGAGAGAGAGAGAGAGAGAGAGAGAGAGAGAGAGAGAGAGAGAGAGAGAGAGAGAGAGAGAGAGAGAGAGAGAACCACCTCAAAATGGATGAGCATGGGATTCACCGACTCCAACTAACATAAATAAATCACAAAATCCACTCCACTAATAGAAGACATACTTTTGCATCTAGAAGGTTTTTCCTAGTCGATAATATATCCTGAAGCAACTGCCAAAAAAGGCCACCACTTTAGAAGGCCCCAACTCTTCCAGATCCTAACCAAACCACATATCTCTTAAGCCAAACTACCTTACTCCCCTACCTCCAAAATGATAAGCCTAACATATGTTAATCACACCGAGAACCCACTTGTGGGATCAAGCAACCACTTGCAAACATCCACAATACCCTACATAACCACATTGGTGAGAAAACTAAGAAACTCCTCCAACAACTCTTCCTCCCATTCTAGGAGTGAAAAATACCCCCTAAGATCCCAAACCCAAACACGACCTACCCAGTTTCCTGTCAACCCCACATCAAAATACTTTTTCTTAGAGATGAGGAAAATTCTCTCATAAGAATCAGATAACTGGGTCTTCCCGACCCAAACATCATGCCAGAACCTGACTTTCAAATTATACCTTACCACCTTTATACTAGAAGATACAAACCAATATAATTATTGACTAGGAGACAACCCAAGATTGAACACCCTTCTCCACTAATGAAAGGCATTTCTAAGGCTAATCTCTCTACTACCCAATAGGTAACTACGCACTTGGGCTCCATACCTGGAGGAAATATTGTTTTTCCATAAAGTTGACCTATCATTAATAACTCCACATGTCCACTTACTTATTAGAGTCAAATTCACATGTCTTAAGTCCTTAACCCCTAAACTACCATCCCTCCTAGGCTTGCAAACATCTTCCTACTTCACCCATGAAACCTTAGAACCCCCTTTAGAACTGCACCACAAAACCCATCTCTGAAGCCTAACTAACTTCTAACACACTTTAACTGATATCTCCAAAAATGAAAGAAAAGGTATAGGGATCAAGTTAAGAATAAAATTATGTGAGTACAACTTCGTCAATTGATGTTTTGCATGATGTCAAAACTAGGAAGAACTAGCACCTCTGTATATTGGACGATATCCATATGTCTTATGGCACTCCTGTGAATTAGAGGTCTTAGGAATCATTAAAATCATTTTTTAATTAATCCAAGTCATTAAAAATGAGTTTCTGCATAAATTTTTGTTGCATGTGTTGACACATCTGTTTTTCAGGCCGACACATGTAACTCAATTTTTAAGCCTATAGCCTCTGGAAGGCTCAGGTCGACACATGCATTGCATAGATCGACACATGCTGAAGAATTTCTGAAATTGCAGAAATTCTTAATTTATGTGTCGACGCATACAATTTTTAGGTCGACACATATACTATTGTTTTGAAGGCTGTAGCCTCTGACTTGGTTAGGACGACACATAGCCTCACATAGGTCGACACATACAGCTTAAAATAATGTATATGTCGACACATACGATTTATAGGTCAATACATACTGATTATTTGGTCAATTTTCTCAAATCTTTTTAATTCTGAATTTGTCCTTTTTTTCCCTAAAGTTCCAAAACTATAAATACTCATTCATGCATCATTCATAAATTGATGATACCATAAAATTAGCCTACATTTGATCTTCATCTTCAACCTCCAATCTATGCATACACACTAGCGTTACATTGTAATGATGTTCTGTTGGGGTGCCATATAGACGAGGTTTAATAACGTCCGATTAGGTTCTTGTGTAGCCGAAGATATTGGGTTAAGATTTGTAGGGGTCTTCATCCGGAAAAACCACGAGTTTGTTCTCCAAGATCATTGGTTGATTTGGGAGTTTTCGTGTAATACGTTCAAGAGGTGATGCTGTCAAGTGAAGTACTTTGGAGATAAAGAAATCAAGGGATCCTTTGGAGATAAAGAATGCAAAGGAAGTAGCGTGAGAAATACGGATCACAATTGAAGTCTTATGTTTGCAATAGGTACAATTTGATTGTACATGTGCAAAAGCTTTGGAGATAAAGAATGAAAAAGAGTAACAATATCGACAACTCAATTGGGATCTATTGCGTCTTAGTATTTCTCAAGATCAAAATAGGAGAAGGGGTTGAATCAACAACAAGCTTAGGGTTTATGGAGTTGCTCTTGAACACTTCTCTTATATAAACTTTTTTCATAGTAAGAACTATACTAATTCCATTGAAATTAGGCATAGACGTACCCACATGTGAGAATGATAGTGGGGAACTATGTAGAAAAATACTCGTGTCTCTTCTATTTTTGCTTTTACTTTCTTTAATATTCATCAATTAATTTGTCAAATAACATTTCATTATCAATTGAATTGTAAGAAATTTTCCTAACTACTTTTGATTTACATCAAGTGTTGATATTTCTTATACTCACTTTTGATAAGTGCTTTAGTGTATCAACACAACTTAAAGGAAAATTTTGAAAATTTACTTGCACACCAAGTGTTGAAAAATTGTTTGTGTTTTCTCTTTTGAATATTGGTATTGGAAATAGCTTTACTAGTAACTTGATACAAACGATAAATAATGTGTTACTTGATATAAGTTCTATTAATACAATTTATCATATTCTTTCCATTCTCTCTTTGTTAATAATTTGTATATCCTAGTTTCCAATAATGTTTGTATAAACGACTTATTTTGATAATCACTTCCGCTCAAACTCTTTGAAAAGTATTTTTTTTTTAAAACCAGAACTTTTCGGGAATTTTAATTGGGTATCTATTCACCCCCCTTTAGATATGTTGTCGTTGTCTAACAAATTCAACATAACAAATCTACCAGTGAGGCTCACAAACCTAGTCCTATAAGAATCAAGCCTCGTGCAAACCACTTTGCCTAACATGTCCCTATTCCTCTACTTTATAGGGTTAGCCCCCACCAGAAGCCATAAATACTCAAAGGGAAGACAACTAGATCTGTAATCTTAAAAACCCTTATCCAACTCCAAAAAACACATCCCCACATTAACCCCAAAGATACAACTTTCAGAGAAGTTAACCTTAAAACCATAAGCAAGCTTGAAACTTCTCAAAATCACCTTAATAGTCAACAAATTATCCATAGAAGGGACCCCAACAATCATAGTATCATCCACATAATAGAGATGAGACACCAATAAGTCTTCCGAACGTACCTTAAACCCTACAAACACTCCCATCGAGATAGCCATTTTGAATGAGGATCCAAGACCCTCCACCATCAAAAGTAAAATAAAAGGTGCCAAAGGACCCCTTTCTTGATCCCCCTTTAAATACTAACCTTCTCCATCAGATATCCATTATCCAAAATTTAGAGACTATGTGAAAAAACACATACTATAACCAAATGCCTCTACCTCTCATCATCGTGAACAAAAAGACTAAAATCCCCATTATGAAGTTTGTCTCTCCTGAGAAGAAAAATGAGTTCTTGATTAAGGACCACAATCCCCATCATCCCGTTTAACATGTGTACCCCCTACAATAGAGGAACAAGAAATATTCTTGAAGGTGTCACCACTGTGGAAGATATGGCCATATAAAATGCTTATGCTATAAATTGTATGTATATCCTAAGCCTTATAGTCAACCAAGGCCGAGAGGAAATGAAATTCTGGTATTTAGATATCATATGTTCTAAAATATGTCTAGACACCTTTCTATGAACAAACACACAATGACAAGGTATATGATAAACAAAGTGCAGAAAAGTAAAGAACACACAAGATTGTTAACCCAGATCAGTGTACACCAAGACCTACTCTGGGGGCTACCAAGCCAGGGATCAAGTTAACTAAAATAGTATCAATTTGAAGTTAAACTCCCCCGTTTACAATTTCTCACTTAATCACTACCCTTGCTTAACTTCTACCTAAGACTCACCTAGGTATGAGACCCTTCTCAATTCCCTTACAATCACAACTCAGTAATTGACCAATTCTAAAGACTTAAAAAAACACAAAAGTCCAACTTCAAAGACACACAATCATTCACTCCTTAAAAGCTTTGGAATGACTAACATAACTTACAACTCAAAATAAAGTCCTAATCGTTCATCAATATGATAACCAAGAGGCTCACAATAAACATACAAACCCTAACACAATACAATGTAAGTTTGACATTTGCACTAGGGTTGAAGCCCTCTATTTATAATCTTCAATGAACTGGATTTGGGTTTCACATATGCAGTTTGATATGACAGAGGCGCTGGAGAGTTATCTCCTCAAAGATAGGACATTAATCATTAGTTTCCTCAATTATATCCATAATTAGAAACTAAAAATTCTCCTTGAAATAAACTTGAATCTTTTTAAATCTTCAAACCGTGCTCGACATATGGGATATTATTCTACAAAATATTCTGCACTTGTAACAAACTAAATATCCAACAGTCCAGTTGTACAAAAACCACAATGTTAAAAGAACCAACATAGGACATCGTGTGAGTGCAACTTCACTATTAGTTGTTTTGCATGATGTCAAAACTCAGAAAGCTAGCATTTCAGTATGGTGGACGATATCCTTATGTCTTATGGCACTCCTCTTCATTATAGGTCTTAGGTATCATCAAAAAGTACTTTGAAATTGACCCAACATATTGAAAAATAGTTTATGCATGTTTTTGCATTGCATGTGTCGACACATTCAATTTTCAGGTCGACACATGTAACTCAGTTTTTAAGCCTGTAAGATTTTGTAAGTCACAGGTCGACACATATAACCTTCAGGTCGACACATACTGAAAGATTTCTGAAATTGCAGAAATTCTTATTTTATGTGTCGACACATCCATATTTCAGGTCGACACATTTACTCATGTTTTAAAGCATGTAGCTTCTGACATGTTCAGGTAAACACATAGAGTCCTTCAGGTCGACACATACATTATTTTTATAATGTACGTGTCAACACATACAAATTTTAGGTTGACGCATTTACTCATGTTTTAAAGCCTATAGCTTCTGACTTGTTCAGGTCAATAAATAGAGTCCTTCAGGTCGACACATACGTTATTTTTTATAACGTATGTGTCGACATATACGAATTTGAGGTCGACACAAAAAAATCTGTTTTGGTCAAATTTTCAATTTCTTATTTCCGAATTTGTCTTTTTTGCCCTAAACATTTCCAAACTATAAATACCCATTCATGCATCATTCTATATTTGGTGAAACCATAAAATTAGCCTATTTCTCGCTTCATCTTCAACCTCCAATCTATGCATACACACTGACATTACATTATAACGATGTTTCGTTGGGGTTCCATATATACGAGGATTTCTAGTGTCCAATTGTGTATTGGGTGGAGTTTTGTAGGGGTTTTAATCAGGAAAAACATCGGGTTTATCCTCCAAGATCATTGGTTGATTTTGGGGTTTTCGTGCAAGATCGATCAAGAGGGAATCGTGGTCAAGTACACAACCTTGGAGTGATTAAAATATTTGCAAGGAACCTGGGAATGTGTGAAATATTTTCAAGTAAGTAGCTTAAAGTGACAGATATAATTGAAGATCTTGTGTTGATAGATTGCAATTAAATTCTCTCGAGTGAACAACCTTGGAGTGTTTGAAATCTTTGGAAGGAACCTTGGAGTGTTTGAAATATTTGAAAGGAAGTACCTTAAGTGGAGAATAGGTTGAATCTATTTTTTCTTGGTCTTGTTGAAGATCAAAAGAAGAGAAGGGGTTGAATCAACATCAAATGCTTAGGGTTTGTAGGATTGCTCTTGAACACTTCTCTTATAACCATACTTTTGCTAACTAAGAAAATATTCTAATTCCAAATTTGGAATTGGGAGGAGATGTAGGCATAGCGAGGATGATTGGTGAACTTCCTAAACAAATTCTTGTGTCTCTTATCTTTTATTGCTTTACTTGCTTTAATCTTCATACATTATTTTGTCAAATAGCATTGAGTAATTTATCGACGCGTAGGAATTTCCCGAAACTGTTTTTGTTTTGGATTATGTGTTGAGTTGCTTATAATCACTTTTGATTATAAGTTCTTTTTCATATCAACACAATACAAAGTTAAATTATGAAACTTTGATTGCACGCAAAGTGTTTAACAAATTGTTTAGCTTGTTTAACTCAAAGGAAAATTGTAATGTTCTATCTCTCTCTTTCATTTACTCTCTATATGCAATGTGTTGAATGTGTTGTTTGATCAATTGATTCATATATAATTTCTCTTTGATTATTAAAGTTTAAATTTATTTGTTTATTAGTTTATAATCACTTTGATTGTAAGTATTTTTTCATATAAATAAATCTCAAAGAAAATTCTAAAAAATTAATTGCGCGCCACATGATTGATAAATTATCATGTTATGTTTTTAATATGATTTCAATGGAAATAGGAAACCGTTGTGTTGGATATTAAACAATTAGTTGAGATATTATTATGTTGATTGATTTTATCATTACGTTAATTCCATAAGGCTCGTGCATATTCGAGTTTTCAATAACTAGGTTCGTTTAGACTACTATACTGATCTACGCCAAAAACCATTCGCTCTACATTGTTTTTCAATTAAGTTTTAAATAACCCTTTTTAAAGGTAGTTTTTCATTTGGGGATCTATTCACCTCCTCTCTAGATCCGGTGTCGTAGTCTAACACATCACATTAGACATGTTGCTCCAGTTGATAGAACATCTTCTTTCATTATGTCTAAGCTAAGCTAGTTTTACCAAACATAATGCCAATCATAGTAAACAGAAAAATAATAATATCTCCCTTTGGCTTATTTTGGATAAAAAAACTTATCACAACTTCACATCTTTGACACAAACATCAATAGCTCAGGTTTGAAAAGCACCTCAAACACACACCCGATCAACGCAGCATTAGAAGCCAGTACAACAAATATCATAGCAATAGCTAGTGGAAGCTACACAACATAATCCCCCTCAATGAATAATTGCTATCTCATACACAAATACTCTCTCTTTTTAGAAACAATATGAAAAATGAGAAGCTAACCAACAATACATTAGCTCCAAATTTAAGCAGACCCTTGACAATTAATCTTCACAAAATCATAAAACAATATAAACAAGTACCCAAAGAAAACTAAAAAAGGTTTATTTATCCAATACTCATGCATCAACAACAAATTCTGCTCTTTCTTTATCAACATCAGCATCATCAGATGTAACAGATTTATTATTAGCAGCATCATCAATACACGTAAAAGTAGAATATTTTCTTGGGAGAATGTCACGACAATGACTAGAACATATGTTCCATCAAGCAAGCCATAATGAAAAGGATATTTCTTTCTCTTCATAGACAATAAAATACCAAAGAGAAAATGGTAATATTTATTGACCCATACCAATAGCAGTAATTGCTATAAGTCCTCATAGACACAGATTCCTAGTCTCTTTCTCAATTTTTCAAACTGAACAACATCTAAAGCTTTGGTAAAAATACATGCAAGGTGATTTTCAGTACTAACATGCTCAAGAGTTATGATTTTGTATTCAACAAGTTCCCTTATGAAGTAATGCTTGATGTCAATGTGCTTAGTCCTACTATGTTGAATAGGATTTTTGGAAATACTAATAGCACTCAGGTTGTCACAGAATAGTGTCATGACATCTTGTGTGACATTGTATTTAGTCAACATCTTCTTAATCCTTACCAGTTGAGAATAATTGTTACCTGTTGCTATGTATTCACCTTCGGCATTAGACATTGATACACAATTTTGTTTCTTGTAAACCATGAAATTAAGTTGTTTCCTAAGAAGAAACATCCACCCGATGTATTCTTTCTATCATCCGCACTACCAGCCCAATCATCATCACAATATCCCATTAGCACAAAGCTTGTGTCATGAGAGTACATTATTCTATACTCACATGTTTTATTCACATGCTTTAGAATTCTTTTCACTTGAGTGAGGTGACTCATTTTAGGGTCAGTTTGATATCTAGCGCTATGTCTGGCCTACTTGTTGTAAGATACAATAGACTTTAAATCATGCTTCTATATAAACTTTTATTAACACTAAATCCCTTCTCATCTTTGGATAACTTTAAGTGTGTAGGAGCAGATGTTCTTTTATGACTGGCATTCTACAATCCAATTTTCTTTACAATATTATTTGCATATTTGCTTTGACAAATAAAGATGAAATCTTCCACCTGCTTGATTTGCAACCCAAGAAAGAATGTTAATTCACCTACCAAACTCATCTTAAACTCTGATTGCATCTGTTTGACAAAATGTTGGACCATTTCATCTGGCATTCCTCCGAAGATAATATCATCCACATAGATCTAGGTTATCATAAGTTTTTCATCTTTCTCCTTGACAAATAGAGTTTTGTCAAATCATCCCTTTCTATAACCATTTTTAACAAGAAATTTGGTCAACCTTTCATACCATGCTCTTGGAGCCTACTTCAAACCATACAAATCCTTCTTTAGTCTGAACACATAATCTAGGAAAAAAGGATCAACAAATCCTTTTGGATGTTCAACATATACTTCTTTATTTAGGAAACCATTTAAGAAGGTATTATTGATATCCATTTAGAACAGCTTGAACCTTAGGAGACATGCAACTCCAAGTAAAATTATGACAGATTTCAGGCGAGCTACATGAGAAAATGTTTCATCAAAGCTCACTCCTTCAATTTGAGTGTACCCTTGAGCAAGAAGTCTGGCCTTGTTCCTGGTGACAGTGACTTGTTCATCTGACTTGATTTTGTACACCCACTTGGTACTATGATATGGTGGCAGAACCGACTGTTATACTGGTTTGCGTTTTTTGTTTGCAAATGTCGCGGTAAGCAAGAGTCGCCACCGACTTTTATTTCATCCAACAAGGGAAAAGGAAAAAAAACAGAAAAAACCTTTTTCGAGATGTTTATGAGTACGAGGGATAGATTATAGAAAGGGAAGGTGTTAGCACCCTTTCTATCTGTGGTTTTCCATGGGCTCTTAGGTACTTGCTCATTTTGAAATTTCTTGTGTATGTTTTGAAAAGTTTTTGTTTAACTTCGTGGTAACCCTTGTATCTGTCCTCAAGAGTGTGACAAAGTTGTTTTTGAAAACTGTTTTGAAAGTGTTTTGAGAAAGAGTTTTTATTGTTTTGAGCAAGTACTTAAGATTTTCTACCTACTCGAAAAAGGGGTGTTTGCTTTCTCGTTTCCTTTAGACAGCTCTATCCTACTATTAAGGCGTACGTAGCCCCATCCTTGGAGTTTTAAGGGACATTCGAAGGGACAACTACGATCACAAAAGCAATGGTCAGGAAACCTTAGTAGTTACCCTAAAGTCCTAAAGATCTTTCCGAGGCATCATTCGAATGGGTCATTTTGATCTTTCGGGACTGGAGGGCAACCACTAAAACTCCCTATACTTCGCGACCATTTACCGAAGCCAACCGGAGTGAGGCAAACCCTAGGAGTGAGCATGTGCATGTGTTTGATTTTAGTTTATTTAATCTTTGCACAACTAAGGTGATCTATTGTTTTAATTTCATTTGTCTTTTGCATCTAAACCTATTATCCATACATCTAGAAAGTTCATAGTTGCGGAAATTTAAAAATGCGAGAAATTAAAGACCTAACTATTATAAGGCCTTGGGGAGGGGGTTACATAACCAAAACATGGGGAATAAACAGTAAGTAAAAAGCAGTAAAATAAAACCCTAATTAAAAACTATTACAAACCTCGAAACAGTTACAATAATTGGAATTATAAATAAGTAAATGCGCGCGAGACGAATTAAATACGTGAATAAATTAGAAGCCTAAAAAATCTAATTAATTAAAAAAAATATTTTTGTGTATTTTTTATTGAGAAAATAATTTAATTGCAAATTAAACCTAATGACTAGTTAATTTAAATTAATAGAAAAAAAATCAAGTAAATCTAATTAAACTAATTTATTTTCAATAAAATTAATTTAAATTAAAAAAAAACCTAATTCTACACTTTTTTTGATTTTATATTTCATGATTAATAAAAAATGATTTATTTTAAGAAATATAAAAATAATTAAAGCAAATAAAAAAATGAAATCAAAAACAAAAAAAGGAAAAGAAATGGGCCTACTGATGTTGTTAGCAATCAGGGGGTGCGCCTACTTTTTTGTACTAGGCCCAAGATGCTAGCCCAGTATCCAGCGTGAGATTCAGTGCAGCTGGTCTTCAGGAGGTCAATCATATGACTACAGCTGGAGGCGTGAGATCTGGCCAGGACATGATCTGATGGCATGGATCTTGGGTGCATAGCATGGACCAGGGCGTGCAGCACATGGAATCTGTAGAGAAATAATGAGAAAAATACAAAAGCTCACACCTGGGATCTAACCCAGGATGTTAGCTTCGCATACTCCTTCCTTAACCATCCGTGCTGGGCTGCTCATTCATACATATAATTAAGCAAATAAAATATAAAGGAAATTAGGCATTATGCCCCAAAAATGCGCGCGAATTCAAATCCTCCAATGGTTATCATCCACATCATCATCTTCTCCCCATACCATTGTCTTTGATGCCAAACCTTTTACCTACGGACAAAACTGTCACTAAAGGCTATAGTGACAGTTTTTGTCCATAGTTTTTGTGCAAATTTCCAAAAATGGCCAACTTTGACAATGCACATCTCTCTCAATTTTGATCCTAAGAGGGTGTTCTTGGACTTTTAGAAAGCTTAGGATGTCCTCTAAACAACCCTTTTGGTCTCATCTCAATTGGATCTTCCATGTTCATGTAAGGAACCTTGACCCAAAAAGTGTTTTTGTTGACTTTTTGAAATGACCTATAATGTCTGAATTCATATCTTTTCATGAGTGCATTTTTTGAACTTGAGGACTGAAGATGAGTTGTAGGGAATTGAATTATCTTCAAAATGAGCCGTGGATGGGAAATTTATGATAAAGTATGAGAAAGTTATTCCTGGTTAAAGTTTGGTTGAATTTTCCTATAGAAACCCTAATTTAGCAACTTTTGAGTTTTGATGAATTTGGGGCATTCCTTGAGGAATAATGATCAACCCTTGCTCAAATGATGGATGTTACTCCAAAATGTTGATGTTGACCAAAAATCTTGAAGTTTGACTGCATGAGGGTCACAATTGACTTTTGACCTAGTACAGTTGATTTGTAGGCATTTGAGCAGTTGAATGAGCAAACTTCTTGTGCAAGGCATGAAACTTGACATAGATGGTATTGAGAACATATAAAGACCATGGAAAATATTTGATACCTTTGGAGTTCACATATCTTGATGAAAGGGGAAACCCTAGTTGAAGGTTCATTGCTATAGGAGAGAATTTGTCTGGTTAATTCTTGGGCATCCTTGAGCAACTGAGGATCTCTAGGAGTATGTTTTGTGTAAGAATGGGAGGGCAAATTTTGGGGTACAACAGCTTCCCCTGTTCAATCTTCTTAAACCTGAGGATGTAGATTGGTTGTTCTGCCTTTCATGATTTGAAGGTGGAAGATGATTGAACACTAGAGTGCCCAAAAATTTGCACTCGTCTGAAATGATGCTTAATTTGTATAGGTAATATCAGGAATGGGCTTATAGATGCCATTTGGAGAAGATGAAGGAGAGTCGTCGGAGATGGGCTTAAAGATGTGATCTAGAAAAGATATCGGTTGCATAAGAGATTCCTTTGCGAGAATTCCTGTACCTGCCATTGAGGAGGACTTCATCGGTGAATGTTGATTTATGTCTTGGGAAATAAAGTATAGGAGATTCGGTTGTCAATTAATCTACCGGGGAATTAACTCCTGATTGAGGAGGTGGAAGTAAACTGCATATCTGGTCAGGGTCCAGGCTGCACAGCGACTTACTGGGGAAATGTGAAATCGACCGTATCTTCGTGAGGAGTTTGGGTAAAACTGCATCTGAACTGGGAATGAACCTGGGTAAAGTTGCTTCGTTTAATTAGGTGGGCTGGTTGACCCGTTTGGTTTCGGGAACTGATTTTCCATTAGTTGTCTGCATATGTGACATGTATAACTACTGGGATTGCTGATGATAATTGTCTTTCCTGAAAAGATAACAGGGTTAATTATATGTTATGCATGAAATGCATGGTGGGATGATGTTCTCAAAATAAATGAGATTATGTTGTATGCAATATGTATGTGCATGTTATGATGTATGAACATGATATGCTATTGTGACATATCCGAGTCTGGGAAAATAAATCCCTGACTGCTGCTGGAGAGTATAACATTCCTGACTGTTGTAGAAAACCGTGGTTCTTCTACTTTCGCTGGGGATGGTGAACGGAGATGACTATGCTGAAGATTTGCGCCTTGTTCACGGATATTCTGCCGGGGAGATACTCTGCTTGAGAATAACTCTGCGGGGAAATAACTTTGTTTGAGAGAGAAGCTTCCATAGCTGAAGGGATAAACTCTGTCGGGGATTGGGTTTCTGTATTCATAGAAATAAACTTTGTTCGGGAGAAAAATTTATGACCCGCTTGCGATTATGAAATTTGACTGGGGAATATAGATGTCCATTTTCTGAAGGAACCTGGATGGGGAGAGTACTTCCTATTTTGGGGAAGCTGATATCAATGCTCTGATTACCTATACTCTGTGGGGAGTACAGATGTCACGAGGTCGTATGTACTGATGACTTTGTTTCAAAGTTGTCTCTGCCCCGGTACCTGCTGGACAGAGTAACTGTCGGGTTTGACATTTTTTATAGTTTTTGCCCCTGTTTTCTAAGTTATGAGCAATTGTCTTTCCGTTTCCTATACAAACATTTATGAATAGCAATCATATTCAAATGAATATGTCAAGAATAAATCATTGGACGTTTTTGCAAAACAAAACAGAAAAAGAAAAACAAATGGTTTTGAAAAAAAAAAGACTTGTATTAATTTTCGAAGTTGGCCTATAACAGGCGTTTTTGTACAAGGATGCTGACGCTCTGGCAAGAGAACGTCTCCGTAAAAATAGAAGCTATACAATATTATGTACAGCGAAAAGAAAACAATTATATGCAACAATCCCATTGAGTTTTAATTCTGCTATTGCTGCTATGTCTTCGAGCGTCTCATCACTTTGTTGCTTGTCCGAAGCTGATTAGACTGATTGGTGTCGTTCGAGCTTGATAGTTGATACTAAGGTCTGATCGCAAGGTGATCCAATGGGACATAGTGATACACTTTACATCCCTAACTTTTTCTTGGACTGCCCTTTCGGGTTTTCAGTCCATCGGGATACCCCCTTTTTTCCCAAGCCGCCTTTTCAGGTTTTCGAGTTGCCGGGTGTACAGATTTTTTTCATTTTCATCCCTTACTTTTGCCCGAACCCTTTTGGTTCTCTGGGAAACCCTTATTTTTCCTAGGCCAGTCAACCTAGCGGGTCTTTAATCATGCGTAGTATCTTTTCACTATGTCCACATTGACAGGGTGAGGAAAGTCGTCACCGTCAATGGTGGTTAGAATCATGGCTCCACCTGAGAAAATGTTTTTGATCATAAATGGCCCTTCGTATGTGGGAGTCCATTTTCCCCTGGGATCACCTTGTGGCAGTATGATGCGCTTGATCACTAGATCCCCGACTTGATATTCTTGGCGTTTGACTTTTCTGTTGAAAGCCTTGATCATCTATTTTTGATACATTTGACCATGATAGACAACAGTAAGTCTCTTCTCATCGATCAGATTTAGTTGATCAAGTCGAGTCTGGATCCAGTCATCTTTGTTCAAACCTGCATCCTTCATAATCCTCAGAGAAGGGATCTGGACCTCAATGGGCAGGACGACCTCCAAGCCATATACCAGAGATTAGGGTGTTGCCCCTGTTGACGTCCGTGCTGAGGTATGGTACCCATGAAGAGCAAATGGAGACATCTCATGCCAGTATTTGTATGTTACAGTCATCTTCTGTATAATCCTCTTGATGTTCTTGTTATCCGCTTCAACAGCGCCATTCTTCTTCGACCGGTAGGGAGAAGAGTTATGATGTTGTATCTTGAATTGCTTATAGAGCTTAGTGATCATCGTGTTATTGATATTGTTACCATTGTCAGTGATAATTCTCTCTGGCACACCATACCGACAGATTAGGTTATGCCTGATAAATCACGCTACAACATTCTTGGTAACGATAGCAAAAGAGGCAGCCTCAACCCATTTCATAATGTAATCAATGGCCTCCAGGATGAAGCAATGCCCATTGGAAGCGGTAGGTCTAATCTCTCCGATCATGTCAATGCCTCACATGGCAAAGGGCCAAGGAGCCATCAAGACGTTTTAAGGAACCAGAGGCACGTGCAACTTATCGGCATAGATTTGGCACTTATGACAAGTTTGAGACTGTTGATAACAATCTGCTTCCATAGTGGACCAGTAGTATTCTGCTCATAGGATATTATTAGCCATGGTATGTCCATTTGAATGGGTTCCGAAGGTACCTTCATGTAAATATGTCATAATCCTCTCTGCTTCGCTCTTGTCTACACACCGCAGTAAGGTAGAGTCATGGTTGCACTTGTAGAGTATTCCATTACTGAGGAAGAATTTCGCGGCGAACCTTCTCAGAAACTTCTTATCATTGACAGATTCCCCTTCAGGATACTCTTGAGTCTCGAGATACCTTTTTACTTCGTAAAACCAAGGTTTGTCTGCTACCTCTTCAATATCAATCTTGCAGCAGTGCGCTGGTTCATCCAACCTCTCAATGGTGATTCGGGGAGCTTTATTGTCCCACCTGACCTTGAACATAGAAGACATGGTAGCTAGCACGTCCACTAACTGGTTCTCCTCTCGTGGGAAATGTTTAAAGGTTACCTCCTCAAAGTGTGGGAGAAATGTCAACATGTGCTCTTTGTACGGGATGAGGTTAGGATGCTTCGTATCCCACTCTCCTTTAATCTGACTTATCACCAAAGTTGAATCCCCGAAGACATTTAAGAACTTGATCCTGAGATTGATAGCATCTTTGAGACCCGTGATACAAGCTTCATACTCCTCCATGTTGTTAGTGCAATTGAAACATAGTAGGGTAGTGAAAGGAGTATGACAGCCCTCAGGAGATATGATTATGGCACCAACGCCATTACCGAGTGCATTCGAAGCTCCATCAAAAACCATAGTCCATCGAGATCCTTCTCCAGGTCCTTCATCCGGTCCAGGTTCTTCATAGTCAGTCACCAGCATAATATTCTCGTCCAGGAACTCAAAATTCATGAACTGGTAGTCATCCACGGCCTGATGAGCCAAATGATCAGCCAATACACTTCCTGTGATTGTTTTCTGGATTATATATTGTATATCGTATTCAGTTAAGATCATCTGCCATCTTGCTATTCTTCGGGAGAGTGCAGGCTTCTCGAAGATGTACTTGATTGGATCCATCTTAGATATCAACAGAGTAGTGTGAGTCAACATATACTGTCTCAGTCGGAGAGCCGCCCATGCCAAAGCGCAACAAGTTTTCTCGAGTAGTGAGTATCTTATATCACAGTCGATAAACTTTTTGCTAAAGTAGTATATTGCATGCTCTTTTTGACCAGACGCATCATGCTGCCCCAACACACACCCCATTTAATTGTCTAGCACTGTTAAGTACAGTATCAAAGGTATTCCTTCAACCGGAGGAATCAGAATTGGTGGTTCTTGAAGGTATTCCTTGATTCTTTCGAAAGCGGTATGGCATTCTTCATTCCATTTTACCGCTTGATCTTTCTTCAGGAGCTTGAATATTGGCTCACAAGTAGCAATCAGATGTGAAATGAACTTGGCGATATAATTCAGGTGTCCCAAGAAACCTCTAACTTCTTTCTCAGTACGGGGAGCCGACATATCTTGTATGGCTTTTACCTTTGTCGGGTCTACCTGAATACCTTTGTCACTGACGATAAACCCCAGAAGCTTACCAGACCTTACCCCGAAGGTGAACTTATTCGGATTTAGTCTCAGCTTATATGTCTTCAACCTGTCAAACAACTTTTGTAGATGGTCAAGGTGCTCCTCTTCGGTTTGAGACCTGGCTATCATGTCATCAACATAAACCTCTATCTCATGGTGGATCATGTCATGAAATAAGGCGACCATGGCTCGCTGATAAGTTGCCCCAGCATTCTTTAACCCAAAAGGAATCACCTTTTAACAGAAAGTTCCCCACTGTGTGACGAAGGTTATCTTCTCCATGTCTTCAAGAGCCATCTTGATCTGGTTGTAGCCAGAGAAACCATCCATGAAGGAGAAGATTTTGTGTTGTGCGGTGTTGTCAACCAGAACATCAATGTGGGGAAGCGGGAAATCATCCTTGGGGATTACCCTGTTCAGGTCTCTGTAGTCCACACACATCTGTACCTTACCGTCCTTCTTAGGTACCGGGACGATGTTAGCAACCCATTGCGGATATGAGGTGAAAGTTAATAACCTAGCGTTGAACTGTTTCATAACCTCTACTTTGATCTTCTCTGACATTTCAGGGCGCATACGGCGGACCTTCTATTTAACCGGAGGACAATCTTCTTTAGTTGGAAAACGGTGTACCACAATATCAGTGTCTAAACCAGGAATGTCTTCATATGACCAAGCGAAGATCTCAACATAGGCGTGCAAGATCTGTATCAAATGTTGTTTGACATTATTCTCCAGATTTGCGCCGATCTTGACTTCTTTTCTGTCTACCTCCGCGCCCAAGTTTATCGTCTCAACTGGATCTTCATGAGGCTGTATAGCCCTCTAATCCTGCTATAACAGTTTAGCAAGTTCTCTAGTCACCTCACAATCTTCCTCACCTTCGTCCTTGGCTTGGTTGATCGGATTTTTGAAGTTATAACTGGAAATAGAAGAACTATTATCAATGGGATCCAGAGTGGATATGGATCTGCAGTTTGATACGTAAGTGTGTGGTAGAGCATAACTGTATTGATAAAGTGAAAAGCATAAAAGAAAAACAGAGAGCGCAAAATTTGTATGCAAGAAACGTCCAATGTTTTATTGATGACATATGAAAATGACATATAATAACCCTCACAAATAGAACCATTGTGCCTCGGGTAAGACACAATGCCATAGAGTTTAAATTGTTTATTACAAACTCGAAAAAGAAGTAAGACAATTACTGCTGAACAAAATAAATTGGTATAAAATCTCTGGTCGTCTAGTTACTCGGTCCACCGTTGGTAGTCGAGTAGATCTAATTGTCAATATTAGAATTCTCATCACTGTCTTCAATAGCGTTGACCCCATGATTGCTGATGCATAGGGGAGGTCCTCCGTCCTGAGCGCGTTGAATAGCCCTTTGAGCTCCTTCTTCAACTACTGCTCTGGCGTCCTTGAGAGAAGCCATCTTCAAAGGAGGTTTGGTGCTGGTGATAGTCTCGGTTGACGCTATAATCTGGGGAACCTCTTTAAAGTTTTGACAAGGAGTCTCTATGAATTCCCCGTCCATCTCCATATACCTGAAAGAATTCAAGTGGCTTACCATATACTTCTCTTCACCATGCACCGTGACAATCTTCCCCTTCATTGGATGCTTCAGCATTTGGTGCAGCGTAGAAGTAACGGCCCCAGCTTCATGGATCTAAGGGAGACCCAACAAACAAGAGTACGATGGCATGATGTCCATCACGTAGAAAGTGGACCCAAAGGTCTGAGAACCCACTTTGATAGGGATGTCCACCTCCCCATGCACCATTCTTTTTGACCCGTCAAAAGCCCTCACCACAATGTTACTGGGATTTAGGGTCAAGCCTTCACAATCTAGCCGACCAAGAGCCGTCTTAGGCAGAACATTCAGTGAAGATCCAGTGTCGACTAGCACATGAGCCATAGTAGTGCCACTGCATTCAATCGAGACATGCAGAGCATCATTATGGTTTCTACCCTTTGGTGTCAGATTGACATCTGAAAAACCCAACCCATTTTCAGCAGTCAAACTGGCCACACAATATTTGAATTGGTCGACGGAGGTTTCTTGCGGCACATGCGCAGTATTGAGAAATGTAATAAAAGCCTTTGCATGGGCCTCGGAACACAACAACAGAGACAACATTGATATCTTCGAAGGGGTCTTCCCCAGCTGCTCGACCATATTGTAGTCGCTTTTCTTGATTATTTTGAAAATTTCCTCTATTTCTTGCTTAGAGGATTCCACAACAACCTTTCTAGGTGCCTCCGTCTGAGCAAGCTCACCTGTAGCTTCTTTGCCCCGAGTCTCAGATGACTCATCGGCAAGGGTAACAACTGGAGTAAGAACATGAGTAGTAACAGAAGTACCGGTAGGAACAACAGATGGGATCAGCCTCGGGAGAGAAAACCCTTCCACTTCGGGTAACTTTGCTGGTCTTGACAATATTACTGATATTGGGATTAGCCTCTTCAGTCTTCAAATCTTTTTTGACGCCATGGTAGTAGACGTCAACACCATAATTCCAAGGGACAACTTTGTCCGAGGAGTACGGTACGGGACCAGGAAAAGTGATTATCAACGGAGTGATTCTTGGAGCAGGTGTAATCCTAACAGGTCTTTTAGATGAGACCTTGTAAGGATTGGTGGAAATGGTTATGATGGAAACATCTTCATACGGAACAATCGGAATTAGAGTCTTTTCAAACAAAATCTCTTTGTTGTCCATCAGGCATTGAACACCTGCTTTCAGCAAATAGCAACCAGAGGGCAGAGATGAACACATGTGCCAACCTTCACCATAACCCTGAAATAAACCGGCCAACAACAAATTCTTCTTGAAAGTCGTGAGAGGAGTGGAAACTTCATCAATAGAGGTAACAAACAGATCAGTATCAATGGAATTAACTCCAAAGTTGTGCTTGGGCATGGGAGCATTTATGGCGTTAGGCTTCTCCAGAGCATCAAACTCAATCTCCTTGGCTTCAATTAGATCATGTATCTTATTTCTCAGAGCCCAGTAGGAATTTGTATCATGGCTAGGACTCTCAGAATGGTAAGCACACCAAGCGTTTGGATTGTACCCAGGAGATGTGGTGTTAGGATTCTTGGGAGCCTCTTTTAAGGTTGCCAAGTTGGATCTTAACAGGTGGGGTAAAACCTCAGTCAACGTCATGTTAATCTGAGTGAACTGCCTTTGCCGTCTTTCTACCCTTTGCTGATTGTTTCGTTATTGGGTAGCCACAAGCCTAGGTATCATCACAGCACCTACCGTTGGATGGTGTTCAGCTCTGCTCTAAACTATTGGGCTATAAATGGCATTGACCTCCTTCTTACCCATGAACGGCTTCTTCACTATACTTGACGAGGTATCTTTTTGTATCTTGTCGCTCCGGATCCCAACGTCTACCCTTTCTCCTGTCAATATCAGCTCGGTGAAACCAGCTGAGGAGCTACCAATCAAGTGATTGAAGAATGGACCAGACAGCGTCCCAAGAAACATGTCAACCAACTCTCTATCAGATAAAGGGGGTTGGACTCTTCCTACCAGATCTCTCCACTTCTACGCATAATCCTTGAAACCTTCACCTGCACCAATGAACATACTCTGGAGTTGAGTACAGTTAGGGGCAAGGTCAGCATTATATTGATATTGCTTATAAAAAGTAGCAGCCAGATCTTCCCAATTGCGGACATTGGTTCCCTCCAGCTGATAGAACCATTCAAGCTGAGTCCCAGACAGACTGTCCTGAAATAAATGGACCCACAAGTTCCTATCAGCAATATGAGGCTGAATCTTCCTCACATAGGAATGAAGATGAAGCTTGGGACAAGACACCCCATCATACTTCACAAAAACCGGAGCCTTAAACTTCTGTGGGATGACTACCCTAGATACCAAACCCAGCTCTTCAAAATCCAGCCCTGGTATTCTCTGGATCTCCATTACGCTCAGTTGATCCTGTAACTGTTTGTATATATCCTCAATGGGAGGATACTGTTCATCATTGTAGTCTGTGGAATTATCAAAAACTCCAGGGCTAGGGTCCTCCTCCCTTCTCTCTCTCTCTCTCTCTCTCTCTCTCTCTCTCTCTCTCCTGATTCTCCCTTTCTTTGGACGAGGAGGTAAAATCAACCGGTTGCTTCAACGGCCCTTTGAATCTTCTTCCTAGATTAAGGACACCAGCGGTCTTCTTCTTCTTCTTCTTCTTCTTCTCCTTCTCCTTCAGAATAAGGGCCTTCAGATCTTCCCGCCCCTTAGCTAAGGCTACAAACATTTGCTGAAATTGGGCATTTTGTGCCTGTAGATCCTTGATGCTTTGTTCAGAAGACATTATTGCTGAAATAAACAGCGAAGAAGATGAGAAACCTGTTATGGTACTTGTTTATGCAATGTCATGGATGATATGTGTATGCAATGATTTCAAGGATTCTTAAAGGCTCAAATTTGTTTAACCAAAAGAAACACACGTTAATTGTATTAATAAGTTCGAATCTTTACAAAGGGTGCCCTTTAGGCTTACAATTAAACAAACAAAACTTAAAGCAAAAATAATATTAGGTCTCCCATAAGCGCATCCTCTTTGGTGCAATGTAGGCATTTATATTCCTTTCTTCATGAAGTAGCCTAGTGAGTTCCAAGGACCTTCTTCTTACTGGCATAGAATTGAGTTTCAAACGTATCCCGCTCCTCTTTAAGTTGAACCCATGATTTTTGTAACTCCTCATGATCAGTTGGCATGTCAGGATGAAGAACAAGAGAAGGAGTGTCTCCTTTAGCAACCGGTTCCATAATCATAGGTAGGATGGCGGGGTAAGGCATCATAGACTTTGGGCGCGGGCTCGTACCCATCTGAGATAAGGCTCAAGAGGGATGGAATTCTTGTGCCCTAGTGTCTTGCTATCAAATATGTGTACCATGCCCCAAGCTCGCATGAACCTTTTATGATAACCCTGAGCATCACTCTCATAGTCGAAGGCAATTCCTTGGATAAGTGTATCATGAGGACTATCCCTTCTCGCATAACCAAACTGTCACAGTTCCAAACAAGGGTTATAAGTGATTCCCCCCTAATGCCCAAGAGAGGGACATTAGGGAATTCACCACAACGATCGATGATGGTAACATCTTCCGAGGACCGTGAACACCAATGAATGTCTGAATGTGTAAGGGACATCATCCTATGAGACCATTTCATACCCTGCTCATTCTTCAAAATAGACCTAGGTAGGTGTGAAATAAACCACCTAGCCAATAGAGGGGTGCAACACAGGAGGGTCCCCCTTCTCTTTAGAGTGCGATCATGCAGAGAGTGTAGAATATCCCCAAGTAATGTAGGCACCATATTATGAGACATAAAAACCTTAATCGTATTCACATATACGAGTTGGTCCGTGTTAGGCAATAGTACCATCTTGTAGATGAGGAGTGCCAATACCTATTCAAAATCTTATAAATCTAGGGTATCCCAAAAACAGTGAGCTTTCTCGAATAGAAATTTAACCGGGATTCCTTGGACACTTCCCCTAGTTTCCCAATTTGTCACTACATCGGACCGTTGTAAGGATAAAGCTCGAGCAATCTCTTCAGGATTTGGATGTCTTTCCGTACCATTGAAAGGTAGATGATAAAGGATAGGTACCCCCAATAACCGAGAAAATCCCTCCATATTAGGCACCAACTGGTAATTCGGGAAGGTGAAATAGTGGTGCAAAGGATCAAAGAACTGAAATAGCACTTTTAACAATTCTTCATCAGGTTTTGAAGTGACCAAGTTGAGCAGCCGACCATGTTTTTCAGTGAAGGGAGAGCTTTCTGGAATCCTTAATGCTAAGTCCTTTAGTTGAGGAGGTACTTTCACGAGGTTAATCTGGATAGTGTTCCTGTGGGCAGATTCCATGTCCTACAAAACAAAGCAAATATGAGCCCTAGAAAATCCTTGAAATGGTTAGTATGATATGCCATGTTTATGATGTCATGATTATGATAAGAAATCACATGTATAGAAAGCAACAAACAAGTCACACCAAGTCCTTAGGTTTAAAGCCTGCATGAGTTTTAAGGTCATACCCTCTTGAAGCTGGATTGGTTCAAGCTGTCCTATAAATAGTAATAGGGTTCTAAGGGATCTCAATATCACCGATCTTTCCCCCAAGCTTTGTTCAATAGGCGATTGACTCGCAACCAAACAAAACTCAGGAGTCAAACCTCAATGAGTGTAGCATCGAGTATCTGTCGACCTTGGGAATACACTAAAGTCGGCCATCTCACTACGTCCTACTGGCCAAGTTATGCAATTAAAGGTTCTAAGGTCAGTCAACGCTTTATGACACCACACAGCGGCCCCGTATTCTCCTTGATTGACTCAAGGGCTACCGGTACCAACCAAAGTGTCGCATCAACGTAGCTACTGCTTCAACTGTGTCAGTATACCTCGCACAGTTCCCTCATAGTTTATTGCTACTTACCTAAAAGGAATTCCCTCGATCCGGGTTTAGGATCCAAATAACCCAAACAGATACCCTTAAAAGTAAATCAGACAAGACAAACCAAAGAAGCAATTAAGAATGACCTAAATCCTAAGGTGTACCCCACTTTATTATAAGTATTATCCCCAACATAGTCGCCAGTTCTGTGATACGGTGGCAAAACCGACTGTTATACTGGTTTACATTTTTTGTTTGCAAATGTCGCGGTAAGCAAGAATCACCACCGACTTTTATTTCATCCAATAAAGGAAAAGGAAAAAGAACAGAAAAAACCTTTTTCGAGATGTTTCTGAGTACGGGGGTAGATTATAGAAAGGGAAGGTATTAGCACCCTTTCTATCCGTGGTTTTTCATGGGCTTAGGTACTTTCTCATTTTGAAATTGCTTGTGTGTGTTTTGAAAAGTTTTTGTTTAACTTCGTGGTAACCCTTGTATCTGTCCTCAAGAGTGTGACGAAGTTGTTTTTGAAAACTGTTTTGAAAGTGTTTGTGTGAAAGAGTTTTTATTGTTTTGAGCAAGTACTTAAGATTTTCTACCTACTCGAAAAAGGGGTGTTTTCTTTCTCGTTTCCTTTAGATAGTGTTATCCTACTATTAAGGAGTAGGTAGCCCCATCGTTGGAGTTTTAAGGTACATTCAAAGGGAAAGTACGGTCACAAAAGCAATGGTGAGGAAACCTTAGTAGTTACCCTAAAGTCCTAAAGATCTTTTCGAGGCAACATTCGAATGGGTCATTTTGATCTTTCGGGACTGGAGGGCAACCACTAAAACTCCCTATACTTCGCGACCGTTTACCAAAGGCAACCGAAGTGAGGCAAACCCTAGGAGTGAGCATGTGCATGTGTTTGATTTTAGTTTATTTGATCTTTGCACAATTAAGGTGATGTACTGTTTTAATTTCATTTGTCTTTTGCATGCAAGCCTATTATCCATACATCTAGAAAGTTCATAGTTGCAGAAATTTAAAAATGCAAGAAATTAAAGACCTAACTATTATAAGGCCTTGGGGAGGGGGTTACATAACCAAAACATGGGGAATAAACAGTAAGTAAAAAGCGGTAAAATAAAACCCTAATTAAAAACTATTACAAACCTCGAAACAGTTACAATAATTGGAATTATAAATAAGTAAATGCGCGCGAGACGAATTAAATACGGGAATAAATTAGAAGCCTAAAACATCTAATTAATTAATTAATATATATATATATATATATATATATATATATATATATATATATATATATATATATATATATATATATATATATATATATATATATATATATATATATATATATATATATATATATATATATATATATATATATATATATATATATATATATATATATATATATATATATATATATATATATATATATATATATATATATATATATATATATATATATATATATATATATATATATATATATATTTGTGTATTTTTTATTGATAAAATAATTTAATTGAAAATTAAACCTAATTTCTAGTTAATTTTAATTAATAGAAAAAACAATCAAGTTAATCTAATTAAACTAATATATTTTCAATAAAATTAATTTAAATTAAAAAAAAACCTAATTCTACATTTTTTGTGATTTTATATTTCATGATTAATAAAAAAATGATTTATTTTAAGAAATATAAAAATAATTAAAGCAAATAAAAAAATGAAATCAAAAACAAAAAAAGGAAAAGAAATGGGCCTGTTGATGTTGTTAGCAATCAGGGGGGTGCGCCTGCTTTTTTGTACTAGGCCCAAGATGCTAGCCCAGTATCCACCGTGAGATTCAGTGCAACTGGTCTTCAGGAGGTCCATCATATGACTGCAGTTGGAGGCGTGAGATCTGGCTAGGACATGATCTGATGGCGTGGATCTTGGGTGCATAGCATGGACTAGGGCATGCAGCACATGGAATCTGTAGAGAAATAATGAGAAAAATACAAAAGCTCACGCTTGGGATCGAACCCAGGACATTAGCTTCACATACTCCTTCCTTAACCATCTATGTTGGGTTGCTCATTCATATATATAATTAATCAAATAAAATATAAATGAAATTAGGCATTATGCCCCAAAAATGTGCGCGGATTCAAATCCTCCAATGGTTATCAGCCACATCACCGTCTTCTCCCCCATACTGTTGTCTTTGATGCCTAACCTTTTACCTACGGACAAAACTATCACTAAAGGCTATAGTGACAGTTTATGTCCATAGCTGTAACCCTGCAATAATAAAAAATGTAATACAAGCAAAATAAATCCTAACTAAGGGCATATATCAACTAGAAATTATGCCCTGAGTTTATTGGTACCCTTGATATGACCTAATTTCGCCTCTATAGAGAATCCCTAATTCGATACCTTGAAACCCTAACGATGGTGATTTGCAACTCTGACCTTGTTCCTTGCATGTAATACGTCATAAAATTCACAAATAATCATAATAACATGAATGTGTGTCCAAAAGGAATTGATATCAAGCATTAAGTGAGTTAGAAATTCAAATTCTTACCAAAAGAAGGATGATCAGACTGGGGTGATGCAGCATGCTTTGGCCTTTGCAAACGGACTGGTTCACTTCCTGGAATCCTCAGAAGGATGACGGAATGGCTGGAGGTGATTGAAGGAGGTTGGATCGTGCCTTTTGAAAATTACACTTTCTTTAAAATTTTGGAAATTTTCTTTTTCTCTCTTGAGGGAGGCTGCGTGTTTTTGTGTCCTTTTTTAGGGTTCAAAATGCCCTTCTATATGTATGTGAATCAACTAGGTTAACAAAAGAGGAAGAATATCCATGCTTTTAGTGAGAAAATATTTGCATTCAATTACTTGATTTTTGCTCATTTTCGAAACAAATATAATCTTTTCCTTCCTCCACGATTTTATCTTGATATGCCAGCTTTTGCTGTCCATTATTTGATGAGAAAAGATTTGGAAATCATATCTTACATATTTCCTATTATTTCTTTATTTAATTTTAACTTTTAATAAATAAAAATCAAAATAAATAATAAAAATAATAAAATAAAGTATGAATGAGCTCAGGGGTCATGGGCCATGTTAGGAACAAGATGCAAGCATAAAAAGTTGGGCCCATTTGAAGAAAAATGCATTTTGGGCATGGTTGACTTTGTGCAAATTTCCAAAAATGGACAACTTTGACAATGCACATCTCTCTCAATTTTGAACCTAAGAGGGTATTCTCTGACATTTTAGAAAGCTTAGGATATCCTCTAAACAACCCTTTTGGTTTCATCTTAATTGGATCTTCCATGTTCTTGTAAGGAACCTTGACCCAAAAGGTGTTTTTGTTAACTTTTGAAATAACCTATAATGTATGAATTCATATCTTTTCATGAGTCAATTTTTGAACTTGAGGGATGAATATGAGTTGTAGGGAATTTAATTATCTTCAAAATGAGCCTTGGATGTGAAATTTATGATAAAGAATGAGAAAGTTATGTCTGGTCAAAGTTTGGTTGACTTTTCCTATAGAAACCCTAATTTAGCAACTTTTGAGTTTTGATGAATTTGGGGAATTCCTTGAGGAATCATGATCAACCCTTGATCAAATGATGGATTTTACTCCAAAATGTTGATGTTGACCAAAAATCTTGAAGTTTGACTGCATGAGGATTACAATTGACTTTTGACCCAGTATAGTTGATTTGTAGGCATTTGAGTAGTTGACTGAGCAAACTTCTTGTGCAAGGCATAAAACTTGACATAGATGGTATTGAGAAAATATTAAGACCATGGAAAATATTTGAGACCTTTGAAGTTCACATATCTTGATGAAAGTGGAAACCCTAGTTGAAGGTTCATTGCTTTAGGAGAGAATTTGTCTGGTTAATTCTTGGGCATCCTTGAGCAATTGAGGATCTTTGGGAGTATGTTATGTGTAAGAATGGGAGGAAACATTTTTGGGTACAACAGGTACCAATAACATTTACCCATTCAGGTCTTGGCACTAGGTCCCAGACTTCATTTATTCTGAATTGGCCAAGTTCATCTTGCATAGTCTGAATCCAGAATTTATCAGTCAATGCCTCTTTGACATTCTTTAGTTCAAATTTTGAAACAAAGAAAGAGTTTGACACTACTTCCCTTAATCTATTTTTACTCCTTCATTAAGAATTCCTATGATTAGTTCCTTAGGGTGATCATTCTGAATTCTAATAGAGGGACCTTTGTTAGCTGCATCAGTTTCTTCAATTTCTACATCATTTTCAGTTTCAACATTGACACTTGAATCTGCAACATCTTCAGTTTCAGCGTTGACACTTGAATATGTAACATCTTCAGGAACACTATTATCCATGGGAAAAAATGCTCCACCATCATCTGAAACATCAGCTTCTTTAGTTGAGTCATCAATTACTACATTTATAAACTTCATCACCACCTTAGTTCTGGAATTGAAAACTCTATAGGCTCTACTGTTTGTAGAGTATCCCAAAAAAATTCCTTCATCACTCTTAGGATCCATTTTTCTCCTCTTCTCACGATCTGCCAAAATGTAGAACTTGCTTCCAAAGACATGGAAATATTTTACTATTGGCTTTCTTCCTTTCTACAACTCATAAAGAGTAACATATATACTAGATCTAATAGTCACTCTATTATGAATATAGCAGACATTGTTCTTATCTTTAGCCTAAAAATGATAAGGAAGTTTTTTTGCATGAAGCATGACCCTTGCACATTCTTGAGTGCACCTATTCTTGCGTTCCACCACCCCATTCTATTGAGGAGTAATAGGTAATGAGAACTCATGACTAATCCCTTTAGAGGTACAACATTCCTCAAACTTTCTATTTTTAAATTCTCTCCCATGATCACTTTGAATTCTGGCTATACCACAATATTTCTCTCTTTGGATCTTTTGGCATAATTATTTAAAAACTTCAAACACATCAGATTTATCTTTGATGAAGCTCACCTGGGTGAACCTTGAGTAGTCATTAACAACATACGCATACCTTTTTCCTGATAGACTTTCAACCTGCATAGGTCCCATCATGTCCATATGCAACAACTCTATAACCCTTGATATGGTCAGATGTTGAATTTTCTTATGGGACATCTTTGTTTGCTTCCAAATCTAACACTCACCACATATTATTCCTTCATCAATCTTTAACTTGGGAATACCTTTAACAACTCCCTTTGACAGGATTTTCTTCATACCTTTCAAGTGCAGATGACCAAGTTTTTGGTGCCATAGTTTAGATTCATCTTCAAGGGACACTAGGCAAGATGATAAACAACCCGTTTCTTCAGGGGTCCATATATAGCAGTTGTCTTTTGACCTCGATCCCTTCATAATGAATTCATTATTCATATTTGTGACTAGGAACTCAGACTCAGTGAAGTTAACCTTGAGACCTTGATCACATAGTTGACTAATGCTGATCAAGTTAGCAGTCAATCTCTTGACAAATAACACGTCATCTAGATTAGGTTGACCTGTATAGTCCAGCTTTCCAACACCTTTTGTTCCTCCTTTTGACCCATATCCAAAAGTGACATAGCTAGTGGAGTGTGGTTTAATATCTACTAGAAATTTCTTGACAACTGTCATGTGTCTAGAACAACCAATATCAAAATATCAACCCTCTCTAGTAGATGCTCTGAGAGAAGTGTGAGCTATGAGTCCAGACATAACCTTTCTTAAGAACCATGTCTTCTTACCTTTAATGGACATTTGTTCTCTTCTAAGTTGTGCTTCACATTTTGGATAGCCATACAACCTATAGAAGAATGTTTTTATATGACTAATCCTTCCACGGTAATAGCATCTTCGTCGTTCAGTCTTGTATCTTGAGTGTTTTTTCTATTGTCCAAGCTGATGTTAGAACATTTTATTTGACATCTTCTATTCCAGTTCTTTGTTTGGATGAACAAATTTCACTTCAGTTTCTTTTCCCCTGTTCTTCATTTCTTGATTGTTATAGCCAATCCTTCTAGCATCTCCAACATACTTTCTAGACTGAAGAATATCATAGAGCACATTATAGCTACTATTCAACATTTTTACTGACTTGGTCAAATTGCCAAGCTGAGACTTGAGCAGAAGAACTTCACTATTCAGTTCAGAGATGGTAGACAAATGTTTCACTGTTTAAACCTTCAGACCATAAATGATTGATAAGTGTTCCATTCTTTCAATCGGCAGTTGAGCAATAGTTTCCTTCTGCTCTTGTATAAGTTGGCTCATCTTTTGACTTTTGGTGCTTTATTCCTTATATGAAGCATCAAGTTCTTTAAAGGTTAATCCTTCATAGTGTGAGTCTTTATTTGAGTTACAAACTCCAACCAATGCATTGACTGGTTTGGCACCATCTTTTCCATGATCACTATCAGTATCTTCCTCAGACCAAGACACACAAAAGCTTTTCTTCTTCTTCTTGAGATAGGTTGGACACTCAGTTCTTATGAGTCCAAACCCTTAATATTCATGACATTGAGCTCCTCTTCCTTGGCCAGACTTTCATTCCATCTTCTTCATTGCTTTGTTGATTGTCTCCTAAGTAACATTATAACATTGGATATACCCTCTCTAGTATCCAAGTTACATTCATTTTTTGAACCATCAATATTAGAGATAAAATCCATGCTCTTCTTCTTTTTAGATCTTTCATTTATTCCTAACTCGAAGGTTTGCAGGGAACCCATAAGCTAATCCACCTTCATATTGTTTATGTATTAGGCTTCTTCAACTGAAGACACCTTTATGTCAAATTTCTTTGGTAACGATCTGAGAATTTTTCTCACCAAGTTGGCTTCAGACATCTTCTCCCCCAGGGCACTTAAGGAATTGACTATCTCAATATTATTCATGTGAAAGTCATGAATACTCTAGACCTCCTTCATTATTAAGTTTTCAAACTTGGTGGTAAGAATTTGAAGTTTTGACATCTTCACCTTAGATGTTCCTTCATGAGTGGTCTTCAAGATCTCCCAGGCTTCTTTAACAATAGTGCAATTGCATATCAGCCTGGAGATATTTTTGTCCACTCTATTAAACATAGCATTCAAGGATTTAGAGTTCCCTCGAGATTGTTCTTCATATTTATCATCCTAGACTTCCTCAGCCTTCACCATATCATTAGCTTTCCCATCAGGTCCTACAACCACTAATGGATCCCATCCCTTGACCATAGCTTTCCAGGCCTTGCTGTCTACATATTGGATAATTTCCACCATAAAAACTTTCAAATAGTCATAGTTGGTTCCATCAAGGCTGGGTGGTCTGTTCATAAATCCTCCTTCCTTGTCCATTGTACCAAAAATCATCTTCCCTGAACCTCACCCAGAGTCAGAGCCTGATGCCTGCTCTAATACCAATTGAAATTCTGGTATTTAGATCTCAGATGTCCTAAAAGATGTTGAGACACCTTTCTCTCAACAAACATACAATGACAAGGTATATGATAAAAAAGTGCAGAAAAGTAAAGAACACACATGATTGTTAACCCAGTTCGGTGTACACCAACACCTACTCTGGGGGCTACCAAGTCAGGGATCAAGTTAACTAAAATAGTATCAATTCGAAGCTAAACTCCTCCGTTTACAACTTCCCACTTAATCACAACCCTTGTTTAAATTCTACCTATGACTCACCTAGGTATGACACCCTTCTCAAATCCCTTACAATCACAACTCAGTGACTGACTAATTCTAAACACTTAAAAAAACACATAAGTCACACTTCAAAGACACACAATCATTCAATGCTTAAAAGCTTTGGAATGACTGACATAACTTACAACTCAAAAACAAATTCCTATTCATTCATAAATATGATAACCAAGAGGCTCATAATAAACACACAAACCCCAACACAATACAATGTAAGTTCGACATTTGCACTAGTGTTGAAGCCCTCTATTTATAATCTTCAATGAATTGGATTTGGGCTTCACATATGCAGCTGGATATGACAGAGGTGATGCAGAACTAGCTTCTCAAAGATAAGACATTAATCATTAGTTTCCTCAATTATCTCCATAATTATAAACTAAGAAATCTCCTTGAAATCAGCTTGAATCTTTTTAAATCTTCAAACCGTGCGCCACATATGATATATAATATTCTACAAAATATTCTTCACCTGTAACAAACTAAATATCCAACTGTCCAACTGTAAAAAACCACAATGTCGAAAGAACCAATATAGGATATCACATTCGACATGTTTCTCTAGTTGATAGAACATCTTCATTGAACATGTCTAAGCTAAGTTAGTTTTACCGAACATAATGCCAATCATAGTAAATAGAGAAACAACAAGAAAGAAAGGTAAGAAAGTTATAGCAAATAAGGAGTGGACACCCAAGAAAAATGTTACTTGTCTTGTAGCTCTTACATCTCTAGAAGTTTCCCCAAGAGAATTTTGGCATTTTGATAGTGGATGTTCAAGGCACGTGACTTGTGAAAAAATTTATTTTGAAGAGTTAAATACCTACTCTAACAGTTATGTCATCTTTGATGATAGATCTAGAAGAAAAATCAAAGGCATGGGAAAACTGGTTAGTCCTGGTTTTCCTAGTCAAATGTTTGATCAAGGAATGTATGATTACTACACCAAGTGTTAATGTATTGTCTCTAGAAAAGATCAAGAGGTCATAATGAAAGGATAAATATCAAAAGACAATTATTATATGTGGATATCTCAGAATTCATTCAAGGTTAAAAGCTTAAAGGAGATCATATTTGAATATGTTGTTAAAGAGTTACCAAAAATCATGATTGAGGAAGACCAAATACAATGAGTGTGCCAATTAGTCATGATGCCTTACAATATTATCCAACATTCTACCTCCATTAAAGGTATGGAGTTACCTTCTATTAATATCATAGAATCTACATATGTGAAAAGTCTATAGAGAAGAAAGGACATCCTATGTGTAAAGAATAATAAAGGAAAGCTTCTATATGACTTTGAGTTTGGTATGTCATACTTGATGTTGGAACTTTATGCTCAACATTTGAAATCTGAAATAAAAATGAGCCATGTAGAAAGGTTCACCTACTTTCTTGATCTACAAGTAAAGCTTCTAAAAGATATTTGTACCAATACCTTAGAAAATGTACATTTTGAATTACTAAGGGGTGTATTTGGTATTAATATGAGTGATATTTTATGGAATTTAACTCCAGGGAGGCATGCAAGATTAAATTGAAAATTTCTCTCTCTTGTATTCATTGCAACATGTAAAATAAGGAAAATCCATTTGATTTCAAATGGTAGTCACAATCTCTCTCTCCTCTTACGCAAGATCAATATGACTCTATCTTTCCATTTCTCTAACACATATTTACCTTTTCACCCTCTCAATACCCCTAATCCTATTCCAAAATGAGCGAGAAATGATCATCAAAGAGAACTAGAATTTCTGATTCCAACAACACTGATGATGAACCTCTTATGTTCTTGATCCCCAAAACCTCTTAAAATGATTATTCTAGATGGCTTTTCCATAAATAAATCAAAGAGTGCTACCAAGAAGAAGACATCATCTAAAAAAGGTTAGTACCTCTATGTTGCACCCCAAATTTTCTCATTCTCATTGTTTGTATCAAATTAATTTCCGTTCGCATCTTTGCATTTTACGCACATTTGCGTTTGTTTCTGGTTTAATTTATACATATTTTTCTTTTGTTTATATAATAATAAAAACTAATTTTTTGTTTTTAGTATTATTTTCATTTAATAAAAATATATAAAAAATGTGTGTTTGTTTTTTCTTTTCTTTTCTTTTATATTTAATTTAAGAATTTAGTTTTATTTTTAAAATGTATATTAAATTTTTTTTTCATTTTTGTTTTATATTTAGAATTATTTTCAATTAAAAGAAAAAAAATCTAAAGGAGCGGTCTTATTTGGTCTTTTCACAAGACCTAAATGGATCATGGATAAGGTTTTGTATTGTTATAAGTGTGATACGGTGGGATAACTGACTTGAGGGTTTTGCGTTTTATCGCAAATGTTGCGGTTAGCACCGTTTTCATCCATGGTTTTCCATGGGCTCTTAGTTACTTGCTAGATCACTTGCTTGTTTGTTTGAAATTGTGTTTGGTGTGGTTTTGAAAGTATTTTGTAAAAGAGGCCATTTGTTTAGGCAATCTTTGTAATGATTCTCGTTCGTAAGAATGTATACAAAGATGTTTGTCTTTTTGAAAATGTTTTCAATGTTTGTAAAATGTTTGGAAATGTGTGTGTTTGTTTTGAAAATAGCAAGGATAGTTGTTTGGAAATAGAGCAAGTAACTAGAAGTAATCTACCTACTCAAATGTCTTTCTTATGCATTTTCTATTCCTTTGAAATTGTTGTCTTACCATTGATTTGGTAAGCAACCCTATCTTTGGATGTAAACGGGACGGGCGTGGGTCATCGTATAACCATGATTAGAAATATTGCAAAGTATCTTTAGCATTTTTGAGGGACTAAGATCATGTTTGTAAGAAAACTTTAGATAGCGTCATCGAGGGACTTATGATCTTATACTTGTTTGTTTTGCCAAGATACTTCGCATGCATAATATGGCCATTTTTTGTATAAGGCAACCAAGTGGAGAAACCCTAAGGGTGCTTGTGTGCAAGTGTGTTATTTTCATGCTTTGATTTTGTCTTGGATTAGGGTTTTCTATTTGATTTGTTTTGATCTTACCATACAAACCCTAATTACTAGCATGGTATGTAAAAGCGGTAAATTGCGTGATGTAAAGATTACTAAGCTATTACAACAATTCATGGGAGGGGGAAATACAAATTTGAATGGGGATTTGCAAGAATGTAAATCTAAATAAGCTATTACAACCAAATCGAATTTGTATGAATATTGGAATAAACAAATACAATATTTAAATATGCAATATTATGTACATGCAAAAAAAAGATTTTAATTTTGTTTCTTATGTTAAAATAAATTTTGAACTAAACCTAATAAATTAAGAAAAAAGGAAATTACCTCTTAGAAATTCTTTAACCCTAATTCCAATTTGTTAAAAGAAAAACAAAGTTCTTTAAGTACTATCTTTTTGTATATTTTTTGTATTAAAAATAATAAATAATATTTTATGAAAACATTTAGTTTTTATATGTTAAAATAAATATAAGTATGAATAAAAAGGAAATAAAAATAGTTAAAATAAATCTATTATATTTATAAGTTTATTAAGAAAAATAGTTAATATATAACTAAGTGAAAATATTTTTTATGAGAAAATAAAAATAAAATAAACAAAATATAATGTTTATCAATTTTATATTTTTTATGATTTTATAGTATTTAAGAAAAGAATATTTTATGAAGTAAAACAAAATAAAATAAATAATTGAAAATAAATGGGCCAGGGGTATCCTGAGTAATCAGGAGGTGGATGTTAGAAAAAAAAGCTAGGCCCAACGTTGGAAGCCCAAGCCTGCAAAACAGCCAAAAAATAAAAATGGGAAAGTATGAAACAATAAAAGGTAGCGTCAAGGTTCGAACCCATGAGTTGGGCCTTAAGCATGCTACCTTGCCACTGGGGTGGCTATACATCCGTTGATTTATGTGAAACAAGAAAAATATAACATGAAACGCTTCCATGGCCCTGTACTTCATCTTCTTCCTCTAGCCAGCCAGAAGCTCTATAACTTTCTCATTTCTCCATGAAAATGAAAACTTCCAACATGAAAATGGTAGTACTCATTCCCACGATTTCAACCATGTAAATCATGTAAGCTAACAATCAAAGATCAAAATGAATTTTAAAAGCCCTTAATTTAAACCTAATTTTTACAGGAATTTGAACTTCAAAATTCTATCAACTCAGGACAAAAAAATGCAAGTTATGGATATGTACAACTTTGTAGCAATGATGTCTACATTGTTTATTCACAAATCGTGGCTAATGGATGCATGTATGAAGAGATAGAAGTTGAGATTCTTACCTCTTTCAGCTGAGATCGTGAATGGAGTTTGAGTGAGATTTAGGAGGGCCTGAAGGTTGCTTTAGCTTGCTTGAACTTCCCTGAGTGTGTTCCAACCCTAATCTTGCTTTGAAAGTGTCTGAAACTCTCTATTCAAGTCAACCTGCAAGCTTGGAAAATAAAAATGGCAGATGAAGGAGAAGGAGTTACAGTGCAGGGATGATGGTCTGGATCACTTAAATATCAAGTAGGTAAAGTGTTTGGATGATTTAAACTTGAAACGCACGAGCCAAATGATGGATTGCTATGCTTATGCACAAACTGCAAGTTTTGACAGTTTTTTGATGATATGGAGTATTTGAATGTTTCAGGCCTCTAGAAATCGTGTTTCTAGTTGTATGTGTTTGTATATTAGTATGGAAAAAGTTTCAAGTTAACCCTTCAACAGATTTTTCAGTTCTAGCCTTTTTGCACACTTTCTTGCTTTTGAAGAAAAGTGAAGGGACAAGTCTTTACATGCTTGTACTGGCTTTCTTAGGGTTAGTATATGCTCTATACAAGTTGCCTTAGGCCTGGAGGATTTGTGTGTGCTGAGAAGACAGGTTCAATGCTCAAGAATTGGAAAGTTGCAAAAGTGAACCTTTTCCAAAATGGCAATGGCAACTTTGTGCCATTTATGGAATTACAACTTGGATAAAGACTCTAGGGCTTAGATTAAAGATTTGTCAACTGATTAAGCATTAAATTATAAAGTGATAAACAAGTTTGGGACCTGTAAAGCATGGATTAGGCAGCATAGGTACTGATTTGAAATTTGTTCTTCATGAAATGGCTTGAATTCAAAGTGAGAAATTGCCAACTTCATCTCTTCGATTCTCCCTACTAAAAAATGATCTTGAGGAGTTCTTGGACATTTTGCAAAGCTTGAAATGTGCCATATAACTCATCTTTGAAATTAATTTCAAGATTCCTCATGGAACTAGGTGAAAAATTGCCATGAAGTTAGGTCCAAAACCTGCCTAAATTAGGGAAAATTTTCACTAAGTTATTTTAGTTCATGGGCATGTATTCACAAAATTATATCTTGAGATCCAAGTATCTTTAGGGAAAAGTGTGTGAAGAAAATTTGTATATTTCACGGAGGTCTACAACTTTCATGTTGGGAACTTTCCTTGAATCATCTTCTATCATGCTGGAAAATTGGCCTAAAGTTGAGAAAAAATAAGAAATTTTCTATACTTAGAAAATTTCTAAGTTAAGAAAAATTCAAATTTTAAAATAAAATCTTCAATCTTTGATTCCTTGATGAACAAGTTTCACATTTTGACATGTTTTGATGAATTGTGACCCTTGGCACTTGATTTTGACCAAAAAGTCAAAGTTTGACTTTTCAGTATACAGTTGACTTTTGATCAATTGACTGAAAATTTCATCTGTCTATCCAATGGATTTGCAATGTTTTGAACCATATAATTAGGTCAAGATGATATAATTGAATCCTTGGAATCATGCTTCAACTCAATTGGTCATTTGCTAGGTCAAAAATCAGAAACTGCCCTTCCTCAGTCAAAACCCTAATTTTGACCATTTTCCCTTTTGATGATTTGATCAAATTTCTTGAGGAATTGTAATCCAAACTTGATCAAATGATACATATGAGTCTAAAATGTTTATGTTGATAAAAAATTATAAAGTTTGACTGTAAATTGTCCATGGTTGACTTTTTCCCCAATACAACTAATTTTTAGGTCAACTGTCCAATTGACTGATCAAAAATGTGGTTCAAGGCTTGAAACTTGTCATGAGTAATCTTAGGGGTCCATAATGATGTTTGAAAATTATATGAAGCATTTATAGTCCAAGAATCCTTGTGCAAACTCAAACCCTAATTTTGGGTCAACAATGTAAGATGAGATATCTTGAGCTGACCAAACCCTGATCCAGTCTTGAGTCAAAGAAATCTTGTGAGAATAATATTGATAAATGAGAGGGAAAATTTTGGGGTACAACAATAAGCCTTGGAGATGGATTAACGAGGAGAGGAGAAAAAAAAAGAGGAAGTTTCACCACTCTCTGATTCACTGCTCCATACAGGGCAATGGACATATGTTCTTCATCCTCCATACAACAACACCTTTGATTTAATAAACTTTGATTCAGAATCCATCCACCCATATCACAACCAACGATTCTCCCCCGCCTCTATTTATTGTCAAAGCCCGCCTTCTCCACCAACAACATCATATCGTTTCTTGACAACCACCCTCCACTGAAGCTTCTCCATGCAGAGACACCATTTCTAACACCCTCCACCATTTCCTTCGCATCTTTAAATGTCTTCACGCCATCTCCACGCCTTCACCTCTATCTCCGCTTCAGCTCAACACTGATTCAACCTCTGTCACACAACACTCCTTCTGTCCAACTTCATTCGGTAATTTTTGATCCTATTTTTGTTGTTTCAACTATGCTGATGTGAGAAATATAGCCATAATTTATAAAAAGAATGAAAAACTTATTGTGGTGTATGTGTTTAACTTGTTTGAGCAAAAGTATTAAAATGTTGCTTGTTCTAACTATTATGCGGCAAATCTGAATCGTTTTGATATGTTATGCTAAAATCTTAGTTTGATGTGTTGTGTTAGTCTCTTGAGGTTAGAATTGTTAAGCTATGATAATTCATGAAAGTTGTGACCATTGTTAGATCGATTTGGAGTTAAAATGTAGTGACAAATTCTGGAAAATTGATTTGATGCGTTACAATTGTTGTTGTCCATATTGAAGTTGTTTGAATGTTAATTGCAAAAGCTATCAGTGTTTATTCAGGTCAAGGTTTTGAGGGGTTTCGTGCTGTTTTTGAGAATGTTGAGTCTTGTTAGCATTACCCATTTTTGGTGTTAATTTGAATATATAAGTTATCGTGTTGACATTTCATTTTGGTATTGAAACCGGATATCAAAGTTCTTGTTGATGTTATGTTTTGTTTGTGATAAATCCACACGATTCTCGATTTTAATTTGTAATGACAATATTATTCTTGATTTTAATGTGGATTGAAGTTTATTGTTATGTCATGTTTGTTGGATTCAATTTGAAGAAGTTTTGGTGATGTTTTGGTAGTTTGAAATTGATTGAGAAAATCTGGTTGTGATATCATTGGATTTCCGGTAGCAATTGTTTTATTTGAGTGGAGTTTTTGAGCGTTAATTTATGCTTATGTAGGTTCTTCTCGAAATTTGATTTGTTTGATTAAAACTTGTTTTGAACTTGATGTATCATGTTTTAAATTTGAATTTAATAATGACATGACTTTGTTGTTGTGAATTATTCTTGAGTGTTTAACTAAACATGAATAGGTCGTTGTTGTTTTTGTGAATGATACCATGTTGCATGAATCAATTTGAAAGAGGCTTTAATGGCATGTGTGTTTCATTTGCGTTGACTTTGAAAGTTTAATTTGGTTATGGCATCATTTTATGGTTTCTGTTGATGTTGGACATGATTGAGATGAATTTTTTAGCATTATTTTGTTTTTACTAGTTATTACCCGAATTTTGTTTTAGAGATTTAAAGCTTACTTTGAATTTGATTTTTCGTGCGTTGAGATTGAATTGAGTGATAATGCATGATTCTTGAGTTTTGTTTTCATTTGTGAATTGTAATCATGAATAATAGTTGTACTACTTGATGTTCAATCAATTTTTCATGGTACATTATACAAGTTTCATTTGGTTCTATTTTTAAATTCTCTTGTGATTACTAACTTGGGTTTTTTGGTTTGTTTAGCTTTCAAGTAACTCAAGTGTTCACTTCATCTTAGCACCACTTTGTTGCTTTTAATTAATTAAATAAAATTTGTTTTAGTTAGTTGGTTTTGTCATTAAAAATTAATTACTTTTGCTAATTAATTTTTCTTAACTTAATTAATTAATTTAATAAACCTTTAATTAATTAATTAAACATCCATTTCATATTTCACTTATGTTATTTAGGTTTGATACTTATCTCTAATCCACTTGGACCTAACTTCTCATTTCACATGAGACACTTGGACTATTTCTATGCTATCCTGGCTTTGTCTGTTTGTTGAGAATTTCATCTGATATAGGGATTATTATCCGATGCTTTGAGCTTTATCTGGTGCCTTGGATTTCTCTGATACTGTCTGCTTGTGATTTATTTTCACATGATACCATATATACTATTGGCTTATTTCTTTGCATGCTACTTTAATCCAAAGGATGGAAATTCTTATTGACTTTATTATGTCAAGTTTCGGCTTCCTTTTGGTCAGACCTTCCTTACTTATCTTTTACTTTCTTATACATAGGATATTCTCTTCATCTCCTCCCATTCTTAAATTTTTAAAACCTTCTCATCTTTTTCAAAACCTTCTTGTTTTCAACAAACTTAAACCACTTTCATAATAAACCTTGACTTTGTCAAGCGACCTTTTTCTCAAACTTCTTTTTTAATCAAAACTTAAAACACTCAATAAATAAAGATGCAAATCGTATGAAATTTAGTCTTATGGGGACTAGTGAGGTGGTACATTCCAAACCTTTCTCTTTCTTCCATTTCCAGACTTTATTATGATTCAATTTGCAAATCCTTTTCCAAGCTAACAAAATACTTCAACTCATTCAAACATTTTTGTGCCCTCGTGCACCTTTTCTCTTTAAAAACTTTTACCAAGATTAAACTGATTCGTTTATAGTTGAGATGTCATTCTCGTATCCCTATGGTTGTAAAAATGTCTACTTTCTCATTTGAGTACTAGACGTGTTCTCAAGCCCTCACTTATGTTGATGCATTGTTCCTCTTTCGTATACCTTGTGGGTGATTAGTTGATATTTCTCTCCTAAAAATGATGACTTGTCTCTTCATTAAAAATAACCAACACAAAATTTTGTTCTTTTTTAGAAGAACTACGAGTGCCCTGGTCCTCTACTGCATGAAGGGGGTACATAGGCACAAAGTTTTGAAATTACGGTGGGTGCAATAATAATAAAACATTTCTTTTGTTTGTAAATACTATTTCATTCATTCCCTTTAGTAAGTTTAATCCTTAGATACACACTCTCTGATTAGAATACACAAAGTGGATCATGCGAAGTACTGAGGATGTTTAGGGTGCTAATATCTCCCCTTTACATAACCGACCCCCGTACCTGATCTCTATTTCTTTTGTGGGATTTATTCGCTCTTTTCCAATTTCCCTTTGGAAACAATAAAGTGCGGTTGCAACTTTCACTGATATAAGTTAAGTCAATTAATGGCTTAGTCTGAAATTATTACCGCTACATTTTGCTATGAGCGACAGATTCGCGACTTCACTGCGGACTCTTTCTTAAGTGGGTTGATCCTAGATTTGTTTGTTTTCTTTTTCTTTATGTGTTTATATACGTGCTTTAATTTATGTTTATTTATTGCATTCCACTATTCTAGATATATGTTGTGTTGTATTTTATGGTTTTTCAGGTTGGGTGGGATGTTACTTTGAGGTAAAAGGCACAATACCTAGGCCAGAGAGTTCAGTTAGGAACACAAAGGAATAGAGTGGAGTCATGACGGCTACTGGACCCAAGTCCTACTAGTGCGGTCATGTGTGCCACGCTCAGACGAGGTTCAAATGAGGTGTTATCATTATACACGTCTCTTGTTACAAAGGTAGTAGAACTCACGGCTTTGAGTTACCTTTTGACTTTATCATGACCTAGACTTCACCCGTGAGTCAGGAGGGATTTATTATTACAGGGACAAATGCTGAACCTCATGGTACTTGGTTCTTTTGTGTTCTGATTTGGTGCTGGACCTTTAAATCATGTTACAGTTCTTTGCATTTCATATCATTTGTGTCCTCCACATCATTTATGCATACATCCAGATTTCCCAGGATCTCATTTCCAGTTGTCTCTTTCTTCACAATTGTCTTTCTACTGTCAAATTTATTCCTCGACACTTTAGATTTGAAGCATGTCTTAGAAAACTATGGAAGAACTTCAACGAGACTAAGAGATGTTAAGAGATGAGGTCAACTAGCTGAAGGGCCATGTGATACGGTGGAAGAACCGACTATTATACTAGTTTTGCATTTTGTATTCGCAAATGTGCCGTAAGTAAGAGCCGCCACCGTCTTTTCTTTTATCCAACAAAGGAAAGGGTGAAAAGAACAAAAAAGACCTTTTTTGAAAGTTTCTAAGGGGGGTAGATTATGGAAAGGGAAGGTGTTAGCACCCTTTCCATCCATGATTTTCCATGGGCTCTTAGGTACTTGCTCATTTTGAAAATCATTTTCGTGTTTGTGTGTTTTGAAAAGTTTGCTTGCTTTATGATAACTCTTGTATCAGTCCTCAAGAGTGTTGATAAAGTGTTTTTGAAAATAGTTTTGAAAGTGTGGTGTGAAAAAGATTGTTTTGATCAAGTACTTAATAGCTATCTACCTACTCAAAAAAGGCTGTTCTTTTCCTCCTTTCCTTTAGATAGTGCTATGCTACTATTAGTGAGTAGGTAGCCTTATCGTTGGATGTTGACGGACTACCGAAGGGACGTTTACGGTCACTAAGGCAACTAGGCAAGAACTCTTAGTAACTGTCCTAAAGTTCTAAGATCACTTTTTTAACCGAGGTAACAGTCGAGAGGGTCATCGAGGGACTTGTGATCTCTTGAATTCAAGGACAGTCACTAAAAATTCTCACGTTTCGAGAATTATGACCATTTTCCAAGGAAATCGAAGTGGGGGATACCCTTGGGGTGAGCATATACAAGTGTGCTTGATTCAGATATATTGTCTTGTGCATTTAGGGTTATCTACTCGTTTTAATTTCAGTCTTTTTTCATACAATCCTATTAATCTAAACAGTTAATAATAATGCATAAAATAAATTGCGAAAAATGAAAACTTCTAAACTATTACAAGGCCTTGGGGCAGTTACATAATTAGATGCGGAAATTTAAACCTAGTTAAAATTATTACAATCCGGGAAACAATTATATAATTGAAAACGAGAAAGTAACTTAACAAAATGAAGAGGCAAGAAAATGTCAGAATCGGGAGAATGGAGGTTGGGAGGATTACGGTTAGTAAAAAAGAAATATTTAAAAATTAATGGCAAAAGATTCAAAATTGATTAATTTAAGAAAAAAAGATTTGATTAAATCATCCTAAGTCTAATTGATTTTAGTTGGCAAAAATATCTAAACCTAATTAATGTTAATTAACAAAAATATATTTAAATCTAATTATCTTTAATTATAAGAAATAAAATTAATTGATGATTTATTTACAAGAAAAATTAACCAAAAGATGTTTTTTTTTGTGTTTTTTTATATAAAAGAAAATAAATTAAATAAGTGAATAAACCTAATTCTAGTTAATTTTAATTAAAGAAATAAGTAAAATAATTAAATTAATTGTTAAAAATTAAATTAATTGGAAAAAACCCTAAGTCTATTTTCTGTGATTTTTTTTATGATTTTGTGATTAAAATAAAAAAAAAAACTTATTTTAAAACAAATAAAATGAAAAAAACAAAGAAATTAAATTAAAAAAATATTAAAAAAAAATGGAAAGATGGCCCTGATATCAGCAATGAGGGGGGTGCTGGTTGAATTATGGTTAAGCCCAGATCTGTTGGCCCAATTGCTTTGCGTGAATCCAGTGTTGAGCGTGTTTGAGGGTTCACAGTGGGGACTGCTGGTTGGGCGCTAGATCTGGATTAGTGGATGATCCAGTGGTTGTGAATGAGGATGCAGGATGGTTGTCTTGTAATGGTGCGCACTGGAACCTGCAAGAAATATCAAGAAAAATAGGAAAATGTTGGACCTGGGATCGAACCTAGGTCCCTTCCTTCACACGTCCATGCCTTTTCCAATTGCGCTAATTGTCAATTCGTTATACAAAGTGAAAAAAAATAATAAAATATGAATCTCATTCAATTATTAAAGAACGCCCATGCAGGTTTGAACTGGCCAGTGGGGCTGCGCCAAGCAATCATCTTCCCCACTCCTCCGTCATATTAGCTTCTGCATTTTTACCTACGAACATTGTCCATCACTACAGCACCTGCAATTTCCAAAATTCACAGCACGCAATATAAATTAAGTCTAAAGCCATGGATTAGTTGGGTTTGATCCTCTAAGCATGATGGCACTCATCTTTAAGCCCAATTTTGCCTGTACCTGAAAACCCTAAAACAAAGGTCCAAACCCTAGTAATGGAAGATCATCATATATTCATCAAAACTTGCAATTAACAATTCAAATACGTTCTACACATTCATACAAACAGGAATGCATGATCAAAACACAGTTATAACGCATGTATGTCCATAATCATTTTTGAAAAATAATGTTCAAACCGTGATTGTATTGGTTGTGATTCTAGGATCTTTGATGCTTAGAAACGATGCAGATAGCTTCAGAATGCCTCCAGGAATTGATTGCAAGCCTCAAGACCTCTTGAATCCCGCTGCAACTCCAAATTCGCTTGCCACTTTTCTTTGAAATTTCAAGTTTGTGAACAGGTTCTTTTTTGCAGCAGCTGCGCGTGCTTTAGGTCTGGAACTTTTATGCATATATAGTATATCATCTTAGGTCAAAAAATATGGATTGTATCTTGAAGATTGAATGGAAAATATTTGATATGCATTTGGAATTTGATGTTTCTAATTTTGGCCAAAACTTGCTCCTTTCTCTTTAATCAGCCTTTACATGAGTTCATGACTTAATCTTCTGATTTTAGGCTCATGATATGATCATAAAACAAATCTTTTGGATTAAATTCATTATTTTACTATTTTATTTGATTTATTAATATTTAAATGAATGAAAATTCAAATAAATAAAAATGAATCTCATAAAAATAAAATAATGGATTTAAATGTCTTGAATAAGTCCATGGTCATGTTTGAGATCCAAAACCCACGCCCATTAGTTCAAAAGATCCAATTTACTCATATTGACTTTTGTTCATTTTTCAAAAATTAGTCAACTTTAGCAATAAATATATCTTTCAATTTTAACCCTATGAGGGTGTTCCTCGACTTTTTAGAGAGATTAGGATTTCCACTAAACAACCCTTTTGGTTTCATCTTAATTGGATTTTCCTTGTTCATGTAAGGAGCTTTGGAAAAAGATGACTTTTTGTTGACTTTTAAGATGACCCATAATGTCTGAGCTTGTATCTTTTCACTGGGGAATTTCTTGAACTTGAGAGATGAAGATAAGTTATAGGGGATTGGATTCTCTTCAAAATGAGCCTAAAATATGAGAAAGTTATGCCTGGTCAATGTTTGGTTGACTTTTCCTATAGAAACCCTAATTTTCAATTTTTGACTTTTGATGAGTTTGGAGCATTTCTTGAGGAATCATGATCAACCCTTGATCAAATGATGGATATCACTTCAAAATTTTGATGTTGACCAAAAATCTTAAAGTTTAACTGTATATAGGCCACAATTGACCTTTGACCTACTATAGTTGATTTTCAGGCTTTTGAGGAGTTGACTGAGTAAACTTGTTGTGTAAGGAATGAAATTTGGCATGGATAACCTTGAGGACATGTTAGCACCATGTACAACATTTGAGACCATTGGAGCTCACACATCTTTATGAAAATTGAAACCTTAGTTAGGGGTTCATTGCCTTTAGGAGGATAATTTGTCTGGTCAATTCTTGGTCATCTATGGGCAAGTTGGGAACCTCAATGGGCATGTGTTGAGTAAAATAGGAGGGTAAATTTTAGGGTACAACAGCTGCCCCTGTTCAATCTTCTTAAACCTGAGGATGTAGATTGGCTTGTCTGCCTTTCGTGATCTGAAGGTGCAAGATGATTGAACACTAGAGTGCCCAGAAATTTGCACTCGTCTGAAGTAGCATTGTTGGTGGATAATATCGGGAATGGGCTTGTAGATGCCATTTGGAAAAGATGATGGAAGACTATCGAAGATGGGCTTAAAGATTACATCCAAGGAATATGACATAGAGTCATCGCAGATGGGCTTAAAGATGCCATCTAGAGAACATGCTATTTTCATGAGAGGTTCCTTTGTGGAGATTCCTGCTCTTGTTGTTGGAGAGGATTCCGCTGAGTAATGTTGGTCTCTGTTTTGGGAAATAGAGTCTAGGGGCTTCAGTTGTCCATTACTCTATTGGGGAGTCATCTCTTGACTGGAGAGACGGAAGCGAACTTCTATCTGGTCATGATCCATACTTCACAATGACTTGCTCGGGATAATAAGGCTGACTGTTATCTGGTTGCATTCCAGGCTTCACAACGACTTATCGGGGAATATGAAATTAACTACTATCTGGTTGGACTCCAGGCTTTACAGTTTCTTTAACTGGGTAAGAATCAGAAAATCTTAGTGTCAATTTAACTGAACCAGAGAAACGTCTTGAATTGTCTTCAACTGGGTAGGAATCAGAAAATCTTAGTGTCGATTTAACTGAACTAGAGAAAGGTCTTAGATCGTCTTCAACTGGAATAGAAATCGGAAAAATCTTAGTGTCGATTTAACTGAACCAGAGAAAGGTCTTGAATTATCTTCAACTGGAATAGAAATCAGAAAAATCTTAGGGTCAATTTAACTGAACCAGAGGAAGGTCTTGAATTAACTTTAACTGGAATAGAAATCAGAAAAATTTTAGTGTTGATTTAACTGAACCAGAGAAAGGTCTTGGATCATCTTCAACTGGAATAGAAATCAAAAAAATCTTAGTGTCGATTTAACTTAACTAGAGGAAGGTCTTGAATTAACTTTAACTGGAATAGAAATCAGAAAAATCTTAGTGTTGATTTAACTGAACCAGAGAAAGGTCTTGAATTATCTTCAATTGGAATAGAAATCAGAAAAATCTTAGGGTCGATTTAACTGAACCAGAGGAAGGTCTTGAATTAACTTTAACTGGAATAGAAATCAGAAAAATCTTAGTGTCGATTTAACTGAACCAGAGAAAGGTCTTGAATTATCTTTAACTGGAATAGAAATCAGAAAAATCTTAGGGTCGATTTAACAAAGCCAGAGGAAGGTCTTGAATTAACTTTAACTGGAATAGAAATCAGAAAAATCTTAGTATCGATTTAACTGAACCAGAGAAAGGTCTTTTGAGAATGATCTTTCTGAGAAAAATGTTGAAATAGCCCTTCGTCAGACGGAGCCTTTGAGAAGACTTCCAGGTCATATAAGTAGTCAACGGTGTTTGTTGATTTGATCTTTCTTGAAAAGGTAAAGAGTTAGTCGTATGCAATGTCATGATGTATGAAATGCATTGTGTAATGATATTCTAAAACTAAATGAGATTATGCTGCATGTAACATGTATTGGCATTCCATGATGTATGAGCATGGAATGTTGTTGCGATATTTCCTAGTATGGGAAAATAAATCCCTGACTACTACTGGAGAGTATTGGGAACCTGAATCTCAGACTACTGTTTGGTAGATGAGGACAGTGATTCTTTCATTTCCGCTGGAGATGATGAATGGAGATGATTTTCTAGGGATTTCCTCTTTCCGTTTTAGGATACTCTGTATGAGATCTTTGACTTCTGCTTGGGAATGACTTTGTGGACAGAAAGATGCTCTGTTGGTAGATTTTAACAATGCAGAGAAATAGACTCTTTTGGGGGATAAACTTATGTAGCTAGAGAAATAAAATCTACCAGGGATAAGTCTTTATGAGCTATTCGAGATTATAAAAACTTAGCTGGAAACATGGATTTCATTTCTCTGAGGGAACTTTGTTGGAGGAGGTAATTCCTGCTTGGGGAAGAAGATGTCAAAACTTTGGCTGTTTTTACTCTGCGAGGGCATCAACGTCACTAGGACATATGCTGATGGTGTGACTGGAGGATGCCCCTATGCCTACTGGAAAGAGTAACTGTCGGGACTATAAATGGCTTTATTAGACTTTGCTCCGCTTCTTAAAGTCATTAGCAACTGTTTTTCTATTTCATATGCAAGTATTTGTGTGATACGGTGGCAGAACCGACTGTTTAATACTGGTTTGCATTTTGCGCTTTTTGTTTGCAAAATGTCGCGGTAAGCAAGAGTCGCCATCGACTTTTATTTCATCCAACCGGAAAGGAAAAAAGTACAGAAAAAAATTCTTTTTCGAGATATTCTGAGTACGGGGGGTAGATTATAGAAAGGGAAGGTGTTAGCACCCTTCCTATCCATGGTTTTCCATGGGCTCTTAGATACTTGCTCATTTTTAAATTGCTTGTGTTTTCTTTGAAAATTTTTTATTTCGTGATAACCCTTGTATCAGTCCTCAAGAGTGTGACGAAGTTGTTTTGAAAATTGTTTGAAAAGTGTAACTGTGAAAAGTTTTGATTTGAGCAAGTACCTACTAGCATCTACCTACTCGAAAAAAGATTGTTTCTATTCTTGTTTCCTTTAGACAGCGCTATCCTGCTATTGAGAAATAGGTAGCACCGTCGTTGGAGTTGTACGGGTCAATTCGAAAGGGACGTACGGTCACTAAAGCAATACTAGGACACCTTAGTAATAACCCTAGAGTCTTAAGATCTTATTTGAGGCAACATTTTCGAGGCAACATTTCCGAGGCAACATTCGAATGGGACATTTGATATTTTTAGACAGGAGGGCAACCATTAAGACACCCTATGCTTAATGATCGTTTACCGAAGGCAAACGGAGTGAGAGTATACCCTAAGAGTGATATGTGCGAGTGATTTATTTCAGTTATTTAATCTTTGCACATTAGGGTTTTCTAACTGTATTAATTTGTCATGCATTCTTTCCATACAATCCTATTAGCATACATCTAAACAGTTAAATATTTGCGGGAATTAAAAATGCGAGAAAATAAACATAGCTATTACAAGGATTCGGGGAGGGGGATTAATTACATAGCCAAAAAATCTGGAATTTAAAAAGTAAATAAAAAACCCTAAATTAACTATTACAATCCATGAACAGTTACAAAAAATATTGGCAAAATAATTAACAAGCGCACGACGAATTAAATACGAGACGATTAGGGTTTTGACCCTCGACTAAACCTAATTGCAATTGATTAAAGAAAAATCATTTTTTGTCGTGTTTTGTTATTTGAGAAAATAATGGAATTATAGAATTAAAAGAAAATCCTAAGTTCTAATTAATGTTAATTTTTTAAAATAAATTAATTAATTCTAAACAACCTATTTTTGTATTTTTGTGTTTGAAAAAAGAAAAGAATTAAATCAAGAACTTAAACCTAATTTTCTAATTGGTTTTAATTATAAAAAAAAAATTAAAATTTCCCTTAATTAAATTAAATTAATTTAATTAAATTTGATAAAAAACCTAATTCTAATTTTTGTGAATTCTTGATTTTATGATTTTATGATTTTATGAAAAAAAAATTGATTAATTTTTATGAGAAAAATAAATTAAGCAAAATAAAAAAATGTAAAAGAAAGAGAATGGGCCTGTGTGTTAGCAAATGCAGGGGGTGCAAATCTGGATTTTCTGGCCCAAACACTCCAAGCTTGTTTGGCCATGCTTGATTTGGTGTGGGTATTGACTTGAGGAGCATGGTAGACCTCTCATTGTTGGCACATTGGATCTGGCTAGAGATGAGTCTGATGGCCAGATCTTTGAGTTGAATGGTGGACACATGGGATATTAGAGCACCTAATCATATGATGAAAAATAATATGAAGCAAATGTTGGAACCTGGGATCGAACCCTGGTCCTTATGCTCGCTTCCAGTGCTTGCTTTCCAGTTGTGCCACGCGTTCTTGATGTTCATATAATAGAAGGAAAACAATATAATCACATCAAACAATATATTCAGAAAATGCGTAAAAATTTAAACCAGCCAACCAATGATTGCCACGCCTCATCTTTTTCCTTGAACCGTTGCCTTAGAAAACAAGACTTTTACCTAGAGACGTTCACTGTAGGTGTAACCAAGTTTATCTCCAAAATTGCATACGAGCAAGATAAATGAAAAGAACTGGTACCAATCAACTCGTCTCATCCTCAAGAGCATCATGGTACCAGAATCAAAGCCTAATTTTTCCTGCATTGAAAACCCCTAAACAAGAACATAAAACCCTAACCATGGCAATATCACGTACAAGCATCAAAAATGCAATTAAATGGCATGGTTAGCTTGCAAACATGATGACAAACATGAATATAACAATCAACAGTGTTAATGATGCGTAAATTGCAATAATCAAATTTGAAAAAGCTTACAAACCGCGTGAGGTGTGGAGCGTGTTTCTGAGTGCTTCAGGCCCTGGGAGCAATTGAATAGCTTCATGGGATGTCCTGGAATAGATTGCTGGCCTCAAATTGCTCTAAATTGTCCCCTAACCTACAAACCGAACCTCACTTTTTTGCCAATTTTTTGAGTTTTGTTCTATCCTTTACACGACCTCCAACCCTTGTTTTTTGATCTGGCAAGCTTCATTATATAACCTAAAATGAATTAGGTTAACAAACTTGGCATGAATCTTTGCATTTATCCATGATTTGATTTGATTTTCAAGTTGTATGATATGTTCCTATTTTGAGACAAATCATGCCTTTCTTGTACCTATTGGCCTTAACTCGAATTGATCTTGTTTACTCAGCATATCTTGATTGCCAAACTGTCAAAAAAACAAATCAAATCATATTTTTGTTAATTTTCATCATTTATTTGATTTAATTCACTTTTTAATTAATAAAAAATCAAAATAAATTGAGAAATGAAGCATATAATGGGTCAGTGAACATTTGAGTCGTGGAACAAATTATAATTGAGGTGCAAGCATAAAAAGTTGGTCCCATTTAGCAAAAAATGCAAATTTGAGCACATTTGACTTTTGGCAATTTTGCAAAAATGGTCAACTTGGCCAATGCATAACTCTCTCAATTTTGACCCTAGAGAGGTGTTCTTGGATTTTTTAGAAATCTTAGGACGTCCTCTAAACAACCCTTTTAGTCTCATCTCAATTGAGTCTTCCAAGATCATGTATGAAGCTTTGACCCAAAAGGTGTTTTTGTTGACTTTTCAAAAGGACCTATAATGTCAAAAATTTATATCTTTTTGTGAGTGCATATTCTAAACTTGGGAGATGAAGATTCATTTTAGGCAATTGCATCCTCTTGAAAATGAGCTTTGGATGGGTCATTTATGATAAAGTATGAGAAAGTTATGCTTGGTCAAAGTTGAGTTGACTTTTCCTACAAAACCCTAATTTAGCAACTTTTGGGTTTTGATGAATTATGAGCAATCCTTGAGGAATCATGATCAAACCTTGATCAAATGATGGATAATACTTAAAAATGAGGATGTTGACCAAAAATCTTGAAGTTTGACTCTATGTGGGCCATAGTTAACTTTTGACTTAGTACAGTTGATTTTCAGGCATTTGAGAAACTGACTGAGCAAACCTCTTCTACAAGGCTTGAAACTTGATATGGATGATCTTGAGAACATATTAGGACAATGGTGAGCATTTTAGTCCTTTGTGGTTCACACATCCTGATGAAAATAGAAACCCTAATTTGAGGTATGTGTCCTTAGGAGAGAGTTTGTCTGGTCAACTCTTGAACTTCTTTGAGCAATTTGGGGACCTCACTTGCCATGTGTTGAGAAATATGGGAGGGAAAATTTTGGGGTACAACAGCTGCCCCTATTCAATCTTCTTAAACCCAAGGATGTAGATTGGCTCGTCTTCCTTTCATGATCTGAAGGTGGAAGATGATTGAACACTAGAATGCCCAGAAATTTGCACTTGCATGAAGTGATACTCGATTTGTGATATCGGGAATGGGATTACATATGCCATTCGGAAGTTGCTATAGAATTGTCGGAGATGGGCTTAAAGATGCCATCCGAAGAGGTGTCGATCGCATAAAATATTCCTTTGTGAGAACCCGTATACCTGTTGTTGAGGAGAACTATGCTGGGGAATGCCGGTCTCTGTCTTGGGAGAAATAGAGTTTTAGGAGCTTCAGTTGTCTGTTACTCTACTGGGGAATTAACTCCGGAAGTGAACTGCATATATGGTCAGTGTATAGGCTGCATCACGACCTACTGGGGAAAGGTGAAACCAATCATGTTTGATCGGGTCCCGGTCTTACAGTGTTGTAGACTATTGTATGGTGATAAGAGGGGAAGAAAACAGATAGTAAGGTTATGAGAAGGAACCTGGATAGTAGGGTTACTTCGAGATGAAAGCCGAGATAGTAGGGTTGTGAGAAGGAACCTGGGTAGTAGGGTTACTTCAATATGAAATCCTGGATAGTAGGGCTGTGAGAAGGAACCTGGGTAGTAGGGTTACTTCGATATGATAGTCTGGATAGTAGGGCTGCGAGAAGGAACCTGGATAGTAGGGTTACTTCTATATGAAAGCCTGGATAGTAGGGTTGTGAGAAGGAACCTGGGTAGTAGGGTTACTTCGATGTGAAAGCCTGGATAGTAGGGTTGTAAGAAGGAACCTGGATAGTAGGGTTACTTCGATATGAAAGCCTGGATAGTAGGGCTTGAGAAGTAACCTGGATAGTAGGGTTACTTCGGTATGAAAGCCTGGATAGTAGGGCTATGAGAAGGAACCCGGATGGTAGGGTTACTCCGGGATGAAAGCCTGGATAGTAGGGCTGTAAGAAGGAACATGGATGGTAGGGTTACTTCGGGATGAAAGCCTGGATAGTAGGGCTGTAAGAAGGAACCTGGATGGTAGGGTTACTTCGGGATGAAAGCCTGGATAGTAGGGCTGTGAGAAGGAACCTGGATGGTAGGGTTACTTCGGGATGAAAGCCTGGATAGTAGGGTTGTGAGAAGGAACCTGGATAGTAGGGTAACTTCAATATGAAAGTCTGGATAGAAGGGCTTGAGAAGGAACCTGGATAGTAGGGTTACTTTGAAATGAGTTTGGGTAAAACTGCAGAGGGAATTTGGGTAAGGTTGCTTTGTGGTGAGTCTGTGTAGGACTTCTGTGAGGAACCTGGGTAAGGTTGCATTTGTCGCACCGATGATTACTCTGTTTAGCTTCGAGTGTTGATCATGGACCTGCTGGAAATTGTTGAAATAACTGTGTTTCCTGAAAGAAATACAGGGTTAGTTATGTGCGATGCATGAGATGCGTTGTGATGAGGTTCTCAAACTAATTGAGATTGTGTTATATGTAATGTATGCACATGTCATGATGTATGAACATGAAATGCTGACGTAATAATCTGAGTCCGGGAAAATAAATCCCTGACTGCTGCTTGGAGAGTATGGGAAATGATATTCTTGACTGCTGTAAAGAACCATAGTTCATCTACCTCTATTGGGGATGGTGACAAAGATGACTATGCTGGGGATTGGGCCCTCGTTTACGGATATTCTGCCGAGGAGAGGCTCTATTTGAGAACAACTCAGCGGGAGAATAACTCTGTTGGAGAGGAGATACTCGGTTGATAGATCTGCTGATTTGGAGAAATAAACTCCACCGAGGATGAATTTCCGTTGCTGGTGATAATGAATTCTGTTGGAGATTGAATTTCTGCTTGTGAGAGAAATAAACTCTGCTCGGGGAAAATTTTTATGACTCCCTTGCGATTGTGAACCTCAGCTGGGGAGAGTTATGTCCTGTTTGGGAAAGCTAACATTACTGTCTTTGGATACTTTTTACTATGTGGGGAGTATATGTACCACTACTCATTGTTGTCCCCCAAAATTTTCCCTCCCATATTTCTCAAAACATTTCAAGTGAGGCCCTCAAATTGTTCAAGGAAGTCCAAGGGTTGACCAAACAAACACTCTCCTAAGGCAGTCTACCTCAAATTAGGGTTTCAGTTTGCACCAAGGTACTTGAGTCCAAAGGGTCACAAATACTCACCATTGTCCTAATATGTTCTCAAGATCATCCATGTCAAGTTTCAAGCCTTGTAGAGGAAGTTTGCTCAGTCAATTGCTCAAAGGCCTGAAAATCGACTGTGCTAGGGCAAAAGTCATATGTGGCCTACATACAGTCAAACTTCAATATTTTTGGTCAACATCCTCATTTTGAAGCATTATTCATCATTTTATCAAGGGTTGATCATGATTCCTCAAGGATTGCTCACAATTCATCAAAACCCAAAAGTTGCTAAATTAGGGTTTTGTAGGAAAAGTCAACTCAACTTTGACCAAGCATAACTTTCTCATACTTTATCAAAAATGACCCATCCAAAGCTTATTTTTAAGAGGATGCAATTCCTTACAATTCATCTTCATCTCCCAAGTTCAAAATATGCACTCACAAGAATATATGAATTTGGACATTATAGGTCATTTTGAAAAGTCAACAAAAACACCTTTTTTTTTTCAAAGCTTCATACATGAACATGGAAGACTCAATTGAGATGAGACCAAAAGGGTTGCTTATAGGACATCTTAATATTTCTAAAAAGTCCAAGAACACCTCTCTAGGGTCAAAATTGAAGGCGTTATGCACTGGCAAAGTTGACCTTTTTTGCAAAATTGCCAAAAGTCAAATGTGGCCAAAATTGCATTTATTTGTCAAATGGGCCCAACTTTTTATGCTTGCATTGAGTTTGTAACATGACCCACGCCCCATGATCCTTCCCATCTGTCATTATTTTATTTTTATCATTTATTTTGATTTTATTTAAATTAAATCAAATAAAATCAAAATAAAATCATGAAAATATCAAAAACTAATCAAAGTTTGAGATTTTGTGCATGTTTAGGTCTATTATAGAGCTGGAGATGGAATCAAATCATGCAAGCTTCAAATGGACACAAAAAGATTGGATTTTCTCAATTTGGAAAGATTTGCACAAAGGATCAAATCTTGAATCAATAATCATAATTGGAAAAGACTTGAAACCAAATTGCAACCCTAATTCGTTCTAGGGTACATAAGGAAGGATTGCAGATCAAAAACAAAGGGATTGGAGGCGTGCAAAGGTGAAAGCAACTTTAAAAAAAATCAAGAAAAGTTGCAAACTGATTTCCCAGTTCTAGGCTTCTTCAAGGTATTCCAGTCACATAAATCGTTTGCTGGACATTCAAGGATCAAGATTCAACCACTAGCAAGCTTTCAAACACCCAGAAACGCACTGTAAGAGTCCCACGATATCCATGTTTTTGAATTTGTATATCATAATTCTGGCATTGTTAGCATGTTTTATTGACATATTCTTAATCCATGAGTTATTTGCAAGCTAATGGTGATACTTAATTGCATTTTCGTTAACTGAACAACAAGATGACATAGTTAGGGTTCTTGCTTCGTTTTTGGGGTTTTTGTGTACAGGTACAATTGGCCATGGATAAGGGTACCATGATGCTCGTGAGGTTGCCACGAGTTGATTGGTACCACTGGTATTGATTTATGATGCTTGCATAATATTTTGGAGAAACACAGGCTTATACCTACACCCAGGTGACCGTAGGTAAAAGTCACAGAACTTTTAGCAACGGTTGGAGGAACGAGATGATAGCGTGGCATCCTGTGAATGGCCAGTTTTGAATTTCGCGCGTTTTGAAAATATCACTTTGTTTTTTCCATATAATATTTGTTTATTGTTCTTTGTACAATTAACAAAGCCAGCTCAGGTGGCGAGCACGCAGGAGTGGAATGTCTAAGGGCCTGGGTTCGATCCCCAGGTCCCCATATTTGTTCAATATTATTTTTCCTTGCATGATTAGGTATACAGGCGTCTCACAAGTCCACTATGTACCATCAGCTTTCAGCCATCAGATCCCTAGTGTGCCAAGATCCAAGGCTTCCCACGTGAAGGACCACCATGGGCATAGGTCAAGCATACACATAGGATCTAGAAAGTCAAACAGGGTCAAGTGTTATTGGGCTCAGAATTTGCAAATCACACCCCCCTCCTTTGCTACAAAACCAGGCCAATCTTTCTTTCTATTTATTTATTTTATTTCTTTTAATTTAATTAGTTTAATTTATTTTCTAACCACAAAATTAATTCTTTTTTTCCAAAAAAAATTATAAAATCAATTTCACCAATTTAGAATTTAGGTTTTATTTTATTTTATCAAATTTAATTTTATATTAGTTAAATTTAATTTTAGGGTAATTCTAACTTTTTGTAAATAATTAAAATTAAATTAGAAAAAATTAGGGTTAACATGTGATTTAATTTTTTATTTATTTTCTCAATAAAACAAAAATACCAAAAATAGGTTAACTTAATTATTTTTCTTAACTTAAATTAATTAGTAATTAGGTTTCTTTATTTATTCAATTAAACTCTATTTTTCTCAAAGTAACACAAAAACCACCAAAAAATTGATTTTTCTTTCAATTAGGTTTAGACGGGGTCAAAACCCTAATTTCTCTCATTCTAGATTCATCGCGCGCATTTATTATTTTTGCGATATTAATGTAACTGCTCACGGTATGTAATAGTTTAAATTAGGATTTTCTTTTATTTATCGTTTTACGGGTTTTTTTGGCTATGTAATTAATCCCCCACCCGGAAGCCTTGTAATAGCGTAGGTTTTATTTCTCGCATTTTAATTCTCGTAAATATTAACTGTTAGATGATAGGATTGTATGACAAGATTACATGACAATTTAAAATGGCTAGCAAACCCTAAATGTGCAAAGATAATAAATTGAAATCAAATCACTTGCACATGCGCACTCCTAGGGTATACTCTCACTTCGGTTGCCTTCGGTAAACGGTCATTAAGTATATGGTGTTTTAGTGGTTGCCCTCCTGTCTAAACAAAGATCAAAAGTCCCGTTCAGAAATGTTGCATCGGAAACGTCGCCTCGGAAATGTCACCTCGAATATGATCTTAAGACATTAGGGTTATTACTAAGACATCCTAACATTGCTTTAGTGATTGTACGTCCCTTTCGAATTGACCCTTACAACTCCAACGACAGTGCTACCTACTCTTTAATAGTGGGATAGCACTGTCTAAAGGAAACGAGAACAGAAACAATCTTTTTTTCCGAGTAGGTAGATGCTAGTAGGTACTTGCTCAAAATCAAACTTTTTTCACACCAAACACTTTTCAAACAAAGCTTTCAAAAACAACTTCATAACACTCTTGAGGGCTGATACAAGGGTTAAAATGAAGTAAAACAAAAACTTTTCAAAACACACAAACACACAAGCAATTTTTCAAAAGATGAGCTAGTACCTAAGAGCCTGTGGAAAACCACGGATAGAAAGGGTGCTAACACCTTCCCTTTCTATAATCTACCCCCCGTACTCAAAATCTCGGAAAAAGGAATTTTTCTGTGCTTTTGTCCTTTCCAGTTGGATAAAATAAAAGTCGGTGGCGACTCTTGCTCACCGCGAAATTTTGCAAACACAAACGCAAAACGCAAACCAGCATTTTCCAAAATAGTCGGTTCTGCCACCGTATCATAGAACTGGCGACTCTGATGGGGATAAAATAAGTGCGGTATACCTTAGGAATAGTTCATCATAAATTTCTTTTCTTGTTTGTTTTGGTTGCTTTACTTTTAAGGGTTTTGTATTGGGAGTTAATATAGATCCTAACCCGGATCTGGGGACACCTTTTAGGTTAGTAGCAATAAGCTGTTAGGGAACTGTACGACATAGACCGATACGGTTGAAGTAGTAGCTACATTGATGTGGCACATTGGTTGGTACCAGTATCTCTTGTGGAGAAACGAGGAGAATACGGGGCTGCTATGTATGTCGTTAAGCATCAACTGACCTTAGAACCCTTAATAGACCAACTTGGCCAGTAGGAAGTAGTGAGATAGCCGGCCTCGGTGTAAAGCTAAGAACTGGTTGATACTCGATACTACACTCATTGAGACCATACTCTCGAGATAGTTCCGGCCGCAAGAAAAGATTGTGTGAGCTGAAACCATGACCGATGGAGGATGGTAAGTGATATTGAGAACCTCTAGAACCTGGTTACTTTTGCTAGGACAGGTTAAAACCAACTGAACTTCAAGAGGATAATTCCTTTGACCCCATGCAAGCCTTAAAATTAAGAGCTTTTGTGTGACTTGTTTGCCTTTGCCATGTCTGTTATCGGCTATACCTGTTTGATTTTATCATGACATCATACATCATAACATAGCATGCATACTTCATTATACTAACCATTTCAAAGACCGAGGGGATTTATCATTGTCCTGTTTTGCAGATTATAGCTTCCATGCGTAGAAACACCATCCGAGTTAACTTTGTGCAAATACCTTCTCAACTCAAAGAGTTGGCCTTAAGAGTTTCTGAGACTTCTTCGTTCATTAAGAGACGTGGTCAGCTTCTTAGCTTGGTTACCTTAAAGTTTGATGAGCAGATGTTTAGTGTGCTTTTCCAGTTCTTCGATCCTGTGCATCATTGCTTCACCATTCTAGATTACCAGCTGGTTCCCATGTTGGAAGAGTTTTCTCACTTATTGGGCATATCCATCCTTGAGCAGATGCCCTTCACATGTATGGAAAAGACTCCTAGACCAGAAGACATTGCCTCAGCTCTGCATCTGAAACGGGCTGATGTAGTATCCAATTGGGAAACACGAAGCGGGGTTGAAGGTTTCTTATCCAAGTTTCTGATAGATCAAGCTCAGTTATTCTGGGATAGTTTGGACTTTTAGGCTTTCGAAGACATCTTGGCTCTCCTTATCTACGGTTTGGTTCTCTTCCCGAATCCAGATTCCTTCATAGATGTGAATGCGGTTAAGATCTTCCTTTCTCGCAATCATGTGCATACTCTACTGGGTGATATCTTGCATGCCCTCTACACTCGTACTGTGCGTAGAAGAGGAACTCTTATGTGTTGTATGTCGTTGCTGTCGAGGTGGTTTATTTCGCACCTCCCTAAGTCCGTGTTGAAGAATGAAGAAGTTTTGGGATGGTCTTACAGGATAATGTCACTTTCCCATACATACATTCTTTGGAGCTCCCAGGCTATGGAAAACACTTCTGTCATTGATCGATATAGGGGATACCCTAATGTCCCGTTGCTTGGAATCAGAGAGGGTATAACCTACAGTCCTTGTTTAGCTTTGTGACGATTTGGTCGTGCTCGGAGAGACGGTCCCCATGAGCTACTTCTTACGGATATTGCATTTGACTACAAGGAAGACGTTGACAAGCACTGTCAAAGGTTTATACGAGCTTGGGGCATGGTGAACAGATTTGACCCTCAAGAGCTATGATCAAGGACTTCCCTCCCTATGCAGCCTTACCTCAAGTGGGTCCGAGCTCGTGCTCAGAAGCTTGGTATGCCTTATGAAGTTGTGTTTCCAGTGATTGTGGAGCCCACCAATGAAGAGGGCATTCCTTATACAGTCCTTTATCCCTACATGCCCACTGATCTTGGGGCATTGAAGAGGTTTTGGATTTAGCTGAAAGAGGAAAGGGATACCTACCGGGAAAAGTAGCATGAGCAAGAAAGGAAGATCTTGAAGCTCACCAGGTAGCTCGAGAACGAAAGAACGATCAATGACTACGTCAGCAGAAAGGGGAAGTGTCCATGGGATTTCTGATTTTGCTTTTTCTAGTCTAGATTTGTTTTCCGTTTATTTCTTTGTAACGCCTCAAAGGCATTGTTGAACCTTTTTACCAGTTAATCTAATAAAATTTGTTTATTTTTTGGTTTGCAAATTTAAATCTCCCAAAGTCTTTGAAATCATTACATACACATCCCATTATCATGCACATTATTACAGGTACCATTACAGGTTTCTCATCTTCTTCGTTGTTTATTTCAGCACGAAATGTCTTCTGATCAAGCTATCAAAGATATTCAGGCACAAAATGCCCAATTCCAAGATATGTTCTTGAGCTTGGCTAAAGGGCAAGAGGATTTGAAAGCTCTCATTTTGAAAGAGAAAGAGAAGAAGAAGAAGAAGAAGAAGAAGAAGAAGAAGGAGAAGGTCGTTCTTCTGAGTATGGGCAAAAGATTTAGGGATAGGTTGAAACAACAAGTTGATCTGTCCTTTTCATCCAAAGAAGGGGAGAACCAAGAAGAAGAAAAGGGCCCCAGTCCTGTAATCTCTGATAATGATACTAATTTTGATGAGGAGCAATATCCTCCTGCCGAGGATAGGTACAAACAGTTAGAAGACCGTCTGAGTGCTATGGAGATTCAGAAGATCCCTGGTTTGGATTTCGGAGAACTGGGACTGGTATCTGGAGTGGTGATCCCTCATAAGTTCAAAGCTCATGTTTTTGCCAAGTACGATGGAGTATCCTGTCCAAAACTCCATCTCCGCTCGTATGTCAGAAAAATCCAACCCCACACTGCTGATAGAAATTTATGGGTGCATTTCTTTCAAGATGGTCTTTCAGGTACTCAGCTTGAATGGTTTTATCAGTTGGAAGGAGCCAATGTCCGAAACTGGGAAGACCTTGTTGTTGCTTTCTACAGGTAATACCAATATAACTCCAACCTTGCTCCCACTCGTACTCAGCTTCAGGGTATGTCTATGGGTGCAAGTGAAGGTTTTAAGGACTATGCTCAGAAGTGGAGAGATTTAGCTGGAAGAGTCCAACCCCTTTGTCTGATAGGGAGTTGGTTGACATGTTTCTTGGGACGCTATCTGGTCCATTTTTTAATCATCTGGTCGGCAGTTCATCATCTGGGTTTACCGAGTTGGTCTTGACTGGAGAGAGAGTAGAAGTTGGTACCCGAAGTGGTAAGATACAAAAATATACTTCATCAAGTGCAGCAAAGAAGCCTTTCACCGGTAAGAAAGAAGCTAGTGCAGTATATGGCTCGAGGAGCCAAAACAGACCTGAACACCGTCAAGCAGTAAATGCGGTGGTAATATCAAGACCTACAGTTGCTCCACAATGAAATAATCAACAAAGGGTGGAAAGACCACAGAGACAGTACACTCGGCTCAATATGACCTTGTCTCAAATTCTACCACAGTTATTGAAGACCAACATGGTAACTCTGAGGGAAGCCCCGAAGAATCCCAACACCATATCTCCGCTATATAACCCGAATGCCCGCTGCTCCTATCACTCTGATGGCCCAGGTCATGATACAAACAACTATTAGGCCTTGAAGAATAAGGTGCAAGATTTGATCGAAGCCAAAAAGATTGAGTTTGACGCTCCGGAAAAGCCCAACGTCATAACTGCTCCCATGCCCAAACATGGTCATGGAGTGAATGCTGTGGACGATGATTTATTTGTGACCCCCGTGGAAGAAATTTCTACTCCTTTGATGACAATAAAGAAGAATCTATTATTAGCTGGTTTATTTCTGGGATATGGCGAAGGTTTCCACATGTGTTCAATTCTGCCTGCTGGTTGCCACTTACTGAAATCAAGTGTTCAGCGCCTGATAGATAGCAAAGAAGTCCTATTCTAGAAGTCTATGATTCCGTTGGTTCCAATTGAAGATGTTTCCATCATAACCATTTCCTCCAATCCTTCCAAGGCTTCCTCGAGAAAGCCTATTAGGATTACACCCGTCCCAAGAATTGCTCTGTTAATAATTACTATCCCTGGTCCTATCCCATACACTGTGGATAAGGTTGTCCCTTTGCACTATGGGACTGATGTGTATTACCATGGAGTTAAACAAGATTTAAAAAGTGAGGAAGCTAATGCGGATGTCAGCAATATTGTCGGGGCTAGCAAGGTCACCAGAAGTGGAAGACTCTTTTCTCCCGAGATTTCCCCTCCGACTGTTCACAAACCTGTTGTCATTCCATCTGCCAGTACATCAGCTGCTATCCTAGTTCCTATTCCAGTTATCACCCCCGTCATCGAGCCATCTGGCGCTCGGGGCAAAGAAATCACAGGTGAGGCTGTAACACGCGGCCGGAACCTCTCAACTGGATGTAATGAAACATCAATGAAGTCGCCACCGAACATCTTTTATCCCGCCGAAAGGGAAAGGTAAACATCGAGAAAACCTGAAAAGGGAGAAATCACGGTCTTTCGACCGAGAGATCGGTTAAGGGAGTCTGTTACGTGAGGGGAAGGTATTAGCACCCCACACGTCCGTAGTACTCTACGGTATCCACTCTTGTTGTCTAAGCTAATGGGTGTGGTCAAAACTTATGTATATGGCTTAAAACTAAAAAGGGAATGCATGCGAAAGAAACAAAAGAAAATAATGTAGGGAAAATAAAAGTTGTGCTCGGTTGGGCCCTACCCCATTGCCTACGTATCCCTTTTAAGGAATCAGAGCAGCCGTAGTTCGGCTTACCTATTTTGGTTGGTTTGTGTTTTTTAGTTAAGACAACAAAAACAATCAAGATGGAAAAACATCAAATAAAACCACAAACAAATGAGATGGTAAAACATCGACTAAATAATAACAAAGTAACATGTCAAAGATAGCGAAACACCAAATGATAAAACATCACACCTAACAAATGACATTGAGAGTCAAAGTAGGATAACAAACATGTGCGATAGCGAAACATCGGCTTCAAACAAGTATGCGATGGCGAAACATCGACTAAAAGATAACAAAATATCATGGCAAAGATGGAGAAACATCAATAAAACGGATGATAAAACATCACACCTAACAATGATATTGAGAATCAAAGTAGGATAACAAACATGTGCGATGGCGAAACATCGGCTTTAAACAATTCTGCGATGGCGAAACATCGGCTATAAGATAACAAAGTATCATGGCAAGGATGGAAAAACATCAATAAAATGGATGGCAAAACATCACACCTGACAATGATATTGAGAATCAAAGCAGGATAACAAACATGTGCGACGGTGAAACATCGGCTTCAGACAAATGTGTGATGGTGAAACATCGGCTAAAAAGGTAGCAAGAACAAAACCAAGAGGCACCCAAACAAGTAGGATTGATTTGTATCTTTTACCTTGAAGAAGGGTTTGAGTTTATTAGAGGTGTTTTATGATTTTCCAAGAAAAACATTTTTGTTTTAAGATGCAGAATGCATAGAAAAAGAAAACAACTAGGGGAGACTATCCTAATCTCTAGCCCTAATGTTATCAAATAATGGTTGACCATAAGGTTGAGGATAAAGGAAAACCATACCTTAATTAACATGCTAAATGAAGCTTAACAAAACTATCCTATAGGGAACATGCAATGAGAGTGAAGTCATGATCTCAATTTCTAAATTGAGTGACTCATCGATCAATAATTAAAGAAGAAAAGCAATAAACATCCTATAGGGAACATGCAATGAGAGCGAAGTCGTGATCTCAATTTCTAAATTGAGTGACTCATCGATCAACAATTAAAGAAGAAAAGCAATAAACATCCTATAGGGAACATGCAATGAGAGTGAGGTCATGATCTCAATTTCTAAATTGAGTGACTCATCGATCAAAAGCAAATACAACACATGCATCAGACAAAAAAAACCAGAGGGCCTGCTGACATATATCAGCAACAGAGATCCCATCATGCAAACAGAGAACTATGCAAAATGAAAATGGAAGAAAGGAGATAGTGCAATACCAAACGGATAACTATCTGTAGCAACTGAGCAAGAATAAAATAAACCCAGAGAACTTCAAGCAAGCTGGCATCAGTAGACAAATCAAGTCAGAAATTACGCCATCAAGGTATAAGTATTGAGATTTTCAGATATGAACATATCCCATGGGCAATGTATAGCATTCACAAACACATGTATATATCCTGCATGGAATATCAAACATGCCAAACACAATAGCAGTGCCAGTATAATAAGTTGTGTTCCCCAAATAAAGTGAAACACAATAGCCTCAAGCCAAAAGTGGAAACTTTCTCAAAGTACCTCGCACATTCAACAGACAAGTTAGTATTCCATAAGGTGAATGATGACTCACATAAGGGATTGATGCAACATGATGAAGTGAGAAAAACATGATAACAATTATCAAACATTAAACATGATAGACAAGAGGAAACGGGCATATGCACAATTTGGTCAAAAGAATCAGAGGAATGTTGCTCCTTTCTACCATCATATTGAATTGACAATTGAATATCAATCAAGGATTATAGGAGCTTGAAAATAATACAATCAAAGACCATGGAGGTCATGGGAAAACACATTTCAATCATGTACAATTAATTCAACCACAACTCACAAGCACAATAGAAGATGAATCCCACACAATGCATTAGAAGGTTCAAACATTCAAACATGAGGCATTAAATGAAATGACTTGAGCTATCATGGATAATCATAATCAATATGATCATTAGGTTCCCAATTATAGGCCTCACTCAAGTTCATTGGCCATCAAACAAATTGCAACAAGATATGCAACATTAATTGGGTACATTCACTTCAAAAATACATCAAAAATAGAAACAAGGATCCATAATTCAAACCAAAAATATCTTAGCATATTTGAAGTGTGTAGAAGTCAGAAAGCAAGTGTTATGTTTATGAATGATTGAGGATGGGATCAAATGAGGCCCAAAGTTCAAGACTAGTTGGCAAAACTACCAAACTAGACAAGTTTTCAAAATAATTTGTGAAAAAATGTCAAACCAAGTTAAATAATTCAAGAAAAATGGTTTTCAGATCCTTAACACATTCATGAACCCTAATCAAGACTTGAATTCTATTGAAAATCCAGGGCATAGTGGTTTTGAAAAGGAAACTTGCACCATAAGCAACAAAACCCTAATTTTTGACTTGTAATCTCAAATATTGATTAAGTAAGATAAAAGTTCAAACAATTTAAACCAAGATCATACAAATCACCAAGAAACACTAAATGTCAGAAAGCATATTTTTTTACATTTTTTGAATTAAAGAAAAGTCAAAAATAAAACCAAATTCAAACAATTAATCAATTAACAAATATTCACATCTCAAAAATTGAACTTTAATAAAAAAGTTAGAAAAATGTCCAACCAAAATTATATTAAAATATTAGAATTAAAAACACACATCCCTGATTTTTTGTGGAATTTTTGAATCAAAGGAAATATTAAAATAAAAATTAACCAAACAATTAACAATTAAACTATTATTTAAGGGCAAAAATGCAAACCCTATCCAAAAGTCACAAAAAGGTCAATATAAAAATATATTCAGATTCTATGATTAAAGAAAAGCTTGCATGATTTTTTTGAGAATTTTTGGATCAATGGAAGTATTAAAATAAAAATCAAACAAACAAATATTACAAATTAAATTTTGAAATTAAATTTTTAATCAAAATTAGTAAAAGTGCTAAACCAAAATCAGAATCAATTTTTACATTATTTTATGAGTTCAAAATAATTTTTGTGGAATTTTTTGATCAAAAAGAAATATTAAAAAAAAAATAAATATTTAATAAACAATTATTTACACTCATGGATTTTTAAAACTAATTAAAACATTTTAAAAAATTCCAAAAAAAATATGACAAATACTAGAAATTATCATTGGCCTGTGGTAACTTTTTTATGATTTTTAAAAAAGTTTTGATCATAAAAATAAAATTAGAAAAATAAAATAAAACAAAATAAAATGGAATGCATTAAAAAATTAAATCATCCAATTAGGGCGCGCCACCTCATGATCTTCAACCTCAAGACAATGCCCTAAGCGCGTATTCTTTCAGTTTCATACCTCATGTTCTGATCAATACCTCTCCCTTATTTCTCCATCAAAATCCATGATTCAAAGCTCAAAATAAAGCTAGATCTAACCTCTACATCACGACACTTATTGATCTCAAAAAGATTGACTAGGAAATTAGAAATCTGGATACGAAAATCATAAAAACTCACTGAACATGAATTATTTAGAAGTTCAAACAACGATCTATTCTTCCATTTCAAACAAGATTATACGTCAAACCTATTGTTTGGCCAGCTATAAACTCATAAACATGAAGTAATTCACCAAATCAATCTAGAAATAGAAAAATGAAGTTCAAGAAGCTTACTTCAATATGAAACTGGAAATGTTGATCCCTTAGTTACAGAAGCAAGAAAACTCTATGATCTTGATCTACACACTTCAGGGATGATGAATTCACAAGAATTTTGATGAATGCGCGAAGGAAATGAGAGAATCGAAGCAACTTCCAGAAAAATGGTGGAACACTTCAGATCTGAAATTCTTGTAATGGGGGCCTCCTCCTCGTGAAATGAGGCTTGTAATGCACTATATAGTGTGGGTAGAGAAGGTTAGAAGAGGAAATTGGTCTTCCAAGTTGTTCAAGGGCTTGATTGGAGATTTTTGGAAAAATAAAGGATGCACATGGGCCTCAGCTATTTGCTCGTGCACTCCTCCATTTTCATTTCATTTTAATCACTAAATGAGGTCATGATCCCATGCTTAAAGTTCCAGGTTATGACTCATTGAGATGAAAGAGTGTTGGTGAATTGGCCTTTCTTGGCAACTTTGAGCATTTTGTATCTAAGCAAACACCATGGTCCATGGAGCACGAAATAGCTGGCATTATAGGCCTTAGAAAGTCATAAATAGGTCATGGTCTGGATTAGAAACAAAGAGAATGGCTGAAACTTGAGTTCTCATGAATTGGCCATTTTGCATATTTGTCAAATTTCAATAAAATGCCTCAAAATTCCAAAGCTCATAACTTGCTCATATTTTTGAATTTGGACACAAATGAGAATAATTTGGTAAGGTGTTGAAAAGATCTACAATCCCTTAGTTTTGAGTTTTTACAATTTAATCCATTAAGTTTCCCAAAATTGATCTTGAAATTCACTAAATTTGGAAAATGACCTATAATTTTGTGACTTCCAAAGACCATAATTCTTGATTCCTTGCCAATTTGAACATGAGACCAAAAGGATATGAAATATAATCCTTTTATCTTTCCAAGAATGTTTCATTTGCATTTATTTTATCAAATATGAATAAAATATGAATTTTTTAAGTTAAGTCCTCATTTTCCAAAATTAGAAACTTTTAGGGTTTCTTCATGAATAAGTTTCAACCCAAACTTCAATCTTTTTTTGATCCAATGATCAAAATGGACTTAAAATATGAAAAGTACACCCTTGAATTGATGGTTGGCCAAAATTTCACTTGGTCAACCTTGACTTTGACTGACTTTGACCAAAATGACCATTTTGCCCCTTTGAATCAATTGGTCCACTTCCCTTCAAAATTGATGATCAAAACTTCAAACATATGATCTTCCAAATATATATAGGACATGTGCAAAGTTTCACTTCAAAATTATCAATAAATCTTAATGAAATCCCAAACCCTAGTTTTGGTTAACACCTTAGGAGACTGATGAATCATCTTCAAAAATTCAAATCCTCTGGGTATCTTGACCAATTTATTGTACAAAGACTTTCCAAATACCAACGAGATGTTGTAGCTTCCAAATCAAGATTTGTACATTGATCAATAGCCTTGATCAAACAAAACCCTAATTTGGATTTTCTGGCCCAAACACTCCAAGCCTGTTTGACCACGCTTGATTTGGAGTGGGTATTGACTTGAGGAGCATGGTAGACCTCTCATTGTTGGCACGTTAGATCTAGCTAGAGATGAGTCTGATGGTCAGATCTTTGAGTTGCATGGTGGACACATGGGATAGTAGAGCACCTGATCATATGAAGAAAAATAATATGAAGCAAATGTTGGGACTTGGGATCGAACCCAGGTCCTTATGCTCGCCTCCAGTGATTTCTTGCCAGTTGTGCCACACATTCTTGTTGTTTATATAATAGAAGCAAAAAAATATAATCACATCAAACAATATATTCAGAAAATGCGCGAAAAATTAAACCAGCCAACCAATGACTACCACGCCTCATCTTCTTCCTTGGACCGTCGCCTTAGAAAACAAGACTTTTACCTACAGACATTCACTGTAGGTATAACCATGTTCATCTCCAAAACTGCATACGAGCAAGATAAATGAAAAGTACTGGTACCAATCAACTTGTCTCATCCTCACGAGCATCATGGTACCAGAATCAAAGCCTAATTTTGCCTGCATTGAAAACCCCTAAACAAGAACATAAAACCCTAACCATGGAAATATCACGTACAAGCATCAAAAATGCAATTAAATGGCATGGTTAGCTTACAAACATGATGACAAACATGAATATAACAATCAACGGTGCTAATGATGCGTAAATTGCAATAATCAAATTTGAAAAAGCTTGCAAACCGCGTGAGGTGTGGAGCGTGTTTCTGAGTTCTTCAGGCCCTGGGAGCAATTGGAATAGCTTCATGGGATGTCCTGGAATAGATTGTTGGCCTCAAATTTCTTTGAATTGTCCTCTAACCTGCAAACTGAACCTCACTTTTTTGACAATTTTTTGAGTTTTGTTCTATCCTTTACACGACCTCCAACCCTTGTTTTGTGATCTAGCAAGCTTCATTATATAACCTAGAATGAATTAGGTTAACAAACTTGGCATGAATCTTTGCAGTTATCCAAGATTTGATTTAATTTTCAAGTTGTATGATATGTTCCTATTTTGAGCCAAATCATGCCTTTCTTGTACCAATTGGCCTTAACTCGAATTGATCTTGTTTACTCAGCATATCTTGATTTCCAAACCATAAAAAAAAACAAATCAAATCATATCTTTGTTAATTTTCATCATTTATTTGATTTAATTCACTTTTTAATTAATAAAAAATCAAAATAAATTGAAAAATGAAGCATATAATGGGTGAGTGAACATTTGAGTCTTGGACCACATTATAATTAAGGTGTAAGCATAAAAAGTTGGGCCCATTTAGCAAAAAATGCAAACTTGAGCACATTTGACTTTTGGCAATTTTTCAAAAATTGTCAACTTGGCCAATGCATAACTCTCTCAATTTTGACCCTAGAGAGGTGTTCTTGGATTTTTTTTAGAAATCTTAGGATGTCCTCTAAACAACCCTTTTGGTCTCATCTCAATTAAGTCTTCCAAGTTCATGTATGAAGCTTTGACCCAAAAGGTGTTTTTGTTGACTTTTCAAAAGGACCTATAATGTCAAAAATTTATATCTTTTTGTGAGTGCATATTCTAAACTTGGGAGCTGAAGATTTTAGGGAATTGCATACTCTTTAAAATGAGCTTTGGATGGGTCATTTCTAATAAAGTATGAGAAAGTTATGCTTGGTCAAAGTTGAGTTGACTTTTCCTGCAAAACCCTAATTTAGCAACTTTTGGGTTTTGATGAATTATGAGCAATCCTTGAGTAATCATGATAAAACCTTGATCAAATGATGTATAATACTTCAAAATGAGGATGTTGACCAAAAATCTTGAAGTTTGACTATATGTGGGCCACAATTGACTTTTGACTTAGTATAGTTGATTTTTAGGCATTTGAGCAACTGACTGAGCAAACCTCTTCTGCAAGGCTTGAAACTTGATATGGATGATCTTGAGAACATATTAGGACAATGGTGAGCATTTGATTCCTTTGTGGTTCACACATCCTGATGAAAATAGAAACCCTAATTTGAGGTATGCTGCCTTAGGAGAAAGTTTGTCTAGTCAACTCTTGAACTTCCTTGAGCAATTCGGGGACCTCACTTTCTATGTGTTGAGAAATATGGGATGGTAAATTTTTGGGTACAACAATTTGTAATAGTAATCATATTCAAATTCATATGTCAAAAATAATCATTGGACGTTTTTGCAAAACAAAACAGAAAAATAGAAAACAAATAGTTTTGTACTTTTAAAGAAATGATTTGCATTGATTTTGAAGTTTGCCTATAACAAGAATTTTTTGTACAAAGAGGCTGACATTCTAATAGGAGAATGTCGTCATGAAAATGAAAACTATACAAAATAGTGTAAAGATAAAACAACTATGTGTAATAATCCCATTGAGTTTCAATTCAGCTATTGCCCTTATGTCCTTGAGCGTCTCATCACTTTGCTACTTGTTTGAAGCTGACTGGATTGATTGGTGGCATTTTGAGCTTAATGGTTGATACTGAAATCTGATCACAAGGTGATCTAGTGGGAAATAGTTGTACACTTTAAATCTCTAACTTTTTCCTGGACCGTCCTTTTGGGTTTTCAGTCCATCAGGATAACCTTTTTTGCCCAAGCCGCCTTTTCAGGTTTTCGACTTACCAGGTGTACAGATTTTTTTGTATTTATCCCTAGTTTTTACCCGAACCGTTTTGGTTCGCCGGTATGCCCTTATTTTTTCCTAGGCCAGTTAACCTAGCGGGTCTTTATTCATGCGTAGTATCTTTTAACTATGTCAGCATTCATAGGATGAGGAAGGTCATCACCATCCATAATGGTTAGAATCATGGCTCCACCAGAAAATATGCTTTTGATTACAAATGGCCCTTCGTATGTGGGAGTCCATTTTCCCCTGGGATCACCTTGTGGTAGGATGATGCGCTTGATTACTAGATCACCCACTTGATATACCTGACGTCTGACCTTTTTGTTGAAAGCCTTGATCATTCGCTTTTGGTACATCTGACCATGACAGACAGCAGCAACCCTTTTCTCATTGATCAGATTTAGTTGGTCAAGTCGAGTCTAGATCCAATTATCTTTGTTCAAACATGCATCTTTCATGAATCTTAAAGATGGGATTTAGACCTCCATAGGTAGGACAACCTTCATACCATACACCAGAGAATAGGGTGTTTCCCCTGTTGACATACATGCTGAGGTGCGGTAACCATGAAGAGAAAATGGTAACATCTCATGCCAGTCTTTGTATGTCATTGTCATCTTCTGTATGATTTTCTTAATGTTCTTGTTAGCAGCCTCCACAACTCCATTCATCTTCGGCCAGTAAGGGGAATAATTATGGTGCTAGATCTTGAATTGTTTATAGAGCTCGGTGATCATCGTATTGTTGAGATTTGTACCATTATCAGTGATGATTCTTTCTGGAACACCATACTGACAGATAAGGTTGTTCTTGATAAACCGTGCCACAACATTCTTGGTAACAGTAGAAAAAGAGGCAGCCTCAACCCACTTCGTGAAGTAATCAATGGCGACTAGGATAAGGTGATGCCCGCTTGAAGTGGTAGGTCTGATTTCTCCGATCATTTCGATGCCCCACATTGCAAAGGGCCAGGGATTAGTCAAGATGTTCAAGGGAACCAGAGGTACATGTACTTTATCAACATAGATCTGGCATTTGTGATAAGTTCGGGAATGCTGATAACAGTCTGCTTCCATAGTGGACCAGTAGTATCCTTCCCGTAGGAACTTTTTAGCCATGGTATGTCCACTAGAATGGGTGCCAAGGGTACCTTCATGTAAATCTTCCATAATCCTCTCTGCTTCACTCTTGTCTACACACCTAAGTAAAGTAGAGTCGTGGTTGCGCTTGTAGAGGATTCCATTACTGAGGAAGAACTTTGCGGAGAACCTTCTCAGAAACTTCTTATCATTGACCGATGCCCCCTCAAGATATTCTTGAGCCTCGAGATACCTTTTCACTTCATGGAACCAAGGTTTGTCTGTTACCCTTTCAGTATCGATTTCATAGCAGTAACCTGGTTCATCCAATCTCTCAATAGTGATATGAGGAGCCTCATCATCCCATCTGACCTTGAACATAGATGACATAGTAGCTAGCGCGTCCGCTAACTGATTCTCTTCTCGTGGAAAATGTTCAAAGGTGACTTCTTCAAAGTCTGAAAGCAATGTCAGTATATGCTCTTAGTAAGGGATGAGATTAGGGTGCTTCATGTCCCACTCTCCTTTGATTTGACTTATTACCAAGGCTAAATCTCTGAAAACACTTAAGAGCTTGATCCTCAGGTCAATAGCAGCTTTGAGACCCATGATGCATGCTTCATACTTAGCCATATTGTTGGTACAGTTAAAACATAGTCTGGAAGTGAAAGGAGTATGACAGCCCTCGGGAGATATGATCACATCACATATGCCATTACCAAGTGCGTTGGAAGCTCCATCAAAAACCATAGTCCATCGGGATCCTTTCTCAGGTCCGTCATTCGGTCCAGGTTCTTCACAGTCAGTTACTAACATGATATTCTCATCCGGGAATTCAAAGTTCATGGATTGGTAGTCATCCACAGCTTGATGATCCAAATGATCAGCTAATACACTTCCTTTGATTGCTTTCTGGGTCATGTATTATATGTCGTATTCAGTCAGGATCATTTTCCATCCCAATATTCTTTCGGAGAGAGCGGGCTTCTCGAAGATGTACATGATCGAATCCATCTTAGATATCAATAAGGTAGTGTGAGTCAGCATATACTATCTTAGTCAGTGAGCAGTCCATGCCAAAGCGTAACAAGTTTTCTTGAGTAGTGAGTACCTTGTTTCACAGTCACTAAACTTTTTGCTAAGGTAGTATATTGCATGCTCTTTTCGACCGGACTCATCATGCTGCCCCTGCACACATCCTATTGAATTATCTAACATTGTTAAGTACATTATCAAAGGTCTTCCTTCAACTGGAGGCATCAGAATTGGAGGCTCTTGAAGGTATTCCTTGATTCTATCAAAGGCAGTCTGGCATTCGTCATTCCACTTTACCACTTGATCTTTCTTCAGGAGTTTGAAGATGGGCTCACAAGTAGCAGTTAGATGGGAAATGAACCTGGCAATGTAATTTAGGAGTCCCAATAATCCTGTAACTTCCTTCTCAGTGCAAGGAGCCGACATCTCTTGTATAGCTATCACCTTTGCAGGGCCTACCTGAATACCCTTGTCATTGACAATACAACCTAGGAGTTTACCAGACCTTATCCCAATAGTGAACTTGTTCGGATTTAGCCTCAACCTGTACGTCTTCAACCTATCAAACAGCTTTTACAGGTGATCAAGATGCTCTTCTTCAGTTTGAGACCTGGCTATCATGTCATCAACATAGACCGCTATCTCATGGTGAATCATCTCATGGAACAAAGCTACCATGGCTCGCTTATAAGTTGCCCTAACATTCTTCAACCCAAATGGCATCACTTTGTAACAGAAAGTGCCCCACTGCGTGACGAAGGTTGTCTTCTCCATGTCTTCAGGTGCCATCTTGATCTGATTGTAACCATAGAATTCGTCCATGAAAGAAAAGATCTTATGTTGTGCGGTGTTGTCAACCAACACATCAATATGGGGAATCGGGAAGTCATCCTTGGGGCTTTCCCTGTTCAAATCTCTGTAATCCATACACATTCGTACATTGTCGTCCTTTTTAGGCACCGGAACTACGTTAGCAACCCATTATGGATAAGAGGTGACAGCTAAGAACCCAATGCTGAACTGCTTCATAACTTCTTCCTTGATCTTCTCTGACATTTCAGGACGCATACGACGGACCTTCTGTTTAACTGGAGGGCAGTCCGCCTTTATTGGCAGGCGATGAACCACAATATTCGTGTCTAGTCCTGGCATGTCTTCATATGACCAAGCAAAAATATCGACATAATCATGTAACATATGTATCAACCGCTGTTTGACACCAAGCTCCAAGTTTGCACCTATCTTGACTTCTTTTCTGTCCTCTTCTATGCCAAAGTTCACTGTCTCAACTGGCTCTTCATGAGGCTGTATAGCCCGTTCTTACTATTGTAACAGTTTGGCAAGCTCTCCGGGTACCTCACAATCTTCCTCACCTTCATCCTCGGCTTGGTTGATCGGATTTTCAAAGTCATAACTGGAAATTGCATAACCGTTATCAATGGGATCCATAGTGGATATGGATATGCAGTTTGATACGTGAGTATGTGTAAGAGCATAGCTATATTGACAAAGTAAAAAGCAGAAAAGAAAGACAGAGAGTGCAAAATTTGTATGCAAGACACCCAATGCTTTATTAATGACATATGAGATTGAAACATGATAACCCTCACAAATAAACCATTGTGCCCCGGGTAAGACACATGGCCATGGAGTTTATATTGTTTATTTATTACATATCCGAAAACAAGAAAGAAAATTACTTATGAATAAAATTAATCAGTACAAAGTCTTTAGCCGTCCAGTTACTGGGTCCACTGTTGGTAGTAGGGAAGATCCATCTATCCATGTCATAGTCACCATCACTGTCTTCTAAAGTGTTGACCCCATGATTGTTGATGCATAGGGGAGGTCCTCCAGCACGAGCGCACCGAATAGCCCTTTGAGCCCCTGAAGAGAAACCCAAACCAAACATATCATATTTTTATGGAATGTCAGGGAGTAGGACCCAAATGGTGCACCCACCTTCTTCAATTAATGCCTTGGTGTCCTTGAGAGAAGCCATTTTAAAGGGAGGTCTGGTAATCTTCGGCACACTGGTAACAGTCTCGATTGCATCCATGGTCTGAGGCACCTCTTCAAAGTTCTGATAGGGAGTCTCGATGAACTCTCCGTCCATTTCCACATACCTGAAAGATTTTAGGTGACTTACCATGTACTCCTCTTCACCATGCACTATGACAATCTTTCCTTTCACTGGGTATTTTAACATCTGATGTAGCATGGAAGTAACAACTCCAGCCCCATGGATCCAAGGGCGTCCTAACAAAGAAGAATAAGATGGTCTAAATCCATCATGTAGAAGGTGGAGTCAAAGGCCTGAGAACCAACTTTTATAGGGATGTCCACCTTCCCGTGTACCATTCTTTTTGAACCATCGAAAGCCCTCACTAAAATGTTGCTGGGCTTTAGGGTTAAACCTTCGCAGTCTAATCTGTCAAGAGCCTTCTTGAGAAGCACATTCAACGATGAGCCGATATCCACTAAAACATGAGCCAAAGTGGTGCCCCTGCATTCGATGGAGACATGCAACACATCATTGTGTTTTCTTCCTCTGGGTGTCAAATCAGCATCCAAAAAACCCAAACCATTATCAACAGTCAATCTGGCCACACAATCTTCAAATTCGTCAGTGGAGGTTTCTTGTGGTACATGAGCAGTCTTGAGAAATTTTACCAAAGCTTTTGCATGAGCTTCGGAGCACAACAGTAGGGCTAATATTGAAATCTTAGAAGGGGTCTGCCCTAGCTATTCGACCATGTTGTAGTCACTCTTTTTATTGATCTTTAAGATTTCTTCCATTTCCTTCTTGAAAGCTTCTGGAATGGATTCTAAGTGTGCCTTTGTATGGACAGGCTCAACCAATATGTCTTTGCCCCGAGTCTAGGCCGACTCGATGACAGGGGTTGCAACAGGGGTAATCACAGGAATTGCGGTGGTAGTATCAGCAGGAACATCAGTAGGAATGATCACAAGAATAATAACGACTTTAGGAGGAGAAATCTCGGGTGAGAACACTCTTCCACTTCTTGTTATTTTACTGGTCCCAACGATATTGCCAACATAGGTATCAGTATTTCCATAAACTTTGTCTTCAGCAGCCAACAGGTCTTGCTTGACGTCATGGTAATAGACGTCAGCCCCATAATTCCAGGGAACGACTTTGTCCGAGGAGTATGGTATTGGCCCTGGCATAGTGATGATCAGGGGAGCCAACTTTGGTTCAGATGTAATCCTGACAGGTCTTTTGGTGGAGACCCTGGGAGGATTGGCGGAAATGGTTATAATCGAAACATCTTTACATGAAGCAGTTATAACGGGAGTCTTCTCAAATAGAATCTCTTTATCATCCATCAGGCACTAAACATCTACTTTCAACAAATAGAAACCGGTTGGTAGAGATAAACATAAGTGGCAATCTTCACCACAGCCCGGAAATAAACCAGCTTGCAACAGATTACACTGAACAGTCATGAGAGGAGTAACAAGTTCCTCAACAGAAGTAACAAATGTATCATTGTCAACATTATTAACTCCACGGTCGTTCTTGGTCATGGGAGCAGTTATAACATTGGGAATCTCAGGAGCGTCAAATTCAATCTCCTTCACCTCAATAAGGTCTTTCTCCTTGTTCTTCAAAGCCCAACAATTGTTTGTATAATGGCCTGGACTTTCTGAATGGTAAGCACAACGGGCATTTGGGTTGTAGCGAGGAGATACAGTGTTGGGATTCTTGGGAGCTTCCCTTAGGGTAACCAGATTGAATTTCAGTAGGTGAGGCAAAACTTGAGACAAAGTCATATTTATCCGGGTGAATTGTCTTACAGGTCTTTCTGCTCTAGGCTGATTATTTTGTTGTTGAGTAGCCGTAGGCTTGGATATCATAACAGCCTCTATCGTTGGACAACACTCGGTTTTGCAATGATTTCTTCGATTTTAAACATCACTGACCTCTCTCTTTCCCACGAAAGGTCTCTTTCCTGCACTTGAAGAGGCATATTTCTGAATCTTACCACTTCTAATACCAACTTCCACTCTATCCCCAGTCAAAATCAACTCAGTAAAACCAGTTGAGGATCTTCCAATCAGATGGTTGAAAAACGGACCGGATAGGGTACCCAAAAACATATCCACCAACTCCCTATCAGATAGAGGGGGTTGGACTCTTCCCGCTAGGTCTCTCCACTTCTGAGCATAGTCTTTAAAACCCTCGCTAGAACCCATAGACATACTTTGGAGTTCTGTGCGGGTGGGAGCAAGGTCTGCATTATACTGGTACTACTTATAGAAGGCTACAGCCAGGTCTTCCTAGTTACGAATATTGGTTCCCTCCAGCTGATAGAACCACTCTAGCTGAGTCTCGGATAGACTGTCTTGGAAGAAGTGGACCCATAAGTCCTTGTTGGCAATGTGAGACTGAATCTTCCTCACATAAGATCGGAGATGCATCTTGGGACATGAGACCCCATCATATTTAGCGAACACCATAACCTTTAACTTCTGCGGGATGACAACCCCAGAAACCAAACCCTGCTCTTCAAAATCCAGCCCATGTACCTTCTGGATTTCCATTGCATTCAGACGATCCTCCGGTTGTTTGTATTTTTCATCGGCCGGAGGATACTGCTCCTCATTATAGTCAGTATCATTATCAGATTCCTTTGGACTGAGGTCTTCCTCTCTTGTTTACCCTTCTTGATTGTCTCCTTCTTTTGACGAAGATGCTAGTTTTACAACCTGCCTTAACGGTCCTCTGAACCTTCTTCCCAAATTCACCACACCAGCTGGCTTCTTTGGCTTCTTGGTATTTTCTTTGACAATCATGGCTTTCAACTCTTCTTGTCCCTTGGCCAGAGCCATGATCATTTGTTGAAACTACACATTTTGAGTTTGTAGATCCTTCACTATTTGTTCAAGAGCCATTTCTTTACTGCTGAAATAAACAGTGAAGAATATGAGAAACCTGCTTTGAAACCTGTTTATGCAATGATATGTATGATACATGTATGCAATGTTTTCAAGGATTTTGGGAAATTTAAATTTGTCAACCAAAATGAAACAAAGATTTTATTAGAAGAATTCAAAATACAATTTCCTTTTAGGCGTACAATTGAAAATTCTAAAAACTAAGAAATTAGGTTTCCCATGGGCGCTTCCTCTTCGCGTCGAGATAGACATTAATACCTCTTTCCTCGTGAAGTTGCTTCGTGAGCTCTAAAACTTTCCTCTCATGGGCATAGAAATTATCCCTATAGGTATCTCGCTCTTTCTTTAGCTGAATCCAGGATCTCTGCATTTCTTCAAGATCAGTGGGCATATCAGGATAACGAACTGTATAAGGAACATCCCCTTCAGTAATGGGCTCCATAATCATTGGTAAGATGGCTATATACGTCATCACAATATTTTGAGCACAAGCTCGTACCCATTGGAGATAAGGCTCCATAGGGATGGAAGTCTTTGGCCCCAAAGTCTTGGTATCAAATTTGTTTACCATGCCCCAAGCTCGTATGAACCTCTGACGATACCCTTAAACATCATGCTCATAGTTAAACATAATGCCCTGGATAAGCATCTCGTGAGGACCATCCCTTCGAGCGTAACCAAATTGTCGCAGAGCCAGAGAAAGATTATAAGTTATGCCTCCCTTAATGCCGAGTAGTGGGACATTAGGGAATTCCCCGCAACGGTCAATAATAGAAATATCTCCCATAGATCGAGAATACAGAGAATATCCGCGTGACAAAGTGACATTATCCTTTACGACCAGCCCAAAGCTTCTTCATTCTTCAGTACTTATTTAGGGAGGTGATAAATAAACTACCTCGAAAGCAATGGCACACAACACATAAGAATCCCTCTTTTCTTCATGGTACGAGTGTGGAAGGTATGCAAGATGTCTCCGAGTAAAGTGGGCACAAGGTTGCGATAGAGGAAGACTTTGATAGCATTCACATTTATAAGTAAGTCTAGATTAGGGAACAATACTAACCCATAGATTAGAAGGGCCAAGACCTCCTCGAAAGCCTGGATGTCCAAATAATCCCAAAACACTGAGCCTTCTCTATTAGGAACTTGGCTAGAAAACCCTTAACTCCGCTTCTTGTTGCCCAGTTAGATACAATGTCAGACCGTTTCAGGTGCAAAGCTGCTGCAATGATCTATGACTTTGGAGATTCTTCCAAACCGGTGAAAGGCAACTGATCCAAAATAGGTATACCCAATATCTGAGAGAACTCTTCCATGGTGGGCACCAACTGATAGTATGGAAAGGTGAAGTAATGGTGCTTAGGGTCAAAGAATTGAAAGAGCACAATCATCACCTTCTCATCAAAACCGGAGGTAACCAGATAGAGAAGTCGACCATAGTTCTGGGTGAATGAAGAAGTCTCAGGAACCCTTGATGCTAGCTCTTTGAGTTGAAGAGGTATTCTCACAAAGCTGATTTAGATGGTATTTCTATGAGCGGAAGCCATGATCTGCAAAACAGAACAAAGATAAATTCCCCTAATCCTTGAAATGGTTAGTGTAATTAAGGATGAATGTTTATGATGCATGATGTCATGTTTAAGCAAATTAATCACACACAAGCAAAGCACACAAGACCTTAGGTTTAGGCTTGCATGGGGTTTTTAGGTAAATACCCTCTTGAAGTTTAGTTGGTTTCAAACCTGTCCTAGAAATAGTAACCAGGTTCTAAGGAGTCTCAATATCACTGATCTTTCATTATCAATATTATTTCAGCTTAACAATATTTTCTTGCGGCCGAAACATCCCGAAAGTCAGATCTCAATGAGTGTAGTATCGAGTATCAACTGATTCCCAGCTTTACACTGAGACCAGCTATCTCACTACTTTCTAATGGCCAAGTTTGTTCAACTAAGTTTCTAAGGTTCGTTAGTGCTTCACGACACCACGCGGCGGCCCCCTATTCTCCTCAATTTGACACAGGGGATACCGGTACAAACCAAAATGTCACACCAACATAACTATCACTTTAATTGTATCGGCCTACATCGTACAGTCTCCATGATCTATTGTTATTTACCTAAAAAGTGTCCCCAAATCCGGGTATAGGATATATACAAGAATACCCCAACAAACCCTTAAAAGTAAAGCAATCAAAGCAAACAAAGAAAGCAATTTTAAAATGAACTAGACCCTAAGGTGAACCCCACTTTTATTAATCCCCAGCAGAATCGCCATTTTTGGCGATACGGTGGCAGAACGGACTGTTATACTTGTTTTGCATTTTATATTTGAAAATATGTGGTAAGCAAGAGTCGCCATCGACTTTTCTATTATCCAACAAAGGAAAGGGTGAAAGGAACAGAAAAAGACCTATTTCGAAAGTTTCTGAGTAAGGGGGTAGATTATGGAAAGGGAAGGTGTTAGAACCCTTTCCATATGTGGTTTTCCACGGGCTCTTAGGTACTTGCTCATTTTGAAAATTGTTTTCATGTTTGTATGTTTTGAAAAGTTTGCTTTCTTTATGAATACTCTTGTATCAGTCCTCAAGAGTGTTGATAAAGTGTTTTTGAAAAGTGTTTTGAAAGTGTGGTGTGAAAAGATTATTTTGAGCAAGTACTTAATAACTATCTACCTACTTGAAAAAGACTGTTCTTTTCCTCCTTTCCTTTAGATAGTTTTATCCTACTATTAGTGAGTAGGTAGCCCTATCGTTGGATGTTGAGGGACTACCGAATTGACGTTTATGGTCACTAAGGCAACTGGGCAAGAACTCTTAGTAACTGTCCTAAAGTTCTAAGATCACTTTTTTAACCGAAGCAACAATCGAGAGGGTCATCGAGGGACTTGTGATCTCTTGAATTCAAGGACACGCACTAAAAATTCTCACATTTTGAGAATTTTGACCGTTTTCGAAGGCAACTGAAGTGAGGGATATCCTAGGGGTGAGCATGTGCAAGTGTGCTTGATTCAGATATATTATCTTGCGCATTTAGGGTTATCTACTCGTTTTAATTTTAGTCTTTTTTCATACAATCCTATTAATCTAAACAGTTAATAATAATGCAGAAAATAAATTGCGAAAAATGAAAACTCCTAAATTATTACAAGGCCTTGGGGCAGTTATATAATTAGATGCGGAAATTTAAACCTAATTAAAATTATTACAATCCGGGAAACAGTTACATAATTGAAAACGAGAAAGTAACTTAACAAAATGAAGAGGCAAGAAAATGTCAGAATCCGGAGAATGGAGGTTGGGAGGATTAGGGTTAGTAAAAAAGAAATATTTAAAAATTAATGGAAAAAGATTCAAAATTGATTAATTTAAGAAAAAAAATTGATTAAATTATCCTAAGTCTAATTGATTTTAGTTGGCAAAAATATATAAACCTAATTAATGTTAATTACCAAAAATATATTTAAATCTAATTATCTTTAATTATAAGAAATAAAATTAATTGAAGATTTATTTACAAGAAAAATTAACCAAAACATGTTTTTTTGTGTTTTTTGATATAAAAGAAAATAAATTAAATAAGTGAATAAACTTAATTCTAGTTAATTTTAATTAAGGAAATAAGTAAAATAATTAAATTAATTGTCAAAAATTAAATTAATTGGAAAAAACCCTAAGTCTATTTTTTGTGATTTTTTATGATTTTGTGATTAAAATAAAAAAAACTTATTTTAAAAAGAATAAAATGAAAAAAAACAAAGAAATTAAATTTAAAAAAAAAAGGAAAGATGGGCCTGATATGAGAAATGAGGGGGGTGCTGGTTAAATTTTGGTTAAGCCCGAATATATTGGCCCAATTGCTTTGCGTGAGATCTAGTGTTGAGTGTGTTTGAGGGTTCACCGTGGGGACTACTAGTTGGGCGCTAGATCTGGATCAGTGGATGATCCAGTGGTTATAAATGAGGATGCAGGATGGCTGTCTTTTAATGATGCGCATTGGAACCTGCAAGAAATATCAAGAAAAATAGGAAAATGCTAGACCTGGGATCGAACACAGGTCCCTTCCTTCACACGTCCATACCTTTGCCAACTGCGCTAATTGTCAATTCGTTATACAAAGTGAACAAAAATAATAAAATATGAATTTCATTCAATTATTAAAGAACGCGCGCGCAGGTTTATACTGGCCAGTGGGGCTGCGCCACACAATCATCTTCCCCACTCCTCTATCGTATTAGCTTCTGCATTTTTACCTACGGACATTGTCAGTCACTACAGCACCTACAATTTCCAAAATTCACAACACGCAATATAAATTAAGTCTAAAGTCATGGATCAATTGGGTTTGATCCCCTAAGCATGATGACACTCATCTTTAAGCCCAATTTTGCATGTACCTGAAAACCCTAAAACAAAGGTCCAAACCCTAGTAATGGTAGATCATCATATATTCATCAAAACTTGCAATTAACGATTCAAATACGTTCTACACATTCATACAAATAGGAACGCATGATCAAAACACAGTTATAACGCATGTATGTCCATAATCATTTTTGAAAAATAAAGTTCAAACCGTGATTGTATTGGTTGTGATTTTGGGAGCTTTGATGCTTGGAAATGATGCAACTAGCTTCAGAATGCCTCAAGGAATTGATTGCAAGCCCCAGGACCTCTTGAATCCCTCTGCAACTCCAAATCCAATTTCCACTTTTCTTTGAAATTTCAAGCTTGTGAACATGGTCTTTTTTGCAGCAGCTGCGCGTGCTTTAGGTCTAGAACATTTATGCATATATAGTATATCATCTTAGGTCAAAAAATATGGATTGAATCTTGAACATTGAATGGAAAAGATTTGATTTGCATTTGGAATTTTATGTTTCTAATTTTGGCCAAAACTTGCTCCTTTCTCTTTAATCAGCCTTCACACGAGTTCATGACTTAATCTTCTGATTTTAGGCTCATGATATGATCATAAAACAAATCTTTTGGATTTAATTCATCATTTTACTATTTTATTTGATTTATTAATACTTAAATGAATGAAAATTCAAATAAATAAAAATAAATCTCCTAAAAATAAAATAATGGATTTAAATGTCTTGAATAAGTCCATGGACATGTTTGAGATCCAAAACCCACACACATTAGTTCAAAAGATCCAATTTACTCATATTGACTTTTGTGCATTTTTCAAAAATTAGTCAACTTTAGAAATGCATATTTATCTCAATTTTAACCCTATGAGGGTGTTCTTGGACTTTTTAGAGAGCTTAGGATGTCCTCTAAACAACTGTTTTGATTTCATTTCAATTGGATTTTCCATGTTCATGTAAGGAGCTTTGGAAAAAGAAGACTTTTTGTTGACTTTTAAGATGACCCATAATGTCTGAGCCTGTATCTTTTCACTAGGGCATTTATTGAATTTGAGGGCTGAAGAGAAGTTATAGGGGATTGGATTCTATTTAAATAGAGATTTGGTGGAAAAATTGCTGATAAAGTATGAGAAAGTTATGCCTGGTCAAAGTTTGACTGACTTTTCCTATATAAACCCTAATTTGCAATTTTTTACTTTTGATGAGTTAGGAGCATTTCTTGAGGAATCACAATCAACCCTTGATCAAATGATGGATATCACTTCAAAATGTTGATGTTGACCAAAAAAATTGAAGTTTGACTGTATATAGGCCACAGTTGACCTTTGACCTACTATAGTTGATTTTTAGGCATTTGAGCAGTTGACTGAGCAAACTTGTTGTGCAAGGCATGAAATTTGGCATGGATAACCTTGAGGATATATTAGGACCATGTACAACATTTGAGACCATTGGAGCTCACACATCTTGATGAAAATTGAAACCCTAGTTAGGGGTTCATTTCCTTTAGGAGGAGAATTTGTCTGGTCAATTCTTGGTCATCTATGGGCAAGTTGGGGACCTCAATGGGCAGGTGTTGAGTAATGGGAGGGAAAATTTTGGGGTACAACAGGCCAGATGAGCCAAATCATGGAAATCCTGCAAGTCTTGTTGAAAAGAGAAGTTAACTCTTCTAGCCTCTTCCTTTTCTACTTCATGTCAAGGGCAACACCATTCAGTGACTACTCATGTACTGATGTGCGGTTTGTCCCTGAACAATCTTCCTCAACCTATGTTTCCAAAGGTGGTCAACGATAATTTTGAACCAGTTCAGAAGAATTCAGTGTTCACCTCAGGGTTAGGAAAAAGAAGAGTTGATAAGGAAGTGATGACATCTTTGCATGAAAATAAGATTCCAAGTACTTGCAATGGGAAGCCATTTGATATGCCTCATAAAGCTCTACATCAGCAGCCATTGTTTGTTTCTCCCCGAGACAACATGAACCAGAATCAGAACTGCAATTTTAGGAATAGAGGTCGATTTAATCCTACCCCTATGACCTACACTTCATTGTATCTTGAATTAATTCACCTAGGTTTGATCACAACAAGGTTTTTAACTCATCCAGCCATATTCAAGTTTGATCTTCATTGTAAATTCCATTAGGGAGATGCTGGTTATGATTTACAAAAACGCTCTGCACTGAAGGCTAGAGTGCAAGACGTGGTCAGAGGACATATAATAAATTTCAAAGCTCTTACTCCAAATGTTTTCAAAAATCCCTTTTCAGGGCATGACAAGTGAAGCTTCAGACAGAGTCAAACTATCTTCCTAAAGTTAGTGTTTCAGACATGATATCTCATCCTTGCTAATGATTAGTCACTAGGTCGTGTTTCTCCCTGCTTGCATTTTCTTTTAATTGTATTAACTGTTGATTTCAAACTTTGTTTGTACTTTCATGTTAATTTTAATGAAATGAGCATTGCATTTTTTTGATTTAATTCTTTTTCATTTACTGCTTTCAAATATATTTCTCCTGTTTACTTTCTTTATCAAGCTTTTTTTATGCAAAGATTGGATGGAGGATGATGAAAACGAAATACCCATAACTATTGTTGGTATGCTTTCTAATAAAACTTTGCCGATGATGTAAATGCACTGTTTCAAATCCCAAACATTGAAGAAATAAAGAAGTTAATCCCTTGTCAACCCCTTTGAGCTTAGAAGTTAGAGTTTCTTTCTATACGAAAAAACCTATAATCCTAACCCGGGGATGGGTAGTTCTCAGTTAATTTGTTTGTGCATTCAAATACAAGAGAATCATGCAAGACACCTTTCAATAAAGGATGCAATCAAGCTTTCCTTTGCACACATCAGAGAAGTGTCGAAGATGTTCTCCAAATCAAAAGTGACAATGATGGTTCCCCATAATCATTAAGAAAGGTAGTCACTATCTTTCCAAAAAAGAATGAAAAATCCAAAGAAAATCCTGCTAAGTCAAAACCTATGAAGGAGACTTAGGAAAAATTGGGGCATTTTGCTGATTGTAATCTCAAATGAAACAGTTCAGGCAAAAGTTAGGGATAATAAATTTAAAAATAAAAAAAAGAAGTCACCCAAATCCTCAACAAAGACAAAAATGAGTTGACAGAATTCCTAAACAAAAAAAATAAAATGTTTTAAGGAGAAGTGACTTCCTTCTCAATAATCCCTTGGTTTCTGAACCATCATCATTGTTATTATCAATACAATGCCAAAATCTCTTGGAACCTGAATGTGTAGTCTGAATTAACTGAATGTAGGACTGAAGAACATCACAAAGAACGAGTTGGGTACAAATAAACTTTGAGCCTTTATCCTTTCTTTCAAAAACCGTGAACCTGACCACATTATAACCCTTAAAAGACCTAATTAAAGCCAGGTTTATTTTGAAAGCATACTACAACAAGGTTGCGTAAACTGACTCATAAAATCTTTTTCAAATCATTTATTTTGGTATATTCACACATTTGCTTTCTCTTTCACTTTGAATATTTAAACCTATGTGTTTTGACCAGTTATTCATTTTCTATACATCAATAACATCATTCCAAAAATGATTTTGATTTCAAAACTTTTGCATGAACTTTGCATTAAAGTTGCCATGTTTGAATGAATAATTTTGCTTTTAAACAAGATTTCATCATCAAGGAATTTCAAACAGTCAAGAAACTTGGTCAGTGATCCCATCAGGGCCAAGTATCTTCAAAATCCTATTGTGAATCAGTTCAATATTTATTGCTCAGTGCAAGTTATTCTCAGAATTGGTTAACTAGAATATCTTTTTAAACACTCGTACTGAGGCAAGCCTTCCCAACAGTCATTTCAAGAACTGAAGCCATGATCAGTTTATTCCCAACCATGGTTGTCAAACTCGTTGGTAGACTTGTAAACTCGTACGAGTTTACTAGTCTAGGAAGCATAAACGAGTAGACTCACGTATAGAATCATTTTTTTGATAAACTCGAGTAGACCCGGGTAGGCTCGCACAAACTCATATAGACTTGCGAGTCTATCACGTGTTTACGAGTCTATAAGTTTTTTTTATAAATCCAAAAAAGCTCAAATTCCCTAAAAGATTTATTTTATTTTAAAAAAACTCTTATTTTGTTATGCTTGAACGTGAATAAGAAAGTCTCTCTCTTAGTCACTTGTATGAGGTTTCTATAGAGATATGACTCTAGAATTAAAGAGGTTTGCAATTCATGTTCAAATCTTAACTTGTAACTCCTCTGGTTGTGAACATAATTGGAATTGTTTTTGAAATGGTAATGAATTATTATTTGTTTGTTTATAGACTTGTTTTTTTTTTATTTTTTAGAAACTTTGAGTTGAATTATAATTTACTTTTCAGTTTCATTCAAAGATACATAAAAAAGATAAATAATTTGGTTTATGTCAAGTGCAATTTGAAGTTGAAAAGTAGAAAAGGAAAAACAAAGGGTGTTGTTCTTTTATCTGAAGATATTCATTCAGATGATGAATGGATAACTGAATATCCTAATGAAAAAATGTGAAAACAGAAGTTAATGATGAGTAAGATGATGTTATTTTTAATAATGTTATGGAAGCTGATGTTTTTGTTACTAATATTGTGCAGTGCATTGGTTAATGATGAAGAATGTGTTTCATATGTGGCAGAGTTGGATGATCATACTCAAGATACCGATGAAGAAGATGGTGATGATATTGGTGGTGATGATTTTACTGGAGCTTTTGATGTTTGAAGCCATTAGCATATCAATTTTATGATTTTTTTTATTTTGCTTTTATGTAGTAGCCAATTAAGAAGATATTATTACTTTAAGTCTTTAACTATTTGTTATTTTGTTTGTTTTATTATCGAGTTTTTTTACTAAGAAAATTGTTATGGAGTATGAGTTTTAAATTTTAATATTAATTAGTGTTCCATAATATATATATTTGTGTCATATATGAGTCATTTACAAGTTTAAAAATATAGAAGTGTGTCATATATGTGTTACTTACAAGTTTTTGAAAGTCTTTTTTAATTTTCCATAGACTTATACGAGTTTGCGAGTCAAGTCTACAGACCCTTAACGAGTATGAGTAGACTCGTGAGTTTGACAACCTTGTTCCCAACAATAGTCGAATGAAGCCCTGATCAGTTTATCTTCATCAATCATCTAATCTAGGGCAATCTCCAAGCAGCTCTTCAATCATTCCTCAAAGGATCATTAGTTTGATACAGTTCAGAGATGTGACAGAGATATGCTCAACATTTTCTTTCCAAGTAAAGTTGGCAATGTTCCATGTGTTGAGGAATCAGAGTTCCAACCTTACCTCCACAAAAGAGTCAAGCTATATTGTTACAAACTTCTGCATCACATGCATAGATCATTCATATATCATGCATAGTAATAATGTTTCATGCTCATTTGCATTTTCCGAGGTCTTGTTGCTATTTGAGGCAACTCGAGAAATAATCTCAAACAATGAAGTCGCCATCGAACATTTATTTATCCCACAGAAGGGAAAGGAAAACATCGAAGAAAACCTAAAGAGGGAAAGATCATGGTCTCTCAACCAAGAGATCGGGTATGGGACTCGATTACACAAGAGGAAGGTATTATCACCCCTCATGTTTGTCGTACTCGACATGATCCTTTCTTGTTGTTTTAATTAAAGAGTTTGTTTATTCTAAAGCTTAACTTGCTAAGGGAATGCATGTATGCAAAGTATTTACAAAAAGAAAGTTTTTATTAGTGCGCCCGCCGCAATTGCGAACCATTGTGCCTACGTACCACCTTTAATGCAATAGGGGATCAGGGCACTCGTAGTTCACCTTAAAAATGTTTTTGGTTTGTTGTGTGTATTTCATGTGTGACAAACCCTTTTAAAATGGTTTTCAATTGCACCCTCAAGACAAGGTACCACATTTGATTTGTTTGTGTTTTTGTTATTTTGTGAAAGGGTTTTGTGATTTGAAACACACAAAAGACCATGAATGGAGAAAGAAGCTTCGAGAATGGACTCACTCATCCTTTTACATTTCTTAAGGCTCATGAAAGTGTGGTTCTCATCATTAGTCATTAATTGTTTGTGAGAGTTGGATAAAGAAAAATAAGTTTTAGTTTTAAAGATGCAAAAGGGGAATGAAAAAGTCTAAGGGAGACTAGAAAAGAAACCTAAAGTTGTCATGCAATAATGATCCTAAAGTTAGGTTTGAAATGGAAATCTATACCTAAGATAGCATGCAAAGATGGACCCAAGGTTAAGGTTAAAGGGAGCTACCTAATATGGTCATGCTTGGGTAAGAAGCTAAGGTCTAATTGATTCATATTAAACAAGATGAGATCAAAGTCCTAAGGGAGAAAGTTATCAAACAAACAAGAAAAAGAAAGAAGATGACAAGCAAGCAAGTTCAAGGTTTAACTTAAAGGAGCATATTGGAGCATACAAGATGGAAAGCTAAATGGGGAAGTAACAACATCAAATAACACTCAAGAAAGTAAACCATAAAGATGAAGGAAGAATAGTCAAGCATAGACCAAAGATAGGTCAAAGAAGCCAAGCAAACAAGCAAGTAAGTTTCAAGAAGGCTTAGGCAAGTAATGATCAAACAATGAAAGCATAACCACGATGTTATGGAATGTATGACTTGTGAAAGAAGTTAACTCAAGATGAGGTTAGAGTAACAAAAGAAGTTGATGGAAACTCCATACATAAAGCAAAGTCAAACAACTTGATAAACAAACAACAACATCATCCAAGATAGGAGTCATTTGTCCTAAATCAAGCAAGATGAGCAAAGATTAAGAAAGGAGACACTTATATGTAATAGGGTAGTAGCAAAGTCCCTAATATAACATCAATATTAATCTCTAAACTTTAAGAAATGCTATCAAGTTAGCATACTCAAAGTTTGAGGAAAAGTAGCAATCCATAAGATTAACATAATCCAAGTGAGTAAGAGATGCAAGAAAACTAAGGCAGGTCAATATGAGTGAAGTGCCTTGCATAATAAGTAAGCTTTAGATGAAGTTAATAATGGTTAAGAGAAAGACCCAAAACATCATTAAGCTAAAGTTGAAGAAGAAAGAAGATTTGGCTCTTTTAGGTCATCATAATGATCTTACAATCAAATGTAAGTCAAAGAATCAAATAGCATGGCACTAAAGGCCTCATGAGATTACAAGTCATAAGTAAGACTCAAGGTTTCAATCAAAATTGGATCAATGGTATTGAAATGGCATGCATAAGGCAAGTACCTAAACCATGATCACAAAGATGATGAAACAAAAGCATCTAAAGGAATCAAATACAATACAAGTTATGGAGCTTAAATGGTTCAATAAAATTGAACTTAAGACCCTAATCTTTTCATGAGAATGAGGTAGATGAATGAGTATCAAATTCTCAATAGTTGCATAAATGCAGCCCATGGACCTCACATGATCAACCAAAAGGCATAAAAATGATCAAGACCAAAATAAAGTGAGAAATGAGAAAAATGGAGGTCAAATGCCCCTAAAGTCTTTACAAGACTATCGTTGAGCTTATCATACCTCAAAAAAACATCTAAACCAAAAGAAACATAAACAAATTATCAAAATATCAAAACTACTTCCAATTAGGGTTTCAAAACCACACAAATTCTATGCTCAAGGTAAAAACCAAATGTTCATTATAAAATTGCCAATAAATGAAAACAAGTTGACATAATATTAGAGCATTCAAATGATCATAACATATCCAAAAATTAGCCTTAAATTATGTCCATAAGTCTTAAAATGAAACTTGTCTCAATTACACTAGGCCAAAGGGAAATGTTCACTTCAAAATTCCATGAAAATAGACAAATAAGATATAAAATCCAAACAAAAATGATCAAAGGAGCTCAAGTTGCATACAAGTAAGAAACTATTCATTGATCAACTTAAAATTTCATGGAAGCATCAACATTAAATTAAAAGATCAATACTATCTCAAAACTAGGTTTACATAACCATGAAACAAAAGGAATTTGTATAAAATAGAAAAATCAGAAGCAAAAATCCAAAAAATAATAAACATGATGTTAACATCCTAAATAAGCTAACATATTTTTGTGGATTTTTGAGATCAATGGAATTGAGTGAATTATATTGAAAATTCAAAAAGAAGCAATAAAACCTCAAAAATCAATAAATCATTTCTTGATTTTTGAAAACCAAACAAAACCTGAAATAAATGAGGTCTAAGAACATCAAAAATTCGGGAGAACTCAAAGGAACATGAAAATATTTTTTGTAGAATTTTAGAGTTCCTAAAAAAAGTTAGAATTATTTTATATTAAAACTATACAAAATAAAAACCAAACAAAACACATTAAATCAAATAAAATGTGAAAATTAGCAAATACATGCTAAAATTAAAATTAAAATCACATTTAGAAAATAGACTCAATTATCTTTCAGTCTATATTTTTTTGGTATTTTTTTGATTAAAAAAAACTATTTAAAATAAATTAAGAAAACAAATGAAATAAATGTGAAAAATAAACAAAATCAAATGAAATAATAAAAATGAGTGGTCAACAAGGATTTAAGAGCCTGGCCCCACCCAACAATGACTAGCCAATCACACTTTGTGCTAATCATTCGGAGGAAAAGACAAAAATAAAAGGATCAAACTAATCAGGACACGACGCGTGTGTGTGCATGAAACAAATTTTCTCAAAAAAAGCTAAAAAGTATTGTGAATCTCCAGCTTCACTAGCTCATCTTCTCATTCAATTTTTTCACTCAATTTTCAATGAAATTGAAAAGTGTAAAAACTAAAGTTGTAGATCTCAGAAAGATCTACAATTTTGCTTCAAGAATTTTTTGAAATGGTTGAGAAATGAGGGAGAAATCTAGACGATGATTCTCTGCGAACACGGTTATCCTGTTTGCAATTCTGCTCTATACCAGGCCAAATTTACTTGTGATCTTGTCACATTACGGGTCCTAAAAGTCATCTAAACATATAGTTTCACTATCTATCAATTCATCATAATGTAATACTTTTCGTACACAATTTACGGGTCCTTTTTCATCATCAAATCCTCTAATCCTAATTTCTATTACTCATAGGTTTTAGGTTGGTGTTTCATGGCATTATCATCATAACAATAGAATTTCCCAACAAAAATCACAATCATAATATCCCATTATAGAGTCAGAGCCCCACCCTTATCTTGGATTAAAGGTTGCTCTACAATTTTTTCAATCGAACCTCGCTTTGCCTCTTTTCCTTCTTTTCTTTGCAACTTCTACGTTCTCTTTCTCTCTTCCAACCCTTATTCATATGCTTCTTGACAAAACCTATTTTTGTATTATTATAACTTACTCAATAATAATAGTATTATTCTATTGGGCTTAATTCTCACACACCCCCACCTTACTACATACCACCATATAAAATAGGTCCACGCGAATATTTCATTAATTCCAACATCATTATTATTATCATCAATCAACTAATTAATTAATTAATAATAGTATAACAACTTACACCAACCATTCTTAACATTTCGCGACTTCAACAAATAATCCAAAAATAATTTATTTAAATAATTAATTAGATTAACGGGCGTTACAACTCTCCCCCGCTTAGAATATTTTCATCCTCGAAAATTTACCTTACTCGAACAACTCAGGATAGGAGTCCCGAGTCTTGCTTTCCAACTCCCAAGTCATGCTTTCTCCAGCAACGCCTAACTAGACTACTTTCACCAAAGAAATATCTTTGCCTCTTAGAGTCTTCATCTCGCGATCCGCAATTCGTACATGCATCATCTCTACAGTAAGATTATCCCGTACTTGCACATCATCCATATGAATCACATGAGATGAATCTGAAATATACTTCCGGAGTTGTGACAAATGAAACACATCATGCAAATTTGAAAGATTAGGCGGTAAAGCCACTCTATAAGCAACATTCCCAACTTTGTCCGAAATCTGGTACGAACCAATAAAACAAGAAGTGAGCTTCTTAGACTTCAATGCTCGCCCAACACCAGTCACATGTGTAACTATCAGAAACACATGATCACCTGTTTGAAATTCTAAATATTTCCTTCGCTTGTCATGATAAATTTTTTGTCTAATTTGGGAAGCTTTCATCTTTTCTCGAATTAACTTCACCTTCTCAGTAGTCTCGCACACAAGTTCAGGTCCAAGTACTATGCTTTCTCTAGATTCATGCCAACATAAAGGAGTTCTACATCTTCGACGATACATTGCTTCAAAAGGTGTCATTCCAATACTAGAATGGTAATTGTTATTATAAGTGAACTCTATTAACGGAAAATAAGTATCTCGTGAACCTCCCTGCTCAAGAACACATGCTCTCAACAAATCTTCAAATGAATGAATAGTCCTCTCTGTCTGACCATCCATCTGAGGGTGATACATCGAACTCAACCTCAACTTAGAACCCAACGCCTCTTGCAATCTATTCCAAAAATCTGAAGTAAACCTCAAATATCTATCTGACATAATACACAAAGGAACACCATGCAGTTTCACAATTACACAGGTGTAAATCTCTGCCAACTTTGATACTGGAAAATTGATGTTAATAGGAATAAAATGAGCCGACTTCGTAACCCTATCAAAAATCACCCAAATTGTATCATGCCCTCTTGAAGTATTAGGTAATCCCGTCACAAAGTCTGTCGAAATGCTATCCCATTTCCATTCTGGAACTTCTAACAATTGCATCAACCCTGCAGGCTTCTGATGTTCAACTTTCAACTTATGACAAGTCAAACATGCATACACAAACTAAGCCACACCATTCTTCATTCCAGGACACCAAAAAAAATTCTTCAAATCCTGATACATTGTTGAAATGATTCACTCAACACCTTTGCTCAGGCTAATGGACAAGTCGAGTCTTCAAAAAAAAAGGGGAACTAGCTTAGAAAAAATGATAAAGGATAACCCAAGCAAGGATCTGGCATGAAGTGTAGTCAGAGGCTCTCTAGGAATGTCGGACAAAAAGACCGAGTTTCCATTAGGAGGTGGGACAAGAAGCTTAACCATACTTGGCTTTGGAAAGATTTCTACTCGGCACCGTCAGGCTCGCCACTCCCCAAGGCCAAGGACAGGGTCGAACCGTCATTCCAAGATTTGCAGTCCGATATATTTCCATTATGTTACCTAGCCAAACCCGCCACCTCGTGTTCCAAAGTTAAACGGTTTTTCTTCCTTCCCCGCTCCCTTTTTTTCTACATATGCGATGGCGGGCGGAGCACTCGATATGACCGGAGACGGGTTAGTAGTGTAGCTCCCGAATGAATGTTCAACTTCCTTCCATGACTTTCCTCGAGAGTCACTTTCTTCATCTCCGCATCATCAAGAATACAAATCCGATTACGAAATCTCAACACACCTTGTTCATCTAACTTAAAATCAGTATTCTCAGACTGATTGATCCCAACCGTCGAATCTACCAGTTTTACATCCAACTTCTGAACCTTTTTGATATTATCCAGAAAATCATTATTAATTTTCAACATTTCTAACATTACACTTCGTGGTGTTACTTCGCAAACTAAGCTCATATCTTTGAACTGTTCAATTAATTCCAACTCTTTAACCAGCATTGCTGACATATGCAAAGTCTTTCACTTAGCGCATCAGCCACCATATTTGCTTTTCCTGGATGGTAATTCAAACCAAAATCATAATCCTTTAACAACTCCAACCATCTTCGTTATCTCATATTCAATTCTTTCTGATCAAATAAATACTTTAAACTCTTATGGTTGCTAAATACTTAGAATCTAGAACCATAAAGATAATGCCTCCAAATTCTCAACACAAACACAACTGCAACAAGCTCTAAACCATGCGTAGGATAGTTCTTCTCATGAGTCCTCAACTGCCCTGATGCATAAGCAACCACCTTATCATTATGCATAAGCACACCTCCTAAACCCATCTTAGAAGCATCACAATATACCATAAAAGTTTCTCCTGGATTAGGTAATGTCAAAATCGAAGCTGACGTCAGTCATTTCTTCAATTCCATAAAACTTCCTTCATATTGAACGTCCTATACAAAAGCTCTACCTTTACAAGTCAACTTAGTCAACGGAAGTGCCAACTTAGATAACCCTTCGATGAACCTTCTATAATAACCAGCTAATCCCAAAAAGCTTCTAATCTCGGTAGCCAACTTTGGAGTTTCCCACTGCAACAGAGCATCTACCTTAGATGGATCTACAGTAATGCCACTACTTGAGATAAAATGACTAAGAAAACTAATATTCTTTAACCAAAATTCACACTTAGACAGCTTTTCATACAACTTCTTCTCTTTCAAAACTTGAAATACTATTCTTAAGTGTTCTGCATGTTCTTCTTCCGATTTAGAGTAAATCAAAATGTCATCAATGAACACAATTACAAATCGATCCAAATAAGTATAAAAGATTCGGTTCATGTACTCCATGAATACTCCCGGCGCATTTGTAACACCTAAAGGCATAACTGAATACTCATAGTGTCCATAACGCGTTCTAAAAGTCGTCTTCTGGATATCTTCATCCTTCACTTTAATCTGATGATAACCGACCTCAAATAAATCTTACTAAACACACGAGCATCCACCAATTGATCCATCAAGTCATCTATTCTTTGAAGCGGATACTTGTTCTTAATCGTCACTTTATTCGATTGCTTATAATCAACACAAAGCCTCATACTTCCATCTTTCTTATTTACTAGCAACAATGGAGCTCCCCAAGGCGATACACTTGGTCTTACAAACTTCTTCTCATGTAAATCTTCCAATTTCTTCTTTAGCTCCGATAATTCAGATGCAGACATCCTGTATGGTGCCATAGAAACGGGTCTGGTACCAGGTACAAGATCAATAGCAAATTCAACTTCTCTCTCTGGCGGTACATCAAGAATTTCATCAGGGAAAACTTCAGGAATTTCACGCACCACTTACAACTCCTCAATTACAGCTTGATTCTCGGCAGATAGCATTGCTATCAACGAGAACATCTGAGCCTCTTCTTGCATCAACTGCTTCAACTACTTCAACTGTCTAGCAGACAACATACCAGCTTCCTCTTCTTCAGGAGTAGAAAACCTCACAAACTTGTCATAACAGTTAATATGAACATGGTTATGCTCTAACCAGTTCATACCTAAGATCATATCCAACCCACTTAAAGGCAAACAAACCAAATACACAACAAAGTCTCTGTTGAAGATCGACAAAGGAAACTTTAAACACACAAGAGAAGTAGTCATTGATCCCTTGGCTGGAGTATTGATGACCATCTCTCCATTCATAGAAGACAACATAAGATCCAATCTTTCAACACAATCAATAGAAATAAAGCAATAAGTAGCACAAATATCAATAATAGTAATTAAAGGAGTACTATTAATGAAACATGTACCTCTAATGAATCTGTTCTTTTTAGCTGTTTAATTCTCAGCCAAAGCGAACACTTTACCACTGGTTTGCGCCTTCTTCGACTTCTAACACTGACTACCAATGTGCCCTTCTTCACCATAATTAAAAAAAATCATCTCTTTATGCTTGCACTCAGATACAACATGTCCAGTCTTACCACAACGGAAACACCTCTTTACCTCAGCAGTACACGCATTGCTCTTATGCCCAGGGTTTCCACATTTGAAACAAACCACACCAGCAAGAGCATCTCCCCCGCTAGTTCTCTGACCCTGAGCAACTTTATGTTTACCTTTACCAACTGGGGCATCATAAGGCTTACCACGATTCTGTTGGTGCTTAGCCCTGTTCTCACTGATAATCTTATAGTGAGCATTATTATCTTCCTCAAAGATCCTGCAACTATCAATCAAATCAGCAAAGACACGAATCTTCTGGTATCCAACTGCCTTCTTGATCTCTGGGCGCAACCCGCTCTCAAACTTGATGCACTTCAAAAACTCAACATTAGCCTCACTATAGTGCGGATAAAACTTAGCCAACTCCTCAACCTTTGCAGCATACTTAACAACCGACATACTCCCTTGCTTCATCTCAAGAAATTCAATTTCCTTCTTTCCATGAACATCTTCAGGGAAATACTTTCTCATAAATTCCCTACGGAACACAGCCTAAGTGACATTTTCACCTGCAGCTTCCAACCTCTGACATGCCTCTAGCCACAAGTCATCAGCTTCAACTACTAGCATATGAGTTCCATATCAAACCTTCTGCGCTGGAGTGCAGTCCATCACACGAAAGATTCTATCAATCTCTTTCAACCAATCCAACGCTCCATCAGGATCATACTTACACTTGAAGGTAAGTGGATTCTCCCTCAGGAAGGTCGCCAAACTACGAGATCCAACATTCCTGTCAGTGTTCGGCTGATTCTCCATAGCATATGTCATAACTTCTAAAGCAGCAGCAAGTGCAACGTCATTCCTTCTATCCATCTCAACTTATCATACAACATAACAATGGTTAGAACTTAAGTTAACAATACTCGATTGTTAGACACACTACGACTTGACAACTTGGTCGGACGGGCCGACGTGCTCTGATACCAACTTTGTAACACCCCAATTCTACCCGACAATTAATATAAAAGCCAGAGTTATAAAATTTCTGACAACCGAATCAGGATGCTACAATTACAACTTAAAACATACGACATTCATTACAGATACATAACACATTAAACTTGGGTGAACCAACGACAACATAATTTAATCTTTTGAAAATCAACAACTTTCATAACTACGCAATGGAAAATCATAATATCCAACTTAAAGGACATAACATCTTGTCCAGCCAGAAACAACTTTAAAACGATAAAGTACTTAACAAAAATCAACTTAAAATTCAGCAACAGAAGTAAAATTAGCAATAAGTCAATAAGCGTTCACCCCCCCCCCCCCCCCCCGAGTGTTACGTATCAGAGTAATGATACTGACTCGAACTACTGAAGGGAAACCGCCTTCACTCTGGATTACCTGCACATTACCAATATCTGGGTAACATTCAAACAGAAGGAGTGAGATATCTAACAATATAATTGAACGTATGATAAACATTATGTTAGAACTAGTTCATACAAAATCACTTCTTCACAACTTATGACCAACAACAATCACAACAAGGTGCCGAAAAAATATAACGATTAATTCATCACAGAACATCTTAAATATGCAACGTGCAATGTGATTTATTACTATACACATGCATGTGGTACCATTGGAGTAGAACTCCCAACTTAAAAATCTGCCAATAAATAAAGGCATCAACAAGGCATAAGCCTTCAACTTAATATTTTTCCAATCCAAACAAACTTAACGAGCATCAGCTCCCAACATGATATACTATGTATGCAACAACATGATTAACAACAACAACGACAACATCAACATATAACAATTTTGGCATAAGCCTACAACTTATATATTTTGCCCATATTAGAGGCAACACAACAAAATTCATCACCTGCAACTTCAACAATTAATAACACCGACATCAAAGATACTTATATATATATATATATATATATATATATATATATATATATATATATATATATATATATATATATATATATATATATATATATATATATATATATATATATATATATATATATATATATATATATAAATTACCCCTATTAATACTATACTTCCTGTCGAGACCAACTCTGTAACCTAATAATATTACCTACTATACTTATGCTAATCTACAATTATTCACTTCTGTTACTAATAAATAGCCTCTGCTGTTATTCATTCTTTTCTATCTCTGCTATATCCATTTATGTAACTAAATACTAAAGTTACGATCGATTCTAGAAAATCCAACAAAAAAAGACATTTACCAGCTACTGACAACCGTCGCCCGGTGAAGCTCCACATCGCTCGACGACGCTGCCTTCGCGACACCCTTCGCCCGACGATGCTAGGCGCGACACACTCCAGTAGCTCATCCAAAAATTTCCTTCTTCTCGCCTCCACTTTTTCCCGGTGATGCACCGTCGCCCAGCGATGTCCCTTGTGTCGCCCGACGATTCTCTGCGAACAGGGTTTTCCTGTTTGCGATTCTGCACTATATCAGGCCAAATTTTCTTGCGATCTTGTCACATTACGGGTCTTAAAAGTCATCTAAACATATAGTTTCACTATCTATCAATTCATCGCAACACAATACTTTTCGTTCACCAATTACAGGTCCTTTTTCATCATCAAATCCTCTAATCCTAATTTCTATTACTCATAGGTTTTAGGTTGGAGTTTCATGGCATTATCATAATAACAACAAAATTTCCCAACAACAATCACAATCATAATATCCCATTATAGAATCAGAACTCCACCCTTATCTTGGATTGAAGGTTGCTCTATAATGTTTCCGATCGAACCTCGCTTTGGCTCTTTTCCTTCTTTTCTTTGCAACTTATACATTCTCTTTCTCTCTTCCAACCCTTATTCCTCTGCTTCTTGACAAAACCTATTTTTATATTATTATAACTTACTCAATAAAAATAGTATTATTCTATTGCACTTAATTCTCACACACCCCCACCTTACTACATACCATCATATAAAATAGGCCCACGCGAATATTCTATTAATTCCAACATCATTATTATTATTAATCAACTAATTAATTAATTAATAATAATCTAACAACTTACACCAACCATTCTCAACATTTCGCAACTTCAACAAATAATCCAAAAATAATTAATTAAATTAACGGGCATTACATAGAATGCCTCTTGAACTTGTGTAATCAATGAGAAACTCAAAATCTTACTTGATGGATAATCTTGAGCCAGGAGAAACCCTAGGAGCCTTGATCCCACGAGTGTAGCAATGAATATGATCTAATGATAGGTATGTAAATGCAATGTAATAAGTCAGATGAAAAGATATAAGGGTAGGACAAATTTTGGATATGACACTATTAACACCTTATCTTATGGTCAATGTCCAACTTATTTGGCACCTACCTAAAAAAATACATGTCTTTTCTTTCAGTGACATTCCTAAAAGCTTGTCTCTCACTTTATTCAATACCATTCTTGAATATCGTGATCTTTCTTTCATCCAAAGCTGGTAATTAGATGTCATTCTCTTTCTCCCTTCATCTAAAGTAGGTTATTGGATTTCGTAGTTCTTTTCCATCCAGCGTCATTCCTGGATGACTCTGATGTATCTTCAGATTTGATCTCATTGTGCATCTTATGTTTTTTTTATATGTTTCTGATGTATTTTTCAGAGAGTTTATCCCTTCATCCAAAGCAGGTTATTGGATGTCGTATTTGTTTTCCGTCCAGCGTCATACCTGGATGACTCTGATTTATCTTTAAATTTGGTTTCATTTCATATCTAATGTTTTTCTAGATGTTTCTGATGTATTTTCTAGAGAGTTTCTCTCTTCATCCAAAATAGGTTATTGGATGCCGTGGTTTCTTTCCCTTCATCTAAAACATGTTATTAGATGTTATGATCTTCCTTCATCCAAAGCACGTTTTTAGATGTCGTGGTTCTTTTTCGCCCAGTGTTATTCCTGGATGACTCTGATGTATCTTCAGATTTGGTCTCATTCCACATCTAATATTTTTATAGATGTTTCTAATGTATTTTCCAGAGAGTTTCTCCCTTCATCCAAAATAGATTATTGGATATCGTGGTTTCTTTTTCCTTCATCTAAAGCAGGTTATTAGATGTTGTGGTCTTCCTTCATCCAAAGCAAGTTAATGGATGTCGTATTTCTTTCTCCCTTCATCCAAAGCAGATTAATAGATGTCGTATTTCTTTTCCGTCTAGCATTATTCCTAGATGACTCTGATGTATCTTCAAATTTAGTCTCATTCTGCGTCTAATGTTTTTTTAAATGTTTCTGATGTATTTTCTAGAGAATATCTTTAAATTTGATCTCATTCCTGATATATTTTATATAATATATTTTTTAACTTGTATGAAATAGTCAACTAAATCATTCATTTTAAGACAGAGATCAAGACCATTTTTTGAAATTCTTATTAGTCTTAACTTAACAATTGGGTGAGATAAATGAACAATGAAATATCAATATGAATGTATTTGAGGGACATTCAACAATTATTACTTATAGTATAAGGAAGCGTTTCTTGCTATTCTATGAGAGTTGAAAACATTTAATGGAAGCTAATAAAGCATAAAATAAACAAAGTGTTTTTAATTTGTTCCATGCTAAGGTAGAAAAGGTAAGAAATATTTTCTCAAGTATATATATATATATATATATATATATATTAACTTTGAACATATGATTTACTTTTCTTTTATATAATATGAATTATAAATGTACTTTAAATAACGTTTCTATTTTGGTAAGGGTTTCCTACTAAAAACTATTTAAAGTAAACATACCATACTTTTTTTACATTATACAAAAAATCAAGAAAAATATGACTAAAATTATTAAGTATATTTCTGTTATGATCCTATTTTTTTTCCCATTTCTTGCTGCCTTTGATTTTCCTCGTAAGCCTTTTATCATTCATTCAAAAATCATTTATTTACCTTATTCATAACCTTTATGTCTCTTTTATTAATATTCTTTTCTATTATTGTTTTACATAATAGCATTTCATTTTCCATGTTACTTTGACTCTACTTGCCATTGGATTACCTGTCCTCCTCATCGAGAAGTTCCGGTGTGTGATTTTGGAACGTGTTGCTGTGCTAACAGTTAAGTGGAAAATTAATTATTTGTTACACCTAAATCTATAATTTTATTTTTCAATCATAATATTGTACTCTAATAATATTGTTATTATAATGTTTCTCTTATACTTAGACATTTTTATATGCAGGGGATTTTCTGCATGATAATTAAAATTTAGAGAAATAATACATGTACACTTATTTTTGCATATTTATGTATTACTTGGTTAACCAAGTATAGAAATATAGCAAATTCTATTGAATAGATTATTAATGTAATTTATAGTCAAAATTATAATTTATTTAATTATATAAATTATTCATATTTTTAATTTGAATTGAATTAATCACCTATTTAATTTAATTAATTATATTTTTATACGTAATTAACCAAGACTTACCAAGTAAGAAAAAAAGAAGTGTACGTTAAACAGTTTTCTAAAATTTGTTGATGGAGCTTAAGAGAGGAGGAGTGACTTGTGCCAAGCTTTATGACTTTTCACTGTATTTAATATATTTGGGGGGTTTTGTACTATGGGATATTTTTAAGATTTCAATATTGTGATCGTGGAGTTAGCGGTCGACACATATAACATTTCAGGTCGATACTTAGAAGAAATTTTATTTTATGAATTGACACATACGAGTTATGAGTTGGTACATGTAATTCATTTTTAAAATCTATAACTTTTGTAATATATGTGTTGGTTCATGACCTGTACATGTGTTTACAGTGATTTCTGATAAACAACCGCTAGTCCTCCAAACTATCGAATAATCTTAATGACTGTTATTCAATCTCTCTGGTAACTCGCAGGATCGACTAGATTGATCCTAGGATGTATTGGTCATTTGGATAACTCTCATTATAGAACTGATATTCATGGTTGGTATTTAGAATGTTGTGTAGGTGTTTAACTTACTTCGATTACTCTATTAAAGATCTAAAGGCGTGATCAAGTAAATGCGCGCGAAACTAAATTGCATGAATAAAGTTCAATTGTAAAGACATGTAAAACTGTAGAAAAGACAAGTAAATGACTTCGAAATATAAAAACATGTAATGTAAAAGATTCTCTGGGATGTAAAAGATTCGAAATATGAAGAAAGCGTTTAAATGCAAGAAAATAGTAAAATGACTTTAAGTAAAAAAAAAAAGGTGTTCGAATGATAAAAGCTTGAAGATAAAGACATGAAATGTGCAAAAGTTTCTTGAAATGTAAAGTATTTGAAATGGAAAGAAAACATTTAAATGTAAGGCATCAGTAAAAAGACTTCGAATGAAAATATTTTAATGCAAAGGCTTTTGAATGGTATTGACATGAAAATAGAGGAAAATACTGGAAATGATAAAGAGTTTTATTAAATCATAAACACTTGGTGTTATCATACGTACATTGCTCGTGCATTCGTTTCCCTAGCCATGTGGTATTTTGAATGTTTACTGAGTTTTTTGTACAATAGATATGACACACGAAATCCTAATGCTAAGACTTCTATTTATACTACTTCGACCATAACGGTCTTGCTATAAGATTCTGCCACGTTCAGAACATGCAACGCAATGCCTCTCTCTAGCTTCCACGCGTCTTCGAATGCTCCAGCGCATATATTTTAAATTTCGAACATCCCGCTTGCATTTGAATTTCAAATGTTTTGGCACTTCTTCGCTTCGAACGCATTTCTTGGACACAACCTTGTTAACATTTCGAGACTTCTTTGAATATATTCTCATAACTTTCACTCGAAGCTCCAAGCTTTGATATGCCCATTCGAAGCACTGCTTCTACCATTTCGAAACATGACATCTTGCTTTATTCCAATCGAAACGTCCAATTTGCTCCGCTTCTAATAATATCATCAAAATCTTCAGCCAACAAAATGCCCCTTTAAAATATGTATTTCGATTCCCTTGAGAAATACTTATTTTAAACATATACACAAGATTTTGATGTGACCTTCGAATCATCGTAACATTTATTGCATATGACTCCAGTCACGTCAATCATGACGCTTTTCAGATTCCTTAACCGCCTTGAACCATTTCACAACATGGTGTAGTTACAAAACAATGATTATCATTTAATCACGCCTATTACTAATATTAACTTTACGCCACCTCCTTCTCAAACCAACCCACGACTACCACGTATCACAATCTTACTCAGTGGATGTTTAAACTTCCACACTATAAAAACCCATCAACTTAGTCTTTTTCTTTTCTTCCCACATTCTGAATCTTTTCTTCCTCTTTTCTCACTGAAACCCTAAAAAACTTCCAACACTCTTCAAACAATGTCTTCTTCAACTTCATCTCAACTGAAAAAAGCTTCCAAAAATAAAGGAAAGAACACAGGAACCATAATGGAAAGCAAGGTTGGCACCTACCAAGGTCAATCTGTTCTTATTCCTCAGATGATCTCAAAAGAGAAGGAAATGCTCTATGCATCCCAGGTACTCATTCCTACTAACGCCGCTGGCAAGAGGTTAACTTTAATGGGCCCTCTTACAGTCTTTGAAATCTTAAAAGACACCAGAAAAATTTTCCCTGTTTGTTATAATTTTAAACCTCTGTTTAATAAAATGGATACCCCTAAGACAGTAGAGTCTTCTGATTCGACCACCGTGGAAAATCCAATCATTCCCCCTAAGGACCCTTTTGTGCTAGATTATGTAAAGAGTAACTTCAAACCGTTTCGATCTTGCCCCACCTCCGACACAGCTTATCACAACTGGTTTACTAAAGTAGAAGCTAAGAAATCCCAGCAATGGGAAGAATTAGGTATTTACAACTTGATTAAACTATCGAAACCAGGCTTTACCTATAGCCACCCATTATTATTATTATTCGCGTCCTTATATTTCTGGGACAGTACTTACAATACTTTCCATCTCCCTGGTGGAATGATTACACCCACCTTTTTTGACATAGCAGCCATTACTGGGTTATCACCTATAGGAGAAACCTATATTCCTGACAATGAAGAGCATTCGAGTATTATTGACTTCGAAGTCAAGCTAGCTAGCTTTTCAAAGTTCATCAGCCACTATCACACTGAAGGAGACAGTGTGTCGGATGTGGAACACATTGCTTTCCTTACCTTATGGTTGTCAAGGTATGTCTTTTGCAGCAGATCCCTACAGGCAGCCAGTAGGTTTATTCCTCTAGCTAGAGATTTGCATGAGAATCGGAGGGTGTGTTTAAGCGAACTTCTATTAGTTGATCTTTATGAAAGTCTAAGGTCAGCTGTTTCGAGTTTGAAATCTCACACCTCCAAAAACATCCTGCTAGCTGGCCCTTTCTGGTTACTCCAGTTATGGCTTAATGCCATGTTCGAACCTTCACTATCAATTGCCAACACTATTGCTGAACAAGACCCAGAAATAGCGGATAGAATCATCGAAGGCACTAGGCTGCGAAGACTTACCCCAAACGATGATAAGGATGACTTCAAAGTTCTCTTCTCACAATATATCATGATTTTCTCCAAGAGGCATAAATTTGAAGAGACCATGGCGCCTTTTGCTTCAAGGACTCATGGACCCTCATGGTTCACCATGGCTCTCTCAGAAGCAGTCAAAAGCAAAGAAATTCAAGATGTATGGAGAGCCTTTTTGCTACCCAGACTAATCTCTTCACGAATTACTCCTGCTAAGAATCAAATCTTCCTTTTTGCTTATCAACCCAACTTCGTTTCGAGACAATTTGGCTTGTGCCAACTAATCCCTGAACCCCTATTCCAAACAGAAAATGCCATCACCTCTGGGCGAACCTTCAAGGAAAGAGAAGCCAAACTACAGCAGGAACAATACCAAGGCTTCGCCCACTTTGAACTAATAACTTTCAAACCTACACACCTTACAGCAAAGGGGTTTCTGGAATGGTGGACAAAGTTCTATCAGACTTATATGTTCGATACTCTTACTATTCAGCAGAAACTAACTGATGCATTCGATGTGTAGGTATAATCCAAGAAAGGTATGTTCACTCATGCCAAAGAGATTAAGGCTTTTCAAAATTATTTCGAAACTACTTATGATCCCACACACTTGGACTCCACTGTGCATCAAGCGGCTGAGACCTTGAAGGAAAAATTCAAAGAAAAAATTTCTAAGTTAAAACTTCCTTCAGGGTTGTCACCTGAGGATAGGTATAGGTTGGAATTCGAAATGCATCCACCTAAATTTTCTAGATTACCTACCTCAGAACTGGCTCTGGCTTGGTTTCCTCCATACCCTTGGTGGTTCACTTGCAAAGAAATGTTCAAATATCTTCAAAAGAAACCAAAGCCATCTGAGACTGTGACATGGGCTCGACATTGGCTCCACGATTTCCCAGGACATCTTCGCTATGACCTTTCTGCCATGTCGATTAAATCTGATCAAGGCACAGGTGCGAATGCTTGGGAAAATCCCAAATGTTTCTCATTTTCTACATTTTTAACTTTTGCCTTAATTGTTTCGATTTTCAGCTATCAGGATAAAGACTGCTGCTTCAAAGTCCAAAGAAGGGAGCGCCTCTCAGGCCTCTGTCGAAACCATTGATACTGTGACTCTATCCAAACCAACAACAACTGCTGCAACAACGACAACAACAACAACAACAACACCAGTAATAACCAGTGCTCCAACTCCACAGGTAATCACTTAGCCTTGATGTTTCGAATACACTAATGTTTCATGATTTGCATCTAACTTATTGTTTAAATCTTTTCAGACTAACAAACTCCCGCCAACCACTCCAAAGAAACGAAAAACAAACACTACTGGGGAAGACCCCAATGCTGGAGGGAATTTACCAGCTGCTTCGAAGAAGAAGCAGAAGAAGGAAATTTCCAAAAGTGTTGTACCAACTAGTGTCTCTGGACTCGATTCCAGGGATGCTGCTCCCTCACCTAAATCCAAAATTCCATCTTCGACCTCCAACGTAATGTTGGAACGCATAGCTAGCAACCTCTCTTCTGAGAGTCCACGGGTAAACTGAACTTTAAATCTTTGACAAAATAATTATTCAGTACCTTGGTGCATGCTTTTAATATTCTTTCGCTTCTCTAGGACATTTTGAATCCAGCTCTTACCACTTCGACTTCACCATCAAAAACTGCTGCTCCAATCAACTCTTCTCCTCAAGGGGATTCCAGCAACCTGGTGCAGAACAAAGGGTCCTCCAATATGGCGGTTCTGGCTGGGGCTTCAGAGCAGCAAGATGACCAGAGTACTTCTCCTCCTCTAAAAGAAACAAATGAAGCAACGCTTCATGAATCTGCAGAGACTTTACAAAGAACTTCTCTTCAAAAGTCCCCTCTTGAAACCCTTCAAGAGGATCCAAAGGACATTCACGCTGATGGAGAGAAAGCTGATTCTGATCAAAGAAACGAAGAATCTGCAGAGGAAGGGTCTGAGGAAGAAGATGCCAACGATGGTTCGACTGCTGGGACAAAGTCAGATGCAAATAGCAGCGAGAACGAAGATATCGAAGTGGTGGATTTGGATGATAATGAAGAAGACAATGAGCATGAAACGAATGAAGGTGACGGTGACGCGACCAATAAACCCATGGAAGTCGAAATGGATGTGACTCCCCTGTGCGTGGAACTCCCTCAACCGTCTCTATCCCGAATGACTGAATAGGAGCTTGCTTTCCTGAGACGAAATGACCCTATTGGGTACATGAAGGCGAAGCTAGCTCAAAGGGATATTCCACCTGCTAGGGCTGGTACAAGTTCGACTAGCCACCCGTTGCCCACAGATGATAGAATTGTACTTCTTAACAGGATTAGGAGAACAATTCTTGATGTGGATTTGTTCGAAGTGCTCAAACAGGATAGCACAACTTGCTACACTATGAAGGAGTTACTTACAAAAGTCAACCTTGCTACCTGCTCCTTGCCAGTTAGCACTATCTTGTTCGATCTTCAATCTCTGCTAGACAACGTGACTGGGTACCTTCTCCAAGATGAATTTGCTGCCAGAAAGGTTCAAGAAAAACAAACTGCAATGGACGCTGCTTATGAGCATGCTTCGAAACTCTCTCAAGAAGCTGAGGATCAAGCCATGCATCTAAAGCAAGCAAAAACTGATTATGAGGCTCGAGCTGAGTCCATCCTTCTCTGGGAAAGGCAAATTCAGGAACTTCAACAGAAGGTTAAAGAGGCTCAAGAACAACAATTAGCCTACGAAACCAACACTGCTGGCAACCAATTCGAAGAGCTCCTCAATAAGGGGCTTGCAGAAATGGAAACTGCAAAACAACTCAAAGGAGAAGTGGCTACCTTAGAGGGAGCAAGACGTTTTGCTCAACAAAGGCTTGAGTCTTTTCGAAGTAACTTTAACAGATTGAAGAATAATGACTATTTCTAAATCTTAGTGTTGATTTGGTTAAAATTTGGTTTTTTGTATGTAACATTTGAACAACGCCATTTTGGCAACCCCATATTGCCATTTTGTCATTTTTATGATATTCTGATTACGTTGTTACTATTCAAATCTCCTGCAGGCGTGGCTTATATTTCTTTAAATATTTCCCATTAACCTTTAGGATACGTTTATCATCCATCAGCTCTTCGATTTCATATGCATTGTTTGAGAATACCTTTATTATTCGAAAAGGCCCTTCCCAATGAGGTGACCATTTACCTAATGTTTTATTTTTCTTGTCCATGGGCAATATGACTTTCCAGACTAAGTCATTAATAGTGAATGCTTTTCCTTTCACCCTTTTGTTATATGTCCTGGCCACTCTCTCTTTTTGTCTCATCAGGATTTCCAATGCATGCAATCTAACTTCGTCCAACTCAACTAACTCATTCATCATCATCTCCCAATATAATGCAGCTGGAATTTCGTTTTGTCTTTGAATTCAAACTGATTGTAGATGAATTTCTACTGGCAGAACTGCATCATGACCAAATGTGAGTTGGAAAGGCGTGGTGTTAGTAGCTTCTTTAGGAGATGTTCGACAGGCCCATAGTATTTGGTCCAAAGTTTTGTGCCAGTTCCTTGGCTTTTTACCAATATGTTTCTTGATTAACCCTATTATCACTTTATTAGCTGCTTCGACCTGACCATTTTCTTGAGCATAATATGGCGTTGATGTTAGTAATCTAAACCCCATTTCTTGAGCAAATTCTTGCATCTTTCTACCAGTAAACACAGAGCCTTGGTCTGTGGTTATGCTCTCTGGAAATCCGAACCTATAGATAATTTGTTTCTGTATAAACTCAATAATAGCCTCTTGATCAGCAACTATAAATGGTATTGCTTCGATCCACTTGGTAAAATAATCTACTCCTACCAAGATATATTTCTGTCCTTTAGACGAAGCAGGATTTATTTCTCCTATTAAATCCAATGCCCATCCTCTAAATGGCCATGGTTTGATGATTGAATGCAACTCACTTGCAGGGGCATGTTGAATCCCTGCATGTTTCTGGCATTCTTCACAACCTTTATCAAAGTCTATACAGTCTTTGAGCATGCTGGGAGCATGCTGGGCCAATACATGCCATATCGAAATAACAACCATTTCATTTTATGACCTGCTTGATGTGCCCCACATGCCCCATTGTGGACTTCTGACAATGCTAAGTATGCCTCACTTTCTCCTAGGCATTTCAGTAATACGCCTTCTTGGGTCTTTTTGAACAATTTGTTTCCCATGAGGACATATGACAATGCTCTATATTTTATCTTCCTATCAACATTCAGAGTTGGGTTTGTTAAATAACTCACAAGTGGACTTCGCCAATCTGCATCTGATAAAGTGTTTATGGCTAATATTTCGAATCCCTGTTTCTCAGCATAACCCAATTTCATACTCTCTAGATCTGATGGTGTGAATCTAGTAGCCATAACTCTACCCCTTAATTCAACTAAATCCTCAAAGTTTCTGACAGAAACTTTATAACCTGAAGCCAATTGTGCTAAGTCATTTGCTTCTTGGTTTTCTACTCTTGGTATATGTTGAATATCCATGTATTCAAATTTTCTAAGTAGCCTGTTAACTATGACGAAGTATATCATCAGGTTTTCCTTTATGCATTTATACTCCTTTGTTATTTGCTTGACCACTAATTCTGAGTCTCCTTTAATTTCGACTCTAGTTGCCCCCAATTCAGACAAAGCTTCAAGTCCAACAATGAGCGCTTCATACTCAGCTTCGTTGTTCGAGCAACGAGGACCATCTAATTTATACTTGAATTTTGTTGGAATTCCTTCAGGAGAAATTATAAGGACTCCAACACCGCTTCCATTCCTGTGGGTCGAACCATCAAAGTATAATTTCCATGGTTGCATTTCGACGTAACTCATGACAGTCTGCTCAACCAATGAATGGTCCACAATGAAATCAGAAATCACTTGGCCTTTCACAACTTTTAAAGGCATGAAAGTCAAAGAATATTCTGTTAAGGCTAAAGCCCATTTACCAACTCTGCTATGCATTATTGGTTTTGAAAGCATGTGTTTAATGACATCGAAATGAGATGAAACATAAACATCAACAGGCTTTATATAATACTTGAGTTTCATACAAGAGAAGTACAAACAGAGACATAGCTTTTCTAAATTGCTATATCTGGTCTCTGCATCATTCAATACTCTACTTAAATAGTATATGGCTCTTTCGATGCCATTGCTATCTTCTTGTGCTAACATACTACCTATACTAACTTCAGAGGCAGATATGTACAATCTCATGGGCTTTCCCCATGAAGGTGGAGACAAGATGGGAGGCTGAGAGAGGTATCTTTTTATCTTGTCAAATTCCTCCTGATGGGCTTCGTTCCACACGAAGGCTTGGCCTTGCTTTAAACGAAGCAACGGAGAGAAAGCTTGGGTTCTTCCACTCAGATTTGAAATGAACCTTCTGAGAAAGTTAATCTTCCCTAGCAAAGATTGCAGCTCCCTTTTTGACGTAGGTGCTTTCGTCTCCATTATGGCTTTGGTTTTGTTTTGGTTGATCTCAATTCCTTTCTTGTGAACCACAAAGCCAAGGAAATCTCCAGCCTGCACAAAAAATGCACATTTAAGGGGATTCATCTTTAGGCCATGTTTTCTCATTCGTTCGAATGATTGGCTCAAATGATGCAAATGGGTTTCTGCAGATATAGATTTGATGACTATATCATCAATATACACCTGCATAAAGGTTTCAATGAAATCATGGAAAATCGAATTCATTGCCCTTTGATAAGTTGCCCCAGCGTTTTTTAAACCAAAAGGCATCACCACCCATTCGTAGGTGCCTAAGGCTCCTGGGCAACGAAATGCTGTCTTGGCAACATCTTCTTCAGCAATAAAAATCTGATTATACCCAGAGTATCCATCTAACATACTTAAATATTCAAATCCTGCAGCAGATTCTCAAAGAACCATTTTTCTTAATAACAGGCACTATATTTTCTAACCATTCGACATACCTTGTGGTTCTGATGAATCTGCAACGCAGCAACCTTTCGATCTCAACTTTGATCTTTGCGAGAACCGCTGGTGCGAATCTTCTAGGAGTTTGCTTGATGGGCTTCTTTCCATCTTTGATTGGAAGTTTGTGTTCGACTAACTCCCTCTTTAAACCAGGCATTTCGTCATAATCCCACGCGAAGCAATCTTTGTTTTTCTTGAGGACTTCGATCACTTCCTGCTTGAGACCTGGGCTAAGTTTTGCACTTATGTAGGTTATTCTTTTCGTGTTTTCATCTCCTAAGTTCACTTCTTCGAGTGGATCCTGCGCCAACATTTTGGCACCTGAGTCTATGGGGTCCCTCTCGAAGCCTAAGGGTTCTTTATCATAGATAGCGTCCAGCCTTTGATCTATCTCAAGTTCTTTAAAGGGTGAGCCTTTCGAGCTATCCCCATTTATTTCGTTCATCTTTACAGCCCGTTTATTCATTTCAGCCTCTAAGGCCGCCTTTGATTCGTTCTCAGCCATATAGGCCGAAATCCTTTCGAAAAAGGAGGACTCAGTCATGAGTAAGGTTATCGAATTCCCAGCCCGCTGGCCGTCTTTGTATAGTACTTTCGACTCCTTCATCTTCACTGATTATTCTTCTATCCCAATATATGCCATCATGGTGGAGGGTCATATAGTAGTGGGCGTTTCTGGTTTCGTTGATTTCATCATTTGGGACACAAGGAGCAATCTTTGCCAGAAGTTTGTCATAATTCCTCTTGTCAACTAAGTTGACTGTTGACATGAAGTAACTCTGGTCCGCTTCAATGTTTTCCACGATCCCATCTCCTCTCCATAAAACTAATCGCTGGTGCATTGACGAAGGAACTGCCCCTACGCCATGGATCCACTCCCTTCCCAGCAACAAGTTGTAGTTGGCCTTGGCTTTGATCACCATGAACATGGTGGGCTTGCAGCTTGAGCCTATTGTTAAGTCCAATTGAACCACCCCCAGTGTTTTTCCTACTTTCCCTTCATAATTGGATAGAACCATATTATGTGGCTTGATGTCTCCTTCGCGTATTTCTAACCTTTTCAGCATGAAGTGGGGTATTAAGTTAACTGCGGCGCCCCCATCCACTAGAACCTTATTCACGCCATGGGCACCAACCTTTTCCCGAATAAATAATGGCTTCAGATGATTCTTCATAGCTGGTTCTGGATGCTTGAAGAACGCATTCTGCTCCTCGACAGCTCCATTATCCATCACGTAGTAGCATACATGCCTATGCTTCATCAGATCTATGGTATCTTCTTCCTCATACTCGTCAATTTCAGTTTCCTGTCCAAACTCACAAGGAAACACAGATACCAAGTTGTAGTTGAGATTGAACGAAGACTCCCCCTCTGACTCGAAATTGTCCGTTAGCATATCTTCGTCTTCCTCTGTACCTGGAGTGTACTCTTTTGGTTCATCTAGTTGTACTTCAGAGAAGAGACTCCTATTAACTGGGGGTTTGTCTTCAGTTTGATTTTTTGGTGTGGGTTTGTTGGTGCTAGATTCACCTTGATTTTTTGTTGAAGTTGCCCCTTTATTTGCCACAGCTTCCCTTTCAGCCTTTCGAATTCTCTGTTGCCTTCGCCACTGAGATCTTGACATGGGGTTTCTTCCTTTGTAGTTCTCTAATCTCACCTCTTCCCTCTTCTCTATGTTGAACTGCCTTCTATATGTCATAGCATGGCGTGCGTTTCGTTCATTGTTTCTCCATTTATCTTTGCCTTTGTCATTTCTGACTTGCAGCCATTTGTCTGTTGGCACTTCAGCAGGGATTTTGAACGTCACTCTTCGAGCACCCTTGGGATGAGGACTATCAGGCCTTCGTTGTTTGTATTTTCTATCGAAACGTGGGCCCATCTGAACAATTTCTTGGTGGTTCCAGCAAGGGGCGAAGGGGATTGTTTCGAAGGCTCTGGCCATGCTTTGATCATACACAGCAGAACACCTTGGGCATATCAAGCATTTGGTTGCCCCTTTGTAGCAGCGAAACACAAATTCCAGCAAACTTTCTCCAACCTTAGGATAACACCTAAATAACTGGTTATCCTGGCGCCAGTTGTTTCCAGTTCGCGCCCTTTGTACCCTCTCGAAGTTTGCAGCGATTCTCTGATTGCAGAGGATGCTGCACCTAGGGCATAGTATCATTCCTATATCTCCTTTGTGGCACATCATGAGGTGATCCTTGAGACTAGCATCTCCAGCATGATTATCCTCCATTTTATACTTCTCTTTTTCTAAGTATCTCTCTACCTCCTCCATCTCAGAGCGAGGTCTCTCCATATCCACCATGTTTACCTCAACATCCTCCCCCTTAGCGTCATCATCTCCCCATCCTGTGGGTTTTATATCTTCAATGTGGACCTTTGAACTCTCTGGGGCAGAATATTTAACCAAGTAGTCAAACTTTCCACTGGGTTCCCCTAAAGTATCCCATATTTCTTTCTGAGGGGAGGTTGGCTTTGTGATTTGGACTTTCTCCAATTCTAGCCTCAGGCCTTCAGTAACCAGTGTCAACTCTTGGTTTTGGTTTTCCTGGCCTTCAGTAGCCTGGATTTCTTTTGCAACAGCTAAAGGTGCTGCTTCAATAGAAGTCCCTGATTGCTTGTGGACATCTTCAGTGACCCCCTTATTGACTTCGACTATCACCCAGCTTTCATTTTCAGTACCTTTCTCTCCTACTGGAGCGTCACTTTGGTCAGCTTCCACCATGTTGATTTCTCCAATGCATGCAGGCTCAGAGTAATTGGTGCCTGCGACGTCCAAAGGGTCTTCGTCCACTTTCATTTTTGCTTTATCAGCAAACTTCAGTCTGCCATCTTTAATTGCATTCTGAATTAGGTCCCTGAAAAGAAAACACTGTGAGGTTTTGTGGCCTAGGAAACTATGATACTTGCAAAATCCTCTTTTCTTTCTTTGATCTAAAGGAGGTATTTTGACATTTGATGGCACAATGAGTTGGCCATCTTTGACAAGTAAATCAAAAATCTCGTCACATTTAGTGACATCGAAGGTATAAACCTTCTTTGGGAATTTGTCACTTTTCTCATTTTCAACAATTTCTTTCCCTTTTGTGGGAACTAATAATTTGCAGGAGTAAGGTGGTGCCTGTTTTAATTCAGCGAGGTCGATTTCGACCTCTTCGAATTTGAATTCAGGATAATCTTCTGCTTCCTCAGTTCCAACATAGGAGATCCTTTCCTTCTTGTTATTTTTAAAGACTCTGGCCTTTTCGGCCTTTAGCCTTTCGACCTGTCGAACCCTATCGGCTAATTGAGCCATATCCCTCAAGTATTGAGTGTCTAATTTCTTTCGAATAGAGTAATCCAGTCCGCCAGCAGCCATTTCGACTAACTCATGTTCAGGCACTACTGTAAAGCATCTAGATTTCAAGAGCCTGAATCTATTCAGATAATCATCTATGGGTTCAGTGAACTTCTTCTTGACACTAGCTAGTTCCTTCAGACTTATTTTTTATTGTCCCATGTGAAAGCGTTCTTAGTCAGGGAACTTGGGAAATATTTGATCCTGAGGTCTTCATTATTGGCTATATCTCCTGCTTCGGTTAGATACATGGCTATATGTTTGACTGTTGACTCATTGGTATCCCCAGCAAACTTTGTAAACTTAGGGACTTTATATCCCCTTGGTAAATCAGTGTGTATTATGTAATCTAATATAGGGGAGGCATAATTTGGCCTTCTAATTCCTGTGTTGAGGCCATTCTGGGCCATGATTCTCTCTATCATGGTGGTTAAATTATTTTCTGCCAAGATGTTATCGTTTCGAATTCTATGAACGACTGCATCAGCATCTTGATTTCGACCCACCATGACAACCCCTCTAGGTTGTTCTTCTCGAAACTCTAGGACTTCTAGCCTTTCGACCCTTGCCCCTGGTTCCATAATTTCCCTTTGTGGGCCTTGGATCATTGGGGCTTCTAGCCTTTGTGCCCTTGCCCCCAAATTAACCTCCTCTCTGGCTGGTCTATAGGGTGGGTCGTTAGCAACTTGTTCTATAATAGGTACGTTCGCTCGAACTCCCGCCTGATTCTGTCTACGCCTCTCTGGGGGAGCGAAAAAATCTGCTATTCAACTCATGTTATCTGCGTTTTCTCTGTTTGTCACAGTCACATTTTGTACTATTGGGGCAAATATCTTCTGCATAGTTTGTGCTAATACTCCTATCATATTATGGTTACTGTCATCCATTAATTTCCTAAAAGCCAACTGGTTTTCTGTGGTTAAAATAGGCATTGCACTATAACCCACTGACCCTTGGTTATTTGTCATAAACTGATTTGCCCCAGACCCAGACCCTAATTGTGGTGATGAATTCGATGTGGAATTGTGTAAGCCTTCCATAAAAGATGTTGGCATTCCATAAGAGGAATTTTTGGTTCTATTACCATCGAAACCGGGTGGTCTAGTTAGTGGGGTGGCGAAGTGGGTTTGTGTCCCTGATGGTGGGACGAATCCCCCAGGATAAACAATGGTTCCAGTATTTCCTAGGATTGAACTGTTAGTTGATATGCCACTTGTTCCATTAGTGGCTATATTACTGGTAGAGGGTGCAACAGACTGTGCATTCGAAGGGATCATATTAGATGTTCCCATCGAGGCGGAGATATTAGTTCCTGTTGTATGTGGGGCATTTTGTTCCCCTTGTTGATTGTCAGAATTAGACATCTTGTTCAAACGTTTTCTTCTGGATAAGGGTTGGTTGCTATTGGTTATTCTACCACTTCTAAGGTTCATAAAACAACAAACTTATCACTCAGAGAGTATTTTTACAATGGTTACGTCTCAACAATTTTTTACTTTGTTCTAAATTCCGTAATGGCCAATGACGGGTCCCACCGGGTGTGCCAATTTGTTTACAGTGATTTCTGGTAAACAACCGTTAGTCCTTCAAACTATCGAATAATCTTAATGACTGTTATTCAATCTCTCTGGTAACTCGCAGGATCGACTAGATTGATCCTAGGATGTATTGGTCATTTGGATAACTCTCATTATAGAACTGGTATTCATGGTTGGTATTTAGAATGTTGTGTAGGTGTTTAACTTACTTCGATTACTCTATTAAAGATCTAAAGGCGTGATCAAGTAAATGCGCGCGAAACTAAATTGCATGAATAAAGTTCAATTGTAAAGACATGTAAAACTGTAGAAAAGACAAGTAAATGACTTCGAAATATAAAAACATGTAATGTAAAAGATTCTCTGGGATGTAAAAGATTCGAAATATGAAGAAAGCGTTTAAATGCAAGAAAACAGTAAAATGACTTTAAGTATAAAAAAAAGGTGTTCGAATGATAAAAGCTTGAAGATAAAGGCATGAAATGTGCAAAAGTTTCTTGAAATGTAAAGTATTTGAAATGGAAAGAAAACATTTAAATGTAAGGCATCAGTAAAAAGACTTCGAATGAAAATATTTTAATGCAAAGGCTTTTGAATGATATTGACATGAAAATAGAGGAAAATACTGGAAATGATAAAGAGTTTTATTAAATCATAAACACTTGGTGTTATCATACGTACATTGCTCGTGCATTCGTTTCCCTAGCCATGTGGTATTTTGAATGTTTACTGAGTTTTTTGTACAATAGATATGACACACGAAATCCTAATGCTAAGACTTCTATTTATACTACTTCGACCATAACGGTCTTGCTATAAGATTCTGCCACGTTCAGAACATGCAAAGCAATGCCTCTCTCTAGCTTCCACGCGTCTTCGAATGCTCCAGCGCATATATTTTAAATTTCGAACATCCCGCTTGCATTTGAATTTCAAATGTTTTGGCACTTCTTCGCTTCGAACGCATTTCTTGGACACTACCTTGTTAACATTTCGAGACTTCTTTGAATATATTCTCATAACTGTCACTCGAAGCTCCAAGCTTTGATATGCCCATTCGAAGCACTGCTTCTACCATTTCGAAACATGACATCTTGCTTTATTCCAATCGAAACGTCCAATTTGCTTCGCTTCTAATAATATCATCAAAATCTTCAGCCAACAACATGTCAGCTCATAAATGAATGTGTCGACACATGCATTAAAAATATTTAAAATTTACACTTTCTTTAAATCTTTTGCATTCTTTTTTGCCTCCAACACACACGCGCGCGCGCGTGCGCGCGCACACACACACACACACATACCTCATACATGTATTATTCAAAAACAGGGTACGCCATTCACATACAAAGTATTACTCTTCATCTTCAACTCATTTTCTATGCATGCAATAAAATAAATTACACATATTCATTCTTTGTTTGGGAGCCATCTAGAATCACAGTTGATAACGTCCAATTTAGGTTGTTTAATTGTAAATTGGGTTGAGAATCTTTGGGGGTTTCAAATAAGAAAACCAAGCTGAGAGTTTTCCTCCAAAATCATTGAGATTTGAAGGTTTTGGACAAGATTACGCAAATTTAATTCAACAGAGTGAAAGCTTCGAAGAACGGTGTATTCGGTTGAAGAAGTAGTGTGAGACGGAGGATAATTTTGACAAATCTTGGGTGACAATAATTCACAAATTGGATTTGGCCGAAAGCTTTGAAGAACTAAGATTCTTGCAAAGGAGCACTAGTAGCGTGAGACGATGAATCAAATTGATATTGTGAGGTGACTTGATCAAGCTCATATCAAGGGAAGAGAAAGCGTTAGGATCATCATCAAACTTAGGGTTTGTAGGGTTGAATTACTATATTTATCTTGTAAACAATTTGTTGCAAAGTAAGATTAATCATCATAATTTCGAATGGAATTAGGGGTAGACGTAACTATAGAGAGAACGATTGGTAAACCTCCTAAACAAATTCTCTCTCTCTCTCTCTCTCTCTCTCTCTCTCTCTCTCTCTCTCTCTCTCTCTCTCTCTCTCTCTCTCTCTCTCACATTCATTTACTTTCATTTGTAAATTGTTAAATCAATTGATTGTCCAATTGATACGTATAAAAAGATTCATAGTTATTAAACTTAAAATTGCTTAGATTACAAGTCTTAGGATTGTAATTTATTTTCACATTAACAAAGTCAAAATGAAAATATAAAAAATCAATTGCATACCAAGTGTTTTATAAATTGCTTCTTTGTGTTTTTGTTATCTTAGATTTCATTGGAATCAAGTTTCAATTGTGTTAATATTCAAACATTTTGATTGAGAAAATATATTGTCTCAGTTGATTGTCAGTATCATTTTATACATCATTGATTTAACGTATATATGAGTTTTTCAATAACGTTCAGATTAGACGATAGTTGATTCGTGTGTTTTCTTCTTGCCATAGTTATCAAAGTTTTAAAACTTAGTTTTTGAAAAAAAAAATTTTACTAGAAGATTTACTCACCTCCTCTAAATAAGTTGTCTTCATCTAACAGATTTGAATCAATTGTACATATTAGACAGTTGAGTCTATTGGTTGAAACTGTATTAATGTGAGTTGATTTGAATGACTAGATTGTATCTATTTATATTTGAAACTAACCGACCAATTTAGAGTAGTCACGATCTTCAATTGTTAATTGGTATTCTTTACGAGTTTACAAACTTTTGGGTATTTTTAAAGACAGCGTGTTTCTCAATCATATGTACTTTATAATCAAAATTGAGGAAACTCTTAATTTTTTTTTAAAATTTTCTGTATGGTTTTATTGACTAATTTGTTGGAACCTACGATAATATGGTCTTTGGGCTATTTTTGTTAAGGAATTGTAATTAATTTTAGTTTAAGATGTCATTGGCCGTGTTTTACGAATGATGATTAAAAAAAAACCTTTATATAGTTGAGATGCCATGAATTTTCATTAAAAAAATAGAAAAAAGTAACAACGAAATTTGTTTGAAATAAGTTGATTATGACATGAATATAATTAATTATTCTAAATATTTTTAAAAAATATTTTTTCTATTCTATATCATAATCAGTTATACAATAATCATAATCGACTATTCAGCGAGATACACCTCATTAATGATTATACAAAAATTTGATTATAGGGCGAGATACACTTTATAATCGATTACTTTATGTTATAATTGGTTTTAAAATGAGGGTCGTCACCATTAATTTTTATTCTAGAGAAGAGAATATAACAGATAACCCTAATTCGATTTAGAGATTCTAGAGTCTTGACTCACTTTAGACGATGGAAAGGTATTAGGCACCCTTCATCTATCTTGTTCACAAGGATACTAGGGTTTAGGTTAAAGGTTTAGGAATATGGTTTTAGTTTTTTAATTAGGGGAACTCGTCACGATTTTAAGTTGTATGCCTACGTATCCTCTTATGAGAAATCAGAGTCCTAATTCATAGTTCGTAGTGTTGGTTGGTGTTTTTTATAGGATTGCGTAGAATTCATTTCAAATTACCCTTGAACCTTGTCTGGGTTGTAAGTTGAGTGCCCATAGACGCAATTCGCAATTAATTTTGAAAGTAATTCTATTTAATCATTTTTATGAAAATATCTGGGATTTTGTTATGTTAGTGGAAAAATAGGTTTTGTTGTTGGTTATTTGTCTTAAGTTTGATTGGTCGAGTATGGTAGGACACAGAGCGGGGGGAGTCTGATAAAGTCTTCCCACAAGGTGACAAGATATTGGCCACGTGTCACTCGTCAAGAAGGATACAGGGGGAGTCTGATAAAGTCATCCTCATCACTTGGCCAAATATTGACCATGTGTCGCCCATTGGTGAATTCGGCGATTTTTAATATTTTTGTAAAAATATTGAATTAATTTTACAGTGAAAAATATTTGGATTAATTTAAATTCAAAAAGGGTTTGAATTATGTTCAAATAAATGATGTAATTTCTAACTAAATAATTAATATAATTAATTAAATAGTCTAATTAACTTAACAAAAATAAAAGACCATTTTTTATATTTTATTACTTATTGATTAATTAACTTGTAAAAACAAAATTAATTAGATAAAATTAAGGGTGTAGATTGAGATAGGGTGTTATTGAGAAAAATGGTAAAATAGTAGGAATCAGGGTCCAATAATCTAATAATCCATATCACAAATCCTAATTATTTTTATTAATTAAATTTAAAAAATAGCGAACACTTACTTACCTGAAGCAGAGGTGCTGCTGATGCCTCTTGGTCATCCTTTGATCATTTCAAAATTCTCAAGTCATCTAATAAGATGCCGACACTTTTCTTTTTCCTTCGCGTGAAACCATTCTCTCCATCTCTCTATCAACTTCTCTTTTCCCCTTTGTTTCCTATCTAAAAAAAACGTTTTCTTCTTGAGCAAGCACGTGAAGCTCGATTGCTGGCTGGATTCGATGGTTGGGCAGCGGGAAGATGTTGATGACGATGAGTTTCTCGAATTTGTTTCTGATTTAATCTGCTTCTTTGTCCTCCGAATGGTTTGAGGTTTCTTCACAACCTTAAGCAACTAGAAACAACTTATGAAAGAAAATAAGTTACATAATCACCAATTTTTGCTCTGTCCCTTGTTGTTACAACAACATGGGACAATGTTTTGCGACTTCCTGAAAGTCAAACATTATTAGCAACTGCATCACAATAATGAATAAAGGCGATGGTCATACAAGGATAAAGTAGCAGTGATTAGGGATATCAACGAATAACTTTAATATTGTAACAATTATAGTTTGCTTTGTATTGTGTTTTGATGATGATGACGGCAATAGTAGTGATATATATTTGACTATTGTAATGTAATTTTATGTACATTGGAAATGTGTAAAGTTTGGAACATGAAAGAGGTTTTGAGTTTTTTTTGTTAATGAATTGTTAATGTAAGTGTTCTGGACTGGGCCCGACAGGCCCAAAAGCATTACTAAGGCCCAGTCCAAAGGGACTCTCTAAGGACCACACTGGGCAAAGGGGGTCGCGTCCATGCCCGACACCCTGATGTCCACCTCGACATCTCAATGTCCAGCCCCACGCAGTGAAGTCGAGCTCGACACCCTGCCGTCCGACTCTGTGTCCTGACGTCCAGCTCGACACTCGCTGTTCAGCTCGAGGTCTTGGCGTCGAGCTCGACACCGTGCAGCGCAGCTCGACATGGTCTCGAGCTACCTAGCTAGGGCAGACTCAGTCCACCGTTACCCCAACGATACTCCGCAAAGACCGCGTCTCTGTCCGCCCGCACTTCACGCAGCACATCCAGGAAAGGGACCACGTGCTGATCCCCACTACCCACGTAGAACCTGGCAGTTCCTCCATTGGGCCAAATCCGCCCGGCCCAATGAAGGAACCTTGGCCCAGCGCTGGGGGCTATAAATACCCTCTGTTTCCAGAGGGTCAGGGATTGATCATTCTAACCTCAACTCTATTATCTGCTCGTACTCCCACTGACTTTAGCATCGGAGTGCCTTGCAGGTACCCCCCCCCCCCCCCTCCTCGTTCAAAAAGCCTTCAGCTCGGAGTAAGCCGTGACGGTCCAAACCTTCTGATCAGGTCAGATCAGTGGCGCCGTCTGTGGGAAACAGCTTCCCCGTCTAACGAACAGTTTCAAAGACCAAAGCTCAATCCATTCACTGTCATGGCTACCCCAACTCGTGAAGAACAACACACCCGCGTCCTCGACACCAACAACGGTCTCGCGGACAAGAATGGGCATCTGGACAATCCCAGTGATGCCGGCCACAATACCATCCCCGTGACAACCGCCCCTGGACCTTCCACCCGCAGGGACGGGAACACTGCGTCGTCCTCGACACCTCCTCCAAGACTCGAAGACGACCCGGAAGCCCTCGCCTATCGCCAAGCTGCCCGGTTCCATGAAGTCCAAGTCCCTGCCGGGGCAGATGCCACGACTCAGGCACTGTTCGCGGCCATCAACCAAACAAATTATCTCCTATTTGCCCAAGGAGAAAGACTTAGGGCACTTGAAAATGACCGACGTCCCCCGAGGAGACATCAAAGGCCACCATCTCCACCTCCTCGGGTCGAAGAAGTTCGACACCCTACTCCCCCGCAGAGACATTTCAGGGAGAACTCTAGGAGCCCCTCTCCCCCACCAAGGCAGAGGCGGCCCCAGTATGAAAGACAGCCCGTCATCCCTGCCGAAGAGCCAAGTCGCGACCCATCAAGGCACGACAGGAGGCACAACAGAGACGGGCGTGTGACCTTCAACCACCGAGCATCACGCTCGAGGGAATCTCAGCACGACCAGCGTACCAGACATCACTACAGGACCCCTTCTCTTTCTCCAGAAAGGAGCGACGAGGACGACCCCCGCGGTCCCCTGTCGCAGGCCATCATGGACGCACCTATTCCCCCGGGCATGGAGAAGCCCCCACACCTAAAGGAGTATGATGGAGTGGCAGACCCAGTCGACCACATTGACGGGTTCGAAGCCATGCTCCACTATCACAATGTCGGGGGGCCCATCAAGTGCCGTCTCTTCCCAACAACTCTCAGGAAGGCGGCCATGGATTGGTACAAAGGACTTGCCCCGGGCTCCATCACCTCATGGCGGAACTTGAAGAATCAGTTCATCAGTTCCTTCACGGCCTCTCGTCGCCACCCGAAGACCGAGGCAGCCCTCGAGGCCATCATCCAAAGACATGATGAGACCTTGAGGGAATTCATCAACCGCTTCAACCGGGAAGCAATTCAGGTCCCCTGCGCGGACCATATGAAGAGGTACTTGCTGGAGAGGGGCCTCCTCCCCGGCACAGAATTCAGGAAAGCTGTGGGCATTGAGCCACCTGCAACTTTTGATGCTCTCCTCGACAAAGCCCGAGCATACATGGACTACGAGGAGAGAGAAGCTGCCAACAGGGCACGAGACTCCAGGGCTCGCAACCATGGAAGCAGCTCGAGACAAGACCCTCCTCCCCGACGCACCGGAGAGAAGAGGAAGGAAGACAAACCCCGGGAGGTCCGGGAACAAAGGGGCCCCTCGGGCCGGTTTACTGAGTACACTCCGCTCACGGCTTCCCGCGAGCGTATTCTGGCGGAGTGTGCAAGCACAGATTTTAAAGACGGTGGCGTCAAGCGTCCCCGACCAGCTCCTGCCAAGCCAGGAGTAGACAAAAACAAATACTGTCAGTACCATAGGAGTCATGGTCACTTGACAGAGGACTGCGTCCACCTGAAGGACGCCATTGAAACCCTCATCAAAGGGGGGAGACTGGCACAGTACAGGAGAAACGACGCTCCCCGTCGTGAAGCCCGCGAGGCAAAGGAGCCCGAAGAAGATGCCCGACCATCTGACGAGTCGGTGCCAATCCAGACCGCCTTCTCGGTAACCAGGCCCGAAGATTTCGAACTTCCCGAGCTCCTGCAGGAGCCCCTGACGACACACAGCAGGTGGGAATACTTCCCCTCCGCCATGGTCATCAACGGGGGCGGGTTCAACGACCTCACCATCAACTCAGCAAAGAGGAAGTTGGACGAACTGGTCGACAAAGCTCCTCCACAAACTGTGACATTCGAAATGGTGAGGGGCAGATCAGAGCCTATCACCTTCTACTTGGAAGAGCTCCCCGGCGGAGCACCGAACGCAGTCATCCCCTTGCTGATAAGGGCAAAGATGGCCAATTTTGACGTGCATCGCATCCTGGTCGACGAAGGGAGTTCCGTCGACGTGATGTACACTCAGCTGTTCTGGACCTTACAACTGGACGACTCACATCTGTCTCCATATATAGGTTCGGACCTTCAAGGCTTCAACGGCTCGACGTCCAAACCTTGGGGATATGTCGAGCTCCTCGTGACGTTCGGGGAAGGAACTGCTACAAGACAGGTGAAGGTCCGCTTCCTCGTCATTGACTGCCCGTCCCTGTACAATTGCATCTTGGGGAGGCCGACATTAGCAGAGCTGACAGCGGTTCCCTCAACTGTCCATCTCAAAATGAAGTTCTACACCAAACGGGCAAGGGTAGCCACCATCCAGGGCGACCTCGCTACTGCCCGCAGGTGCTTCAACGCTGCTTCAAGAGGACGGGATACTGTCGACGTGGGTCCCAGCACAAGGCCCATCAAGAAGACAAAGCAAGAGCCCGACAGAGCATCTCCCGAGGTAGAAGTTCAGAAGGCTCCACCAAAGGTCGACTCCATTGCCCTCGACGCCCGCTTCGACCAAGACGAGCCATCTAGCGGCGAGCAAATCCCCCTCCGACCTATTCCGGACGACGATTTTGAACTCGTTCCCCTCGGAGCAGACCCGACCAAAGGAGTGAAGATTGGCAAAGACCTCCCCGACTTGGCCAGAAAGCAAATCAAGGCCTGTCTGCGCGAGAATGCTGATCTCTTCGCCTGGAGCGCTGCAGAGATGCCCGGACTCGACCCTGAGGTCGCCTGTCATCACCTCGCCATTGATCCAGCCGCCAAGGCCGTAGTACAACGTAGGCGTAGGCAGTCTCCAGAAAAAACGGAGGCTGCTGAAAAAGCTGTAAAAGACCTCTTAGAGGCAAATTTTATTTCTGAAGCCCGGTATTCCACCTGGCTGTCAAATGTTGTACTTGTCAAAAAGAATAATGGAAAATGGCGAATGTGTGTTGATTATACCGATCTCAATCGGGCTTGCCCGAAGGATGCTTTTCCTCTACCAAACATTGATATGCTGGTCGACAACTCGGCCGGCTACAAAACTTTGTCGTTCATGGACGCTTACTCGGGATACAATCAAATCCCAATGGCTCCGGGCGACAAACGCTGCACGGCGTTCATGACCAGCTCGGGCAACTATTACTACAACGTAATGCCCTTCGGACTGAAGAACGCCGGTGCGACTTACCAACGCATGATGAACAAAGTGTTCAACAAACAGATCGGCGACATGCTCGAGGTATACATGGACGACATGATCGTCAAATCTCGAGCAGACACCGATCACGCAGCTCACCTCAAGACTGTCTTCGCCCAAGCAACCCCGACAAGTGCCGAGCATTCGCCGACCTCCCGACTCCAACGTCGAAGAAGTCGATACAGATAATGAACGGCATGTTGACATCACTTTCACGCTTCGTCGCGAAGTCCGCTCAGCACGCCCTTCCTTTTTTCAAACTCCTTCGAAAGAAAGCAGCCTTCGAATGGACCGAGGAATGCGAACACGCACTTCGCCATCTGAAGCAGAGCCTGTCTCAACCGCCCGTGTTGTCTCGGTCAGATGACAACGAGCCACTTTACCTATACTTGGCAGTTTCAAACGAAGCCATCAGTGCAGCTCTTGTCCGCGAGACTCCCGACGGGCAGAAACCTGTCTACTTCACGAGCAAAGCCTTACAAGGCCCCGAGAGCAGGTATCAACAAATAGAGAAGGTTGCACTGGCCCTCGTCAACGCTGCGAGGAGGCTCAGACACTACTTTCTAGCACACACCATCATCGTGCGAACCGATCAACCGGTGAGACAACTCCTGGGTCGGCCAGATATGGCGGGCAGAATGCTGAAGTGGTCCCTGGAACTCTCTGAATTCGACATTCAGTACGAGAGCAGGAAAGCCCTGAAAGCACAAGCCTTGGCCGACTTTGTCGCCGAGATGACCTCTAACGACATTCCCCCGGGAAAGGAACACAAGTGGACCATCTTCGTCGACGGAGCCTCCAGCTCGTCCGGAAGCGGCGCAGGGATCCTCCTGGAAAACGAAGAAGGGGTGGTAATCGAGCACTCCTTGGTTCTCTCCTTCCCGACATCAAATAACCAGGCAGAATACGAAGCCCTGCTCGCGGGACTGAGATTAGCCGAGGACCTAGGAGCCCGCGAAGTTCAAATTTACACCGACTCCCAGCTCGTCGCTTCCCAAGTACAGGGAAGCTACCAGGCCAAGAATGACAACCTCATTGAGTACTTGAACTTAGTCAAAAAACACATGGCAAAGTTCGTACGAGCAGAAATCTCTCATGTTCCCCGCGAGCAAAACACGAGGGCGGACATATTGTCCAAACTCGCGAGCACACGAAAGAAAGATAGGAATAAATCCGTCATCCAGGAATCTCTGGCACGACCGAGCATCGAACCACCCTCGACTACGGTCGAGGTCCACGCCATCGGGGACGCCACGTCTTGGATGACCCCGGTCTATAATTTCCTTACAAAGGGAGAACTCCCGACGAACCAGGCCGACGCAGCCACAATAAAGCGTCGAGCGTGTTCCTATGTTGTTCTCGAGCAGAAACTGTACAGAAGGGGATTCTCCATTCCCCTCCTGAAATGCATTGACGAGTCCGCCATCCCCGACGTACTGCGGGAGATACACGAAGGTATCAACGCCCAGCACATGGGCGGTAAATCCTTGGCAAGGAAAGCCCTTCGAGCAGGATACTACTGGCCGACGATGCAACAGGACGCCAAGGAACACGTAAAAAAATGTGACAAGTGCCAGAAGCACGGGGATATGCACCTCGCTCCCCCACACGAGCTGAACACATTGTCGTCCCCATGGCCGTTCGCCTGGTGGGGCATGGACATCCTCGGGCCCTTCGTGCAAGGAACCTATCAGAACAAATTTCTAATCGTCGCCGTGGATTACTTCACAAAATGGATCGAGGCCGAGGCCCTCGCGAAAATCACCTCACATAACATCCTCCGTTTCTACAAAAGAAACGTGCTCGCCAGGTTCGGAATTCCGCAGGCACTGGTGACCGACAACGGTACCCAGTTCACCGACCACGGATTCCGAGACTTCGTCACCAAACTGGGGACCAAACATCACTTCACATCGGTCGAGCACCCTCAGACCAACGGGCAAGCCGAAGCCGCGAACAGAGTCATCCTCCGAGGGCTCAAACGTCGACTCGGCGAAGCCAGAAGAGGATGGGTCGAGGAGCTCCACAGCGTCCTGTGGGCATACCGCACCACACCCCACTCAACGACAGGTGAAACACCATTCCGACTAACGTACGGCACCGAAGCTGTCATCCCAGTCGAAATCATGGAACCATCCCGACGAACGGAGGAACCCCTCGACGAAGAAATGAATGACGAAGCACTAAGGGATGAGCTCGACCTAGTCGAGGAAATCCGATCGGGGGCTGCCCTGCGCGAAGCAACCCTAAAATAACGAGTGGCTCTACGCCACAACGACAAGGTCATCAAGCGCGAGTTCGAAATAGGCAGCCTGGTACTATGCAGAAACCAGAAAGACTCCCGCGAAGGGAAGCTGGCCGCGAACTGGGAAGGACCTTACCGCGTCCACGGCACCACGGGTACCGGGGTGTACTACCTCGCGCAGTTAGACGGAGAGCCATTACCAAGACCCTGGAATGCTGCTAAGTTGAAGCAGTACTACAGTTAGACACCTAGGACCCTCGACCAAAGGCAACCATGCTCGGGCAACGAGGAAAAACGTCCAACTTCGTTTAAGGCTAAGGTACAGGCCGACACACGACCAAAATGGCACGGCATCGCGCGGTAGACGTTGACGATCTATAGTGCCCGACGTGGACAGCTGTACCGAGCCCCACCGTCGTCGTACCCATAAGGCAGAACACCCAGCTCGCGATGGGCAGTTCACGCCAAGGGCGAATCATCCCTACGGGCTCCACGCCCGACTGAGCAACCTCGCTCCGAAAAGCCCGACATTCCATCAAGAATAACGGGACATCTACAAGGGTCAAAAGAAAATCTCTCCCCTCGAGCGCAACGCTTAAGCCACCCCGGCCAACCAAAATAGGGCCGGGATTGCACACAAATGGAGACGAGCATAGTCGCTCGTCAAATCAGAGCCACCTACGGGCACTCCTCGGGCCCGGGACTTGAGCTAAATTCATACAAGCATGTGAGTTCATACAAGGGCAGAAAATCCAAAATAAATAACAAGGTATAAACGCCCGAAGGCAACAAAGCAATATTAAACCGACCAAGAAGGCCGGCGATGTTCAAAACATACAATGAACGGGCACGCAGGCCCAAAGAATACGAATACAAATATCAAGGGCGCGCAGGCCCGCTATCCAAAGAATACAAATATCAAACTTCTACATTATCATCATTGTCGACGCTGGGAGAGTCGGGCGGAGGAATGATCGCGCCACCTACAACCCGGTGGGTGTGCCCGATGCCCTCGGTGATCAGGCCGGGGTTTAGCAATGAGAGCTGGTCGACTGCAGAATTGAACCCGTCTTCCAGAGCACCGACTGCGTCCGCCTCGAGGAGCCGGATATGGGAAATAAGCTCAGCCCGACTCTTCAAAATCACTAGGTCCTCGGGCTCATCTTCAGCAGGTTGCTGAACAGCATTCAGTTCCTCAACCTGTTTACCCAGGCGTTCGACTTCAGCAGCCAAGCGATCCCTGTCGGTCCGGAGCAACTCCCCTTCCTCAGTCAACCTCCCCGACTTCTCCTTTTCCAGAGTCAGCATATCCCTCTCGGCATCAAGTATCGCAGTCTGCTCTCGGAACATCTCCTCGGAGCGTTCCAGAGCGACCTTCAACTTCCGCGAGCTCGCACTCAAGGCCGCCTTCTCCTGCTCGAGCTCTTCAACACGAGCAGCATCCCCTGCATCCTCAGATAACACCAGAGCCATTTCGGCCATTTTAACCAGCCCGTCCATGCTGGCGACCAGCCGCGACTTCCTCTCCTCTTTAGTCATCCTCTTTATGGCCTCGGCTTCATGAGCGACCACGGTCGGAGGGAACCGCTCGAAAAAGCCCTCCTCCTCGAAGCAAGGGGGGAAGGCAAAGGATTGAACAGCACCGGCATCTTCCCCGACAGTCGAACCGCCTTCCACGCGGGTCCTCTTCCTCTGCGTCAAAACGGCGCTGGCGTCAATTTCCTCGACCTCTGGATCTGACGCTGCTCCCGAGCTCGACGTCGAATCCACCCTCACCGGCTGAGGAACGTTCAGACTTGGTGGTGGTCCCATTCTCGTCGTCTGCGGAGGCTGCACGACCCTCTTGCCTCGCCTCTGGCCGGTTGATAATTTCAGGAGCCTCTCATGTCGGCTGGCCATCGTACCTGCACGAAATAAAAGAAAAGTCAGTATCGAGCAAAACCCGTAAATAAATGACGAGTAAAGAATTTCAAACAAACAACCTAACAGGCGGGCTGCCTGCCTATATGTCGAACATTCCACCAGCCCCTTGGTGTCGATCGGGCGAGCCTCGAATGTCGGGTAACCGTCCTTGTCGAGGATATCATTCCCTTCCCGCGTAACCCATTGGGCGGGATGAAAACTGTCGACAAAGTTGCAGAGAGCCTCATACGCCCGCTGATCCTCCGTGCACATGTCCCCGACTGCGGTATGGAAATAACCTGTTCCATGCTCGAAGTGTCGGGACATCCAGTACACCGGGAACTCAGCCCGACGTCCTAACACGGGGCTCCCGTCGTCGGCCAACATTGCTTCCCCGTCATCATCGCTGACCGGCCCTTCCTCCTCGAAGAGGGAATCTACAGCAGAGTCGGTAGTAGGGCGTACCACATACCACTTATCCTTGAAACCCCTCACAGAGTCCATGTACATCCTAAACAGTCTCCTCGACTGCTTCAGGGACACCCAGCTGTGCTTCCCTCCTCGGGACTGACGCTGTAGGTGGAACACCCGAAAGAAGAGAGGGATGGTCGCCCCTATCCTTAAGTAGCGACACGTCAGCTCAAACGCCCGGATAAAGGCGAGAGAGTTTGGGTGTAGCTGGGACGGGGCCAGCTCCAAATGCGTAAAGACCCCGGTCTCAAAGTCTGTGAACGGCAGCCGCAGCCCCAAGTCTTTAAACGCGATCTTGTACATCGCAAAGCTGTAGTCCGGGTACATTGAACAAATTCTGGCATTGGTCGACGGAAGCATGACCACGAAATTCTGCTGAAAGTCGGGCTGGTCCTGCCCCTCTTCAATAGCGGTGAATGGATGCCGGTCATCCCGACTGTAGATCGACGCCGTCCCCCGAGGCTTGGCACCCACCCATTCCAGCGATGGGTCGGTTACGGTATCTATAAGGTTGGCCGACTCGTCGGCACTCTGTTCTTCGCTATCACGACGACCCGAGGAGCTCGGCTCATCCGCCATGGTTACCTGCAGAGCACGGGAAACCAATCAGATTGAGCATGAAGTCCTATGCTCGACATAATCATGTCGTCCATACCTTACTACACAAGTCCATTTTCACAAGTGGATGCCTCCCCGACTCTCCTGAACCCAGTGTTCTTCCTCAAACCAACTGCGCGGCCATTCTTCAAGCATGTCGACCCGAGGTATGAACATGGCGAGCCGCACTATGAAGCCCACGGCCACGACCATGAACATACCGGGCACGGTCATGAATTAGGCGCCCGGATCATGAAGACCCCGGGCAGCTCTGAAGTTTTTCACCTAAAACTATGAATGTGTCGGCCTTAAGCATGCGTTTGCCGGTCCTAGACGTGAATATGTCGGGCAAAACACGAATCTACCGGGCTAATCCCACGCGCACGATCCTAAAACATCTACAAATTCCATGAATCATGCATTCTAAAACGGAAAAATGAAGAAAGTAGATCACTTACTTGGATCAAAGTTGGGATTTGGCTAAGAAATGAAGAATCTGAGACGGGAAGTCACAATTGGAGAGAGTGTTGAGAGCGGCAACGGAGAGAGCACGGAGAACGGAAAACGTATTATGGGGCCCAAGGACCCTATTTATAGGGATGACGTGGAATACCAAACGTCACCTCGTTCAGCCACGGACTCCGACTCCTCGACGCACTGCTCCCAACGCAATGATGGCCCTACCCCCCTAGGGTGGCGGCACAACTCCCGAAAGATGCCTCGTGTGCTCAACTGACGCGCCCGGTACGGATCCTCCACGCATCCACCACCGAGGACGTCTCCGAGCACGACACGAGGAGACCCCTCGAGGGTCCACGCCTCCATCCCGGGCACGAGACCTCAGCGACGGAACAACTTTGTTTCAAGTCATGGCTCCTCGCAAAGGAACCACGACTTGGGGGGCTCCTGTTCTGGACTGGGCCTGACAGGCCCAAAAGCATTACTAAGGCCCAGTCCAAAGGGACTCTCTAAGGACCACACTAGGCAAAGGGGGTCGCGTCCATGCCCGACACCCTGATGTCCACCTCGACATCTCAATGTCCAGCCCCACGCAGTGAAGTCGAGCTCGACACCCTGCCGTCCGACTCTGTGTCCTGACGTCCAGCTCGACACTCGCTGTTCAGCTCGAGGTCTTGGCGTCGAGCTCGGCACCGTGCAGCGCAGCTCGACATGGTCTCGAGCTACCTAGCTAGGGCAGACTCAGTCCACCGTTACCCCAACGATACTCCGCAAAGACCGCGTCTCTGTCCGCCCGCACTTCACGCAGCACATCCAGGAAGGGGACCACGTGCTGATCCCCACTACCCACGTAGAACCTGGCAGTTCCTCCATTGGGCCAAATCCGCCCGGCCCAATGAAGGAACCTTGGCCCAGCGCTGGGGGCTATAAATACCCTCTGTTTCCAGAGGGTCAGGGATTGATCATTCTAACCTCAACTCTATTATCTGCTCGTACTCCCACTGACTTTAGCATCGGAGTGCCTTGCAGGTACCCCCCCCCCCCCCCTCCTCGTTCAAAAAGCCTTCAGCTCGGAGTAAGCCGTGACGGTCCAAACCTTCTGATCAGGTCAGATCAGTAAGTATGTTAAAAAAATAGTCAAAACGATGATGACAATAGTAGTAATATATATTTGACTATTATAATGTAATTTTATGTACATTGGGAATGTGTAAAGTTTGGAACATGAAAGAGGTTTTGAGTTTTTTTGTTAATGAATTGTTACTGTAAGTATGTTAAAAAATAGTGGGAACAATAGAATTGCGAGTAGATATAAAATGGTGGTAGTGTTACATGTATATGAAATATGTGAAAAAAGAAAACATTCATATTTATTTTAGTGAGCTAGGTTAATAAAAAAGGAATAAAATCATGTTCTTTAATCAACATAATCAAAATCTCAAATTAAATATTAATTTGATTTTTTTATTATTACCATATTAATCAAATCATACTAACATTCCCCTAATTTGTTTTGCTTAATCAGCAAGTTAAAAGAAATGCAACCAATCAAATTAATGATAATCTCTTTTTGGTTTTTTTTTTTGACAAAAATACTTAAAATGTTGAAAACAAAATAAAAAATAACATTTTGAAAATACCTAATTAATTAAATACGAAAATTAAAAATTAAAATATAAAAAATGCAACTTTTGTGATTTTGAAAAAAGGAAAGAAAATTAGCAACAAAAAATAGAAAAATAAAATGTTAAAAGTGCAACACAAGAGATTCAAACCCATAACCTCATACTTGCAAACTTCATTCCTTACCAATTGTGCAATGTTACTCATATAAAATAAAAAACCCAATTGAAAGTATATGAAAGTGAACAAGTATTTACTATTTAAAATACAAATAATTTGAAATAAACTATTATACATTTTAAATTAGCGAAATAAATTATTGTTAAAATATTAGTAAAATTGAACCAAATAATATTATAAAACCAATGTTAAAAACATTTTTGACTATAGAAATAAAGGGCGAAAAAATTTGGGGTATGTCAGCTGCCCCTATCTAATTACTCTTCGAGTGAAGGATGCGAGAACACACGGGTCTTACACGTTCAAATATGAGGGTTATTAAATAATAGAAGACCCCAAAATTTGACACATAGTTGGCTAGATAAGGATATACTGTAAAGAATACCCCAGAGAATGTAGAAAGATAGGCAAAGATTATGATGTATCATCTTACCAGAGTTAGCGCAAGAAGTACGATGACGCGGATAACTCGCTAATACCTTGAAAAGTGATCGTATATTTTTGCGTATTTACCACGCCCTAGGATACCATAAGTTTGAAAATTGACTTACTAATGCTTCGAGACTAACATAGTAAGCTTAAAGTAGATTTTGTCTATTCATCACAGTCTAGGGAATGAATAAAATGGAGCTTGATAATACATTGCCGCATGAAGACTAACACAATGAATCATATCGCAAATTTTGTATATTTACTACAACCTAGAGAGTAAACAGTACGAGGACGAGTCAGTGCATTTATCACGACTTAGAGGATAAATGACACATGGATAAGCTTATATATTCATCACGACCTAGAGGATGAATAGTATAACCCTCAAAATTCACATGCCTATCACAACCTAGAGGATAGACGATTGAAAAAAATTGTGTTTATCACGACCTAGAGGATAAAAGACACGGAGATAGACTTATGTATTCATTACGACCTAGAGAACGAATAACATAGACCCGATACTTCTTACATCTACCACAACCTAGAGGACATATGACACGAAGATAGACTTATGTATTCATCACAACTTAGATGATGAATACATAAACCCAATAATTCGTACATCTACCACAACCTATAGGATAGATGACACGGGGATAGACCTATGTATTCTTTACGACCTAGAGAATGAATAACATAAACCCAATAATTTGCACACCTACCACGACCTAGAGGATAGATGATTGAAAAGTTTGTGCGTTTATCATGACCTAGAGCATAAATAACTTGAAGATAGTCTTACGTATTTATCACGAGCTAGAGGATAAATAATGTAATCTTGAAAATTAGCATACCTACCACATCCTAGAGGATAGATAATTGAAGAGTGTTTTGGTAACCGAATATTAGATAGCTAAATCAAAGATAAGATCAGATTTTACCGGTTGTGTCTGTTCTCAACCAAGGTATGCGTTTGTTTTGTTGACCAAATAATCCACTGACGATCCCCAAGAAAATTCTTGGTTTAACCAAAAAAAAAAGTATTTATAAAATGCCATGTATGATGTATATGCATAATGTCTTAGATTGATATGGAACCCCAGGCGTGTATGCGCTGAATTGTTTCTGTGTATATGCCCCAAATGTATATCCACCAAGTATTTGTAGATGCCCTAAATGTTTGTAGATGCACCAAATATTTTTTGTAAATGTTTTAATATTATCTCCTTTTAAACCATTGGTTTTGTGTCACCGACTCCCCGACATGGTATGTTGAGTTGTCATGGTGTCTTTGCATTGATAAGTGTTGGCAAGATTTTGATATTTGTATCGCAAGCGTAGGCGTGGGCGTAGTCATGGACATAAGTATGGACGTGGCTATGATCGCATGCATGGACAAATTCTTGGACCTCTTTCAACATTTTTCTAAGCAAAATAAACTTTGATGTTTTATCAAATGCTCTATGGTGTTTCCGTATGTTAGATGCACCAACTGTTATGAATGACCTTGATACTTTGATATGGTTATGTGCATGTCATGCTTGATGTGAGGCTCTTAACGGGAAATCTACTGTCGAGATTTCCAAGGGATCTATTGCTGAGATTTAAATAAGAACTACCTACTACTGAGAGTTTTTTTTTGGGAAATCATCTGCCAAGATCACCCAGGGGAAACTACTATCGAGATTTTGTTGACAAACTACCTTGTGAAGGTGTTTTCTGGATAATCAATTGTCGAGATTAACCAGGGGAATCTACTGTCGAGGTTCTGTTGAGAACTACCTTCTGCCGAGATCTTCTGGATAATCAACTACCGAGATTAACCAGGGGAATCTACTGCCAAGATTCTATTATGAACTACCTTTTGCTGAGGTATTTTGGAAAATCATCTGCCAAGATTAACCAAGAGAATCTACTACCAATATTCTATTGAGAAATACCTTCCACCGAGATCTTCTGGATAATCAACTGCCGAGATTAACCAGGGGAATCTACTGTCGATATTCGATTGTGAACTACCTTTTGCCGAGGTCCTTAGAATAATCAACTGCCGAGATTAACCAAGAGAGTCTATTGCCAAGATTCTGTTAAGAAACTACCTTCTACCGAGGTCTTCTAAAAAATCATTTATTGGTATTAACAAGGAGAATCTACTGCGAAGATTTTGTTGAGAAACTACCTTCTGCCGAGGTCTTCTTGAAAATCATCTGCCAATATTAACTAGGAGAATATACTGCCGAGATTTTGTTAAGAAACTACCTTCTACCGAGGTCTTATGGATAATCAACTGCCAAGATCAACCAGGAGAATCTACTTCTGAGATTTAACGTAGAATATATATCTTGATTTGACAATGATGATTGTCTTCACATGCAACATGGTTTATGTTATGCGTTATGCTTTATGATTATGAATTGAATGCTTTTTTAATGGTGCCCATGTTGTGGGAAAAGAAATGATTAAGACTCAGAGGTTACTAGTGCAAAAATAATGATTATTGAAAAAGTGGTAAGGTATTATGCTGACATGACTTTCCAATACTCTTTTTGAACTCGAAGATTATGGATGTAGAAGAGAGGTCCATTGGGGACTGTGAAAGTATGAAGAGAGATTTTCCTTTTGTGGCCTGTCTTTCCCCAACATTTAAATTCTGAAACATTGTGCCCTTGATTAACTGACCGTTGGAATGATTTTCTCTTGATGAACCATTTAGAACCGATTTCTGAGTCTCATAGTGGTCCACCCCAATATTTGAATTTTGAAAGGCATGCCACGATCTTTAGGACTTGGAGGAGTGTCCTAAGAAGGAACTTGGATCCCGCAATTATGTAATATAGGTTTTGATATAGGTTAGCCCAAGTGTCTGAATCTTGAAAAGTAGGCTCTTTATCAACTGGTGTTTTGAGAAGTGATCCAAGTTGACCAAATCTTAGAATAAGTTCCCCTAGTCAACGAGATCCTCAGATGATGTGCCCCTATGATCATTAGGATTTTCCCATGTTTATAGGGGTACTCTTAGATTCTTTTCCCCTAGTTAGAAGCTTCTTGGAAATGCTGCCTTTGATCGTACCACTTTTGAAATCTCCTTGATGTTAAGTATTGACTCGTAAGTAAAATTGTACCCTTTCAAAATTAATCCTAATGTGATGCACATGCAAGTTATTGAAATCAAAATTTATTATTGAAAAGAAATGGATGATTAGAGATGAAGAAGTGGCAACGTGGTTTAGTGATAATTTAACAAACATTAAAAGTTAGTTTAACACAAATCTTGTTGATTATGCTTTCATAGTGAACCTAGCTTCAATTAGGACTATTGAAGGTTGTAACGTGGCCTGGTTCACAGTTTAAAAAATAAAGGATATAAGGCTCAAAATTTTATTTATCCCACCCTCATTCTCCTTGATATTATTTGTTCCTAAATTTAATTAACCCAATGAATGTGTTCAGTCTGCAAGAGAATTTTCGTAGTCGCGATGATGAGTAGAAGAATTAATAAGATTTAAGAACTTGATGATGATTATTGATGTTTATTGAGGTGGTAGTCACAATATTTTTCTCTAATTTATTTATTTTCAATCCCTTATTTTTGCATGGACCAATTCTTTTTAATTTTATGGTCCATTGGGATGCCCTAACTTTTGCCTAAGTGAAAACTTTTTTGTTTTTTTTTGTTTTTGACTTAGCGAGCTCTCTTTTTTTTGAAATTTTTCTTTCGAGATTTTTTTCTTTTGATTCAGAAAAGTCGTGATTGCCATGTTTGATTTTTGTGAGCTTCATCTTTATTGCTCTCTCGATGTTGTATGACGTAAGTGAGAAAGAAGATGTTGTGAGCTTTATCTTTATTGTTTTCTCGATCTTGGATGATGTATGCGAGGAAGAGGATGCTTGAACCTTTTGCGTAGATAGATCAATTCTCTTGAGATTAGAATGCATCCATGAATTAAATGAAATCTACCCTGCACCTAGTTAAGATTACGGGGTTTTAGAATATATAAATAACTCCAACTTCAGGCTCGAGGGGGTTAACTACGGATGATCTCCTTATTTCTCCATTATTTAGGAAGTGAAACAATACCTTACATTGTCAGCTAAGTCTTACTATTAAAAATAATATGTCAACAAAATTTGATTATTTAGTTTTCATCATTCTCCATCGAAGTTTATTAAAGTTGTACAACGGAAGATAGAAAAGAAGAGTGTAAATGGAAAGTTGTTGATTATTTGTGGAAAGTGATAGAAGAGTGGATACAAATAGATCGATTTCAAAAACATGCATGATTATTTATTCGAATCGCTTAATCAAAAGATACAAAGTTACACCAAATACAACCTAGCAACTTGGAAATTACAAATTGAAATTGATAAGTTCGATGATCCTATGGAAGAACTTTTTTGTTGACCCACTTGAATTTAGGAGATACTTATTAGTTCTTGGACTTGTCAAAGCATGAGAGTGACCCTTGATTCTTCTTGGGAATACCTATTTCGTGAGGGCATTGCTATTGTTGATACTGTTGCTTTTGATACGGAAGAATCACCAATGGTAGTTGCATTTGAGGCATTGTGTAGGCCTTTGTCTTGTATGAAGAAGGACTGCCTTTTCTCCATAATAAGATTTATAGGACCAAGCTTAATTGGACCCCCTATGTTTGACCTCCCCTTCACCAATCTAGGATTTTCTTGAATCCCTACACAACCTTCTTAAAGCATGCTTGGAATTTGTTCTTTGAGTATCGGGTAATCTTGCTAGCTGGATTGATAACGACCAAGGTCGAAGGTGGAAATGCATGAAATGCAGATGTATGAATGTACAAAAATGCATGGGTATGCAAAAAGAATATTTTTTTTTGCTTTTGAGGGTATGCAAAAATATTTTCATGGAGACGTAATGCAATGCGAGGTTAGAACGAAGATAAACCTAAGGACACCCTATATATATATATATATATATATATATATATATATATATATATATATATATATATATATATATATATATATATATATATATATATATATAATGTGAAACCCCTACAAGCTAGGAATTATGACTTATAAAAGATACCCAACATGCTAGGGATTATGATAATCCAATGGACGGTTGGGACGATGATTTGTTTGTTTGGTTGATTTTAAATGAAGAGACAATTTAGCATCTTAAGGAGAATACTCAACTAATCCTACATAAACATGAGAAAGATGGACCTTTGCATCACAATGAATGAAGCGCTCCAACTTGGACATAAACTAACAAGTATGCCACTAACTCTTTCAAGTGGAAAAGAATCAACATCATATCAATCAATACTATGGAGATAGGAGAATTACATCTAAACTATGAACATGACTCATGCATAATCTTTGAGAAAAGATTTTAAAATCAAAATCCAAAATGGAAAAAAGGTTTGAATGAGTTTTTTGTTTTTTGAGTCTTTTGAAATTGTTTTAGTATGCTTAATATGTTAGCATTTATTTAAGAAAGGTAAGTTTGAAAATGCACTTGACAAAGTCAAGTTTTTTAAGAAAGTGGTTTCAGTTTAAAAATAAGAAGGTTTTGAAAAAGAGGAAAGATTTAAAAATTTAAGAAGATGGGCAAGAGATGAAGGGACTATCCTTAAGCATAAAGTAAAATCAAAGGTAAAAAAGACCTGACCAAGCTAGAGCAATCATCTTGAGATAAATCAAACTGTGCATTCATTCCCTTTGAATTAAGTCTCGCAAAAGAAAGTGACCAGATAAACATTATAAGCATTAGATGAGAATTTAGGGACTTGGGTGCAAGTTGAACATCAAATGAATCTCAAGGGTGCAAATGAATTCTCATGCATCAGATGAAAACTTTTACTCATATGAAAATTCCTACATCAGACAAAACATACCAAAGCAAACAGACATATAAAACCCAATGATCAGATGAAACTTCTAAGGTCTCAGATGAAGGCTCTATGGTCTCAGATGGTTCAAGGTATCAAATGAATCAAAGTCCCTAAGTTACAACTCCAAAGTAAAGGATCAAGAGCCTAGATCTAAGTCCACAAATCCAAATCTAAGTCAATGATAGTAACCATAGTCCAAGAAAACCATTAAGTCTTTTAGTATTTGATATTTATTAATGTATTTAAAAGAAAAACTAAGAATGACCAAGCGACAAAGGGAAAAGACAAAAGAAAAAAAAGCATAGCGTAAAATGACATGAATGATAAAAAATGGTAAAAGTAAATGACATAAAGTAAATTTCAGGAAATTTAAATGACACAAATTTAAAGATGTAGAAAATTAAATGTTAGTAAAATTATAGTTAATGTTAGTAATTAGTATTCTGATTCGGAATAATTTGGCCCTATGTTAAGTAATCGTAAGTGAACTTATATAGAAGTTGAACCTATTTGAGGTTGGGCCCAAATAATGCAAGTGTATTACATATAATGCACATCATGATTTAAAAGCAAGATGATTAAGACTAAGTCAAGGAGCTGAGATCATTACATCAATCAAATCCTTCATGATACCTTGAGATAAACTTATCATTAATTTGAAGTACCTTGAATGGTCACTTGATCACTTAGAGGTAGATTTGAAATGATGAAAGTTCATCAAGCATCAATTCAAACATAATTGAACTAAGATGAATCATCATCATCCAACTGATCAAAAAAGGAAAAATAAAGAAGAAAGAGATGAAGTAGAGACAGATGGAGAAGCAAGATCAACAACCAAATTGGATTATGAATTGGATCATGAATTGGATCAAGTCATCATCAAGATCAATCACCTCTTTTGGTGGATTTAGGTTATAAACCAAATCAACACCCAAAAAAGTCCATTGATATTGATGAGACTTTTCATCCAACAAATCACAAACCAAGCACCACAATATACATGAATTAATATATAAAAAATAAAACAAAAATCAAGCATTAAACTATTTTTTAAAATTTATTTTAAAGGGAATATAAAGCAAAAATTGCAGAGTATACTCAAATTATTGAATAAATTGCAAAGAAGACCATAGAAAAATCAGAAGAGGTCTGAAGTATTTTTAGAATTTTTTCGTAATTTTTGGAATAAGAAAAGTAATTTTAAGACAATTAAAATCAATCAAACAAGTGAAAAATGATTAAAAGTAGAAAGCATAAAAATAAAATTAAAAAAATACACAAAGTCAAAAATAATGAAAAGAATTTTTGTGAATTTTTCATAATTTTGGAGTTAAAATGAATTTTGTAAAGTAAAACAAATTAAAACAAAGTAAAAAAAAAATAAAAATAAATGAAAAATTATGTGATGTGTTGGATCAAGTAATTTACCCTCGCTGTCAGATCTAATGGATCTAAGGTGGTAGCGCACCATGAACCTCAAGAAACACACACACACACACACAAGATCTAGTTTGAAACAACCAACGAAATTAAAACAAATGACACGTTCTCATTGGATGGAAAATTTGAAACAAACTCAGACCAACCTCATCCTCTCTAAGCATCTTCTCCGATGAGTTGCTCACCGGAGTTTGGCATTTTATAACCTCAAGTAATGAGACCTATGCCATTATACTCGTTTTATCAAGGCAAACTCAACCACAACCTCCATATAAATTTATTTAAATTGAGTGAAGCGAATTTTGGAAAATACAATGAAATTTCAAGAAACCAAAACTAAAATTAAATGATGAAAGCAACAGATAAATGAAAGGTGAATGAGGGGAAAGCATCAGTGAATCCAGAGCTACATCATGGTATAAAGTTTAGAGCAAATGGAGGTCAATAACTACCTGTATGAAGTGTGACTAAGAAAGCAAATCAGAGCAATTGGTTGAGGAGTTTCATGGCACCTCGGAGCTTGGTTCTTGTTCTGTTAGCTTTAGAGAACAATGAGGAAGCGATTGGAAGAGTTAAAATGGCTTGGAGAGGCTTTGAAATGTGAAAATGAAGTTCAAATTTTAGGTGGTTCAAGTGTGATATGAACAAGGTGTTTTTGGCTCTCAAAAGCTTGTAAAATGAATGAAAAATAGTGTCTTATCTATAGGGTGTTAGAACAAGATTTGGATCTGTGTTTAAATCTCTATGTTTTGATGATAACAATGCATATATTTTATGAAGAACAATTTTAGTTCAAATGGTTTCATTGAGTATGCATATATTAGAATTCTTCATAGTCTTGATCAAAGATATCATCATAATCACTTTATGACTCATAAGAAGAACCTTTGAGTTCGTTTCTAATGAAACATCAATAGTTCTATTGAATGCTGAATGTTCGACAAGAAAAGAATATCAATGAGTTTCTAAGATGAGCTCAAGCTTCAAAGGATCAAAAATAAAATATCCAAAAAGTCAAGATTCAAAGATCAGCTAGGCATCAAAATCAAGGGCTATGAAGTCAAGATATCAGAAATCAAAGAAGTAGCTGATAAAAGCTTTTGCTTACAGCTAAATATCAAGAATAAAGATATTAGAAATGAAGATGCTTAGAAACAAAGATATCAAAAATCTGAGCTTAGAATTGAAGATCTCAAAATATTAGAAACTAATATCTTAGATCAGAAGGAAAGAATTCAAGATTAGAATTCAAGATATAGTTGACATAAGCTATTGCTTCCAGCTCAATCCAAAGATCAGAAAGAAAGAATTCAATGTCAAAATCAGATGTACTTATATAAGCTTTTGCTTCAGAAATCATACATTTGATATGCAGATTAGAAAAACTAATTATTGGAAATCAAGATTAAATATTTATGTATAGATGAGAAAATCTTTCACTCACAAAGAAGTTGTTCCTCAGATTAGTTGTTGCTTGTATATCTGAAGACAATTTTTGAATCTCTGAAAGACTTTGACTCTACAACAAAGAGGCATCTTCTGGATCATTATCATTCTTCAATTAGAATCAATCCAGCAAGAAGAAAAGAATCAAATCTCAATGTTGTACCCAAAAATTTGACCTCTCATTTTATCAAGATTCTCCTCACAAGACTCTTTGGACTCAAGACCAGATTAGGGTTTGCTTAACTAAAGACATCTCCTTGCACTGATGACCTGAAATTAGGGTTTGAGTTTGCACAGGGATTTTTGGATTTCCAATGCCTCATGTGACTTTCATACTTCATGTTGGACTCCTAATATTGCTCATACCAAGTTTCAAGCCTTGAATCAAATTTTTGCCCAGTCAATTGGACAGTTGACCTAAAATCAGTTGTATTGGGGAAAAAGTCAACTGTGGCCAATTTACAGTCAAACCTCATGATTTTTGATCCACATCAACATTATAGACTTATATGAACAATTTGATCAATTTTGGACCACAACTCCTCAAGAAATTTGATCAGATCATCAAAAGGGCAAAATGGTCATTTTTAGGGTTTTGACTGTATAAGGGCAATTTCTGATTTTTAACCTAGCCAATGGCAAATTGGGTTCAAGCATGGTTTCAAGGACTCAATGGAATCATATTGACCTAATCATATAGTTCAAAAGATCTCAAATGCATTGGATTGACAGATGAATTTTCCAGTCAACTAATCAAAAATCAACTATACACTGAAAAGTCAAACTTTGAGTTTTTGGTCAAAATCAAGTGCCAAGGGTCATTTTTTATCAAGATGTGTCAAAACATGAAACTTGTTCACCAAGAAACCTAATTTTGAAAATTAGGGTTTAAGATTGAAAAATTTCATAACTTAGAAATTTTCTAACTTATGAAAATTTCTTATTTTTTCCCAACTTTTCCCAACTTTTTCACCATGATGCAATTGGATTCAAAGAAAACTTCCAACATGAAAGTTGTAGTCCTCCACAAATCTACAACTTTGAATCACAAAATTTTCCCAAAATATGTTTGGATCTCAAGTTATGATTTTGTGAATAGGGGTCCATGAAACTTTTAACTTAGTGAAATTTTGCCCTAGTTTAGGCAGATTTTTGACCTAACTTCATGGAAACTTTTCACCTAGTTCCAAGAGGAATCTCAAAATGCATTTCAAAGATGGATTTTAGAGCATTTTACAAGATTTCCCAAATGTCCAAGAACTCTCCAAGATCATTTGTGGTTAGGGAGAATCGAAGGAAAGAAAATGGCAATTTCTCACTTTTGTCCAAGGCATTTTGCACCATGTTACAACTTGCAAATCAGTTTGAATCATGCTTGTACTTGCATTACAGGTTCTAATATCTTCTACACTCAAAAATTAAATGCAAACACAATGTGCAATGGTCTTATTCTGATCTTTGAAGCTTGGCACAATGAATTAATCCATTTATGGCATAAAGTGCATAATACCATTTCCATAAAGCATACTTTTTGCAATTTTGTTTATCTTGAGCCATGGACCTGATCTCTTTGTGCAAACAAGATCCATAAACATCAGGAAAAGTGTACCAACTCTCCTCAGACCTTGAGCTAGCCTGTACAGGCTTTGGCATTGTCAACTCACCTTTTGCTTCAAAAACAAGAAGGCTTGCAAAAAGTCCAAAAACTTGGAAATCTGATAAGAGCAAGTCTTTGTATCATTTGAAACAACTTCAGCATATTGTAGCAAGCCAGAAACACGATTTGCCAAGCCCCCAAACACCCTAAAACACAAAATCACAAGTTCTTGTCAAAACAGGGCCATATCTGCAGAACCACTTCCAAAACCAAATTGGCTCGTACGTTTTGTCTTGAACCACTTCAGACACATTCCATACATCACACCTAAGTTGTCCAAGCCCTTCTCAAGCAACTGTAACCCCTGTTTCGTGCTTCACCATTTTCAATTTCTGCGTTTGCAGGTTGACTTCTACAAGGAGATTCAAGCCATTTCAAAGCAAGCTGAGCATTGGGAAAGGTCAAGGGAACTTCAAGCAAGCTCAAAAGAACTTCAGGCCTCACTCACAACTCCTACATTGCCATATCCAAACTTAACTGAAACATGTATTTGTCAAGATTCTAACTCCTTATTTAGGCATCATTAGGCTTAGGTTTGTGAAGCAAAAATGTAGTTTGTAATGTGCTTGAACTATACATATGCATAGCTTCCATTTATATTAACTGAGCTAGGAGAATTTGGAGGATGAAAATGCTGAAAAAACTAGGTTAGAATTTGGGGCCACTAAAATTCTCTCTGGTCTTTGAGAGTTAGGTCAAGTTTTTTATATCAATGGAATCGTGACTAAAAATGCTACAAGTTTCATATTGCAAGATTTTTTTTAAGCACGTATACAGGAGATACAATTTGAACATAGGGCGCGCACGTTTTTCTGTTCAGAGGACAGGGATGAAGTGGAACTTGGGCCTGGGCTTGGCTTTTCTGACTATTGACACCCCCTATTTATTTCCTGCACCCCCTTGGCCCATTTTCTTTATTTTTGTATATTTTTCATTTCTTTTATATTTTCTGACTTTATTTATTTATTTCTAAATATTAAAAATCACCAAAAATATTTTCTTAATTTTTACATTTTTATTTTTTTATTTTTATTATTTTTTATGACAAAAAATAGTTTATTAGGTTAAATATAATTTATTTTCTTGAATAAATTTGTAAATAATACAAAAATATTATTTATTTTTATTTTTATTATTTATACACTTAAATTAATATTTTCATACAATATTTAATTTTTTTAACATTTTTGTATATATTATTATTATTTTTCTTAAACAAAGAATGAATAAATAAATAATATAAAGCATATTTTCTTTTAAACCAAAAAATTAGGGTTTTCACCCTTTCCAAAAACAATCATTTTATTTTCTCTTTTTTTAAGACATAAATAAATTCATTTTCTCATGCATAAAAACAAATACAAAAAACATTTTGCATATTTATATTTAATTGCACATTTAAATACTTGTTTATTTATTTATTTGTAAATTAAATTCAATTGGATTGTAATAGTTTTAGGGTTTTATTTTGAGCAATATCCCCCTATTCAAACTTGTACCCCCTTCCCATAATAATGTTGTAATAGTCTAGATTTACTTTACGCATTTATTGCTTTTATATGCATGTATAGTAAATTAGGGTATTGTATGCAAAGACCAAAATCAAACAAATAGCATGACCTAAACACAAGACAAAAATGCATGAAAAATGACAACACAGTGCACACAAGCACCCCTAGGGTTTCATCCACTTTGTTGCCTTAAAATGGTCATGGTATGCATGCTAGGTATCTTGACAAAATCAAACAAAAGAAAAGATCATAGTCCCTCGATGAAGCTATCTTGGTTGCCTAAACAAAAATGATCTTAGACCCTCAAAAACTTGCTAAAGATACTTGACAATATTGTTATCATGGTCATATGATGACCCACGCCCGTCCCGTTTAACATCCAAAGATAAGGTTGTTTACCAAATACAATGGTAAGACAACAATGTCAAAGGGTTAAAAATACACAAGAAAGACTTTTGATTAGGGTAGACAACTCCTAGTTACTTGATCAATTTGCAAACATCCTTGCTATTTTCAAACAAACACACACAATTTCAAAACATTTTCCAAACAAACTTTCAAACATTGAAACATTTTTCAAAAGACAAACATCTTTGTATACATTCTTCAAATAAGAATCATTACAAAGATTGCCAAAATGATGACCTCTTTTCAAAATACTTTCAAAAACCACACAAAGCACCATTTCAAACAATTGAAAATCAAAAGCAAGTGATCTAAACAAGTAACTAAGAGCCCATGGAAAACCATGGATGAAAAGGGTGATAGCACCTTCCCTTTTCATAATCTACCCCTCGAACCCAAGAAAATATCTCAAAGGTCTTTCCTGTGCTTTTTGACCTTTCCTTTGGATAAAATAAAAAGTAGGTGGCGACTCTTGCTAAACCGAAACATTTTCAAACACAAACGCAAAACCTCAAGTCAGTTCTCCCACCGTATCACACTCAAGAATTCAAAGACTTGAGAATCAGAAAGGTCGTTGCCACAATATTTGATTTCAAGATCCAAACATCAGAAAAGCTTTTGATATCAACCTCAGAAAAGCTTCCGCCTATAATGACAAGACTTATTTTTCAAATAAACTGTTTCTTATATATCTAAAGACAATAATCCACTAATGAAAGATTTTGTAATGAAACATCTTCTCATATAATCTTCATCTCTCAGATCAGATAAGAAATATGCCTTAAAGACTATTTCTAAGATCAGAAGTCAAGCTTCATTTTTCAGAAAAGTTGTTGCTATTATTTTTGAAGACATGTCATGGTTCTGACATCTCTATTGTTCTTATGCTACAACAACAAAGTAGTTTATGACCAGTTATTCATCAGAAGAATGAAGACCAAGTAATTGATCTCTTCCAACCTTACTACTTCAAAATCAGAAGTACATCATCAGAAGATAAATATCAAGAAACTTAGTCAAGAAGAATACAACACAAACAATACATCACAAATTACACTATCATTATATTGGTTGTACTATTCACAGAAGTTATCTCCCACGATATTATGCTAACAACTACAAGCAGCAGGCTAAGGAAAGTGACATTTCATACTGTTCCAAACCACTCTTGAATATATCAGTTAGGAATCAACCGTTGGAAGGAGAAATGACCTTGTTATCCTTACAACGACTCTTTTTGACGAAGTCGATCATATTAACGACGATGAAGTCCACAAAAAAAATGAGAGATAAAATGAAGATATGAAAAGAATGAAGAAGCAAGGAGTTGTTGCTCATAACTTTTCAACAAAGAAAAAAATAAGAAGATGAATAATTCTACAAGATGCTATTCAAACTCTCATTAAATACATCTTGTTAGAAACATGAAGAAGCAAGGAGTTATTGCTCATAAATTGCTCGACAAATAAGATGAAGAAGAAGAACACTACAATATGCTATAATCAATAAATCTTTGTAAATAAATGTAAAATACACAAGAGTTTTTTCTCAGAATGTGTTTCCATTTTTTATTTCATGTAAATTGTTTGAACACAAGAGTTGTTGCTCATAATTGTGTTAAACAATTTGTTCCTAAGCTAAGAGTAATCTGCTTGTTAAGAAGCACTATTGTATTTTCCAAAAAAACAATTATGTTTAGAATTGGTGGTTCCTCAAGTGATCAAGTGAAGATCTTTATACTTGAGAAGACTTTGACAACTGGTTATTATAGATGAAATCCGGTTAAGAGACCATGATTGGTCACTTCTTATAGGGTCAATGATCGATATACATCTTAGGGGATCAGGAAGGTTAGAATTCTTAAGAGATCATTAGTAGATGTTCATTGTGAGAAATCCCGTTTAGAAAACCAGGTTGGTTAGATTTCTTATTGGGTCAATGACCGTTATATCTCGGGGAGATCACTGGACGTATCATTATATTATTCCTTGAGTGACTAGTGTTAGTCAGATACTCAAGATGACAATGGTTGCGGGTCATTATAGATAATATCATGTTACGAAAGACCAGGTTGGTTAGATTTATTAAAGGGTCAATGATTGTGGATCGTTGTATGGTTGTTACTTACCGACAGGAAGCCCGCGCATTTGTAATAAGTTTGGTTATAGTAGATTAAGTCCTTGTTGAAGGAAAAATCACCCGATGAGGGTGGACAAGATGTAGCCTAGTTAATGGTGAACTTGGATAAAATGAATGTGTCTCTTTATATTTCTTGCATTCTATATTCTTTCATAGTTTTAACAAATAGTTTTTTAAAAGGGGAAAATTTTTAAAAACCCAACTCAAACCCATCTTTCTTGTGTTTTTCTCTACCTTCAATTGGTATCAGAGCCCAACTCTGTTATTGATTTTTGAATCAAACACTTAATCGTGCAGAGAGATATAATAAGAGAATAACTATGAATGATATAGATTGAAATGAAAGAAATAGAGATCAATTTCAAACATTCAGTTTTATCATATAAGGCATCATGATTTTGAAAGTGACTCAAAAATATCAAGAAAAAAATGCATTAGAAGATATTCTCTCAACAGCCAGCTGAGCAAGTTATAAGAAGAAAGTACCAGAGGATTGCAGAAGAAAATAATATGTGTTTATCCATCAGAAAAGATACTCAAGAGAATCTCTAAAGAAAGTTAGTTTGTGAATCTGGAAGGAAATCAAGTTATCCGCACATTCAACCAACATTATGAAAAGGGATAATTCTGCTGAAAGAAAAGGAAAGGAAGCCTTTGATGTCTAGAAGGATCTACTGTCTCAGGAAGCTAAAACGTAGTACAAGAAGGAAAGGTTAATGGAAACTTGGAGCAATTCCGACATTGAATAATCAAAACCAGAAGAGCAACATGACAAAAAAGCATTCACATCTATCATATCAGATGAGGAAGTATCAGAAATAAAGTCTGATTCCGAAGAAATGATAAAAAATAGAGAAATCGTAAGACCAATCATATTATCCTAACTCTGGATTCATTTGTTACAAATTGAGAAGAAGATTTATGTTCCAAGTTCTGGAACCTAAAATAGATAAAGTGTGTAAATCTTTGAAGGAATCAATGGATTCAAATCAGTTACTTGTTACAACACGTTTTGTATAAGCCTGAACGGTAAAGGATACAATGGAGCTACTACCAAGATTCGAAGAAGGGAATACATTAGAAGGCACTCAATCGAAAGTTTCTGAAGATCAAAAATCCTCTAAAGACGCTCATACTGAATTTACCACATCCTAAGGAACTGACTCACGGAGAGTACATTGTAATATGATAAAAATTCATTGGTTCAGAAAAAGATAGTCAACTATGCTCTGAAGAAGACATTTCATAAGGAAAAAGCCTACTGTCAGAACAAGATTATTCAAGAGACATGTGCGAAGTAAGAAAAGGTTATGACTATTCAGGAAGAATTTGATATCTAAGGGTCTCATCAAAATGATCAAAAATAAGTACAACTGTACAGGAGAACCATCAAAATCCAAAGAAATAAGAAGACATAATTATTTTCTTAATCGGTCAGATCTTTCTAAATCTTTTTACTTACATATTTTTTACTTAGTTAGACTTTTTTTTTATTAATATATTTTCCTCACACATTTTTCAAATAAGTGGTTGTGATTTATTATGACACTTGTTAAAGTAGTCATAAATGTGTCGATTGATTGACATCTTGAGCAATAGGATTTTCTTTAAATTAGGTTAAAAATCATTATAAGTCACCAGGTTTATAATTAAATGTTTTTTGAAAAAGTTGACCAGATTCTTCTACTAGTTAGAAGATGTCCTGTCAAGGAAAAGTCAATATTTTTTGTCATAGTAAATTAAGAATTCCCTTCTACCTTTCAGCATATCTCTTTTCATATCATTGATACCATGTAGTGAAAAATGTTTCATCTCTAGAACTTATTATCTTAAGGTTGATATCTCTTAAAATTTGTTGCTAAGCATAAAGTTGCCTTAAGTTTGAAACATTTATGATTCCTGTCTAAATGAAAAGAATGTAATCTTAACTGCTTGAATGATATGAATACTTGTGTAGCGGTAGAAATTTTTAAACTAAGCCATTGGGTTGACTTAAATCACACAGATCAAAATAAAAATCCCTACCGTACTTTATTGTTTCCAAAGAAATTAGAAAATAGCGAATAACCCAAAAAATAAGGGGAGAGAATCTAAGTTAGGGGGTTGGTTATGCAAAGGGAAAGTATTAGCACCCTAAAATCTACGGTACTCCGCAGGAACCTCTTTGAGAATCTGTATATTTTGGCTATAAAATGTTGTATACAAAATAGATTGTAGAGATGAGAAAAGAAGTATATTTTGTATGATTTTTGCACCTGCCGCGGTTGCGAACCTTTAGTGTCTACGTAGCACCTTCCGTGCTATAAGGGATCAGGGTACTCGTAGTTCACCTTTTAAAAATTTTAAAACACAAGTGTGTTGGTTAATTTTAAGAGATAAGACATCATCATCATTGTCCGAGTGGAAAACATACTTACTACCCACAATTATGAGAAAGGAGAATTTGCGCCATCTCAAAGTGGAGGATATGGCTTGGAGTTTAGAATCAACAAAGCCTCACTCAACATCCAAGTGGAAAAAATATCACTTCATTATATATTGTATAAGTATAGTTGTTTGTATCACTTCAAGGATTTGACAAGAGTCTAATCTTTTGAGAAAAGTTTTAAAGGTAAAAAGCCAAAGTGGCAAAATGGTTTGAAATAAGATTGATTGACTTTTAGTCTTCTTACAAAAATAAATTAAGAAAATATTTTTAAAATGCATGGACATAAGTCCAAGTTTATTATGAAAGTGGTTTAAGTTTAGAAACAAGAAGAGTTTTAAAAAGGAGGGAGAAGATTTTTGAAATTAAAGAAGATGGGAGGAGAGAAGGGACTATCCTAAAGCATAAGGTAAAAGCTAGGGAAAAGAACCGTCTAATCAACAAGAAGCCAACACTTGACATAATGAGTCAATGTAGAATTTCCATCCTTTGGATTTGAAACCAAACAAGCAGAGATAATAAACCTCTTAAGAAAACTAAGCTTCAATTGCATTAAGTCTTCATAAAAATTGGGCAGAGTAACGGTTGTATACAGATGAATTCCAGATTATAGACTAAGCATGTAATCACAATAATATGCATACAAAACAAACAAGCAACCCAATATATTTGGGTAACCCCTAAGAACTCAAGAAAAAATAATAGTTGAGGTCACAAGGTCTCCAAGATAGGTTAAGGCCCCTAATCCATGTCCAAGAAGTCCATGTCTCCAAAATGCAAAGGATAGTACCCAAGTAGTCTAAGTAACATTAATGTTTTTTATGATTCAAGTTGATTATTAAGTATCTTCAAAAATAAATGAAAGGCTCAAATGAGAAAAAAAAATGATATAAAAGTAAATGCTCAAGTGAGCAAAGATGAAAATATCATGAAATGTAAATGCTAAAATAAATGTGCTTAAAGTAAAGGCATGAAGTAAAAGCATAAAATAAAGTCAATTGTTAGAAATTAGTGGTTAGTTGAATGACCATCTTGAAACTTACATTTAGAACTCATTAGAGGATTGGTAGAACCAAAGCCTCTCAACAAGTTGCATTTGCTTTTTGTCAAGTATATCATCCATTTAAGGATTCTCAAGGCATCATTAAATGATCAATGATATTTAAGTGATCCACTTTGACCAAAGTTGATGAAAACTCATTAGAGGATTGGTAGAACCAAAGCCTCCTAACAATGAATCTCAATTTTATTGGATCAAAGGATTCAAATTAACATACTTGGGCTTGCAAACATAGGTTTGGGCCACGAATGATCATTTTCTCAAATCGGGACAAAATTTAGCGCTATGTTAAGTAATCGTAAGTAGACTTATATAGAAGTCACACCTATTTTGAGGCCGGTCAATAGCAATCTATGTACCATATGTTTTGAGATATGATATGGAAATCATGATCCAATAACATTTAGTACACTAAGAATGGGATAAGATGAAGAGGGATGGGGTGAGGAATAAACCACATTTGAACTAAAAATTTAATAAAACTATTATTAAAATTATTCATCCATTTTTATGGAGTTAGACTCAACACTATGGATCCAATGATGTTAATAAAGTTCATGATCCAAATTTCATAGTCCAAGATCAGCCAAAATATATATAAAAAATAAAATTGCATTTAAAATAAGAAAAAATATTTTTAAAATGATTTAAAAATGTAATAAAGAGGAAATATAGCAACTATATTCAAAATGATCCAGAAAAATTAAATAAGACCATAGAAAAATAAAAAATGAACTCAAATGTTTATGTAAAATTTTTGGTAATTTTTTAAAGTCAAACTATTTTTAAACTAATTTAAATTTCTCAAATAAAGGAAAAAAAGATAAAAAATAGTAAAAATTAAGATAAAATTCCACTAAAAATTCAGAAGGTCAGAAGTAATGAAAATGATTTTTATAAAAAAAATTAGAATTTAAAAATGTCAGAAATTATTTTTTAAATAATTAAAATAAAGCAAACAAAGAAAAAATTATGAAAAATATCAAACATTAAAATAAAAATATGAAAAAATATTCACAAAGTCAGAAATAAATCAAGGTACTTTTGTATTTTTTTTTCATAATCTTTGGATAAAAAATAAAAGAGTTATGAATTTTTGAGATTTAAAATAATTAAAATATAAAATTAGGAAATAAAAATAAACCAAAAAGATGTGGACCATCAGATCAGAGTCAAAATGCATTAGTAAGCTGATCAAGTGGACCAGACGCACTGTGCTTGATATGGACCTTATTTAAAACCACACTGGATCAAAAAATAGACAACCAATAAAAATAAAATAATTTGCGTGCTATCATTGGTTGAGACGAGACATGTCATCGTCTTCAACCTCCAGGCACTCTGCAATTGAGATTTTGTGAGTTTCTTCAAACAGAAAAATTAAAAACTCATACTGGTATCATTGGATTCTTCTCTTCAAGACAATCTTAACCCCACCCTCGCGCCAAATTTATGTAAAGTGTGCAAAAAGTTATGGATCAAAAACACAGAAAATAGCGAGCATAATTCGGTTGAGATTTCTCACTCAATTCTCAATGATTTTAAAAACTGTAAGAAGTATGAGGTTCAAAAGGATGAGTAGAGTAATTTAGTGCTTCGTTTGGATCCAAATGGTTAAGAATTATACCTAAACAAAGTTAAAAAATGGCGCTCTGAAACTAAACTTCTGTAGCTTGAAATGTGGCTTGATTTACTTGGGTCAAGTGCTGGAGAGCTTGTGTGATAATGGAGGATGATGAATGTGAACATAAATTTGGAGAAGGAAGCTTGGAATTCAGAAACCGATTTCAAAAATTTGGAGCTCGAATGATGTTTTAGAAGGGTGTGTTTGGCTCTCAAAGTTTGCTTAAAAGTGTGGAATAAGGTTCTTTATTTATCGGGGATTGAATGAGATAGAGAATTGGAGGAAACAATTAAGTTTGGAGGGAAATTGGATGGAGGTCGAGCACAAGTGAAGTGCGACTTGATTTTCATTAAAACTCAGCTATTCTTTGCGTTTTGAGGTTCTAATCATATTTGGGAAACTTATTAAACTTGTTTAAGTAAAAAACACACGCTAATTTGGTCATTAGAAGCTGAATTATGGATTTCCATTTCTGACTTGAGAACAAAACTCAGTTTCAAGTAGCTGACTTTGAATCCATGGTGTGCACAATGTAGGAAGCTTTATGGCATGATTCTTGATGCTTTATAAACGTGAGACTACAAGCTTTACAATGTGAAAATAATGGTCCCATTTGGATGCTTGAGCTGAAAGTTATTCAACTTTGAAATTCAGAAATACAAACTGTTTTGTGGACTTAGAGAAAATTCAAGTTTTTTCACAAAAAAGTGACCTATAATGTATTACATTCAAAAATTGTATTCTACTTAAAATTTGACCTTGATATTTGAGGACAAGGAAGTAGACATCTCAATGAGCATTTTGAAACTTGTATCACTCAAAAACTCCAAGTATTGAAAAAGTTATGGCCTTGTAAAATTGGTGAAAATCCATGAGATTACCTATAATCTTTTGCATCCTTAGGGAATCTTCCATCCATTTTCACATTTTTCACTTAAAAGATTGGTTGAATTTCACATCTTTAAGATCATTTTGAAAAAATAATGGGCTCAAGGTGATAAAAATTGGTCAAGTTATGATCTTTTGAAGTCATATGTAGCAATTTGATAGTTCATCTAGAGGACTTGTAATCTTTCTTCATCATTAGGTATCTTCCACACAAAATTTCTTTGAAAATTTTGAAGTGATTTGTTAATAAACCTTTGAAGAGAAGCATGTTTTTGGAATAACCCAAAAATAGAAAAAGATGAGCAAGATATACCCCTTTGAAGTTCAAAACCCTAGCTCTTAGAGCAATAAAATGCTTTGGGAAACCTTTGCAATTTTGATCAACTTTCTTGCATAAATACTTTTGTCGTGTAAATAGAAGTTATTAAGGATGGTAAGTATAAACCATAGAAACCAACACCATTTCGAAATCTTAAGAATTGAAGGAGATATGCACTTGTGATCAATGGAAACAAAGACTCGTCCAACCATGTCAAACTTCTTCAATCAACCCTTGTACCTTTGAACTATTTTTGACAACTTGAGGCATGATGAATCATAATAGACTTTGTCATGATGTTATTTCAAAACATCTTCAATAGTGAAGCTTGAACCTCAATGAAGCTTTGTTAAAGAAGGCACGGGAATGAACTCATGAACCTATAGATCAACTTGATGGAATGTATTGTGCTTTCACCTACAACATCATCAATTAGAGCAAACATTCGTTGTATTTGTTAGTTAAATGTTAATCACTACAAAACATAGATGATTACAAAATACAAGTCAAGGTTCTTGGTGATTCCCCATGAGAAAAACTTAAAGATAAGGATAAGAGCCAAACCCTAGTGTGATCTTATTGTTATTGAATTGATGTGATGTGATAGAGGTATCTTAGGGGAAAATTTGGGGTATAACAGCTGACCTTATTTAAGTGTCTTCTATCTGGAGATGCGAAGGTTAAAAATCTTCGTGACGACGCGATTGAAGATACTTAAATATAAAACAAGCCCTACTTTTGGCCCTAAGATGTCATGCAATGCTTATGATTATGGATGTGAATGAACACATACAAAAAGGATGCAAGACTCCACTAGGGATGTAGTTAATAAAACAGGCTCAAAATGAAAACTCGACCAGGAAAATAAATCAATGGTGAGCCAAAGATCAGACTCTTTTGGGATAAAGCCCAAAGATGAGATAAGGTGTCATCAACCCAAAGATTGAGGAGAGAAAGTAAAGGATGATAACGACCGACAGATAACTGTGAACTACCAACTCAATAGATGAACTAGAAAAAAAACAGAATAGTATTGAATCGATAAGGGATAGTATACTACAACTCAATGGTTGAAGGTAGAAAAGTAAGAGATACCGACTCACAGATGACAGTAGACTACCAACTCAATGGTTGAAGGTAGAAAAGTAAGAGATACTGACTCACAAATGACGGTAAACTACCAACTCAATAGTTGAAAGTAGAAAAGTAAGAGATACCGACTCACAAATAACGGTGAACTACCAACTCAATAGTTCAAGGTAGAAGATCGAAAAGATACTGACTCACAGAAGACAATAAACTACCAACTCAACGGTTGAAGGTAGAAAAAACATAGAACAATACCAACTTTTATTGATGGTAAAGAAACAGAAGACACACTGATGTTTACTGAGAGTGAACTACCGACTTCCACTGAAGGTAGAGATAAAAGAAAAAACACTAACATTAACTGAAGGTGATCTACCAACTTCCACTGAAGGTAGAGAAAGAAAACACCAACTTTTACTTAAGGTGAACTACCAACTTTCACTGGAGGTAGAAAGAAAATATGACACCAAAGTTTACTGAAGGTGAACTACCAACTTGCACTGAAGGTAGAAAGAAAATATGACACCAATGTTTACTGAAGGTGAAACTACGAACTTTCACTGAAAGTAGAGAGAGAAAACACCAACTTTTATTGAAGGTGAAACTACCAACTTTCAGGGGAGGTAGAAAGAAAAGATGACACCAACGTTTAATGAAGGTGAAACTACCAACTTTCACTGAAGGTAGAGAGAGAAAACACTAGCTTTTACTGAAGGTGAAACTACAAACTTTCACTAAAGGTAGAGAGAGAAAACACCAACTTTTACTGAAGGTGAACTACCAACTTTCACCGGATGTAGAAAGAAAAGATGACACCAACGTTTATTGAAGATGAACTACCAACTTCCACTGAAGGTAGAAAGAAAAGATGACACCAACGTTTACTGAAGGTGAACTACCAACTTCCAATGAAGGTAGAGATAAAAGAATAACACCAATGTTTACTGAAGGTGAACTTCCAACGTTCATTGAAGGTAGAGATAAAAGAATAACACCAACGTTTACTGAAGGTGAAACTACCAACTTTCATTAAAGGTAGAGAGAGAAAACACCAATTTTACTAAAGGTGAACTAACAACTTCCACTGAAGGTAGAGAGAACGTATTGATAATAACAAGTTTCCCAAAATTATGACGTTTCACCTAGAACGGGTGTCAACTTCTTCTTTAACCAAGACATTCTTCCTGGTAAGGGTAATATACAAGCTGTCTCAAATAAAGAGACTGCCACTTGTAAAGATTTCACAATGAATTGTCTTTATCATATTGAAAAGACTTTCCTTCCATTGAAGTAACAAATCTAAATCTTTTTTGGGAAATAACAGACTTACCGGGGAAGTACAGGTTGCTCAAATAAAGAGACCTGCTACTTGCTGTTATGAGAAGGAGTTGTAAAAATGACTTCATGGGGAAAGAAATATGGCTTCCTAGGGAAATCCCAATATATTCCTACTGAGGCGATAATGTCTTCTCGTGCAAAATAAATGCACATTCTCAAACCAGGGCTCAAAGCTTGCAGAAATCAAAATAATAATGTTATTGCTACTGGGGACCTCAAATTCAAAACCAGAAATAAACCGGAATGAAGCAGTCAACCAAAATAACACCTTATGAGAAATAAACTCAAGAGGGAAACACATTCTATCTAGATAGTGAGCTAAAAGGAAGGCTAAACCAAAATTCTTCCATGAGGGATAACTTAGTGGGGAAATTGAAAAGATATACACTTTCTGGTTAAGGTTGACACTCTATTGGAGAGAGGATAAAACAACTCTGCAAAACAGGGTAATAAGCCAACAATAAAAAATGAAAATGAGCAATGAATATCTAAATTCAACTATGTTCGATGTATGTATGAATGCATGAATGTCATCGTGTATATGTTGACAAAACAGACATATAACACTGGGGATAACCAAACAAAACCAATTGGGTATAGTCAATACTCGGCTAAATCACATTCAGGACGAAAATTCCATGAGAAAGTAAGCAGCAACCGAGGAAACAAATTCCTATTTCACGGCTTAACTTCACTAGGAAGGAACAAAATCAAAACAGCAAATCAACACCAATATTGTAATATTACATCTTCCTCCAGGCTTCACCGGGGAATACCACATAGGCTTCAATGGGGAGGGAAACATATTGTCGAGGGGAGACCAAGATACATTCTTCAAAATTGAGGGAGAAGATTGCACCAAATTCTCTAGGGAGAAATTATGAAACTTCCACGGGGATAGTCCTATCCAGGGATTTTAAGAAGTCAAACATCACAACAAAAAATCAGACTTATGGATATTTTAAATCAAACCCAGCACTTGGCGAGAGAAAACCCAAAAAGTCGAAAACCATTTCAACATTTCTTAGAAAAGACATTGCCCTTGTCTGGTTGCCTTACTGGGGAGAACAGGATCACAAACCCATCACTGCACCATACATCAATTGGTATCGTCTTCAATTATCTTAGAAAAACGTGAAGAACATACTCAATCCAACAAAAGTGCCCTGGGAGAAATTTCCTGGGGAAAACAAACTTTCAAAACTTCTGGGTTTGTCCGTCCCTGGAGTCTCTATTTTTGTTCTCTTTGCGTCATAAAATCTAAAGCAATAAGTAATTTGTAAATTCTTTTCAAAAATAATTTTGTTATTTAATCTGTTTGCTTTGATAATTACTATCAATAATAAATAAAGTCTTTGTAAGTTGAATAAAGTAAGAATTGCAAGGAATTAGATAAAAGCTCAAACTTTATTAATAGGATGGTAGTCTACAAATGGAGAGACTCCATAGATGATTATAAAGTTTGTAAAATGGTAATATACATTGGAAAAGATACATTAAGATACAATGACCACTATTCTCCCTAACAACTTTGAATTCCAGAGCAGAGACTTCGGCTGAAGTGTGGTGAGAATCCAAGAAGATTGTTGCTTTAATGATAAAGTCTTGTCTAATGCAGTTACTTGCCAAGAAATCCCTAACTTTTTCCTAGGTTGCCCTTGTGGGTTTTCAACCTACCGAGAAAAATATATTCTATTTGTGTCTCTAATTTTTTCCTAGACCGCCCTTTCGAGTTTTCGGCCTACCGAGACGCTCCTTTTTTCCTAAGCCTCCCTTTCGAGTTTTCGTCTTAGCGAGTTGTTCTTTTATTTTTCTAGGCGAAGTATTTCTTGACTGCATCAACATTCACAGAACGTGGGAACTCCTTTCAATCCATTGTTTCAAGAATCAAAGCACCACTAGAGAAGGATTTCTTGAAAACATATGGGCCTTCAAAATTGGGAGTCCACTTGCCCCTACAATCAGCGTTAAAAGACATGATCTTCCTGAGCACGAGGTCACCTTCTCTGAATTCACGAGGTTTGGCCTTCTTATCGAAAGCTTTCTTCATTCTCTTCTATTACAACTGACCATGACATAAGGCCGTCATTCTTTTTTCTTTAATCAAATTCAACTGGTCAAACCTTTTTTGGACCCATTCAGCCTCTGTCAACTTGGTTTCCATTATTACGCGTAAAGAGGGAATCTTAACTTCAATGGGGAGCATTGCTTCCATACCATACACAAGAGAGAAAGGGGTTGCCCCTGTTGAAGTGCGGAAATATGTTCGATACCCATGAAAATAAAAAGGGAACATCTCATGCCAATCTTTATAATTGACTACCATTTTCTGAAGGATCTTCTTGATGTTTTTATTAGCAGCTTCAACAGCCCCATTCATCTTTGGCCTGTAGGGAGATGAATTGTGATGGACAATCTTGAATTCTTTGAAAAGTTTTGTCATCATCTTATTATTCATATTTGAGTTATTGTCGGTGATAATCCTGCTTGGCACACCATACCGACATATGAGGTTGTTCTTGATGAAACACACTACCACCTACTTAGTGACATTAGCATATGATGTTGCTTCCACCCATTTGGTGAAGTAGTCAATTTCCACTAGTATGAAATGATGTCCATTTGATGCCTTTGGTACAATCATTCCAATCATGTCAATACCCCACATAGAGAAAGGTCATGGGGAAGAAATAACATTGAGAAGCGTTGGAGGTACATGAATTTTGTCAGCATAAATTTGACAATTATGACACTTCTTTGCAAATTTGTAACAATCAGATTCCATTGTCAACCAATAATAGCCTGCCATAAGCATCTTTTTTTCCATCGAATATCTATTGGCATGGGTACCAAAGGAATCTTCATGGAATTCATGCATCAACATGTCTGCTTCGTGTCTATCCACACACCTGAGCAAGACCATGTCATGATTTCTTTTATACAACACATCTTCATTGAGGAAAAAACTGTCTACTAACCTTCTCAATGTTTTTCTATCTTTATTTGATGCACCGACCAGGTATTCCTGAGTTTGGAGAAAATGCTTTATATCTAAATACCAAGGCTTTTCCTCTGCTACTCCCTCTATTGTAAACACATGAGCTGATTTATCCAAACATTGCACTATGATACGAGGCACATCATTCCAAGTATTTACTTGGTACATAGAAGCCAGAGTTTCCAAAGCATCTGCCATCTGATTTTCATCTCTCGGAATATGATGGAATTCAACTTTGTTAAAGAAGGGTAGCAATCTTCTTGCATAATATTTGTAAGGGATCAAGCCAGGGTGAAGAGTATCCGATTCTCCTTTATTTTGGTTAACTACCAAAGTTGAATCACCATATACATCTAGAACTTTGATTCTAAGATCAATGGCTTCTTCGAGATCCATGATACAAGCCTCATACTCTGCTATATTATTAGTACAATCAAACGTCAGCCTTGCGGTAAAAGGAATGTGTGATCCATGAGGAGTGATAATCACAACACCAATTCCTTTTTCGTAAGCATTCATAGCTCCATCAAATACCATGCCCTAGCGAGATTCAGGATCTGAACCTTCCCCAGACAAAGTTTCATTGCAATCTTTTGCTTTCAAGAAGATTATATCCTAATAAGGGAAATCAAACTTGACGGATTGGCAATCATCTACCGATTGGTGAGCAAGATAATTCGCCAGAACACTGTTTTTTATGGCCTTTTCAGTGCGGTACTCAATATCAATAACATCTGCCAGCGAGCAATTCTACTAATAAGAGCAGGGTTTTTCAAAAAAATTACTTAGTTGGATCCATTTTGGAAATCAACCGACTAGTATGGTTTAGCATAGATTACCGCAACCGCTTTGCCACCCAGGCCAAAGCAAAACATGTCTTTTCCAGCATAGAATATCGCGACTCACAGTTAGTAAATTTCTTACTGAGATAGTAGATGGCATATTCTTTCTTTCCTGTTTCATCTTGTTGTCTCAAAATACAACCCATAAAATTATCTAACATTGTCAGATACATGATCAATGGTCTTCCTTCAATGGGAGGGAGCAAGATAGGAGGTTCAAGCAGATATTCTTTGATACTTTCAAATGCCCTTTGGCAATCATTTGTCCATACACAACCCTGATCTTTCTTTAGCAACTTAAAGATCAGTTCACACGTCATCGTCATGTGGAAAATGAATCTGGAAATGTAATTCAACTGCCCAAGAAAACCTCTAACTTGCTTTTCAGTCCTTGGCGCAGGAATTTCTTGAATCACTTTGACTTTATCAGGGTCAACTTCAATTCCTTTCTGGCTGACAATAAATCCTAATAACTTCCCTGATCGGACACCGAAGGTGCATTTGTGTGGATTCAAGCGGAGACGATATTTCCTCAAATGCTGAAACAACTTCAGCATTTCTACATGCTCTTCCTCGGTTAGTGACTTGGAAATCATGTCATCGACATAAACCTCAATTTCCTTGTGCATCAGATCATGGAATAGGGTTGTCATAGCCCTCTAGTACTTTGCACCAGCGTTCTTCAACCCGAAGGGAATCACTCTGTAGCATAATGTTCCCTAGGGTGTGATAAACGTTGTTTTTTCCATGTCCTCAGGAGTCATCCTTATTTGATTATATCCAGAAAATCCATCCATGAATGAGAATATTTTAAATTTTGCTGTGCTATCAACCAACATATCAATATGCGGCAATGGGAAATCATCTTCCAAACTAGATTTATTTAGATCTCTATAATCTACGTACATGCGAACTTTTCCGTCTTTCTTTGGTACCAGAACAATATTGGCAATCCATTGAGGATGACTGGAGAGCACTCTCGCTTCAAAGACAAACGATGCTCCACAAATTTAGACCACGAATATCTTGGTAAGACCAAGAAAAGATGTCCACATACTCTTTCACCAGTTCAGTTAACCTGTTCTTCACATCAATATGCAACAACGCTCCAATTTTGACTTCCTTTGGCTCTTCCTCTGAACCCAAATTGATGGTCTCCAATGGCTCTTTATACGGCTGAATGGCATTTTCCTCGTGCTCGAGCAATCGTTAAACCTCTTATGGAATCCTATCATATTATTCCTCTTCGGCCCCATACACAGGATATTCAAAGTTGGGAGAGGGTGCATGGTCATTGTATTCAACGGGTTTATTAATTAATCTACACATGTGATTTATGATTGCTTTTAGAAACTGACACATATATCAAGTGTTTATGCAGATTTATTAACAGTTATTATTTATTCCAAAAAGGGTTTTTTCTGATTACCATTTTTCCAAGAAAATGTAGAAAATAAAAAAAAAATTGGGAATCAAAGACAATTTTTATTTATGATTTTAATGATCAAAGAAAACAGATAAGCCAATACAATATTAACTTTCACCTTGGGCGGGGTGAAAGCTTTCTGCAAAGATAAACAAAAACAAATTACTTTGAGACATGGATGTAAGTGGGAACATCAATAGTGACCCAGTTCTGGACTCTGACCCCAGGCGCACATAATTCGGCATTTCCTGCTTATCTTCATTTCCCACAATATCATTAACTCCAAAAACAGTTGGATGGAGGTAGCCTCCGCTGCGGAAAATATCCTGATAGCTTCTCACAGTAGACTTTGATTTCAAGCTCTCAAATTTGCCATTCTTTGCAGAATCCCAAACCAGCCTTGTTCTTGTTCATCGAAGGATTAAAAATCTGTCCCCATACTTTACTTGGACCATTGCGCACCACCTGTTGAGCATATTTGAATTCAGTCATAAAATTCTCATTCTCTCTTATGTTATCAACAGATAGAGCTTGGAATTGCGTCCCAATAGAAGCTTCATCTGCTTCTACAACACTGAAAGATGATAGATGAGAAATCAATAATGCTTGCTCTCAATTTATAATAACCACTTTTCCTTCGCGTACACACTTTAGATTTTGGTGTAGAGTTTAAGTGACAGCCCCTGCTTTGGGTATCCACAACCTTCCCAGTAGATAGCTGTATGTGGGCACAATATCCAGGACTTGGAAAGTGATATAGAAAATGTGTGAGCCTATGTGAATAGGCAGATCCACTTCCTTGATAACTAGCTTCCTTGATCCATTGAAAGCTTTTGCAATAATACCACTCGGGTGCATGGGAGCCCCTTGATATTTCAACTTCATCAGTGTGCTCTTTGGTATAACATTTAAAGCGGACCCATTATCAATCAACACATTTGACAATGAATCATTTTTACAGCTCATGGATATGTGGAGAGCTATATTGTGATTCTTCCCTTCGTTAGGAAATTCATCATTACAAAAGCTTAGGTTATTACAATATGTAATATTACCTACCACATTATTGAATTGGTCTAACAACATATCATGCTCCACGAAGGCTTGGCTCAACACTCGCATTAAAGATTCTCTATAGGGAGCAAAATTCATCAACAAGGCCAAAATAGATATTTTTGGAGGAGTCTACATTAAATATTCTCTATGGGCAGCAAAATTCATCAACAAGGCAAAATTCATCCACATCTTTCTCCAGGGTAGCACCACTGGACTCCCCTACAATTTTCTTATTCTTAACACTTTCCACAACTTTCTTACCCGCATTATCATTTCCCCGAACAACCGGTGCAAATACACGACCACTGCGGGTCACTATGCTAGTCTCAGCAATATTCTCAATACTAGACATTATCATAGCATATTATCAGAGCAGCAGCATAAGCAAAGCAATCAAAACAAAAATTCAGTTAGTAGTTAGCTGTTAGCAAGGGAAGATGTCAAAACATCTTCTGAGACATGAGGCTCCCCCTCAAGTATTGAGCTCCCCCTTAATCAATGGTCAGTGGTCAGTCAGTGGTTAGTGGTTAGTCAGTCACTCACTCACTTTTTCTCCCTCTTTTTATTCATAATATGCCAAATATAAGGATGCATTTAAGAGAATATCAGAATTAGGGAACAGACCATAGAATTCAAATGTCAAGAACATGCAAGTGCCAAAAAAAAATGAACAAAAGGATCATATTAAGAAACATCAATTAGTCTAACTGTCATCAGGGTCAGTTGACTTGTCTGAGCCATAACTTTCTTCCTCACTAGAGTCTTCACCTTCAGAGATTACTGTATCATCAAGGTTATTGTCCTTTTACAGGTCCTTCATCATCTTTTCAAAGGTTAGCTTCCTTGCTGAGCTAACTCTGATCACATCATCCAATTCCTTGTAGGCTTCTCTTAATTCTTTGATCATATCATCCTTGGTGGAGATCTTTTCAGCAGGTGCAAATGTTAAAACAATGTTTGGGACGTGTTTTCCTGAAAATAGCTTAAAATGAAGGGTCAAGGCAGACTCCCTCTTGCGCACTACATCATTTCCACTTAGGATTCCAGGATGTTGATTTAGGATAATTCCACAGAGGAGGGAAGGAAAAGCAATTGGCATCTTAATGGCACAAGTTCCTGCATGTTTGATGATCTGATCAAATATATAAGTCCCATAATCAAAATGTTTCTGGTTTCCAATAGCATAAATGAACTTTCCTAATCCAATGGAGATGGTTGAAGTGTGATTAGTGGGAACCCAATTTGCAGCTCCAATTCTATGTAAAATTTCATATTTCACACTCAGTTTGCTGACAGGAAGTTTATTTTTCATGGGCCACTCACTTACTTGATTAGCATTGATGGCTCTGCACACTTGATTGTCTGTAACTTCCAGCTCACAGCAGACATCTTCATACCTATCTAGAAATCTATTTATGATGGCAGGAGAAAACTCTACACACATTCCTCTAACAAAACCCTTTCTATACTCCGTACTTTTATGGTTAGTACAATCGACAGGAATATTGACAATAAACTCCTTAACAAGAGTTTCATAGCAATTGGAAAACCTGGTAATTGTTTTCATCAATCCAGTATAAGAGATCATATCTATGATTTCTTTGCATTCTAGAGCACCAGCTCCCAATTTTCTGTCCAGGGAAATCCTTCTTTGATACACATACTTCCACTTTTCAGCATTCCCAACAGAATGGAAGGAGATTTTGTCAAGTGGGGCAACAGGAACCCTAACATATATCTTTTTGCTTGAATAATTTTTTATAGGAGATATGTCCTAGACATCTTGCTCAACATCATAGTCTAATTCAACTTCTTCAACAACCATAACTTTCTTCTTACTCTTCAATCTTTTTACAGTATCCTCATCATCATCCGTGGAGCTAACATGTATAACTTTTCTTTTTCTAGAGAGAGGAACCACTTTACTTCCTGGCTTTGGGGGTCCATACATGATTTTCTTCTTCGTTTTTTTGGAAGGGGGTGTGACACTTTCATCCTTCACTTTCCTGGATTTTAGCCTTCTTTCAATACCAGGTACCACATTAGTAATGATCTCATTGTCAGACAACTCTTCAACATTGACTACATTATCAGCATTGTGACCTTCTCCATCCTTGGAGGCAGCAACATCTTCTTTAGAAAGAGAGTTCTCTTCAAATTTTTGTTCAAAATTTTCTTCTTCCACTTCCTTCAGAGCAGAGATAGCAAACTTCTCAAGTTTTCTTTCAGCAATATCTTTCTTGAAAGTCGATGATTCAATAGCAACACTTTTATGGTTACTTCCTCTGTCAGCAGGAGGAGGCATGCGGGTAAAGGGAGTAGAAATCCCAAGCACAGTGAACCCTTCATTTAATACTCTGTCTACTAGCCTTCTGATGCTTCTATCAACATTAACAATCTCTTCTGTCCTATTATCAGTTGCAGTGGAAGAGTTACCTCTATCATCTTTGGATTTATTTGTAGGTGATGATCTGGGTTTCTTGACCTTTTTATCAAGAGGTGGGATGGTTGTTATAGGAGTAAAATCAAGTACTCTGTCAAGGGAAATATTTTCAGGGAGGTTGACAGATTTTGAGGAAGATGATGTATGATGTTGAGACATGTTTGAGAATTTTTGAGCAAGGAGATGCAGAATAGCAAGGGTCATTTTTCTGTGGAGGAGAATGAATAGTTTGTGAAAGTAGAGAGAATAAATTTTGTAGCGTGTGGAAAACAATTTGAGGCAGTCTTGTAATGATTACTTTCTAAATTTTATTTGTTGGAAACACAAATAATACAATATCACTTTAATGATATTCCCACACACTTTTAATTGCTACAAACCCTCATATAAACAGATCCCTAATTTTCCTCTTAAATTCTCAAATTGATTAGCATCTAAATCCATTGTGAAGATGTCAGCCAATTGCAATTCAATGGCTACATGTTTTAAGGCAACAATCTTTTCTTCAACAAACTCCCTTATGAAGTGATGACGGATGTCAATATGCTTGGTCTTGCTGTGTTGAATGGGATTCTTTGATATGTCAATGGCACATAAATTGTCACAGAATAATGTCATGACATCTTGTTTGACATTTTATTCTGTTAACATTTATTTCATCCAAACTAATTGGGAACAACTTCTTCCTGCAACAATATACCCAGCCTCAACAATGGACACAAACACAATTTTGCTTCTTGCTGAACCATGCTATGAGATTATTTCCTAGAAAGAAGCATCCTTTTGATGTACTTTTTCTATCATCATCACTTATTGCCTAATCAACATCACAAAAACCAGTTAAGGCAGAGTTTGATCCATAAGAGTAAAGCATACCATTGTCACTTATCCCATTCACATATTTAAGGATCCTCTTCACATGGTTGGCATGGATAACTTTAGGATCATCTTGATATCTTGAACACACACCTACAACAAATGCAATGTCTGGTCTGCTAGCTGTGAGATATATAAGACTACCTATCATGCTTCTGTAGAGACTTTGATCTACACTTACTCCTTTTTCATCTTTAGACAACTTCAGATGTGTGGGAACATGGGTTCTTTTGTGTCTGGCATTCTCCATCCCAAACTTCTTTACTATATTATTGGCATACTTGCTGTGAGATAAAAATATGGAATCTTCAATTTGTTTAACTTGCAGACCAAGAAAATAGGTTAATTCACCAACAAGACTCATCTCAAATTCAGACTGCATTTGCTTGACAAAATGTTGAACCATCTCATTTGACATCCCACCAAATACAATATCATCAACATAAATTTGAGCAATAATAATCTTCCATTCTTCTTCTTTGACAAAAAGGGTTTTGTCTATGCCACCTTTCCTATATCCATTCTCCCCAAGGAATTCTGTCAGTCTCTCATATCAAGCTCTTGGAGCTTACTTCAATCCATACATAGTTTCTTCAGTTTGTAGACATGTTTAGGAAAACTTGGATCAACAAATCCATTTGGTTGTTCCACATAGACTTCTACATTCAGATAGCCATTTAAGAAGGCACTTTTTGCATCCATTTGAAACAATTTAAATTTTAGTATGCATGCAACTCCCAATAGTAGTCTGATTGACTCAAGTTTGGCCACATGAGAAAAGGTTTCATCAAAGTCCACTCATTCAATTTGAGTGTATCCTTGTGCAACAAACCTTGCCTTATTTCTAGTGACCTCCCCTTTTTCATCAGATTTATTCTTGTATACCCATTTAGTGCCAATCACATTTGTCCCTTCAGGTCTTAGAACCAGATCCCAAACTTCATTCCTACTGAATTGTTCTAGCTCTTCTTGCATAGCATTAATCCAGAATTCATCAGTTAGGGCCTCTTTGACATTTTTAGGCTCAATTTTTGATACAAAGCAAGAGTTTGAAATCCCTTCTCTTGATTTGGTAGTAACTACTTTGTTTGGATCTCCTATGATAAGCTCCTTAGGATGATCTTTCTGAGTCCTAATTGAAGGTCCTTTATTGAGGTGACTAGGCTAGGGATCTTCTTGAGGAGGATTAGAATCAATACTCGTGTTATTTGATTCAGTTGGACTATCAGGAAAAGATGTTCCAACATCTTCTGAGACATCTTCTTCAACATTCCATCCTCTATCATCAATAGTAACATTTATTGATTCCATCATAACTTTGATTCTGAAGTTAAAAACTCTGTAAGCACTGTTGTTTATAGAGTAACCCAAGAATATTTCTTCATCACTCTTGGGATCCATCTTCCTCCTTTGTTCACGATCAGCTAGGATGTAACATTTACTTCCAAAAACATAAAAGTATTTAACAGTTGGTATTCTTCCCCTCCATATTTCATACAAAGTAGTTGAAGTGCCTTTCCTTAGTGTGACTATGTTATGGATATAGCAAGTAGTATTCATTACTTTGACCCAAAAATGGTAGGGTAGCTTCTTAGCATGAATCATGGCTCTGGAAGATTCTCGGAGAGTTCTATTCTTGCATTCTACAATCCCATTTTGTTGAGGAGTAATGGGAGAAGAGAATTCATGGATGATTCCTTCAGAGGAGTAAAACTCAGCAAATTTGTTGTTCTCAAATTCCTTTCCATGATCACTTCTGATTCGTATGACATGGCTTTCCTTTTCCCTTTGAAGTTGTTGACAAAGATCTTTGAACACATCAAAAGTTTCTTACTTTTCTCTAATAAAGCTTATCCATGTGTATCTTGAAAAGTCATCTACAACAACATATGCATACTTCTTACCACCAAGACTTTCAACCTGCATAGGTCCCATCAAGTCCATGTGAAGAAGTTCCAAAACTTTTGATGTAGTAAGATGTTGCATCTTCTGATGTGACATCTTAGTCTACTTTCCAATTGTGTAGTCACCACATACCCTTCCTTCTTCTATTTTGAGCTTAGGAATCCCTCTCACTGCTTCTTCAGATATAATTATTTTCATACCTTTCAGATGCAAGTGCCCCAATTTTTGATGTCATATTTTAACTTCATTCTCTTTGGCTAAAACACATGTTGAGGAGAGGTTCACTTCTTGAGGAACCCATAGATAACAGTTGTCTTTGGATCTGATCTCTTTCATGATAACTTCATTCTTTTCATTGCACACAAGGCATTCTTCCTTGGTGAAGTTAACTTTGAATCCTTGATCACATAACTGGCTTATACTTATCAGGTTAGCTGTCAACCCTTTAACAAGTAACACATTATCAAGCTTAGGGACTCCTGAATAGTCAAGCTTGCCAACACCTTTGATTTCACCTTTTTCCCCATCACCAAAAGTCACATAACTGGTGGAATGAGATTTGATATCCACCAACAGATTCTTGACACCTGTCATGTGTCTAGAACAACCACTGTCAAAGTACCAGTCATCTTTGGTTGACACTCTGAGAGAGGTGTGAGCAATGAGACTACTAACGTTGGACTCGGGAAGCCACTATTTCTTCTTTTTTCTATTTTAGGAAATCTTATCAGTTTTGGGGGAAGAAGTATTTTTAGGATACCCATACAACTTAAAACAGAAGGGCCTTATATGTCCAAGCCTTCCACAGTGATGACATCTTCAGGGCTAGGGATTCTCTCTGGTGTGATTAAGTTTTTTCTTCCCATGATGTTTGACATGATTTCTTTTCTTCACATGAGGTTTGCCAAGATGTCCTTTCTTACCGTGATGTTTGCCCACATGTTGAGACATTTGATTCGACATCTTTGGTTTAGGCTTGTCATGAGTGGAAACAGATGAAGGCTTTCCTGGGTTAGGTTCCTTTTTCTCATTGAAACCTAGAACACTCTTATCTCCTGTAGCTCTTCCTGCTTGGAGAACTTCATCTAATGTGTTAGTCCCATTATTCAGCATCTTGAGAGATTTGACCATTCTATTAAGATTTAAATTCAGAGAAGACACTTCACTTTCCAGATCCGAAATAGTTTTAAGATGCTCTTCCCTTTCCTCCTTCAGATGAGTTATGAGGGCTTTCTGTTTCTCCCTTTCAAGACACACTTCTTCACTTCTGAGACATAATTCTTTGTATGAAGCAGCTAACTCATTAAAGGTTAGTTCCCCATCACTAGACTTTCATCGGAAGCATATTTGCATGTCAATTCTTTAACATATTTGGCAGATTCTTCAAGATCACTATCTGAGTCCTCTTCGGACCAAGTAACAAATAGATTCTTCTTCTGTTTCTTAAGATATGTAGGGAATTTAGCTCTAATGTGACCAAAGCCTTCACATTCATGACATTGAACTCCCTTCCCTTGAGTAGATTTTTCTTCAGCCCTTTCTCTTCCAAACTCATTTGACTTATGGATGTCAGATGAGATGTTCTTAACATTTGATCTTTGGTTCCTTCCCATTCTTTTTATCACTTTGTTAAATTGTCTTCCAAACATAGCTTAGGCATTTTCTATTCCTACATCTGTATCCAGATCATAGTCCTCTTCTTCATCTTCAGTATTTGATACAGAGGCTATGCTTTTGTTTTTCTTTTCAGATCTTTCATTGATGCTTAATTCAAATGTTAGAAGGGACCCAACAAGTTTATCAACTTTCATTTTTTCAATGTATTAAGCTTCTTATATAGCAGTCACTTTCATATCAAATCTCTTGGGAAGAGACCTGAGCATCTTTCTCACCAATTTGTCTTTAGGAATTTTCTCTCCTAAAGCATTAGAGGCATTAGCAATTTCAAGAATGTTCATATGGAAGTCATTTATACTTTCGTCATCCTTCATTCTCAAATTCTCAAATTTTGTGGTGAGAAACTGAAGTCTTGACATATTAACTTTGGATGTTCCTTCATGAGTAGATTTAAGAATCCCCCATGCATCCATAGCAAGTTCACATGTATTCACTAATCTGAAAATGTTCTTGTCAATTCCATAGAATATAGCATTCAAGGCTTTAGAATTTCCAAGAGAAATTTCATATTCTTCCTTAGACCAATTTTCTCCTGGTTTTAATTCAGAAGTAGGTTCTCCATTTTCTCCCAATTTGACAGGGTGTTTCTATCCTCTTAAAACAGTTTTCCAAGCCCTGCTATCTAAGGACTTTAAAAAGGCAACCATTTGTGGTTTCTAGTAGTCATAATTACTTCCATCTAGAATAGGTGGTCGATTTACAAATCCACCTTCCTTGTCCATAGTACTAGAAAGTACCTTCCCTGGATCTCACCCAGATAAGAGCAGGATGCCTGCTCTTATACCAATTGAAATTCTGGTATCAGATATATGATGTCGAATGAGATGTCACGACACAAATATCTGTTTGCAAGTAAAGTGCAGTAAAATAAAAAGCAGTAAAACACAAGAGATTATTCACCCAGTTCAGTGTACAACAACACCTACTCTAGGGGCTACCAAGCCAGTGACAATTTCACTAAATAGTATCACTTCATAGACCCTCAATAAACAACCAGTTTACAATCTAATCACTTAATCACTACCCGTGCTAAAATTATATCTAAGACTAACCTAGGTATGAGGCCCTCCTTAAATCACTTCAATCACTTACAGTGAAAAACTAATAGAAATGATAAGTTTAAAACACTTCAATCATTCAATTCTTAAAATCTTATGAATGATACACAATTAACAACTCAAATAACAACACAAGTATTCAATCAATACTAGAGTGTTTGACAATTAAAAGACTTAGACTTTTTAAAACAGAAAGAAAGTATTCTTCTTCAAAAGTTGTAGTAGTTTGAATAAGGAAGCAAGTCCTTATATATGCACAGTTGTGGGCTTGGGCTTTAAAATCCAATATTCAATTCTTTTGAATAATTCCATAAAAACAGGTCAAGATAAAATCCATGCACTTTGAAAAATATTCCTCCATATTTTTCGCTGCTTGTGAGTTACAAATCTTGAATTATGGACCGCTGGAAAATAGGAAACAAAAACTTAAACTGATGTTTGGCTGAGATCAGTTCAGGAGGCAGATGTCAAGACATCTTCTTTGACATCATACAAAGAAGTTTAGCTCCAAATATTAAGACATTTAGCAAAACATTATTAATTCATTGTTTTGCCAAAATTGCTGCCAACAAACACTTACAGATTGAGGCTAACATAACCACCAAAGTAGGAATCAGGGGTTTACCTGCTCAGTTTTTATTGGAGAAAGTTCGTTATTTCTCCAAAATGAAGAGTACAATTGCTTTTGAAGCTATTTTTGCTTTTCTTGCATATGGGTTGTTCTTGTTTCCTAACATCGACAAATTTGTGGATGTTAACGCCATTAGGATCTTTCTGATTGGGAACCCAGTCCCTGCATTACTAGGAGATACTTATTATTCCATCCATCTTCGGAATTTATATCAAGGAGGGATGATCATTTGTTGCACACCGTTGTTATATCAGTGGTTTATGTCTCATTTACCTCAGACTGTTGCTTTTTGGGATATCAGGAAGGAACCTCTCTGGACCCCAAATATTATGGCTCTCACTCATTCTGACATTTTTGGTATCATCACGCTTATTATGGTGTAAAGATTATTGATGTTGTGGTAGTTTCTCCAATGTGCCTCTTCTTGGCACAAAGGGAGGAATTAACTACAATCCCAATCTTGCGCGTCGTCAACTTGGATATCCAACGAGAGACAAGCCAAATGGAATTCATATGAGTGGTTTATTTCTCAAATAAGGAAAAGATCATAAGGAAGATAAGAAAGAGATTGAGAAGGCTTGACACCATATCCATAAATAAGGTATAAAGGATTTGGGACCAAAAGGAGCTATTTCCTTGGAGCCTTATCTCTATTGGGTACAAGCAAGTGAAATTCAGTTGAAGATGCCATATTCTCGTGAAGAACCTATACATGATCTGTTTATAAGGACTACCCCTGCTCTCTTAGGTGATGTTGAAGAACTTCAGCTTTCCCTGGTTAGGATGCAAAAAGAGAAGGAAGTATGGAAGAACAAGTACCACACTTTAGAGGTGTCTTACTCAATAGAATTGAAAGAGAAGGATGACTTGATCGAGATTCCATAGAGTCGTGCTATGGAAATGATGGAGAAACAAGATGATTTATTTTCCTCTAGAGCTCAGCCAGGTTTCGGTCACTCATATTCTGATTCCAGTAATTTGAAGAAACTCGCCGACAAGTATGCATAAGAGAACGAGTAGTTGAAAGCTCAGATTGCAAGACTCATGAGAAAGCGTCAGCGTATAGAGAGATCTTCATCAACTTTGGCTCCCTAGGATTTTAAATTTTATATTTATTCTCTTGTACTTAGGATTGTTGAAACTTGTACTAAAAGTTGTAACCATTCCAAAGTTATTATTAAAATGAGAATTTTTAGTGTTTCCAAATGTGTTAGTACTTTAATATTTTCAATTGTTTTTTATTCTTTAAGTTCCTTGAATAAACACAATAAATCATGTGCATTGCATATCATGCATAATTTTTACACATATTTTTTTTTGCATTCCTATTCATACTCAAGTGTCTTACTTGTTTCTTTACTTAAACAGTCAGCAAACTATCACATCGCTACAATACTTAAGCTAATTCCAGGAAGAAAATGGAAATCTTGAATGAGAGAATCGTGAGCTACATGAAGAAGTTACTTCCTTAAGGGCTGGTATGGCCAATCTGACTACTTTGGTGGAATCATTGGTGGTTGCTCAAAATAAGTCACCACCTCCTCCTCTATCTCCTCGTACTACTCAGCCACAACAGACAACTGTTACTTCAGAAATTCTGACAGTTCCCATCTTTGTTACTCCAGTTACTACAGCTTAATATCGTATGCCTCAAGCTTTCCCGTGGGGAATTACTGAGAACTTCATGCCATAAGGTTACAATTTTGATGCTCAAGTTGCTCCATTTACTCAAAATGTTGTTGTTTCTGCACCTCTTATGGTGCATGATGTTCCTGTTGCTAATAATGAGATCCGTCATGTTGCACCTCCTACAATGAATGTTATGCCTATTATTAATGATGAAGTTTATCATCTTACTCCTCCACCAAGCAAGAGTTTGGGCTTTTATGACCGATTGAATGATTTTCAGGATCAATTAAATGAAAAGCAGAAAGAAGTGAAGGCTCTCTGAGGGAAAGATTTATTCCGACAAAATGCTAGGGACCTCTTCTTAGTTCCTAATGTGAAAGTTCCAACGAAGTTTAAGGTTCCATAATTTGAAAAGATCAAGGGCAACTCTTGTTGTCGTGACTACCTGGTGATGTGTATCAGAAGGATGTCCACTCATACTGATGACCAAGATTTTATTATTCATTTCTTCCAAGATAGTTTAATCGGTGCTGCTTTGAAATGGTATATGGGATTGGGTAGTAGCAACATCGCATGTTTAATGACTTAGGTGAAGCTATTGTCAAGCAGTATAAGTACAACATGTTTATGGCACCTGACCATGACCAGCTAAGATCAATGGCTCATAAAGATAAGGAGTCATTCAAAGAGTATGTGTAATGTTGGTACGAGGTTTCTACCCAAGTTATACCCCCGAAGGGAGAACAAGAAATGACTAAGGTCTTCCTAAAAACCCTTGGTTCATTTTATTATGAAAGGATGGTTGCCAGTGCACCGAGTGATTTCACTGAAATGGTAAGTATGGGTGTCCCTATAGAAAAAGTTGTCAGGGAAGGACAATTGTCAAAAGATGAAGGTTCTAGTGGAACAAAGCGATCATCATATGCATTTTCTAGAAAGAAATAAAGAAAGTGAAAAAAATGCCGTCGTTGATGAAATAAAGGTTATACCTTAGAGAAAACATCATCAACGCTAACAATAAGTTGCTTCTGTAACTCCAGTCGTGATTGTAGCTCCGACTACTGTTGCCTATCAGAGAGCACCTCCTCAAGGTAATCAAGGGCAAGGTCAGAAGAGAGAATCCTTTGATCCTATTTCAATGAGTTATGCAAAATTGTTTCCGAATTTAATTCAGAAGAAATTGGTGCAGACTAGACCTCCCCCTTCTATACCTTCACCTTTACCATGGTATTACAACGTGGATTAGACTTGTGCTTTTCATCAAGGATCCTAAATGCACAACATTGAAAATAGTTATCCATTGAAGTCTGAGGTACAGAAAATAGTAAGATCCGGTCTCCTGTATTTTAAAGATGTTGGTCCCAATGTGAAAGATAATCCACTACCCAAACATAGAGGTAGAAGTGTAGTAAATATGGTTGTTGGTTGTCCTGGAGATTTCTGGATTTTTCATATTAACCTGGTCAGAGATGATTTAGTGAAAATGCATGTTGATCTCTGTGAATTCAGCTATTATACACACGATCATGCGGGTTGTAGTATTTGTAGTTCAGATATCTATGGATGTGATAAAGTGAGAGTTGATCTTCAAGAAATGATGGATGAATGTCTTATCCATATAATCAGACCAAGGGCTGAATATGAAGAAGACGTGAATATGGTTTATGGAAGTCTCTGTGAATTCCGGATTTTTGATGTGGATTACATGAATGATTATCTGGTGCAGCTGCATGCCACATTTTTTCATATGGATGGTCAAGAGGTACATCATTATGGGTTCTGCCAGAACTGTTGTATGGATTTCTGTAGTTGTTCTGTTGTAAGAAGAGGTATTGGAGAACAAGCTCTGTTGATATCTCATTTTTCTTCCTTTAGCATTGTAGAAGCTGATGAAGCCGCTATTGGAACTCAGTTCCATGCTTTGTTCATTGATAATATAAGGAAGAATGAAGATTCTATCACCCCTTTTAAGGATGCGTAACATGTAGTGCAAAAATTCCCTAGCAAGGTGTAGGGGCAGGTTAATAATCCACCCGTGAACATGGATAGAACTGGTTTTGGTTTCTCTTTAAAGAAGGAAGTTGTGAAGCCAAATTCCTCTTTTAGTAAATATCAAGACATATTTCATAGTGCATAATATCTTCATCTGACTACTCCAAGGATCAATGTTATTCTCGAAGATGAGCCAGAGCAAGAGATGCCGAACTTCATAACACATGGAGTCAGAATCCAGAATTAGATCACTGTTGGTTTTCCTTCTTGCATTCACATTTCAAAGTAATTTGTTTTTTGTTGGTCTTTTCAAAAGTCTTTCACTCTATCCAAGGTGGAAGTAATGATTGTATGGGCGTATATTTGTTTTGATTATTAAAATCATTAATAAAAGTTGTTTTTAATTTCTAAATTGTGTCTTTATTTTTTTGCTTTTTTTCTTGGAAAATGGTAATCAGATAAGAAACCTTTTGAAATAAATAATAATTGCAAATAAATCTACATAATTACTTGTTACATGTTTCAGTTTATAAAATCAATCATAAATTATATGTGCAGATTAATAAAAAAATCCCATTGAGTGCAATAATCCTACACCCTCTCCCAACTTTGAATATCCTGTATATCTGGCTAAAGAAGAGGAATATGATGAAATCCCAGAAGAGGTTTCATGGTTGCTTGAGCACGAGGAAAATACTATTCAGCCGTATAAAGATATGTTGGAGACGATTAACTTTGGTTCGGAGAAAGATCCGAAAGAAGTCAAGATTGGGGAACTTCTTCATTCCGATGTGAAGAGAAGTTTGATTGAATTGTTGAAAGAGTATATGGATATCTTTTCTTAGTCTTATCAAGATATGCCTGGTTTGGATACAGATATTGTGGAACACTATTTACCGCTTAAGCCAGAATGTTCACCAATCAAGCAGAAGCTGTGAAGAACTCATCCTGACATGTAAGTGAAGATTAAAGAAGAGGTTTTGAAGAAGATTGATGCTGGTCTTCTTGTGAAATCAGTGTATCCTTAGAGGATTTCCAATATTGTTCCAATACTAAAGAAAGACGGAAAGGTCCATATGTGCGTCGATTATATAGATTTAAATAAGGAAAGTCTGAAAGATGATTTCCCATTACCACATATTGACATGTTGGAAGATAGTACAACAAAATTCAAAGTGTTTTCGTTCATGGATGGATTTTATGGATATAATCAAATTAGGATGACTCCTGAGGACATGAAAAAAAACGTTTATCATACCCTGGGGAACATTCTATTACAGAGTGATGCCCTTCTGGTTGAAGAACGATAGTGTAACATACCAGAGGGCTATGACAACCCTATTCCATGATTTGATGCATAAGGAAATTGAACTATATGTTGATGATATGATTGCTAAATATCAGAATGAGGAAGGAAGTATAGAAGATTTGTTGCAGTTGTTTCAACATTTGAGAAAGTATCATCTCTGTTTGAATACAAATAAGTGTACTTTTGGTGTTCGTTCAGGAAAGTTGCTAGGTTTCATTGTCAGCCAAAAAGGAATTTAAGTTGATCTTGATAAAGTCAAGGAAATTCAGGAAATGCCTACACCAAGAACTGAAAAGCAAGTAAGAGGCTTCCTTGGGTGTTTGAATTATATTTCCAGATTTATTTCCCATATGGGTTAGGTAATCTACGGTCCTCAGCTTCAGCAGGCTCCTAGGTCGAAAGCAGTATGTCTTTCCGATTACTCGGTAAACGACACTACAATTAAAGGGGCCTCCACTGAGTGGGGGATATCATATCTCCTTTTTTTGGATTACTCCCTCAAATTTAATATGACTATACCACCCGTCCTATCTTAAGTTTTCCCAAATTTCGGGTAGAAGACTTATAAGAAATCACCAAGCCCCTGAAAACCAGGAAAATCCAGACAAACATATATACAGAATAATGGAAAGTAATAAACAGCAATTAAAACAATATATATACACTCATAGAAGATAAAAAAACAAAGCTAGGATTGACCCACTTAGGAATTGACAAGCAATAGGTCAATCTGTCCCTAGTGAAGTCGCCACTTTCTGTCGCACGCGCAAATCAAAACTAAGAGAGAACGAAATTGCAACAATGATGATATGAAATAGAAATGTAGCGGTAAAGATTTGAGATTAAGCCATCAATTGACTTAACTCAACACAATGAAGTCGCCACCGCACTTTATTTTTTCCAAAGGGAAATGGGAAAAAAGCGAACAAAACCCAAAAAGATCAGAGATCGAGGTACGAGGGTCGGTTATGCAAAGGGAAGGTGTTATCACCCTAAGCATCTAAGGTACTCTGTAGGATCCACTTTGTTTGGTTTCTTTTAAAAGGAGTGTTATGTAAAGGTTTACTTGCTAAAGGAAAAGAATTAATGAGTATTTGTAAACAAAAGAAAATGAAATATTTTTTATTATTTTTGTTGCTCGCCTTGGGTCGTAAGACTTAGTGCCTACGTACTCCCTTGTGCAATGGGAAAGTCAAAGCACCATAGTTCGGCTAGAAAAGACTTGTCTGTTGATTGATTTTAAGCGAAGAGACAAGTCGTCATTGTTAGGAGAGAAATATCGACTAACGCCCGCAAGGTGAGAGAAAGATGGACCCTGCGTCAGCAAGAGTGAGGGTTTGAGAATGCCTCTAGCACTCAAGTTGAAAATTCGACACCTTTATGACCATGGGGATAGGAGAATGTTGCTCGACTATCAATGAATCATGTCTCATCTTGAAAAAAGTTTTGAAGGGTAAAGGTGCTCGAGCGCACAAAAGAGTTTGAATGGGTTGAAGTGTTTTTGTTAATTTTGAAAGTTGTCAAAGTATGATTAAGTGAATTGAAGTTTGTTTAAAGAAAATAAGTTTTGAAAGAAAAGGAACTCGACAAAGTCGAGGTTTATTATGAAAGCGGTTCGATTTTATAAACAAAGAAGGTTTGGGAAAAGATGAGAAGGTTTTGAAAATTAAAGAAGATGGGAGGAGATGAAAAAACTATCCTAAAGCATAAGGTAAAAGCTAAGGAGAAGAACCATCTAACCAACAAGAAGCTAACACTTGACATTATGAGCCAAGATAGAATTTCCATTCTTTGGATTGAAACCAAGCAAGCAAAGATACTAGACCTTTTGATAGAATCAAACTTCAAGTGTATTAAGTCTTCCAAAAAATTTGGCAGAGTAACGGCTGTGTACGAGTGAATTCCATATTACAAACAAAGTATGTAATCACAATAACCTGCACACAAAACAAAAAAAACAACCCAATGTCTTGAGGTGAACCTCAAGAGCTCCAGACAAAATATCCATTAAGGTCACAAGGTATCCAACATAAGCCAAGCTCTTTAATCATAAGTCCAAGAAGTCCAATACTCCATAATGCCAAGGATAGTGTTGTACCCCAAAATTTGCCCTCCCATATTCTTCAAAGATTTGCCAAGTCAAAGCTTCAAAATTCCCCAAGGGTTGCACAGTGTAAGAGCCTCCTAAGCAGTCAAAATTAGGGTTTGTATTCTGATCAAGAAAATGAAGTTTCAAAGGGCCCAATCAAGTCCCACATGCCTACAAAAATGGTCAAGCATCCTCATATAAAGTTTCAAGACTTTCAGCACAAAATTGCACAGTCAAAAACCCTAATTGCACTACAGTCAACTGTAGGGGCAAAATGGTCATTTGACAGTCAAAAGTTCAAATTTTTGATCAACATCTCATTTTGAAGCCACAAACATCATTTGATCAATGCTTGATCATGATTCTCAAAGTTTGGCTCAAAAATCATCAAGATGCAAAAGTTTCCTTATTTGGACAGCTGAAAAAGTCAACTGTAAATTGACCAGGGCATAACTTTCACATGGATTATCAGAAAAATTCCATCCAAAGCTCATTTTGAAGAGAAAGACATTTCCTACAACTAATCTTCATACTTCAAGTCCAAGAAATGCTCTCACAAAAAGTTATCAATTTCAACATTATAGGTCATTTTCAAAAGTCAACAAAAAGGGACTTTAAGTCAAAGGCCATAACTTGAGATTGGTAAATCAAAATGACATGGGACCAAAGGCATTGGTTAGAGGACTCAAATACCTTTCCAAAATGTCCAAGAACATGAGCAAAGCTTAACAATTGAGCAAGTTATGCCTTGTGGAAGTTGGGAAATTTTTGGATATTTTGAAAAGTCAACATTGATTCAAATGACCTAAAATTGCTAATGGGCCTATTTTTCTTCCACAATTCATTATCCAAGGCATGTGCACGACCACTAGGCCCAAAGGGAAGTTTTTATTCATTTTTTATTTATTTATTTGGATTTTTATTAATAATAATTCATTTAAATTAAAATAAATACATGAAAAATGCTAACCTAAGTTTTTCAATCTTTTTGTGCATGTTTTATCCTCAAGATTTCGTGCCTAGCTAAATATGGAAAGATTTGGAGAGAATTGATCATGATTTATACAAAAACACATGAAAAAAGATTGAAAAAGATCTTTGAAAATCAAATTTCAAAAACCATGAATGCAAGAGATTTGGATGGTTCTTTTTGACCTAATTCATTCTTACATAAGTATAGAATCAAAACCTAATGCCATTGACCACTCAGCTGCGCCTCAAACTCAGAACCACATTGAAATTTTTTGCTAAAAAGCTTGAAACTGTTTTCACATCAAAAGCATTTTTCCAGGCCAAAGAATCATTCCATTACGTCCCTGACATATCCAGGAAGCTTTCCCAATCAAGATCACATCATCTAACCTCAAGAATCGGTATACAGAACTCAAAATATTTCATGAAAAATGCATATTCGTGTTTTGATTTGCAGGCATCCTCATGACATTTTGTTCATGGATTCTTACTAATCGATGGATTCTGAAACTAACTGCATATTTTAATTGAATTTTTATGTGCTATACACGATTTCGCCATTGATAATATTTAGGGTTTGTGAAGCTTGGAATTAGGGGTTCCCGTTCAAGGAAAAATTGGAGCATAAGACTTAGACCATTCACCTTAGCATACTCAAACGATCATAAACCCACCATTGCGCCTAATTTATGGAGCCCCTGGGGCTATTCGCTATTTTCTTGTATCATGCCTGTGGCAACGTGTGAAAACCGTTGCCTTTCTTCTTTTGTATTTTCAGGAAAATTAAACCAACGAAGAAGACGCTTAGGTGGCGAAGTCTGACTGGTTTATTTGAATTTTTGCGCGAAAAAGGCACTAACCCACGTTTTCCTTCATATTGATTATTGATTATTATATATACAAAAGTGTGTTAGTGGTTCAGTGGCAAGTGCATGCGTTGGTGACCCTCCTGACCTGGGTTCGAGCCCCAGGTCTTCATTCTTTCAATGTTATTTTTCAATTAACATTCATATGTAGTTCAAGCCTTGAAGCGCACCATACGCCTTCCTAATCAAACGTCCACGCGTCCAATGGAATTCAATCAAAGGCCAAGAATTGAGGAACATGATAAGTCCTAGTCAATGCATCACACGCTAGTGCCAAAGTCAACAAGGCCAGGCTTGTTTGGGCTCAAATTCCTGGGCTATACCTCACAATTGGGGACAACACCCCCTCAGGTTTGCTATCTCTTTCATTTTTTATTATTGTTGTGTATTTTTTTTGATTTATTAATTCCTTATAATTCAATTATTATTTTTTTCATAAAAACACAAAACAATTAAAAAAAATCAGAAAAGAGGAAAAATATAATAAATATTTTTGTTTTAATATTTTTTGTAATTAAATTGTATATAATTAAACTTAGTTAAATTAGGTTTTAATTTTAATTCTTTTAATAAAAAATCTAAAAAACATAGAATTAGGGTTTAATTAATTTTCATCTTTTTTCTTTTATTCCATAATAATTAAATATTAAATATTTATGGTTATAATTAAATTGTATATAAAAATTAGGGTTAATTTTAGGTTAAAAACTTCAACATTTTTCTTAATAAACTAAAAAATAATTAGAATTAGGGTTAGCATCTTATTTTAATTTTAATTAACTTCCTTTTTCATTAAAATCATAAAATACCAAAAAACAATTTTCTTTTCTTCTTTTTAATTAATTAATGTCACCATTTAATTTAATTTTGCAAAAAGGGTCCAACGCCCTCGTTTTTTCTTATTAATTCGCATATTTATTTTATTTCGTTTAAATATTTATGTATCTCTCTCGAAGCCATGTAATTAATTTCTCGCACTTTTAATTCTTTATTTTCTTTTACTTTCTTTATTTTTCTGTCAAATCGGGTTCGAGAAATTTTGGCGATGTGGACCCGCGCCTTTTGTAATAGTTTAGAACGTTTATCTTTCCGCACTTTTTAACTGTTAACAAATGCATGCAAGAATGAATGGCCTAAAATAAAAACAAACGCGTAGATCACCTTTGACATGAACAAGACAAAATAACTGAACATGACACACAAATCACACACCACCCCTAGGGTACGCCTCACTGTTGCCTTGCCTCGAAAGGTGATCGTCGAGTAGAGGATGTCTTAGTAAGTCCTCATGATCCGGGAACCTGGCATGAGGGTAGCTTCTAAGGTATCTTCCTATTGCTCTGGTGATCACCATGTCCCGAACCCTCGAATTGACCCGAATACCTCCAACGGTGGTGCTACCTACCTCTCAATGGTGGGATGGCACTACTTTAAAGGACATTTACACAGACGAATTCCTTAGGGTAGGTAGACGACTCTAGATACTTGCTCTAAATTTCAAAATAAATCAAAACTACTTTTCACACCAACACATTTTCAAAAAGCTTTCGAAAGCATTTTTTCAAACACTCTTGAGGACCGATACAAGAGTCGAACTGGAATTTTCAAAAGAAACTTTTTAAAACCCACAGTTGAAAAGCAAACAAACCATTTTTGAAAACACAAGTGAGCAAGTATCTAAGAGCCCATGGATAACCATGGATAGAAAGGGTGCTAACACCTTCCCTTTCTATAACCTACCTCCCGAACCGAGAGCAATCTCTATAAGGAATTTTTCTGTGCTTTTGTCCTTTCCATTTGGAGAAAATAAAAGACGGTGGCGACTCTTGCTTCCGCGACATTTCGCGAACCAGTGTTAAACAGTCAGTTCCAGATCCACCGATCACAGAACTGGCGACTCTGCTGGGGACTTAACTTAAAGTGAGGTGTACCTTAGGACTAAGATCACTGTGTTTTCAATTGTTTTCCTTGTGTGCTTTAAAATTGTGGGTTGCTTGGGAGTTTTATAGATCCTAACCCGGATCTGGGGGATACCTTTCTTAGAAAGTAGCAACAAGGCTGTGAGGGAACTGTGCGGGGTATACCGACATGGTTGAAACAGTCTGCTACGTTGATGTGGCACTTTGGTGTGTACCGGTAACCCTTGAGTTCAGTCAAGGATAGTACGGGGCCTCCGCGTGGTGTCATGAAGCATCAACAGACCTTAGGAACCTTAACTGAACTATCTTGGCCTCTTTAGGGTAGTGAGATAACTGACTTTGGTGCAGTCCGAGGTTGGTTGATACTCGATACTACACTCAATTGAGGGTTACTTTCCTGGAATATTTCGGTCGCCAGTTCAGTGGCTAAATCGAAACGATGAACAATGAAAGCAATCCCGTGATATTGGGAACCTTAGAACCCGGTTACTTTGATAGGACAAGTTGAACCCACCAACTTCAAGAGGGTACTACCCAGACCCCACGCTGGCCTTAAACCCTAAGGGCTTGTCTTGTGTGCCTTGTGTGCCTTACATGTTTGTCTTTGTAAATATCTGTGGTGTGTTTAATCATAGCATCATGACATCATCCAGCATCATATGCATTGACTAACCATTTCAGGGGTTCGAATCTTCATCTTTGTTCTTTGTTTTGTAGGACATGGAAACCGTTCGTAGAAAGACAATTCAAATCAGTCTTGTAAGGATCCCTCCTCAGCTTAAGGAGCTTATATCCAGGATTCCCGAGAACTCTTCGTTCAGTGAAAGACATGGAAGCCTCACCAGCTTGGTCAACACCAACATTGAGGAAGATATGATTAAGGTCCTGTTCCAATTCTTTGACCCTCTGCATCACTGTTTCACCTTCTTGGACTATCAGTTGGTACCTACATTGGAGGAGTTCTCCCGGCTCCTGAAGATCCCTATCCTTGATCAGCTACCCTTCAACGGTACAGAAAAGGAACCTAAGCTTGAAGAGATTGCTAAAGCCTTGCACCTACAGTCATCTGACCTCAAGGGACATTGGGAAGTTAGAAGTGGTATCAAAGGGTTCTTAGCCAGGTTTCTGTTTGAAAAAGCCCATGAATGTTGGAACTCCCTTGACCTACAAGCTTTTGAAGAAGTTGTGGCCCTCCTTGTCTATGGTTTGGTGTTGTTCCCTAACCCAGATCAGCTTATTGATATCAGTGCTGTCCAGATCTTTATGTCCAGGAATCCTATACCTACGTTGTTGGGGGACATCCTTCACTCATGTTACACTCGAACCATGAGAAAAAGAGGTGTCCTTATGTGTTGCACTCCTCTCCTGGGAAGGTGGTTTATTTCGCACCTTCCACAATCAGTCTTGAAGAATGAGTGGGGTTTGAGATGGTCACAACGGTTGATGACTCTTACGCATGCGGATATACATTGGTGCCCTAGGTCCAGAGAAGACGTCACTATCATTGATCGTTGCGGGGAGTACCCTAATGTTCCTTTACTTGGAATCAGAGGAGGTATTACTTACAGCCCATGCCTGGCTTGGAGACAGTTTGGTTATGCTCGGAAGGATGGTCCTCATGACATGTTAATTCCTGACATAGTTTTTGACTTCGACAACGATACTCAAGGACTTCGCCAGAGATTTATCAGAGCTTGGAGGATGCCCAGTAGGATAGACAGCAAGACACTGGGGCACAGGAACTCCATCCCGTTGGAACCTTATCTCAAGTGGGTACGAGCCCGCTCCCAGAAGTTAGTGATGCCTTATCCTCATATGCTCCCAGTAATCAAAGAACCAGTCTTGGAAGGAGAGGTGTCCTGCACTATTCAGCACCCTGATATGCCCACATCCTGGGAAGAGATGCAGAAGAGCTGGATCCAGCTTAAGGAAGAACGGAATTCTCTTGAGACCAGTCTACATGCCAGTGAAAAGAAGGTCTTGGAGCTCACCCGCCTGTTGCATGAGGAGAGGAATCTCAACACTTACATAGCTCCAAAGAGGATGCGCAGTGTATTTTGGGATTGATGTGATTTTGTATTATTTTGCCCATGAGGCTTTGATGTACTAAACAATGATTTCCTTAAAGATAACGCGTGTTCCTTTTTGTCTACAACAAATTTGAACTTTCGAACCCTTGAATGCATTGCATAAACACATATCATTCATCATGTGCATAGCAGGTTTTTCTTCTTTTCAGGTTGCTTACAGTTCTTCGCTGTTTATTTCAGCATCATGAATCCCGACTCTTCATCAACTGAGACATCCATCAAGGCTCTTCAGGCGCAGAATGCGCAGTTTCAGGAATTAATCAAGGGTTTGGCTCAAGGCCAAGAAGAGCTGAAGGCTATGCTCATGAAGAAGGAGAAGAAGAAGAAGAGAAGAACTGTTCTGTTCAACTCGGGCCGAAGGTTTGGCAACACTCTGCAGCATGAAGAGGCTGGTTCTTCTGTTGGCAAGGGTACTCCTCAAGAGGCAAGGGTTCCTAGTCCGGTAGTCTCCGACAACGAGACTGATTTTGATGAAGAGCAATATCCTCCCGCAGAAGACAGATACAAGCAACTGGAGGATAGGCTGAATGCTATGGAAATACAACAGGTACCTGGGCTGGATTTCGGAGATCTGGGTTTGTCTACTGGTGTGATCATTCCTCGGAAGTTCAAAGCACCATCCTTTACTAAGTACGACGGGGCGTCTTGTCCCAAGCTACATCTCAGGTCCTATGTTCGGAAAATTCAACCGTACTCCGCGGATAAGAATTTGTGGATCCACTTCTTCCAGGAGAGTCTTTCAGGGACTCATCTCGAATGGTTCTATCAGCTGGATGGGACCAAGGTTCGTAACTGGGAGGAGTTGGCTACTGCTTTCTATAAGAAGTATCAATATAATGCCGACCTTGCCCCTACACGTACCCAACTCCAGGGTATGTCATTAGGTTCAAGCGAAGGTTTTAAGGAGTACGCTCAGAAGTGGAGGGATCTGGCTGGCAGGGTGCAGCCTCCGTTGACTGATCGAGAGTTGGTAGACATGTTCTTGGGGACCCTATCTGGGCCATTTTTCAACCATCTCATCGGGAACTCTTCTGCTGGATTCACTGATCTTATCTTGACTGGAGAAAGAATTGAGGCTGGGTTGAAGTCTGGCAAGATCCCAAAGGGTGCATCGTCTAGCTCTGAGAAGAAACCCTTCAAGAAGGAGGCCAGTGCGGTGTATGGGCCTAGAAGGCAGGATAAACCAGAGCGCCGTCAATCTGTCAGTGCATTAATGATTGCCAAGCCTGCAGCCGCTCCTCGGCAAGCTAACCAACCAAGGGCTGAGAGACCCAGAAGGGAATTCACCCGTTTGAGTATGACTTTGTCGCAGATCTTACCACAGTTGCTCTCAACCAACTTGGTAACCGTCAGAGAGGCTCCGAGGGTTGCAAATACTACGTCTCCTAAGTACAACCCGAATGCTCATTGTGCTTATCATTCTGATAGCCCGGGGCATGCCACTGATGACTGTTGGGCATTAAGGAACAAGCTGCAGGACCTTATTGATGCCAAGGAGGTACAGTTTGAGGCATCTGAGAAGCCTAATGTAGTGACGGCTCCCCTGCCTGCTCATGGAGTGAATGCTATTGGGGACGAAGAGGAAGTGGATGAAGCTGAGTTTGATAGCTGGATCTACCCGGCAACTGACAGTGGACTTAGCAATTGGAGTGCAAAGGACAACCTATCTGTTTCTCTTGTTACTAAGTAATGAATTCCTATGTTTTTGGTATCTGTAATAAACAATAAATAAACTCTATGGCCCGGTGTCTTACCCGAGGCACCGTGGTTTCATTTGTGAGGGCATATAAATTGTCATTTCATATATCATGAATGAAAATCTTGGACGTTTTCTCGCATTACAAATCTTGTGCTCCTTTTCTGTCTTTCTTTCCTTTACATATATTTCAAAAACAGCTGTATTTACACACACACTCACTCATACAGGTTTCAATCCACTCTGGATCTCACTGATAACGACTCTGCTACTGCCAGTTATGACTTTGAAAATTCGATCAACTTAGCCGAAGACGAAGGTGAAGATGATTGCGAAGTGCCTGGCGAGCTTGCAAGACTGTTACTTCAGGAAGAGAGGGCAATTCAACCCCATGAAGAGCCAGTAGAAACAATAAACCTGGGTACTGAAGAAGACAGGAAAGAGGTAAAGATTGGTGCCAACCTAGAGCTCAGCGTGAAGCAACGGTTAACCAAGATGTTACATGATTATATGGAGATCTTTGCCTGGTCCTACGAAGACATGCCCGGGTTGGATACCAATATTGTGGTCCATCACTTGCCAACTAAAGAAGACTGCCCTCCAGTTAAGCAAAAGGTCCGCCGTATGCGTCTAGAGATGTCTGAGAAGATCAAAGCCGAGGTTATGAAACAGTTTGACGCTGGGTTCCTTGCAGTGACTTCTTACCCTCAGTGGGTTGCTAATGTGGTGCCGGTACCAAAAAAGGATGGTAAGGTCAGAATGTGCGTCGACTACAGAGATCTGAACAGGGCCAGCCCCAAAGATGACTTCCCTTTACCTCACATTGATGTCCTTGTTGATAATACAGCTCAGCATAAGGTGTTCTCTTTCATGGATGGCTTTTCAGGTTACAATCAGATCAAGATGGCACCTGAAGACATGGAAAAGACTACATTTGTTACTCAGTGGGGCACCTTCTGTTACAAGGTCATGCCTTTTGGACTAAAGAACGCTGGGGCAACCTACCAACGTGCCATGGTCGCCTTATTTCATGACATGATCCATCATGAGATAGAAGTGTATGTTGACGACATGATCGCAAGGTCCCAGACTGAGGAGGAGCACCTAGATCATCTGCAGAAGTTGTTTGACCGGTTGAAACTGTACAAGCTGAGATTGAACCCGAACAAGTGCACCTTCGGGGTAAGATCTGGAAAGTTGCTAGGCTTCGTGGTAAGTGACAAGGGCATTCAAGTGGACCCTGCCAAGGTCAAAGCTATTCAAGAGATGCCAGTCCCTAAGACAGAGAAGGAAGTCAGAGGCTTTTTAGGATGCCTGAATTACATTGCTCGATTCATCTCACATCTAACTGCTACCTGTGAGCCAATCTTCAAGCTGCTGAAGAAAGATCAGGTAGTGCGTTGGAACAATGAATGTCAGGCCGCTTTTGACAGAATCAAAGAGTATCTCCAAGAACCACCCATCCTTATGCCACCGGTTGAAGGGAGACCTCTGATACTATATCTAACAGTGCTCGACAACTCAATGGGGTGTGTGCTGGGGCAGCATGACGAGTCTGGCCGAAAAGAGCATGCCATTTATTACCTTAGCAAAAAGTTTACCGACTGTGAGACCCGATACTCACTGCTTGAGAAAACTTGCTGCGCTTTGGTATGGGCTGCTCGCCGGCTGAGACAGTATATGCTGACTCACACTACCTTGTTGATCTCAAAGATGGATCCTATAAAGTACATATTCGAAAAGCCTGCTCTGTCTGGGAGAATAGCAAGATGGCAAATGATCTTGACGGAATACGACATTCAGTACACAACCCAGAAAGCCATCAAGGGAAGTGTATTGGCATACCACTTGGCACATCAGGCCGTAGATGACTATCAATCCATGAACTTTGAGTTTCCAGATGAAAGCATCATGATAGTAACTGATTGTGAAGTACCTGGACCGGATGAAGGACCTGAACCAGGATCCCGATGGTCTATGCACTTTGACGGAGCCTCCAATGCTTTGGGTAACGGTATCGGCGCCATCATCATATCACCTCAAGGCACTCATACTCCGCTCACTGCCCGGCTATGTTTCAACTGCACCAACAACATGGCAGAGTATGAGGCGTGCATCATGGGTCTTCAAGCTGCGATCAACCTAAGGATCAAGTTTCTGAGTGTCTTCGGAGTTTCCGCTCTCGTGATCAATCAGATCAAAGGAGAGTGGGATACGAAACATCCGAATCTTATTCCTTACAGAGAATGTGTGTTGACCTTGACTCCCCACTTCACAGAGATAACCTTTGAGCACTTTCCAAGAGAAGAGAGTCAGCTGGCGGACGCGTTAGCTACAATGGCTTCTATGTTCAAAGTCAAATGGGATAATGAGGCTCCCCGGATCATCATCTGGAAACTGGACGAACCGGCATACTGTTGCGATCTCGAGACTGAATTGGTGACTGAGAAGCCTTGGTACCATGAGGTGAAGAGATATCTGGAAACTCAGGAATACCCTGAAGGTGCCTCTATCAATGACAAGAAGTTCCTGAGAAGGTTCGCGGTAAAGTTCTTCCTTAGCAACGACATCTTGTACAAGCGAAACCATGATTCAATCCTACTGCGTTGTATGGATAAGACTGAAGCAGAAAGGATCATGGAAGAGCTACATGAAGGGACCTTCGGTACGCATTCCAGTGGGCATACAATGGCTAAGAAGATCCTTCGGGCAGGATATTACTGGTCCATAATGGAAGCTGACTGCTACCAACATTCCAGGACATGCCATAAGTGCCAGATTTACGCAGACAAAGTGCATGTTCCTCTGGTTCCCCTGAATGTTCTGACTGCGCCTTGGCCGTTTGCAATGTGGGGCATAGACATGATCGGTGAGATTAAACCCACGGCATCCAATGGGCATCGCTTCATCCTAGTGGCGATTGATTATTTTACGAAGTGGGTCGAAGCAGCGTCCTATGCTACGGTAACCAAGACTGTTGTGGCACGGTTCATTCAGCATAATCTGATCTGTCGGTACGGCGTCCCAGAGAGAATTATTACAGACAACGGTAGCAATCTGAACAATAAAATGATCGCTGAGCTCTGCGAGCAGTTCAAAATACAGCACCACAATTCTTCTCCTTACAGACCGAAGATGAATGGGGCTGTAGAAGCAGCAAATAAGAATATCAAGAAGATTGTGTAGAAGATGACAGTGACCTACAAGGATTGGCACGAGATGTTACCGTTCGCTCTACATGGGTACCGTACCTCAGCCAGGACGTCAACCGGGGCAACTCCTTTCTCTTTGGTTTATGGTATGGAGGCAGTCTTACCGATCGAAGTGCAGATACCCTCTCTCCGGATAATGAAGGATGCAAATCTGAACGAGGATGATTGGATCCAGACACGACTTGATCAGCTCAACCTCATTGATGAAAAGAGACTCGCTGCTATCTGTCATGGTCAGACGTATCAGAAGCGGATGATCAGGGCATTTAACAAAAAGGTCAGACCACAGGAATATCAAGTTGGGGATCTGGTAATCAAGCGAATCATCCTTCCACAGAGTGATCCAAGGGGCAAATGGACCCCTACGTACGAAGGGCCATTTGTGGTTAAGCATGTGTTCTCAGGAGGAGAAATGATATTGACCAACATGGATGGTGACGACCTTCCTCACCCTGCCAATGCAGACGTAGTAAAAAGATACTACGCATGAAAAAAGACCCGCTAGGCTGACATGCCTAGGCAAAAATTAGGGCTTCCCGGCGAACCAAAAGGGTTCGGGCAAAATGAAGGGACGAAATGAAAAAAATATGTACACCCGGCAAGTTGAAAACCTGAAAAGGCGGCTTGGGCAAAAATGGGTATCCCGGTGGACTGAAAACCCGAAAGGGCGGTCCAGGCAAAAATTAGGGATAAAAGCGTAATACTATGTCTCATTGGATCACTTTGCATCCAGAATCCGGTATCCGCATCAAGGTCAGACGGCATCAATCAGTCAGCTTCACCTTCAACCAAGGTCATCAAGTGATGAGACGCTCGGAGATATAACGGCAATAGCAGAGCTGAAACCCAGTGAATCATTCATATTTCACACAGCTGTTTTATTTTCTCTTGTACAAAATTTGTATAAACTCTTTTTTTCGGCGGTGTTCTCTTACTAGGACGTCAGCCTCTTGTACACAAAACGCCTATTTTCAGGCCATTCAAAAATCAATACAAATATACTTTTCAGTTAAACGTGCCAATTGTTTTTCTTTTCTGTTTTGTTTTGCGAAGAACGTCCAAGGTTCAATTTGTGATATGTGCATTGACAATAATTTGCTAACTCATAAATATTTGCACGCGAAACAAAGGATTAACTACAGGTAACATTAGAAACAGGGGCAATAAAGAGTGGTCTAAGCAATCTAATTTTCCTGTCCTCCAAGGTACCAAAGTAGGTTCAGCTAAAGAACATAACCAGATATCCTAATTCCCCAGAGAATAAGCAATCAGCACACTCTCTCCAAGTTATATTATCAGGCCTTAAGGAAGTTGGGTATCCTCCAGCAGATCTCAACATTCCCCAGCAGTATACACATTCTTAACAAGCATCCCCGGCAGTCTTGGTCTAAAGATTGTTCCCCGGCGGCATATCAACATTCAAAGGAATCATTTACCCTACAATTCAAAACTTCCCCAGAAGAGTCCAATCCAGTTCCCCAGGAAGGTTGGAATTCATATCCCCAAACAGTAAGCTTATCCCCAGTAGATTCTGGAAGCTTATCCTCGCAGAGCACGAACGCGTCTCCCGGCTTTATTCAAAGAGTTATTTCCATACTAGGATATAACTGGGTTATCCTCAGCCAAAAGCCACGAAGAGGTCATCGTCAACACAGTTCTTTCTTATCCTCAGCGAAGTCTATCAGCACTTCCAACCCAACAAGAGTATCCCCAGCAAGGTATTATCAACACTCAGCAAAGTATCTCTCTCTCCACAGAGTATTGATTCCCAGCAAAATCGCTAGAGTACTTTTCACCCCGCAGAGTTATCCCATTCGCCAAGTTTATTCCCCAACGGAGTCATCTTCTCATATCGGTATTCTTGCAATTATCATCCCCAGCGGAGGCAAAGCTATTATCCAACATCAGCCCAGGAATGACTTCCCGGCACCCGTCAAGGATTTACTTTCCTAGACGAAAACATACATTCATAAACATCTTCATACATAATAGCATGCATATACGCATCATGAACATACAATCTCATGTATTCAGAGAGCATCTCGCATGTCATACCACATGACATCGCATACAACTAACGCTTGTCTTTTCAGGACAAAAGTACAAAAATGATTACTATTAATGGTCGCAACTAAAGATCCGATTCCTGTATCTTGCCAGGGTGTGTCTGAAGAGTTCGAGGATCCGATACCTGAATCTTGCCAGGGTGTATCCGTTGAAGACTAGCATTACCAGATCCGATTCCTGTATCTTGCCAGGGTGTGTCTGAAGAGTTCGAGGATCCGATACCTGAATTTTGCCAGGGTGTATCCGTTGAAGACTAACATTACCAGATCCGATTCCTGTATCTTGCCAGGGTGCGTCTGAAGAGTTCGAGGATCCGATGCCTGAATCTTGCCAGGGTGTATCCGTTGAAGACTAACATTACCAGATCCGATTCCTGTATCTTGCCAGGGTGTGTCTGAAGAGTTCGAGGATCCGATACCTGAATCTTGCCAGGGTGTATCCGTTGAAGACTAGCATTACCAGATCCGATTCCTGTATCTTGCCAGGGTGTGTCTGAAGAGTTCGAGGATCCGATACCTGAATCTTGCCAGGGTGTATCCATTGAAGACTAACATTACCAGATCCGATTCCTGTATCTTGCCAGGGTGCGTCTGAAGAGTTCGAGGATCCGATGCCTGAATCTTGCCAGGGTGTATCCGTTGAAGACTAACATTACCAAATCCGATTCCTGTATCTTGCCAGGGTGTGTCTGAAGAGTTCGAGGATCCGATACCTGAATCTTGCCAGGGTGTATCCGTTGAAGACTAGCATTACCAGATCCGATTCCTGTATCTTGCCAGGGTGTGTCTGAAGAGTTCGAGGATCCGATACCTGAATCTTGCCAGGGTGTATCCGTTGAAGACTAGCATTACCAGATCCAATTCCTGTATCTTGCCAGGGTGTGTCTGAAGAGTTCGAGGATCCGATACCTGAATCTTGCCAGGGTGTATCCGTTGAAGACTAGCATTACCAGATCCGATTCCTGTATCTTGCCAGGGTGTGTCTGAAGAGTTCGAGGATCCGATACCTGAATCTTGCCAGGGTGTATCCGTTGAAGACTAGCATTACCAGATCCGATTCCTGTATCTTGCCAGGGTGTGTCTGAAGAGTTCGAGGACCCGATACCTGAATCTTGCCAGGGTGTATCCGTTGAAGACTAACATTACCAGACTCGACTCCTGTATCTCGCCAGGGCACGTCTGAAGAATTCAAAGATCCAACTCCTGTAATTAATCAGGAGACATCTATCCAAAGCATCTGAAAACCAGCTCCTGCAACATGCCAGGTACTCATTTTTCTTTTGCAGGTACGCAAGTTCTCGCTAAGGAATCTCGTACGCGATCAACATTCAGATGGCATCTATAAGCCCATCGGCCTATTCATCAACCTCTAAATGGCATCTATAAGCCCATTTCCATCACACTACTTCTATGTGAGCGCAAATTTCTGGGCACTCTAGTGTTCAATCCTCTTCTACCCTCGGACTACGAAAGGCACGTCAGCCAATCTGCATCCTCAGGTCTAAGAAGATTGAACAGGGGCAACTGTTGTACCCCAAAATTTGCCCTCCCATATTCTTCAAAGATTTGCCAAGTCAAAGCTTCAAAATTCCCCAAGGGTTGCACAATATAAGAGCCTCCTAAGCAGTCAAAATTAGGGTTTGTATTCTGATCAAGAAAATGAAGTTTCAAAGGGCCCAATCAAGTCCCACATGCCTACAAAAATGGTCAAGCATCCTCATATAAAGTTTCAAGACTTTCAGCACAAAATTGCACAGTCAAAAACCCTAATTGCACTACAGTCAACTGTAGGGGCAAAATGGTCATTTGACAGTCAAAAGTTCAAATTTTTGATCAACATCTCATTTTGAAGCCACAAACATCATTTGATCAATGCTTGATCATGATTCTCAAAGTTTGGCTCAAAAATCATTAAGATGCAAAAGTTTCCTTATTTGGACAGCTGAAAAAGTCAACTGTAAATTGACCAGGGCATAACTTTCACATGGATTATCAGAAAAATTCCATCCAAAGCTCATTTTGAAGAGAAAGACATTTCCTACAACTAATCTTCATACTTCAAGTCCAAGAAATGCTCTCACAAAAAGTTATCAATTTCAACATTATAGGTCATTTTCAAAAGTCAACAAAAAGGGACTTTAAGTCAAAGGCCATAACTTGAGATTGGTAAATCAAAATGACATGGAACCAAAGGCATTGGTTAGAGGACTCAAATACCTTTCCAAAATGTCCAAGAACATGAGCAAAGCTTAACAATTGAGCAAGTTATGCCTTGTGGAAGTTGGGAAATTTTTGGATATTTTGAAAAGTCAACATTGATTCAAATGACCTAAAATTGCTAATGGGCCTATTTTTCTTCCACAATTCATTATCCAAGGCATGTGCACGACCACTAGGCCCAAAGGGAAGTTTTTATTCATTTTTTATTTATTTATTTGGATTTTTATTAATAATAATTCATTTAAATTAAAATAAATACATGAAAAATGCTAACCTAAGTTTTTCAATCTTTTTGTGCATGTTTTATCCTCAAGATTTCGTGCCTAGCTAAATATGGAAAGATTTGGAGAGAATTGATCATGATTTATACAAAAACACATGAAAAAAGATTGAAAAAGATCTTTGAAAATCAAATTTCAAAAACCATGAATGCAAGAGATTTGGATGGTTCTTTTTGACCTAATTCATTCTTACATAAGTATAGAATCAAAACCTAATGCCATTGACCACTCAGCTGCGCCTCAAACTCAGAACCACATTGAAATTTTTTGCTAAAAAGCTTGAAACTGTTTTCACATCAAAAGCATTTTTCCAGGCCAAAGAATCATTCCATTACGTCCCTGACATATCCAGGAAGCTTTCCCAATCAAGATCACATCATCTAACCTCAAGAATCGGTATACAGAACTCAAAATATTTCATGAAAAATGCATATTCGTGTTTTGATTTGCAGGCATCCTCATGACATTTTGTTCATGGATTCTTACTAATCGATGGATTCTGAAACTAACTGCATATTTTAATTGAATTTTTATGTGCTATACACGATTTCGCCATTGATAATATTTAGGGTTTGTGAAGCTTGGAATTAGGGGTTCCCGTTCAAGGAAAAATTGGAGCATAAGACTTAGACCATTCACCTTAGCATACTCAAACGATCATAAACCCACCATTGCGCCTAATTTATGGAGCCCCTGGGGCTATTCGCTATTTTCTTGTATCATGCCTGTGGCAACGTGTGAAAACCGTTGCCTTTCTTCTTTTGTATTTTCAGGAAAATTAAACCAACGAAGAAGACGCTTAGGTGGCGAAGTCTGACTGGTTTATTTGAATTTTTGCGCGAAAAAGGCACTAACCCACGTTTTCCTTCATATTGATTATTGATTATTATATATACAAAAGTGTGTTAGTGGTTCAGTGGCAAGTGCATGCGTTGGTGATCCTCCTGACCTGGGTTCGAGCCCCAGGTCTTCATTCTTTCAATGTTATTTTTCAATTAACATTCATATGCAGTTCAAGCCTTGAAGCGCACCATACGCCTTCTAATCAAACGTCCACGCGTCCAATGGAATTCAATCAAAGGCCAAGAATTGAGGAACATGATAAGTCCTAGTCAATGCATCACACGCTAGTGCCAAAGTCAACAAGGCCAGGCTTGTTTGGGCTCAAATTCCTGGGCTATACCTCACAATTGGGGACAACACCCCCTCAGGTTTGCTATCTCTTTCATTTTTTATTATTGTTGTGTATTTTTTTTTTTTGATTTATTAATTCCTTATAATTCAATTATTATTTTTTTCATAAAAACACAAAACAATTAAAAAATATCAGAAAAGAGGAAAAATATAATAAATATTTTTGTTTTAATATTTTTTGTAATTAAATTGTATATAATTAAACTTAGTTAAATTAGGTTTTAATTTTAATTATTTTAATAAAAAATCTAAAAAACATAGAATTAGGGTTTAATTAATTTTCATCTTTTTTCTTTTATTCCATAATAATTAAATATTAAATATTTATGGTTATAATTAAATTGTATATAAAAATTAGGGTTAATTTTAGGTTAAAAACTTCAACATTTTTCTTAATAAACTAAAAAATAATTAGAATTAGGGTTAGCATCTTATTTTAATTTTAATTAACTTCCTTTTTCATTAAAATCATAAAATACCAAAAAACAATTTTCTTTTCTTCTTTTTAATTAATTAATGTCACCATTTAATTTAATTTTGCAAAAAGGGTCCAACGCCCTCGTTTTTTCTTATTAATTCGCATATTTATTTTATTTCGTTTAAATATTTATGTATCTCTCCCGAAGCCATGTAATTAATTTCTCGCACTTTTAATTCTTTATTTTCTTTTACTTTCTTTATTTTTCTATCAAATCGGGTTCGAGAAATTTTGGCGATGTGGACCCGCGCCTTTTGTAATAGTTTAGAACGTTTATCTTTCCGCACTTTTTAACTATTAACAAATGCATGCAAGAATGAATGGCCTAAAATAAAAACAAACGCGTAGATCACCTTTGACATGAACAAGACAAAATAACTGAACATGACACATAAATCACACACCACCCCTAGGGTACGCCTCACCGTTGCCTTGCCTCGAAAGGTGATCGTCGAGTAGAGGATGTCTTAGTAAGTCCTCATGATCCGGGAACCTGGTATGAGGGTAGCTTCTAAGGTATCTTCCTATTGCTCTGGTGATCACCATGTCCCGAACCCTCGAATTGACCCGAATACCTCCAACGGTGGTGCTACCTACCTCTCAATGGTGGGATGACACTACTTTAAAGGACATTTACACAGACGAATTCCTTAGGGTAGGTAGACGACTCTAGATACTTGCTCTAAATTTCAAAATAAATCAAAACTACTTTTCACACCAACACATTTTCAAAAAGCTTTCGAAAGCATTTTTTCAAACACTCTTGAGGACCGATACAAGAGTCGAACTGGAATTTTCAAAAGAAACTTTTTAAAACCCACAGTTGAAAAGCAAACAAACCATTTTTGAAAAAACAAGTGAGCAAGTATCTAAGAGCCCATGGATAACCATGGATAGAAAGGGTGCTAACACCTTCCCTTTCTATAACCTACCTCCCGAACCGAGAGCAATCTCTATAAGGAATTTTTCTGTGCTTTTGTCCTTTCCATTTGGAGAAAATAAAAGACGGTGGCGACTCTTGCTTCCGCGACATTTCGCGAACCAGTGTTAAACAGTCAGTTCCAGATCCACCGATCACAGATAGTAACCAAATAGTCCAAGTATCATTAATGTTTTTTATGGTTCATGTTGATTATTAAGTGTCTTTAAAAGGAAAATAAAAGCTCAAGTGAGCAAAATAAAAATGACATAAAAGTAAATGCTCAAGTGAGCAAAGATGAAAATAGTATGAAATGTAAATGCAAAAAGTAAGTGGTACATAAAGTAAAGTGTATAAAATAAAATCATAAAATAAAGTCAATTGTTAGAAATTAGTGGTTAGTTGGATGACCATCTTGAAACTTGCATTTGGAACTCATTAGAGGATTGGTAGAACTAAAGCCTCCACACAACAAGTTGCATTTGATTTTTGTCAAGTATATCATCCATTTTGGAATCCTCAAAAAGTAACATTTAATGATCAACGATGTTTAAGTGATCCGCGTTGACCAAAATTGATGAAGATCCATTAGAGGATTGGTAGAACCAAAGCCTCCACACAATGAACCTCAAGGTTATTGGATCAAAGATATCAAATTAACATACTTGGGCTTGTAAACTTAGTTTTGGGACACGAATGATCATTTATTCGAATCGAGACAAAATTTAGAGCTATGTTAAGCAATCGTAAGTGGACTAATGTAGAAGTCGCACCTATTTTGAGGCCGGTCAATAGCAATCTATGTACTTCATGTTTAGATAAATGATATAGAGATAATCCTCCCTTAACATGTAGAACAATTAAAAACTAAAGGGATAAGATGAAGAGGGAGGGAAATGATAAACTAATTTGAATAATTACCTCAAATTTCTTTCATCTTTAAATTAAATCACTCATCTAGATGGATTAAAGCACTAAACATATCATTAATCAAAAGCACCAAAAATGATTTAAATAATTCACTATTTTGTAGGTTTGATTAGATGAACATTTATCCAACTTCATCTACACCATAAAGTCCGTTGAATTTAAAGAGAAATTGGATATTTAAAATTTCAATCCAAACCAACAATCAAAAGAGATGAGTAGAAAAAGCATTTTGGATCAAAACAACCCCAAAACAAGGAAAAAAATGCATTATGTTTCTGTGCAAATCGATTGCACTACAATGCAAAGTATTTTTTTTCAAAATTTTGCGTGAAATACTTATGTGCAATCGATTGCACCAAGACAACAATCGATTGCACACTGTTACAGTAGGAAAAACAACATTTCAAAAGGCCAAATTCTTGTTCAAACTTTCCATCAAACACCTTATGATCATGGATTCAATTGAGCATTAAATTTCCATAAAATTATGAGAAAATATCACCATTGGAATCACAAATTAATGCTCAATGAATCAACCCAAAGATCAACAAGAGGTCACATTATTAAAGATGGAAAATCCAACTTACCAAAGGTAGATTTAAAGAATTATCAAAACAACTTCAAGAATTTGCTTCAATTAAACCACAAGAATCAATTGCCCAAGCTTGGATGTAGAGAATTGATGAAGAAAAAGTGTTTGGATGAAGGTTTAGCTCAAACGTTAGTAAGCTTCAATGAAAAGCTTACTACTAACTTTTCTTGAAAATGGAGTTTTGAGTGAATTTGGTAGATGGAGAGAATTGAGAGATTTTATAGAAAAGTGATTTTCGCTATCAAAAGCTTGAAATTTGAATGAAATGAGGGCTCTATTTATAGAGTTTAAGATTGGGATTAGTGGTAATTTGGTAATTAATTCTTGGAGTCAAAATTTGAATTAATGATAATTCTTTCAAAAATTAGAGAAAAATTGGAGCCAAAATTTGACAATCTTGAAATTGATGATTTTTTTCAAATTTTCACGTTGTGCAATCGATTGTACTACAATGCAAATTGATTTGCACAGTGTATTTTTTCTAAAATTACGCAAAATGCACTTTGTGCAATCGATTGCACTCTAGGAGCAATCGATTGTACAGTGAAAAAATGAAATTTTTTTAATTCTTTTTCTTTGCAAATAGAGATTTTAGGGAAATAATACCGGAAAACCTTATTTGCCAGATGCCTCGACTTGGTACCTACAAAACACAAATATGCAAAGACAAAGACAAATATTTTTTGTATTTTGATTAGAAGTTAGTCAATAACACAAGAGCAAACTTAAAGATAGGATGCAAATTTGATGAATGAAACTATTTATTAATGATTGTGACCAAATGACAAAATATGATATGAAAGTGCGACTGGAAAAGTTAGGGGCGAAATTTAGGGTACAACAACTGTGAGTGACAATGTTCTATGCTAGAAAAAACATTTTGTGCTTGGGCCTGGGCGGCAAAGTGATTGCGGTAATATATGTTGAATCATACTACTTGGTTGATTTCCAAAATGGACCCAATTAAGTATATCTTTGAAAAGCCTACTCTTACAAGAAGAATTTCCCGTTGGCAGATGCTATTGTCTGAATATGATATTGAATATCGTACTCATAAGGCTATTAAAGGTAGTGTGTTGGCAGAGTAACTTGCTCACTAACCAGTTGACAATTATCAGTCTATTAAATATGACTTCCCTGATGAGGGCGTAATGTATTTGAAAGTTAAAGGTTATGATGAGCCTTTGCCTGAGGAAGGTCTTGATCCTGAATCCCAATGGGGTATGGTGTTTGATGGGGCTGTAAATTCTTATGGAAAAGGAATTGGTATTGTTATTATGACTCCCCAAGGGTCACATATCCCTTTTACTGTAAGGTTGACATTTGATTGTACCAATAATATGACAGAGTATGAAGCTTGTATTATGGGTCTTGAAGAGGATATGGATCTCACAGTTAAAATTCTTGATGTCTATGGTGATTAAACTTTGGTAATAAATCAGATCAAAGGAGAATGGGAGACTCATCACATTGGCTTTATTACCTTTCTTCAATAAAGTTGAATTCCATCATATTCCCATAGATGAGAATCATATGGCAGATGCTTTAGCCACTTTGGTTTCCATGTACCAAGTAAATGTTTGGAACGATGTACCTCAGATCACAGTTCAATGTCTGGATAGACCAGCTTATGTGTTTGCTACAGTGGGGGCATCAGATGAAAAACCTTGGTATTATGATATCAAGAACTTTCTTCAGACCCAAGAATACCCACTTATTGCATCAAACAAAGATCGAAAGACATTGAGAAGGTTGGCAGGTAACTTTTTCCTCAATGAAGATGTGTTATACAAGAGAAATTATGACATGGCCTTGCTTAGATGCATGGATAGACACGAAGTAGACATGTTGATCCATAATATCTATGAAGGTTCCTTTGGTACCCATGCCAATGGACACTCGATAGCGAAGAAGATTCTTAGGGAAGGTTACTATTGGATGACAATGACTGACTGTTACAAATTTGCAAAGAAGTGCCATAAGTGTCAGATCGATGCTGACAAGATTCATGTGCCTCCATGCTTCTCAATGTTATTTCTTCCCCATGGCCTTTTCTATGTGGGGTATTTATATGATTGGAATGATTGAACCCAAGGCGTCAAATGGACATCGTTTCATATGTGGCAGTTGACTACTTCACCAAGTATATGAAAGAAGCTTCCTATTCTAATGTCACTAAGCAGGTGGTAGTACGCTTTATCAAGAAAAATATTATATGTCGCTATAGTGTGCCAAGCAGGATTATCACCGACAATGGCTCAAATTTGAATAACAAAATGATGACAGAAATTTGTGAAGAACTCAAGATTATCCATCATTCACAACTCAAGATTGTCCATCACAATTCGTCTCCTTACAGGTCTAAGATGAATAGGGCTGTTGAAGCTGCTAATAAAAACATTAAGAAAATCATCCAGAAGATGGTTGTTACCTATAAGGATTGGCATGTGATACTCCTTTTTGCTTTTCATGGGTATCGTACATCCGTCCGCACTTCAACAGGCGCAACCCCGTTCTCTCTTATGTATGAAATGGAAGCAGTGCTTCCCATCGAGGTTGAGATTCCCTCTTTGCGTGTATTAATGCAAACCAAATTGTCAGAGGCTGAATGGGTTCATAATAGGTTTTACCCATTGAATTTAATTGAAGAAAAGAGAATGACGGCCTTATATCATGGTCAGTTATAATTGGAAAAGAATGAAGAAAGCTTTTGATAAAAAGTTCAAGCCTCGAGAATTTAGAGAAGGCAACCTCATGCTCAAAAAGATCATGTCTTTTAACATTGATTCTAGGGGCAAGTGGACTCATAATTATGAAGGCCCATATGTTGTCAACAAAGCCTTCTATGGCGGTGCATTGATTCTGGAAACTATGGATGGTGAGGAGTTCCCACGTCCTATACAATCAAGAAATACTCCTCCTAAAGAAATAAAAGAACAACTCACTAAGGTAAAAACCCGAAAGGGCAGCTTAGGCAAAAAAAAAGTGTCTTGGTAGGCTGAAAATTCGAAAGGGAGATCTAGGTAAACATTATAGACATAAACAGAATAAAATTTTCCCAGTAGGTTGAAAACCTGCAATGGAAACCTAGGAAAAATGTAGGGTTTCTTAGCAAGTAACTGCGTCAGACAAGACTTGATCATTGAAGCAACTGTCTTAGATTCTCATCACACTTCAAATGAATCCTCTACTCAGGAGTTCAAAGTTGTTAGGGAGAATAGTGGTCATTATATTTCAATGTATCTTTTCCATATATTTACCATTTTCCAAACTTTGTAATCATCCATGGATTCACGTCATTTGCGGACTACCATTTTATTAATAAAGTTTGAGCCTTTATCCAATTTGATGTAGTTCATATTTTATTCTATTTATAAATATTAATTTATTATTGATAGTAATTTTAAATAAAAAGGATTTAATAATAAAAATGTTTTTAAAATGAATTCGCAAATTACTTTTTACTTCATATTTTGTGATTCAAGTGGAACAAAAGTAGTGATTCCAAGGATGGAAGAACTTCGAAGTTATAAATAGATTCCCCAAGAAATATCATGGGATTACTCATGTTAATATGTGTGTGATCCTCTTATGGTTCAGCCCTTGGATAGTTGGATTTCATACCAATTGATATATGGTACGATGTTGGGCTTATAATCCCATTTCCCCAGTTAAGTCGTGGTCCAGATTTTTCTCCAGCTTGATTATATGGTGTTGGATTTGTGTGGTTTGATACCTTTATCCCAAATTCTCCAGTCAGGACTTGACACAAATATTTTTTAATTGAGTATCCAGACAAGGGCAGTATCCTTTTTATGAAGCGTTGAGACAATTGTCAAATTTTTTGGGTTTTCTCTCGTCAAGTGCTGAGTTTGATTTAAAATCCCCATAATGTTAACGTCATGCCGCGTTGTTAACTTATTAGATCCCCAAATGAAGCAAGGATGATGCTTCTCTCTAAAAGTTGTTATCCCCATGAAGTTTTATAATTTCTCCCCAGAGAAGTTTGCACAACCATTACTCTTGATATTGAAGAATGTATTTGGGCTCCCCTTGAATATGTGGTGTTGTTTACCCTAGTGAATTTAGTGTGGAATCCCCAATTGAAGACTAGACGATATGACTTTGTCTTCCCTATTGAAGTTTGTATGATATTCCCTGTTAAAGCTTGTAAGAGGGTGTTATTTTTCCTTGCAACTGTATTGGTTTATTGGTATCAGATTATGCTGTGATTATTTTCAAGCCATGTTTCTTCCCAGTGGAGTTAAGTCGTGAATTAGGAATTCGTTTCCTCAGTTAGTGCTTACTCTCTTATGGAATGTTCGTCCTGGATATGATTTAGCCGAGTGTTGACTTTACCCAAGTTGGTTTTGTTTGGTTATTCCCAGTGTTATATGTATGTTTTGTCAGCATATACATGATAACATTCATACATATATCATGCATAGCTGAATTAAAATTCATTACTCATTTGCATTCATTGATGTTTTTGTTGGCATATTACCCTCTTTGCAGAGTTGTGTTACCCTCTCTCCAATAGATTATCAACCTTAAGCAGAAAGTGTACATCCTTCCGATTTCCCCATAAATTTATCCCTCGTGGAAGAATTTTTATTTAGCCTTCCTATTCAGCTTATTATCTGGATGAAATATGATCCCCATTTGAGCTTATTCCAAGTTGGGTGTTGTCTTGGTTGACTGTTTCTCATTGGGTGTTATCTTGGTTTGAATGTTGGTCCCCAATAACATTGTTATTTTGATTTCTGCAAGCTGTAAGCCCTTGATTGAGAATATGAATTTATTTTGCATGTGAAGACTTTATCTCCTCAACAGGAATGTATTGGAACTTCCCTAGGAAGTCAAGATTCATTTCCCAGCAGCATTATCACAATCCTCTTTGTAAACATCAAGTGGCAGTCTCTTCATTATGGGAGTTAGTTCGTTGTTGAGATTTGTACTCCGATGAATGGTAGTCTCGTTATTATGGGAGTTAGTTCATTGTTGAGATTTATACTCCGATGAATGGTAGTCTCGTCATTATGGGAGATAGTTGGTTATTGAGATTTGTTCTCTGATGAATGGTAGTCTCATCATTATGGGAGATAGTTTGTTGTTGAGATTTGTATCTCAATAGATGGCAGTCTCTTCATTATAGGAGATAGTTCATTATTGATATTTGTTTACTCTGATGGATGGTAGCCTCGTCATTATGGAAAATAGTTTTTTGTTGAGTTTGTACTTTGATGGATGGTAGTCTCGTAATTATGGGAGATAATTTCGTTGTTGATATTTGTACTCCGATGGATGGTAGTCTCTTCATTATGGGAGATAGTTCATTGTTGAGATTTTTTTACTCCGATGGATGGTAGTCTCGTCATTATGGGAGATAGTTCGTTATTGAGATGTTTTACTCCAATGGATGGTAGTCTTGTCATTATGGGAGATAGTTCATTGTTGAGGTTTTACTCCAATGGATGGTAGTCTCGTCATTATGAGAGATACGTATTTGAGATTTGTACTTCGATAGATGGTAGTCTCGTCATTATGGGAGATAGTTTGTTGTTGAGGTTTTACTCTGATTGATGGTAGTCTTGTCATTAATGGAGATAGTTCATTGTTGAGATTTGTACTCCGATGGGTGGTAGTCTCGTCATTATGGGAGATAGTTCATTGTTAAGATTTTTTACTCCGATGGATGGTAGTCTAGTCATTATGGGAGACAATTCGTTGTTGAGATTTATACTCGGATAGAGGGTATTCTCGTCATTATGGGAAATAGTTTGTTGTTGAGATTTATTTACTCCGATGGATGGTAGTCTTGTCATTATGGGAGATAGTTCATTGTTGAGATGTTTTACTCTGATTAATGGTAGTCTCATCATTATGAGAGTTAGTTTGTTGTTGAGATTTATACTCTGATGGATGGTAGTCTCATCATTATGGGAGATAGTTCGTTGTTGAGGTTTTACTCTGATGGATGGTAGTCTCGTCATTATGGGAGATAGTTCGTTGTTGAGATTTGTTTACTCTGATGGATGGTAGTCTCGTCATTATGGGAAATAGTTCATTATTGAGATGTTTTACTCCAATGGATGGTAGTCTCGTCATTATGGGAGATAGTTAGTCATTAATGCTAAATATTTGTTACCGATCCTAATATTGGTATTTACCAGTATTATCTTACCGCTTCTATTTGCATCCTTCAGGTCGGTAATTATCGATTCCCTGTTAGTCGACTTTACTTTGTAGATATCCCCTTTAATGGTGGGTAGTTTGCAGTCATCTATCGATCATTGTTATCGATTTCTATTTTTCCTCATATATTGAGTTAGCAATGCCTTATCTCCTCTTTGGACTTTACTCCAGTAGAGTTGAGTCTTCTGTTCTCTGATAATTTATTTTCCTGGTCAAACTCTCTTTTTGGGTTGTTGTTTTTATTTTTTGCTTCCCCGATGGGGTTTTGTGTCACCTTTGGAGTCGGTCATTTGCATTCATAATCATAACCATTGCATGACATCTTAGGGCCAAAAATAGGGTTTGTTTTATATTTAAGTATCTTCAATCGTGTCGAGACGAAGAATTTAACCTTCGAATCTCTGGATATAAGACACTTAAATAAGGGCATCTATTATACCCCAATCTCCCCCCTAAGATTTCTCACCATCTCATGTCACAATGCAGCAAGACACACACACGTTAGGGTTATTTCTCTCTTTATCTTATCTTTAAGTTTGCTCTTGAGGGATTACCAAACACCTTCAAATGTGTATCTTGTACATGTGTTATATTAATTAACATCAGTATGTGTATATATGTTCTTTGAATGTTCATATTGTAGTTGATCATGATTTCAATCATCTCACCATCTAACCTAGGGTTTTGAGGGGTGGTTCTTAGTCAAATGATGTTTCAATGGATTACAAGAACTCAATCTTCAAGGTCATGTCTATGACATCAAATGTTTGTGGTTCAAGGAGCTCTCTCACTTCATTTAGGTCAAGACCTCCTCAAAGTTGTTGGTGGAAGTCATCAAGAAGATTCATAGGTTCATGTGTTTATTTTCATGTCTTATCCAACAAGCTTCATTGAGACATAAGCTCCATATTTGAGTTTTCTTCAAGACAACATCACTTCAAGGCCTATTATGATTCACCATGCTTTATTTTGCCAAAAAAAGTCCAAAAGATTCAAGGTTGATTCAACAAGTTTGACCTAATTGGGCAAATACTAGATTCAGTGATCACAAGGGAATAACTCTCTCAATTTTCAACATTTTGAGTTGAATATTTTTGCTATGGATTATTATTATCATTAACAACAACCTCTCTTCATATGACAAGATCCAATTATGCAAGAAAAACTATCAAAAGTTGAAAGGGGTTTTAAGTCATTTTGACACTCTTTGAGCTAGGGTTTGTTGACTTCTAAGGACCACATCTTGCTGATTTTTTGAGGTTTTCGAGTGGTTCCAAATTCATGATTCTCTTTAAATGGTCCTTAACAAGCTCTCTTCATAAGTCTAAGACTAACTTTGAATGGAAGATCACTAAAAGTTGAGAAATATTATAAGTCTTCTTGAAAGGCATTTGAGTTTTAGGGTTTGACATCAGATGATCATAACTTGGCCAATTTTTATCTCCTTGAGCCCATTCTTTTTCCATAATAGTTTTTGGGATGTGTAATACAACTTTGTATTTATGTTCAAAACTTGAAGATGCTTAGAATATGGTTGAAGAATTGAAAATATGATAGGTCTCTTGTGAATTTCCCTAAATTTGTTCATCATCTTATAAAGACCATACCTCTTTCAATTTTTATGATTTTGAGTGATCTTAATTTCAAAATTCAATTCAAGAAGTCTACTTTATTCCCTTATCAGATATCAAGATCAAATTTTGAGTGGAAGGTCATGTAATTTTGAAGAACATTATAGGTCATTTTGAAGTTCAACACTTAGAAATATTTCTTAGTACAAATATTTGTGTGTTTTTTACAATTTCAATTGGTCATAATTTTTTTCTCAGATCTCCAAATGATGTCTTTCCTGGAATATTGTGAAGTTTGTGGGGATATATTTCAAATGCTTCAAGAATCATCCCATAAAGGTCCCTGAGTTGCTTGCACCTTGGCTGCAAAGTCAGTACCTTGGAACTAAAGTTTTCTCTATAAGTCAAAATTTGATTTCCACAATGTGACCTCTAATCACCAATTTTGTTCGTGTTTTCTACTTAAACATATTTAACCAAGTTTCTAAGGCTGGATTAAGGATTGAAACGCAAGAATTAGCTAAATTTTAACAGTTTGCAAGTCACACTTTTTTCATGATCAGGGTGCACACGATTTCACTCAATTACTTATCATTCACCCTCTCCCAGCATTACATCACATTCTCCTATAAATAAGGACCCTCTCTACATCACTAGGACAAGCTTTAGAGAGCCAAAGAACCTCTATTGAACTCCCTCTATAACTCGTAATTATGCAACTTTGAATTCAATTCTAAAGCATCTTTCAATCCAATTTTTTTGCTGATTCTTCATCCTTGAACTTCACTAAAGCTAACAGAAGAAGAACCAAGCCTTGAGGTTCCCTTGAGGTAGATTTCTCCATCAATTCTCTCCAAAATTGTTGCTACAATGTATCTCTCATCACTCTGATACTAATGGCATCATTAGTTTTTAACTGGAAGTGAGTTTTACTCATGAATTTTCAAATCTCTTTCCCTTTTTTCTTCTGGTTTTCTTCAAATCGATTGAGCGAGGGTACCGTTAAAATCGTCTTGAAGAGAAAAAGCGAATGACACTGATCTGAGCTTCTAATTTTACAGTTTGTGGAACCTATAATTCACGTGTGGCTGGAGGTTGAAGATAATGACATGTCTTCCCTTCAGCCAATCATATTGCACCACACATTTTTTCAAAATGTTTTTAATAAATGATATGATGGTTTATTCACTAATGTCCATATCATGAATAGCCTGTCATATCCCTTGGATTTGATTACTAACGCATTTTAACATTGATTCAATGGTCTACATCTTTTTGGTTTTATTTTTATTTTGTAATTTTATATTTTAATTGTTTAAAACTTCAAAAGTTCATTAAAAAAATTCATTTCAACTTCAAAAATCTGAAAAAAAATTCTCAAAAATACTTTTGATTTTTCTCTTTCTGATTCCTATTTTTTCACTATTTTATTTTATGATTTGGCATTTTTTATGATTTTTCACTTTATTTGAACTGTTTTTATTGTTTAAAATTTTTTTTCCTGATTTTTAAATTCTAAAATAAAATATGGAAGGATCTAATGATATCTTGATAAATATTGGTGACCTCATTTTATTTTTATTTCCGATTTTACTATTTTTCATAAATTTTGGTTTATTTTGCATATTTCTTTAAATTTTTAAAATAGTTTCTGACTTTAAAAAATTCTGAAATTTTTTGTCAACACTTATTTACTCATGTTTGACCTTTGACTTTTTTCTAGGATTTTTATTTCATGTTTTAATATGCTTTATGTATTTTACCAATTATTTCCCTTTTATTAATCATTTTAAATATTGTTTTATAAAGTATTATTTTATTATTTTTGTTTGGTCCTGATTTGGGTGTTATTTTGGGACAAATCCCTCAACCTAATTTGATCTTGGATGTTGATAGGTTGAAAAACCAAATCCACCAAAATGGATGAATGATGTTGATGATATTTGAAACCATAATTTCATCGGATACATTCCCTCTCTCTTCATCTTATCCCGTTCTTAATTGTGCTACTTGTTGTTGGAAAAAGATCTATATATTATTTCTCTAACATGTGGTACACAAATTGCTATTGATCGGCCTCAAAATAAGTGTGATTTTTACATAATTTCACTTACGATTGCTTAATATAGCGCTAAATTTGTCTTGATTTAAAAAATGATCATTTGTGGCCCAAACCTATATTTTCAAGCCCAAGTATGTTTAATTTTAAACTCTTGATGCAATAACCTTGAGATTCATTGTTAGGAGGCTTTGATCTTATCAATTCTCTAATGAACTTTCATGCTTTTTGGTCTAAATGAATCATTTAAACATCATTGATCATATATGCTTGCCTTTAGTACTTGAAATGAATGTTATACTTGACAAAAAAGTAAATGAAACTTGTTGTTGAGAAGCTTTGATTTTATCAATCTTCTAATGAGTTTTTAAATACAAGTTTCAAGATGGTCATTCAACTAACCTCTAACTTCTAATTCACTAACAATTGACTTTACTTTGTGCTTTTACTTTGTGCTTTTACTTTTTGCTTTTACTTTATGCCCTTTATTTTATGCCTTTACTTTTATACACCATTTACATTTCATGCTATTTTCATCTTTGCTCACTTAAGCATTTATATTTATGTAATTTCATCTTTGCTCACTTGAGCATTTATCTTTATGACATTCTTATTTTGCTCACTTAAAATTTCATTTTCTTTTTGAAGATACTTAATAATCAACTTGAAGATTAAAAAACTTTAAGGTTACTTGGACTATTTAGTTACTATCCTTGGCATAATTGAGTTGTTGACCTCTTGGACTTAGGATTAGAAGCCTTGATTATCCTTGGGACCTTGTGATTTTGTTGTTATTTTGTCTGAAGTTTGTGGGGTTTACTCCAAGACATTGGGTTGATTTTCTTTGTGTGTAGGTTATTCTGATTATATGCTTTTTCTGTGATTGAGAATTCCTCTGTATATCGTTGTTACTCTGCTCAATTTTTGTGAAGATTTAATTCTTCTAAAGCTTGGTATTCCTAAGAGGTTTAGTATTTTTGCTTGCTTGGTTTCAATCCAAAGAATGGAAATTCTACATTGACTCTTGATGTCAAGTGTTGACTTCTTGTTGGTTATATTTTTCTTTTCCTTAGCTTTTACCTTATGCTTTAGAATAGTCCCTTCATCTTCTCCCATCTTCTTTAATTTCAAAAATCTTCTCCCTCCTTTTCAAAACCCTTCTTGTATTCTAACTTGAACCACTTTCATAATAAATTTGGATTTAGGTCCATGTATTTTTAAAATCTTTTAATCAAATTTTAGTCAATATTAATCATACTTTGACATTTTTTGTGAGAATATTAAAAGTCAATTAATCTCAATTAAACCATTTTTGCCGCTTTGGATTTTTAGTTTAAATTTTTCTCAAAAGATTAGACTCTTGTCGATTCTTGTAGTGATGTGAGTTACTATACTTCTATGATATATAGTGAAGTGAGATATTTTTCAACTTGGGTGTTGAGTGAAGCTTTGTTGATTTTAAATTCCAAGATATATCCTCCATTGTGAGATGATGCAAATTCTCATTTCTCATGATTGTGGGTAGTAAGTATGTTTTCCACTCGGATATGATGATGACATCTCTTCTCTAAAAATTAACCAACACACTTGTGTTTTAGAATTTTTAAGGTGAATTACGAGTACCCTGATCCCCCTATTGCATGAAAGGTGGTGTGATCAGTGGAAATAGAACTGACTGTTTTGAAATGTTGGTTCGTGAAATGTCGCGGTAAGCAAGAGTCGTCACCGTCTTTTATGTTCTCCAACAAGGAAAGGACAAAAGCACAACAAAATTCCTTTTCGAGATGTTTCTCGGTTCGGGAGGTAGATTTATAGAAAGGGAAGGTGTTAGCACCCTTTCTATCCGTGGTTATCCACGGGCTCTTAGGTACTTGCTCACTATGTTTTCAAAATTTTGTTTTCTTTTCAAGTGTTTGTGGGTTTTGAAAAAGTTTAGTTTGAAAAACTTCTAGGTAACTCTTGTATCAGTCCTCGAGAGTGTATGAAGTATTTGTTTGAAAACTTTTTGAAAGTGTAGGTGCGAAAAGTTGTTTTTGTTTCTTGAAAGAGCAAGTACCCATGAGAAATCTACCTACTCTAAGGAATTAAGATGTGTAAGAGTCCTTTAGATAGTACTATCCCACTATTGAGAAGTAGGTAGCCCCATCGTTGGAGTTATTCGGGTCAATTCGATTATAGGGACATGTGGTCACCAAAGCAATAGTAAGATACCTTAGCGGTAACCCTAATGTCCTAGATCCTTTTTATCCGAGGCAACCGTTTTGAGGAAACTTGGATCTTTAGACAGGAGGGCGACCTCTAAAACACCCTATACTTGATGACCACGTCGAGGCAACCAAGTGAGGCGTACCCTAAAGTGGCATGTGCATGTGTGTCAGATTCAGTTAAGATTATCTTGTACATGTTATTTGTGAGCTACGGATTGATTTTATTTTTCATACAAGTCTTGCATGCATAATTAACAGTTATTAATTATGGAAAATAAACTGCGGAAAGTGAATCTACGCTATTACAAGGCGTCGGGTTTTACATCGCCAAAAACATAACCCTTTGGAAAATAAATACGAGAAATTAAAGAAAGCGATAAAAGCCTAATTATCTATTACATTCTCGGAAACAGTTACATAAATATAATCAAAATAAAAATAAAAATAAATATGCGCGCGAAAGAATTGAATCGGGACGTCCTTAGGGTTTTGACCCTTTTTGAGAAATAAAGAAATTTGGTCCTTTGCATTTAATTAAATATTAACCCTAAAACTAATTAATTAATTAATTAAAAGAGAAAAGTATTTTTTATGTTTTTTATGTTTTTTTTTATGTTTTTAATAAAAATAAAAATAAAAAGAAATTAAAAGTCAAGAAAACCCTAGTTCTAAATTTATTTTATATTTGTAAAAAAAAAGTCAAAGTTAACCTAATTAATAAAAAGACTAAATTAATTAACTTACATTTATTTACAAAATAATAATTAAAGGTGAAAATAATAAATAATAAAAATAAATAATATAAATATTTACTGGATTTATTATGAAAATAATATTAATTATGTTAGTTAAATAAATAATAATAATAATAGTTAAAAATTAGTAAAAGAAAAATAAAAGAGAAAATATTTAACCAGGGGGGGTGATGGCCCAAATATGGAGGTTTATGCTGGAAATTTTAGGCCCATTAACTCAAGCCTGCGTTGACTTCTGGGATTAACTGCGTGTTCATTGACTAGGTAGTACCATAGTCTTCCATCTTAGGCCCTTGGATTGTTGCTTGTAAACACCTGGCGCCTGGATGGTTGAGGTGTACGGTGGAACGCATTGTAAAGCCTGCACGTGAACATATTAGAAAAAAATAGAAACAAGCGTTTGGGGGGACCTAGGAATCGAACCTAGGTCCCAATGGTTTCCAGCCACATCATCTTCCACTGAGCCATGCGCCTGTATTTGTAATTATAATAAACAATGAAAATAATATATGAAAAACAACGCATATGCTGGAAACAATAAAACGCGCGCCATATTTTTTGAATGGACCAACCATGGTACACCACGTCTTCATCCCCTTCGCTGAACCTGTAAAAAAAGCAAAGAGATAGCGGGGGTTTTTAACCCCCACAAAGCAGAACAAGGAATAATAGCGATTAGGTCTGGGATTAACATAAATTGTTCGCGAGGGTAGGGTTAAACTCGTCTGGACGCAGCGATCTCAACCATAGGCATTATGAAGCTTAATTTTTCCTGGGTTGTAAAGCCCTAATTTGAAAGCTTCGAAACCCTAAGTTTCATCAATGGTGATTCCTGTTTCAGGGCGTTTTAATGCAATTAAAATATACCAAAAGCTTCATGTGGATTCAAGCAACACAAAACCAACAAAAAATCATATGAAATATGCATGAATCATGAGTTTCGATTTTCAAAATAGTAAGAAAACTGTATCACTGTTCTTGCGTATTCTTTGAGTGTTAAGGCTTGATTTCGATTGCAATATGTTCCTGGGGATCCCTGCAATGTATTAGAAGCAATTAAAAGTATTGAATTGGCCTTGAAGTGAGAAAACCGTTTTCAAATTTTCTTGAGTTTTTTGGAATTGGTTATGGCTTTTTGCAGCAGCTTTTCACGCGTCAGGCATTAGGGTTGAGTTGTGCATATATAGTAGAATGGATTTAGGTCAAATCTTGCACAAGAGATCCCTTGCATTGATGTTTCAATATTTGATTGAAAATCAAATATTTTCCAATCTTTTTGATTGAGAAAACTTGCCAAACATGGAGATTTTTGTCTCTTTGATTGATACACGAATTTGCCAGCTTGCCCTGAGTTTGTTTTCTTCACAAAAGATTGAAAAAAACATATATTTGAATTTCCTACATTTTAAATTAATTAAAGGAATTAAAATCAATTAAAAATCCAATTAATTAATAAAAAATAAGAAAATAATTTCAAATAATCTCAATGGGTCGTGCATGGGCCTTGGACAAAGTTTCAAGAAGGAATTTGAGACCCATTAGCAAAAACATGGTGTTTTGAGCAAAGTTGACTTTTGCAAATTCACAAAAATTTCCCAACTTCTCCAATGCATATCTTGCTCAATTTTGATCATATGAACATGTTCTTGGACATTTTGGAAAGGTCTTGAAGTCCTCTAACCAATGCCTTTGGTCCCATGTCATTTGGTTTTACCAATCTCAAGTTATGGTCTTTGACTTAAAGTGCAATTTTGTTGACTTTTGAAATTGACCTATAATGTAGAAATTGATAACTTTTTGTGAGAGCATTTCTTGGACTTGGAATGTGAAGATGAGTTGTAGGAAATGTCGTCCCCTTCAAAATGAGCATTGGATTGGATTTTTCTGATGAACCATGAAAAAGTTATGCCCTGGTCAAGTTACAGATGACTTTTCTGTTGTCCAAAAATAGTAACTTTTGCATCCTTGATGATTTTTGAACCATGCTTGAGGAATCATGATCAAGACTTGATCAAATGATGATTTTGATCTCAAAATAAGATGTTGACCAAAATTTTTGACTTTTGACTGTAAAATGACCATTTTGCCCCTGTAGTTGATTGTGAAGCAAATATGGCTTTTGAATGTGCAACTTGATGCTGTGAGTCTTGGGACTTAGCATGTAGATGCTTGACAATGTATGTGGGCCTATGGGACTTGATTAGAACCATTGAAAACCTCAAATTCCTTGCAAGAACCAAAACCCTAATTTTGACTGGCTTAGGAGGCATTTGGGCTGTGCAACCCTTGAGAGATCTTGAACCATTTGAAGATGATTCTTGACAAACTTTGAAGAATATGGGAGGGAAAATTTTGGGGTACAACAGTTGCCCCTGTTCAATCTTCTTAGACCCGAGGATGTAGATTGGCTTGCGTGCCTTTCGTGATCCGAAGGTGGAAGATGATTGAACACTAGAGTGCCCAGAAATTTGCACTCGCATAGTAGAATATCAGCAATGTGATGTTGGGAATGGGCTTACAGATGCCATTTGGAGAGATGGTGGATAAGAGGATAGGCTTATGAATTCCATCTGGATGTGACAGAACCTTGTCGGGAATGGGCTTATAGATGCCATTTGGAAGTGTAATGGATAGTTGTGGAGATGGGTTTAAAGATGCCATCCGAAGGTGTCGATCGCGTAAGAGATTCCTTAGCGAGAACTTGCGTACCTGAGAAAGAAAGACAATTTCCTGGCCTGTTACAGGGGTTGATCTTCAAACTCTTCATGCAGATATGCCCTGGCTAGATACATGTATCGAATCTATAATCAATTGCTCACAGACATGCCTTGACTAGATACAGGTATCGAATCCGGAACTAGTCGTCTACAGATATGCCCTGGCTGGATACAGGTATCGAATCTCTAAACTCTTCATGCAGACATGCCCTGGCTAGATACAGGTATCGAATCTACAATCAATCACTCACAGATATGCCCTAGCTAGATACAGGTATCGAATCTGGAATTAGTCGTCTACAGATATGCCCTGGCTGGATACAGGTATCGAATCTCTAAACTCTTCATGCAGATATGCCCTGGCTAGATACAAGTATAAAATCTACAATCAATTGCTCACAGATATGCCCTGGCTAGATACAGGTATCGAATCTGGAACTGGTCGTCTACAGATATGCCCTGGCTGGATACAGGTATCGAATCTCTAAACTCTTCATGCAGATATGCCCTGGCTAGATACAGGTATCGAATCCATAATCAATTACTCACATATATGCCCTGGCTAGATACAGGTATCAAATCTCTAAACTTTTCATGCAGACATGCCCTGGCTAGATACAGGTGTCGAATCCACAATCAATCACTCACAGATATGCCCTGGCTAGATACAGGTATCGAATCTGGAACTGCGAAAGTTGATGGTAATCATCTTTGGATTGACCTTTTCCTGAAAAGGCAAAACATTAGTTGTATGCAATGTCATGATGTATGAAATGCATGATGTCATGATGTTCTCAAAATGAGATCGTGTCGTATGCATTTTATCATGTATGTAAGCAGGATGTATGAAATGTGAAATGTCTATGAATGTATTTTCGTCTAGGAAAATAAATCCTTGACGAATGCCGGGAGCTTGTTGAATCCTGGGCTGATGTTTGAAGAGTAGCGTTCTTCGTTTCCGCTGGGGATGATGATTGCAAGAATAAACCGGTAGGAGAAGATGACTCCGTTGGGGAATAAACTTGTTGGAGAGATTTTTCTGCGGGGAATTACTCTGTGGGAAGGGATACTTCGCTGAGATTTTGATGATACTTCCGCTGGGGATTCCGTTGATAAGTTTTGTTGGGGATTTTGATGATGAACTCTGCTGGGGGATAGAAAGAACTTCGCTGGGGACGATCTTTCCATTGCAGTTTGCTGAGGATAACCCAGTTAGACTCTTGTGGGGAGTAACCTTCTAAATATAGCTGGGGAAAGATATTTGTACTCTGCAGGGGACAAGCTTCCAGAATCTACTAGGGAGATGATTCAACTCTGGTGGGGAAGCTTTTGGACTGTACTGGGGAGATTGATTTCACTGGGGTGTCTGGTATTCCGCCGGGGAACAATCTTATACTAAGACTGCCGGGGATGCTTGCTGAGGAATATCTATACTCCGCTGGGGAATGTTGAGATCTTCTGGGGATACCCAACTTCCTTAAGGCTGACAGTAGGCTAACTCTGCTTGGGGGAGAGTATTGTTGAACCTTGTCTTACTCTGCGGGGAGTGAAGGTATCCTGGTTACGTTCTTCATCCGAATATATACCTCAGTACCTTGGTGGACAGAGCATCTTGTACAGTTTGGAAAACTCTTATTGCTCCTGCTTCTGCGGGAGAAGGTACCTGTGGAGGCCTTGATAACTGCCGATTGACAAATCTTCTTCTGGTAGGCAGTGACGAGATGCCGGGACATAGTCGTACGCTGTGATCCCTAACTTTTTCCTGGACCGCCCTTTCGGGTTTTCAGTCCATCGGGATACCCTTTTTTGCTCAAGCCGCCTTTTCAGGTTTTCGACAAGCCGGGTGTACAGATTTTTTTATTTTCATCCCTTATTTTTGCCCGAACCCTTTTGGTTCGCCGGGAAGCCCTTATTTTTGCCTAGGCCAGTCGACCTAGCGGGTCTTTGATTATGCGTAGTACTTTTTTGACTATGTCCACGTTCTCAGAGCGCAGGGAGTTGTCACTGTCAGTAGTATTGTGTTGCCATACTACCAGAAGATGTCTGATCATGCAAGATTCGTTGCTGGAATTCATGTCCAATGCCCCAAGTGACTCAGGCAGAGATTTGCCCCTGGCTATTTGGCATTTGAGAGATTCCTTGAATCTTGACTGGACTGCCCCAGATGACGGACAATGCTCATGTCTGCCCCTTAATTGGAAGTGTTTCTTCCACTTGAGATGACCCTTGAGAAGGTTTTTGTTCACTAGATATTCGTCGTGCGAATTTATCTGCTGTTTGAACAAATAGTCATATGCAAACAATGTTATTTAAAAATGCAAAGCTTATGTCTGTCTTGAAGTTTTTGAAAATGTATTTTTTTCATAAAAACAAGTGAATTTTTTTTGTAAACTGTGATGTCAACTCGTTATTTTACCGCAAGCCTTAAGGAGTCAGGATACCTTTCATAACAGTATGCTTTCGAACCAACCCATGCTTCAGCTAGGACTTTTAAGGGTTGTAGCGTGGCCTGGTTCACGGTTTAAGAAACAAAGGATAAAGGCTCAAATTTTATTTGTACCCACCCGCTCTTCGTGATGTTCTTCAAACCTAAACTCAGCTAATCGTGCGTTAGACCTTGTTTGAGTCTTTGCTTTGATACTCCGGTGATGGTTCGGATGTTTGACAATTTATTTTGAATAGGCAGTCATTTCTTTTTTGTTGAGGGTTTGTGAGACCTCTTTCTTTTTGATTTCATTATCCCAGTCTTTTTTGCCTGAACTGTTTCTTTTGTGATTACAGTCAGCGGGATGCCCCAGTTTTGTAAGTCTCCTTCATAGGTTTTGACTTATCGGGCTTTTATTTTGGGAGATAATGACTGCCTGTCTTTATGATTATAGGAACCATCACTATCTTTTTGTCTCGGAAGGACTTCTTTGATGCCGTTCGTTGTGCACCTGGATCAACTGAGAGAACTACCCTGCCCCAGGTTATGATTAAGGGTTTTAATTTTTTCGAAAAGAAAAACTCCAACTTCTTTGGCTCAAAGGGGTTGACGAGGGATTATCTTCCTTATAACTCCACTGTTTAGGATTTGAAAAAATGCCTGTACTTCATCAACGGGGTCTGTTCAAAAGCATACTGTAAAGATTGTGGTATCATTTTCGTCATCCTCCCTCAAAAGGCTTAGAATATTTTTAATCGAGAGTTAATCATCACAAATATGAAAGCAATTTGAATATAGTGGATACGAATGGATTAATTCAAAACAGACATATGCGATGCATTGATAAGGTAATAAAGTTTGACATGACAATAATTGTTTGTATAAGCAAAGAAAAATACAACTTGGAAATTCCAATGAACAAAAAATCTTCTAGTCTCAGGACTTGTCACTTCAAATGGTGAACCTTGGAGGGATAGTAGAAGAACTCGGCCTGACCATCTTGGGTGAATTCCACTGCTCCTTCATCAATCAGGTCCTGGATCTTGTTCTGCAGAGTCCAACAGTCGTCGGTGTCGTGTCCGGGACTGTCAGAATGGTAGGCACATCTCACACTCGGGTTATACCTGGAAGAGGAAGTGTTGGGATTCTTAGGAGGGTCCCTTAACACTACCAGATTCAATCTCAACAGGCGTTGTAAAGCTTGAGACGGTGACACGTTGAGCTTGGTGAATTGCCTCCTAGGCTTGTCTGGCTTGCTCTGATCAACCCGTTGTTCTTGGCGAGGTCGTTGTTGGACCTGTGAAGTAGCAACACCTTGGAGAGGTCTATTCATCGAACCAAACCTTTGACTTCTCGGAAGTTGATTAATGACTTGATCATCAGCCTTGACTATTTGCTTCCTACTGTTGTATCTGTCTTGATGAAGCTGGTTGATCATGGTTCTCAACTCTTCTTGCTCCCGAGCTAAGCCTTGGATAAGAGCCATCTGCCCCAGCATCTGGGTTTTCATTACATCTACCTCAGCTTGCAGATGTTTCAGCCGTTCGTCCTTACTGTCTTCAGGACTCTTCTTGACCAAATTCCCCATGAGGAGTGTTCTCAACTCTTCCTGCCCCTTGGATAGGCTTAGGAAGATTTCCCTGAACTGAGTCTCTTGAGTATGAAGATCCTGGTTGTCTTGTTGGAAAGCCATTACTGAAATAAATAGCGAGGACGTGAGAGACCTGTAAAGGGTGACCTGTGATGCAATGATATGTATGATATATGCATGCAATGTTTTCAAGGATCTCGCGGGGTAAACAAGAAACTGTTAGCATTTGAATTTTGCAGCTTGATTGAAGGAGCTTCCTGTTATTAAGAGTCCTTCTTCAAGAGTCAGGCTCACCATATCGAGTGGGTCATAGCCCCTGACTCAAGTTATCATGTTTTGATTTCTGGACAACCTTGGTTAGAGGAAAATAAATCCCCTTTGCCCCTTGCTAGACAGTTGGTCCATCATGACCTGCATCACAGACCCTTGAGATCCTTGAAATGGTTAAGGAAATGCTATGGTATGATGTTATGATGCATATGGTGTTATGTACGTGGATGCAAAGGTGTGAGGTGTAAGTAAGCCCTGTAATAAGTCCAGATTAAGGACTGTAAACAAAACCTGCAAGGAACTCATGTGTCAGATAACAAGAATGTGCAAGTAGTTCAAGTTTGAAGGCACACAAGTCACACCAGATAGCCCTTAGAGTTTAGGCCAGCATGAAGTTTAGGTACTACCCTCTTTCAGTTTCAGTTGGTTAAGACCTGTCCTAGAAAATAGTAACCGGGTTCTAAGGAGCTCAATATCATTGGATTGTTTTCTATGTTCATTGTTTTGATTTAGCCACTTAACTGGCGACCAAAATATTCCAAGAAAACAACCCTCAATGAGTGTAGTATCGAGTATCTACCAACTTCGGACTGCACCAAAGTCGATCATCTCACTACCCCTAAAGAGGCCAGGATGGTCAAGTAAGGTTCTAAGGTCAGTTGATGCTTCGAGACACCACGCGGCGGCCCCGTACTCTCCTTGACTTGACTCAAGGGTTACCGGTACTCACCAAAGTGCCACATCAACGTAGCAACTGCTTCAACCATGTCGGTATACCCCGCACAGTTCCCTCACAGTTTGTTGCTACTTCTAAAAGGTATCCCCCAGATCCGGGTTAGGATCTATGAAACTCCAAGACAAGCCCATAATATTAAAGCAAACAAAACAAGCAATTAAAAACAAGAGTGGTCTAATCCTAAGGTACACCTCACTTATTTAAGTTTCCCCAGCAGAGTCGCCAGTTCTGTGATCGGTGGAAATAGAACTGATTGTTTTGAAATGCTGGTTCGCGAAATGTCACGGTAAGCAAGAGTCGCCACCGTCTTTTATGTTCTCCAACAAGGAAAGGATAAAAGCACAGCAAAATTCCTTTTCGAGATGTTTCTCGGTTCGGGAGGTAGATTTATAGAAAGGGAAGGTGTTAGCACCCTTTCTATCCGTGGTTATCCACGGGCTCTTAGGTACTTGCTCACTATGTTTTCAAAAATTGTTTGCTTTTCAAGTGTTTGTGGGTTTTGAAAAAGTTTAGTTTGAAAAACTTCTAGGTAACTCTTGTATCAGTCCTCGAGAGTGTATGAAGTATTTGTTTGAAAACTTTTTGAAAGTGTAGGTGCGAAAAGTTGTTTTTGTTTCTTGAAAGAGCAAGTACCCAGGAGAAATCTACCTACTCTAAGGAATTAAGACGTGTAAGAGTCCTTTAGACAGTACTATCCCACTATTGAGAAGTAGGTAGCACCATCGTTGGAGTTATTCGGGTCAATTCGATTATAGGGACATGTGGTCACCAAAGCAATAATAGGATACCTTAGCGGTAACCCTAATGTCCTAGATCCTTTTTATCCGAGGCAACCGTTTTGAGGAAACTTGGATCTTTAGACAGGAGGGCGACCTCTAAAACACCCTATACTTGATGACCACGTCGAGGCAACCAAGTGAGGCGTACCCTAAGAGTGGCATGTGCATGTGTGTCAGATTCAGTTAAGATTATCTTGTACATGTTATTTGTGAGCTACATATTGATTTTATTTTTCATACAAGTCTTGCATGCATAATTAACAATTATTAATTATGGAAAATAAACTGCGGAAAGTGAATCTACGCTATTACAAGGTGTCGGGTTTTACATCGCCAAAAACATAACCCTTTGGAAAATAAATACGAGAAATTAAAGAAAGCGATAAAAGCCTAATTATCTATTACATTCTCGGAAACAGTTACATAAATATAATCAAAATAAAAATAAAAATAAATATGCGCGCGAAAGAATTGAACCGGGACGTCCTTAGGGTTTTGACCCTTTTTGAGAAATAAAGAAATTTGGTCCTTTGCATTTAATTAAATATTAACCCTAAAACTAATTAATTAATTAATTAAAAGAGAAAAGTATTTTTTATGTTTTTTATGTTTTTTTTATGTTTTTAATAAAAATAAAAATAAAAAGAAATTAAAAGTCAAGAAAACCCTAGTTCTAAATTTATTTTATATTTGTAAAAAAAAAGTCAAAGTTAACCTAATTAATAAAAAGACTAAATTAATTAACTTACATTTATTTACAAAATAATAATTAAAGGTGAAAATAATAAATAATAAAAATAAATATAAATATTTACTGGATTTATTATGAAAATAATATTAATTATGTTAGTTAAATAAATAATAATAATAATAGTTAGAAATTAGTAAAAGAAAAATAAAAGAGAAAATATTTAACCAGGGGGGGTGATGGCCCAAATATGGAGGTTTATGCTGGAAATTTCAGGCCCATTAACTCAAGCCTGCGTTGACTTCTGGGATTAACTGCGTGTTCATTGACTAGGTAGTACCATAGTCTTCCATCTTTGGCCCTTGGATTGTTGCTTGTAAACACCTGGCGCCTGGATGGTTGAGGTGTACGGTGGAACGCATTGTAAAGCCTGCACGTGAACATATTAGAAAAAAATAGAAACAAGTGTTTGGGGGGACCTGTGAATCGAACCCAGGTCCCAATGGTTGCCATCCACATCATCTTCCACTGAGCCATGCGCCTGTATTTGTAATTATAATAAACAATGAAAATAATATATGAAAAACAACGCATATGCTGAAAACAATAAAATGTGCGCCATATTTTTTGAACGGACCAACAATGGTACACCACGTCTTCATCCCCTTCGCTGAACCTGTAAAAAAAGCAAAGAGATAGCGGGGGTTTTTAACCCCCACAAAGCAGAACAAGGAATAATAGCGATTAGGTCTGGGATTAACATAAATTGTTCGCGAGGGTAGGGTTAAACTCGTCTGGACGCAGCGATCTCAACCATAGGCATTATGAAGCTTAATTTTTCCTGGGCTGTAAAGCCTTAATTTGAAAGCTTCGAAACCCTAAGTTTCATCAATGGTGATTCCTGTTTCAGGGCGTTTTAATGCAATTAAAATATACCAAAAGCTTCCTGTGGATTCAAGCAACACAAAACCAACAAAAAATCATATGAAATATGCGTGAATCATGAGTTTCGATTTTCAAAATAGTAAGCAAACCGTATCACTGTTCTTGCGTATTCTTTGAGTGTTAAGGCTTGATTTCGATTGCAATATGTTCCTGGGGATCCCTGCAATGTATTAGAAGCAATTAAAAGTATTGAATTGGCCTTGAAGTGAGAAAACAATTTTCAAATTTTCTTGAGTTTTTTGGAATTGGTTATGGCTTTTTGCAGCAGCTTTTCACGCGTCAGGCATTAGGGTTGAGTTGTGCATATATAGTAGAATGGATTTAGGTCAAATCTTGCACAAGAAATCCCTTGCATTGATGTTTCAATATTTGATTGAAAATCAAATATTTTCCAATCTTTTTTATTGAGAAAACTTGCCAAACATGGAGATTTTTGTCTCTTTGATTGATACACGAATTTTCCAGCTTGCCCTGATTTTGTTTGCTTCACAAAAGATTGAAAAAAACATATCTTTGAATTTCCTACATTTCAAATTAATTAAAGGAATTAAAATCAATTAAAAATCCAATTATTTAATAAAAAATAAGAAAATAATTTCAAATAATCTCAATGGGTCGTGCATAGGCCTTGGACAAAGTTTCAAGAAGGAATTTGAGACCCATTAGCAAAAACATGGTGTTTTGAGCAAAGTTGACTTTTGCAAATTCACAAAAATTTCCCAACTTCTCCAATGCATATCTTGCTCAATTTTGATCATATGAACATGTTCTTGGACATTTTGGAAAGGTCTTGAAGTCCTATAACCAATTCCTTTGGTCCCATGTCATTTGGATTTACCAATCTCAAGTTATGGTCTTTGACTTAAAGTGCATTTTTGTTGACTTTTGAAATTGACCTATAATGTAGAAATTGATAACTTTTTGTGAGAGCATTTCTTGGACTTGGAATGTGAAGATGAGTTGTAGGAAATGTCATCCCCTTCAAAATGAGCATTGGATGGGATTTTTCTGATGAACCATGAAAAAGTTATTCCCTGGTCAAGCTACAGTTGACTTTTCTATTGTCCAAAAATAGTAACTTTTGCATCCTTGATGATTTTTGAACCATGCTTGAGGAATCATGATCAAGACTTGATAAAATGATGATTGTGAGCTCAAAATAAGATGTTGACCAAAAATTTTGACTTTTGACTGTAAAATGACCATTTTGCCCCTGCAGTTGATTGTGAAGCAAATAGGGCTTTTGACTATGGAACTTGATGATGTGAGTCTTGGGACTTAGCATGTAGATGCTTGACAATGTATGTGGGCCTATGGGACTTGATTAGAACCATTGAAAACCTCAAATTCCTTGCAAGAAACAAAACACTAATTTTGACTGGCTTATGAGGCATTTGGACTGTGCAACCCTTGAGAGATCTTGAACCATTTGAAGATGATTCTTGACAAACTTTGAAGAATATGGGAGGGAAATTTTTGGGGTACTACAGGTGGTACGTAGACACTAAAAGTTCGCGACTGCAGCAGGCAAAATTATAAATAAAAAAAACTTCTTTTCTCATCTCTACTATCTATTTTTATATACACCATTTATAGCCAAAATACACAAATTTACAAATAGGTTTCTGTGGATTACCGTAGATATTTAGGGTGCTAATACATTCACTTTGCATAACCAACCTCCGTACCTAGATTATATCCCCTTTCTTTTTGGTTTTATTCTCTATTTTCCTATTTCCTCTGGAAACAATAAAGCGCAGTTGCGATTTTTATTTGATATGTGCGAGTCAAATAAACTCAAAGGCTTAGTTTTAAAATTTCTACCACTACACAATCTTTGTAAAATCTCTCCTTAATTAATAAATATTTTCCTTTAAGTTATTTTTTTAATTCCTTAAACTATCATATCTATAACTTGTGATAATGCCAATTAATATTCGACCCATAAGCAAAAAATAAATAAGAAGTTTTATTGATAGGAAAACTAATAAGAAATTAAAAGAAATAACATTTAAAAAACAAGAAGAAGATTTTAAACATAAGAATATTCATTCCAAGAGACCATCTTGATTTTAGCCTTCAATGTTTCACTCACATATTTAGAAGAGTTATCTTTAGAATTTAAAACAACTCCTTGTTGGATAAAAAGTTATGGAAGAACTCATCCATAAGGAACAAAGAAGGACTTTCCCTCATGGAAGAACATGAGAGTCTTCTTGAAGTAGTCAAACATGAGTTGGCGAAAACTGATCTGAACATTAGAGGTAAGAAGAATCAAAAGAGTGTTTTCATCAATATCTAAATAATCTAGATCTTTATTCCTTTGAAGGGAGTTAGTGTTCAGAAGTTGATGCCACACAGTTTCTTTGGAACGAAGATTAGAAGGAAAATAGTATTCCTAGAAGAGGAAAATATTATTCCCTTAGAAGGATAAAAAAATATACTATCAAAAGGAAAATAGTATTCCCACAAGAGTATATTCAAAGGAATCTCATCATCTTCACATTTTATAGCATTAGCAATAGTGGTTCTGGTGATAGTGATAGGAACACCAGATATATTAAAAATAATGGAAAACTCCATATTTAATTATTGGATAAAAGTGTTTAACCATAATTCTTTGACAATATTTGAGTAATTGAATCTAAAGAGCATATTGAAGTAGTCATTCCATACTTTCGCAAGGACTACTCTTTGAAAACCATATCCAAGATCAAGTAGTTCTTTAAAATCAACTAGCCTTTCATTGATGAAAACTAACTAATTTATTAATATTATTGTAGTCCTAGAGGTCATCTCAGGTGATGGAAAGATGAAGAGAACTTTAGATAACAAAGAGAAGAAATAAAAAATTAATTTTTGAAAAGAAGAGAGGAGAGTTCTTAAAGATGTAGTCAAGATTAATGAAAGACATGTGTCTTTTCTTATGGTTCACTCAAGAACAGTCTTTAAGGGGTCCAAAACAATTGAGAAGTAAAAAAGAAATAAATATTTTAAAAACATTTTAAAACCATTGAAAAGACCTAACGGAAAACATAACGAAGCTGGAGGAAGAAGTAGTACAAGGAATATTAAAGAGGTGCGCATCATTTCCCAAGAGATGTAAAGGGGTCCAAAACATTCTTCCTTAACCAAGCAAAAATCTCTTAAGGAAGATATGTAAACAACGCCTTGGTTATAAGAGGTTTGAGTTTGATTCTCTAAGTATATAGCATTCATGATGACAACCTTAACTTCATACAACTAATACTTATCCAACTGATATAATATTTATAGTGATTGTGTGCAATTATTCAGCAGCCGACATGAATTCTATGTTTTCTGTAGACAAAGTAACAAGTTACTCGTCTTACACTTAGCTCAAAATACATGGTTTTCACAAGTGAACATTTGTTAATTATATTAAGAGCATAGTAATCATAACAAAATTAAACTATTTGAGCTAATCAGATACTTTGAGAATTCCTTAATTCCTATTAAGTGAACTGCTCTAGAGTATGATTGAAATCTTGCACACAGATAGACACTTTATAATATACTAGGTTTAGCAGCTGAAAGGTTAATCAGAGAGAACATACCTCTTGGAGAATATTTTGAACTACTTAAGAAGTTTCCACTGAGTGCTCAGAATGAAAAATATAGATTCTATTTTCTTTCGTTGATTACTTCAGTTTGTTCATCCAGCTAATTTTAAAATGCCAGTTTGTTCCAACAATGCTCTTTTGGACAAGCTGAAGAAACCAAAGAATCAATAGAATCCATTGCCATAATTTATCCGTTGTGACTCTTTCTAAAATCCACACTTGTTTCCCCTTTCAGTGTTGAGATTTGAAATTCATGCCTTATTTCTTTTATATCTTATATTCAGCCATTGTCATGGCCTTATTTCTTCGTTTGGGCATATTTGCATCAAATATAATTTGAGATCTAGGCACCCATACTCTTATGGGTCCTCTGTGGTTAGTGTAGGTAGAGAAAACACAAGAAAGGGGTGGGGGTTGAATTGTGTTCATAGAAAATATTCCTCATTAAAATTCTAAGCACTCAAATGATAATAGCAACAAAGATAATGAAGATAAAGGACACAAGTATTTTATCCCGGTTCTCCGTTAACTAGACTACTCCTGTCAACCCTCGCAACGATGATTTTGCCTTATCCAAGGACTTAATCCATTATAACCAAATTGGTTATTGTAAAACCCTATTTCCCCCATCGAATAATTAAGTTAAATTAGAGTAAATAAAATTTTCCAATCAACACCGAATAGTATGTCATATCATTCACAATCATAATAACTTCTCAATGAATTAGTAAATAGACACATAACACAACTATTTTGGATGAACCAACAACATAATCAACATGGTGTTCAACTTCATTTTATTAATGAAATTGAAAACAATTAAGATTAGATATAGTCATCAACTCCAACAATTCATAACAACGTCTTATCAAATAAAAGAGAGTCTACAATACTCTTACAATCCTTCAAAAATAACATCAACTAAATAAGCAAAACGAGGGTTCATCCCCGGTGTTACATATCAGAGCAAGACCCAACTCAATCTATGCACTACAAGGTGCAACTCCATACCTCAAGCAACTCTAATCCTTTTCACATGCACTTTACCCACGTGGAGGCAACATTCAAACAAAAGGGGTGAGATATCATAACAATATAAATTAATATATGATAATGAACAGGTAAAGTATGACATACATGATTATAAGGTTCATACTTCATGCATCCACACTAATACACGACACCGTCTCAACAATCAAACCCAACAATCAAACCAATCACATATTATTCATCAACAACATCATAATTATTCATCTTCATGCATTAACGCTAATACACGTCACAGTTTCAACAATCACATCCAACAATCAATTAAATCACATCTTATTCACCAATAACATCATAAATGCAATGAGACCAACTTCACTAATTATATGCATATGGTAGCTGTTGTACCCCAAAATTTGCCCTCCCATATTCTCCAAGATTTGTCAAGTCAAAGTCACAAAATTCCCCAAGGGTTGTGCAGTGCAAAGGTCCCCTATGCAGTCAAAACTAGGGTTTGGGTTCTGATCAAGAGAATGAAGTTTTCAAAGGCCCAATCAAGTCTCACATGCTTACAAATATGGCCAAGTATCCTCATATCAAGTTTCAAGGCATTCAGCTCAAAATTGCACAGTCAAAACCCTAGATTGCACTACAGTCAACTGTAGGGGCAAAATGGTCATTTGACAGTCAAAAGTTCAAATTTTTGGTCAACATATCATTTTGAAGCCACAAACATCATTTGATCAATGCTTGATCATGATTCTCAAAATTTGGCTCAGAAATCATCAAAGATGCAAAAGTTTCCTTATTTGGACAGCTGAAAAAGTCAACTGAAATTGACCAGGGAATAACTTTCACATGGATTATCAGAAAAATTCCATCCAAAGCTCATTTTGAAGAGAAAGACATTTCCTACAATTCATCTTCATATTCCAAGTCCAAGAAATGCTCTCACAAAAAGTTATCAATTTCAACATTATAGGTCATTTTCAAAAGTCAACAAAAAGGGACTTTAAGTCAAAGGCCATAACTTGAGATTGGTAAATCAAAATGACATGGGACCAAAGGCATTGGTTAAAGGACTCAAAGACCTTTCCAAAATGTCCAGGAACATGTGAAAAGCTTAAATATTGAGCAAGTTATGCCTTGTGGAAGTTGGGAAATTTTTGGGAATTTTGAAAAGTCAACATTGATGCAAATGATCCAAAAATGCTAATGGGCCCATTTTTCTTCCAAGTTTCTTCATGCCAAGCCTATGCACGACCATTAAGCCCAAGGGGAAGTGTTTTCTCATTTTTTAATTATTTATTTGAATTTATATTAATATTAATTCATTTAAATTATTTAAATATGTAGAAAATATAACCATGACCTAAAAAAATCTTTTTGTACACATTCTAGGCTCAAGATTTCGTGTACAATTACATATGGCAAGATTTGGTTGATTGGAGCTTAATTGATACAAAATACATGAGAAAAAGATTCAAAAAGATCTTGGAAAATCAATTAGCAAAAAACCATTATGGCATGAGATTTTGTTCAATTTTGATGACCTAATATGCTCACTATATGATCAGAATCACAACCCTAAAAGAATTGGACTAAAAAGCTGCGCTGAGGAGCCCTACACAAACTTGAAAAATTGCTTAGAAACTCAAATTCTGAAATCAACCTTAGAGGTCGATTCAAGCATTGATTTCCATCCCAAAAGCTCCCTTGGCAATTCCTGGACATATTCCAATCACAAGCAACAACTCAAGCATAAAAAATTGGTAAAACGGATTCCAACTGAACCAAGAAAAATCCATGATCTTGCTTTGATTTCTAGGCATCCTTACTGCATTCTAATTATACATTCATGTTCCTTGTCAAGTTTTGAAACTAACCATGTGATCTAATTGCATTTTCGTGCTATATATGAGATTATACCATAACTGATTTTTAGGGTTTCAGAGTTCTTGAATTGGGGTTTTTCACCCAAGGCAAAATCATGACCCAAGACTAAGGCCACGAAGCTCAACGCGTCTGGACGATTAGAATGGTGTACTCACGATGAATTTATGATCAATAGAATCCTATTCGCTATTTTTTGATATGGCCTCTATGGCAACGGGTCAAAACCGTTGCTTTTTGGTTTTTATGTTTCAGAAAATAAAAAGAGAACGAAGACGATGATGCGTTGGCAAGCAGTGACTGGCTGTTTCAAATTTGCGCGCGTTCCAAGCACTAACTCCCACTTTCTCTTTTATTAATTGTCGTTTGTTATATATTAAATATGATTCACATGGCTCAGTGGCAGGAACTCATGCGTGCAACCTCCAAGACCTGGGTTCGAGTCCCAGGTCTGTGCAATTTCAATACTATTTTTCCTTAATTAATCCCATGCAACACAAGCGTCCCAGTATATCATACGCTCACCATCTCAAGCCCCACACGCGTCCATCCCATTCAGATCAAAGGCATAGGGTCAAGGAACACAATAAGCACCAGTCAACGCATCATACATGATCCTGGAAAAGTCAACGAACTTCAAAGATAAATGGGCCAGATTGCCAGGCCTGTACCTCACAATTGGGGCTACCCCCCCCCCCTGGTTTGCATTTTCTTTTCATTTTTTATATCTTATTTTTTAATTGCAATTTTATTTAATTTATCATCTCAATTTAATTAATTTATTTTTTTACAAAATACAAAAAACTTCATTGAAAAATCAGAAAAGGCAAAATATAATATTTATTCATTCTAATTATTTTTTCTTATAAACTAATATGTAAATTATTTAGTTTAATTAGGTTTTTAACTTTAATTCCTTTTAATAAAAAATCCAAAAAAATATAGAATTAGGTTAATTGATAATTTTTATACCTTTTTAATTTTCTCTTTTTTTTATCACAATATTATTTATTTATTTATTTTATTTTTATAATTAAATGTACATAAATAAATTAGATTTAAATTAGGTCAAATTTCAATATTTTCACAATAAACTTAAAAAAACATTAGAATTAGGGTTTAGCATTTCATTTTAATTTTAATTAATTTTTCTTTTTTCTTTTAAATAAAAAACACAAAAATACCAAAAACATTTAATTTTTCATTTTTTATTTTAATTCCTTATTAATTTAATATTTTGCAAAAGGGTCCAACGCCCGTCGCTTTAATTATTTTGTTTCGCACATTTTACTTTGTCGCTTATTATAATTTTGTATCTCTCCCAAAGCCATGTAACAACTTTATTTCTCGCACTTTTATTTTATTGCTTCTTTACTTTCCGTAAAATCGGGTCCGGTTTAATTTTGGCGATGTGGACCCGCGCCATTCGTAATAGCCTTAGATTTATTTTTCGCAAACTTTATAACTGTTAAATGCATGCAAGAATGAATGGCCCTAATTAAAATCAAGCGTAGAACACAACAAACATGACAAGACAAATAACTGAAACATGACACACAATTCGCACACACCACCCCTAGGGTACGCCTCACTGTTGCCTTGCCTCGAAAGGTGATCGTCGAGTAGAGGACGTCTTAGTAAGTCCTCATGATCCGGGAACCTGGCATGAGGGTAGCTTCTAAGGTGTCTTCCCATTGCTCTGGTGATCACCATGTCCCTATAAACTCGAATTGACCCGAACACCTCCGACGGTGGTGCTACCTACCTCTCAATGGTGGGATGGCCCTACCTTTTTAAGGACATTTACACAGACGAATTTCTTAGGGTAGGTAGGTTCTCAAGGATACTTGCTCAAATTTCAAACAAATCAAAACATCTTTTCACTGACACTTTTCAAAAGCTTTCAAAGCGAACTTTTCAAACACTCTGACGTATGAGTCGAACTGAAATTTTTCAAAGAAACTTTTTAAAACCCACATTGAAAAGCAAACAAACATTTTTGAAAACACAATGAGCAAGTACCTAAGAGCCCATGGATAACCATGGATAGAAAGGGTGCTAACACCTTCCCTTTCTATAATCTACCTCCCGAACCGAGAGCAATCTCTTTAAGGAATTATTCTGTGCTTTTGTCCTTTCCATTTGGAGAAAATAAAAGACGGTGGCGACTCTTGCTTCCGCGACATTTCGCGAACCAGCGTTAAACAGTCAGTTCCAGATCCACCGATCACAGAACTGGCGACTCTGCTGGGGATTAAAACTTAAAGTGAGGTGTACCTTAGGGCTAGCTTATAACTATGTTTTCAATTGTTTTCCTTGTGTGCTTTAAATTGTGGGTTGCTTGGGAGTTCTATAGATCCTAAACCCGGATCTGGGGGATACCTTTCTTAGAAAGTAGAAACAAGGCTGTGAGGGAACTGTGCGGGGTATACCGACATGGTTGAAACAGTCTGCTACGTTGATGTGGCACTTTGGTGTGTACCGGTAACCCTTGAGTTCAGTCAAGGAGAGTACGGGGCCTCCGCGTGGTGTCGTGAAGCATCAACAGACCTTAGGAATCTTAATTGAACTATCTTGGCCTCTTTAGGGTAGTGAGATAACTGACTTTGGTGCAGTCCGAGGTTGGTTGATACTCGATACTACACTCAATTGAGGGTTGCTTTCCTGGAATATTTCGGTCGCCAGTTCAGTGGCTAAATCGAAACGATGAACAATGAAAGCAATCCAGTGATATTGGGACCCTTAGAACCCGGTTACTTCTGATAGGACAGGTTGAGCCCACCAACTTCAAGAGGGTAATACCCAGACCCCATGATGGCCTGAACTCTAAGGGCTCTTTTGCGTGACTTGTGTGCCTTTGTACTTGCCTACTTGCATGCTTGTTAGCTGACACGTGAACTTCTTGCAGGTTTTGTTTATAGTCCTTAACTAGGACTCATAACAAGGTTTGCCAAATTTCTTGCAGGTCTTGTTTATAGTCCCTAATTGGGACTCATAACACGGTACTAAATTTCTTGCAGGTCTTGTTTATAGTCCTTAATTGGGACTCATAACACGGTACTAAATTTCTTGCAGGGTTGTTTATAGTCCTTAATTGGGACTCATAACAGGGTTATTCACATTACCCCATGCATAGCATGACATCATACCATTGCATACCATTGCATACATCTTAACCTATTTCAAGGATCTCAAGGGCTTGTGATGCAGGTCATGATGAACAACTATCCCAGCAAGGGGCAAAGAGGATTTATTTTCCTCTAGCCAAGGTTGTCAGGGGCTATGACCCACTGGATATGGTGAGCCTTTGACCCCTGACGAAAGACTCTCAACAAAATGAAGTTCTTTCAATCAAGCCACCGGTTCCAAATACTAACAAATTTCTCTGTTTACCCTGCGAGGTCCTTGAAATCATTGCATGCATGTCATACATCTCATTGCATTGCAGGTATCCCTTTGACAAGTTGCTTACCCTTCTCCGCTGTTTATTTCAGCCGCTCGTCATGAATCCTGAATCATCAGCCGAGCAGACTATCAAGGATCTCCAGGCTCAGAACGCCCAGTTCCAAGAGCTGATCATGAATTTGACCCAGGGGCAACAAGACCTGAAGGCTCTGCTTTTGAAGAAGGACAAGAAAAAGAAGAGGACTGTTTTGTTCAGCCCTAGACGCAGATCTGGGAATACACCGCAGAATGAAACTGAGAGGACTACCCCATCTGTGAGGGAAAGCAGTCACCATGAGAGAGAGGTTCCCAGTCCAGTGGTCTCCGACAACGAGACAGATTTTGATGAAGAGCAGTACCCTCCTGCTGATGACAGATATAAGCAACTGGAGGACAGAATGAAAGCTATGGAGGTTCAACAGGTACCTGGGCTGGATTTCGGAGATCTGGGTTTGTCAACCGGCGTGATTATCCCGCATAAGTTCAAAGCACCATCCTTCTCTAAATATGACGGGGCGTCTTGCCCCAAGCTGCATCTAAGGTCCTATGTTCGAAAGATTCAACCATATACGGTGGACAAAAACTTGTGGATCCACTTCTTCCAGGAGAGTCTTTCAGGGACTCACCTCGAATGGTTCTATCAACTGGATGGGACCAAAGTTCGTAACTGGGAGGAGTTGGCAACTGCTTTCTATAAGCAGTATCAGTATAATGCCGACCTTGCTCCTACGCGTACCCAGCTCCAGGGTATGTCGTTAGGATCAAGTGAAGGTTTTAAAGAATATGCGCAGAAATGGAGGGATCTTGCTGGAAGGGTACAACCACCTCTGACTGACCGTGAACTTGTGGACATGTTCTTGGGGACCCTGTCTGGTCCATTCTACAACCACCTAATTGGGAATTCTGCTGCTGGGTTTACAGATCTTGTCTTGACTGGGGAGAGAATCGAAGCTGGTATCAAGTCGGGGAAGATTCAAGAAACCGCACCTGCTGATGCTCAGAAAAAGCCCCACAGTGGGGAGAAAGAATCCAATGTTATACATGGTAAAAAGGGTCGTCATGATGCAGGGGCAATCCAAATTGCTGATCCCACGCCCGTTCAACCAAGAAAGAGCAATAGGCGTAGGATAAAGCATCAAGATAGGAAGTATACTGACATCAACATGTCTTTGTCTCAGGCATTACAGCAATTGCTGAAGACGAAAATGATCACACTTAAGGATCCTCCTCAAAATCCTGACACTTCCTCTCCCAAGTACAACCCGGGCGTGAGATGTGCCTACCATTCTGACAGTCCTGGACATGACACCGACGACTGTTGGACCTTGAAGAACAAGATCCAGGATTTGATTGACGCCAAGGAGGTCGAGTTTGAACACTGATCCTACGCCAAATCATCGAGAATGTCTTCTGTTCATTCAAATGTTCAAGTTGTATTTTTTCTTGATTGTTCAAACGTTTATTCATGTTAAACATTGTTATCACATTAATGCATCGCTTATGTCTATTTTGAATCAATATATTCGCATTCACTATATGCAAATTGTTTTCATATTTTTTCTGATGTCAACTCGCGTTAATTCTAAGCCTCTTGAGGGAGGATGACGAAAACGATACCGCAATCATTACAGTATGCTTTTGAACAGACCCCGCTGATGAGGTACATGCATTGTTTCAATCCCTAAACACTGGAGTTATAAGGATGATAATCCCTCGTCAACCCCTCTGAGCCAAAGAAGTAGGAGTTTTATTTTCAAAAATCAAAACCCTTAATCATAACCTGGGGCAGGGTAGTTCTCTTAGTTGATCCAAGTGCATCTTTACAAAACGAACAAAGACAGTAATGGTTCAGAACAATCAAAAGGACAGGCAGTCATCAGCAAATTTTCACAAATGAAAAGCCCAAAAAGTCTAAACCTACAAAGAGGACTTATGAAACTGGGGTATCCCGCTGACTGTAATTCCAAAAAAGGAAACAGTTCAGGCAAAAAAGAAAGGGATAACAAAATCAAGAAAGAGGTCTCACAAACCCTCAACCAAAACAAAGATGACTGCCCATTCAAAATAAGTTATCAACATCTGAACCATTATTGGAACATCAAAGCAAAGACTCAAGCAAGGTCTAACGCACGGTCAACTGAGTTTAGGTTTGGAGAACATCACGAAGAGTGGGTGGGTACAAATACTTTGAGCCTTTATCCTTTGTTTCTTAAAACCGTGAACCAGGCCACGTTATAACCCTTAAAAGTCCTAGCTGAAGCATGGGTTAGTTCGAAAGCATACTGTCACGAAAGGTATCCTGACTCCTGAAGGCCTACGGTAAATACGGAGTTTGACATCACGTTTTACAAACATCCACTTGTTTTATGAAAAGATGCATTTTCAAAAATCTTCAAGACAGACATAGGCTTTGCATTTTTCACATAACTTTGTTTGCATATGACTTTTTGTTTGAACAGCAGGGAAATTCGCACGATGAATACCTAGTGAACAAAACACTTCCAACAGGGGCAACTCCCCACATTCCCTGAACGTGGACATAATCGAAAAATACTACGCACAATCAAAGACCCGCTAGGTTGACATACCTAGGCAAAAATAAGGGCTTCCCGGCGAACCAAAAGGGTTCGGGCAAAATGAAGGGATGAAATGAAAAATCCGTACACCCGGCAAGTCGAAAACTTGAAAAGGCGGCTTGGGCAAAAATGGGTATCCCGATGGACTGAAAACCCGAAAGGGCGGTCCAGGCAAAAGTTAGGGATTAAAAGCGTACGACTATGTCCCGCCATCTGTCTACCAGAAGAAGGTTTGTCCGCCAACAACCATCAGCACCCCACAAGAAACAAGGGCAATAAAGGTTGGTCTAAGCAGTCTGATTGTTCTATCCAATACAGTTCAATACTCCCCCAAGAAAAGTCCAATCCGGTTCTCCCAGGAAAGATGGAAGCCATATCCCCAAGCAGTAAGCTTATCCCCAGTAGATTCTGGAAGCTTATCCTCGCAGAGCGCGAACGCGTCTCCCGGCTTTATTCAAAGAGTTATTTCCTTAACAGGATATAACTGGATTATCCTCAGCCAAAAGCCACGGAAAGAGCGTCGTCGCCAGAGTCTTCTTACCCCAGCGAAGTTCATCAACTACTTCCTATACAACAAGGGTATCCTCAGCAAACTACTGTCAACATTCAGCAAGGCATCCCTCTTCCCACAGAGTATTGCTTCTCAACATGGTCGCTAGAATATCTTTTCTCTCCGCAGAATCTTCCATTTGCCAAGTTTATTCCGCAACGGAGTCATCTTCTCCTACCGGTATTCTTGCAGTTATCATCCCCAGCGGAAGCAAAATCTATTCTTCAACATCAGCCCAGGATACGACTTCCCGGCACCCGTCAAGGATTTACTTTCCTAGACGAAAAACACATTCATAAAACGTCACATACATCATTATAGCATGCATAGACGCATCATATCACCCCAATCTCATTTATTTTTGAGAACATCTTAAAATCATGCAATTCACGCATTATGACATTGCATGCAACTAATTCATTACTTTTTCAGGAAAGAACGATCAACAGATAAAAATCTGTACCCGCTGAGGTAGTAATCGTCCCAGATTCCTTCATCATATATTTGGAGTAGCAATCGTCCCAGATTCCTTCATCATACTGCTGAGGTAGTAATCGTCCCAGATTCCTTCATCTTCCTGCTGAGGTAGTAATCGTCCCAGATTCCTTCATCATCCCGTTGAGGTAGTAATCGTCCCAGATTCCTTCATCATATATTTGGAGTAGTAATCGTCCCAGATTCCTTCATCATCTTGCTGAGGTAGTAATCGTCCCAGATTCCTTCATCATACTGCTGAGGTAGTAATCGTCCCAGATTCCTTCATCTTCCTGCTGAGGTAGTAATCGTCCCAGATTCCTTCATCATCCCGTTGAGGTAGTAATCGTCCCAGATTCCTTCATCATATAGTTGGAGTAGCAATCGTCTCAGATTCCTTCATCTTCCTGCTGAGGTAGTAATCGTCCCAGATTCCTTCATCATCTTGCTGAGGTAGTAATCGTCCCAGATTCCTTCATCATATATTTGGAGTAGCAATCGCCTCAGATTCCTTCATCATCTTGCTGAGATTTGGAGTAGCAATCGTCTCAGATTCCTTCATCACATCATTCTCAAACATATTTCAAGGCCTTCTCTAGTCCAGCTAAATCGACTCCCAACAGATTTTTCTGATAAAGACTCAGCAGAAGTTATGGTTCCCTCTCCGACGGTGTGTGAGGTAGTAATCCCTTTTTCAGATGTTTCCCTCTCCGTCGATGAATGTGAGGTGATAGTCTCCTATGGTTCCCTCTCCGACGGTGTGTGAGGTAGTAATCCCTTTTTCAGATGTTTCCCTCTCCGTCGATGAATGTGAGGTGATAGTCTCCTATGGTTCCCTCTCCGACGGTGTGTGAGGTAGTAATCCCTTTTTTCAGATGTTTCCCTCTCCGACGGTGAGTGAGGTGATTCTCTTTCAGATTATAAATTCCTATGGTTCTCTTCCTAATACTGCGAAGATAATAATTCCCGCCAAGATTTCTCTCAACGAGCGTTGTTGAAGTTAAAATCACCCAAAGGTTCTCTTACCATTCATGCTAAGGCAGTAACCATCCCTGGTTCATTCATCAGCGTTTGAAGCTCCAGACTCAGCTCCTGTAACCAGTCAGGACATACCTATACCAAGCATTTAAAATCAGCTCCTGCAACGTGCCAGGTACTCATTTTTCTTTTGCAGGTATGCAGGTTCTAGCTAAAGAATCTCCTACGCAATCAACATCCAGATGGCATCTATAAGCCCATCACCCTATCCAGCAATCACCAAATGGCATCTATAAGCCCATTCCCGTCACACTGCTACTATGTGAGCGCAAATTTCTGGGCACTCTAGTGTCCAATCATCTTTTACCATCGGATTACGAAAGGCACGTCTGCCAATCTGCATCCTCAGGTCTAAGAAGATTGAACAGGGGCAACTCTTGTACCCCAAAATTTGCCCTCCCATATTCTCCAAGATTTGTCAAGTCAAAGTCACAAAATTCCCCAAGGGTTGTGCAGTGCAAAGGTCCCCTATGCAGTCAAAACTAGGGTTTGGGTTCTGATCAAGAGAATGAAGTTTTCAAAGGCCCAATCAAGTCTCACATGCTTACAAATATGGCCAAGTATCCTCATATCAAGTTTCAAGGCATTCAGCTCAAAATTGCACAGTCAAAACCCTAGATTGCACTACAGTCAACTGTAGGGGCAAAATGGTCATTTGACAGTCAAAAGTTCAAAATTTTGGTCAACATATCATTTTGAAGCCACAAACATCATTTGATCAATGCTTGATCATGATTCTCAAAATTTGGCTCAGAAATCATCAAAGATGCAAAAGTTTCCTTATTTGGACAGCTGAAAAAGTCAACTGAAATTGACCAGGGCATAACTTTCACATGGATTATCAGAAAAATTCCATCCAAAGCTCATTTTGAAGAGAAAGACATTTCCTACAATTCATATTCATATTCCAAGTCCAAGAAATGCTCTCACAAAAAGTTATCAATTTCAACATTATAGGTCATTTTCAAAAGTCAACAAAAAGGGACTTTAAGTCAAAGGCCATAACTTGAGATTGGTAAATCAAAATGACATGGGACCAAAGGCATTGGTTAAAGGGCTCAAAGACCTTTCCAAAATGTCCAAGAACATGTGAAAAGCTTAAAAATTGAGCAAGTTATGCCTTGTGGAAGTTGGGAAATGTTTGGGAATTTTGAAAAGTCAACATTGATGCAAATGATCCAAAAATGCTAATGGGCCCATTTTTCTTCCAAGTTTCTTCATGCCAAGCCTATGCACGACCATTAATCCCAAGGGGAAGTGTTTTCTCATTTTTTAATTATTTATTTGAATTTATATTAATATTAATTCATTTAAATTATTTAAATATGTAGAAAATATAACCATGACCTAAAAAAATCTTTTTGTACACATTCTAGGCTCAAGATTTCGTGTACAATTACATATGGCAAGATTTGGTTGATTGGAGCTTAATTGATACAAAATACATGAGAAAAAGATTCAAAAAGATCTTGGAAAATCAATTAGCAAAAAACCATTATGGCATGAGATTTTGTTCAATTTTGATGACCTAATATGCTCACTATATGATCAGAATCACAACCCTAAAAGAATTGGACTAAAAAGCTGCGCTGAGGAGCCCTACACAAACTTGAAAAATTGCTTAGAAACTCAAATTCTGAAATCAACCTTAGAGGTCGATTCAAGCATTGATTTCCATCCCAAAAGCTCCCTTGGCAATTCCTGGACATATTCCAATCACAAGCAACAACTCAAGCATAAAAAATTGGTAAAACGGATTCCAACTGAACCAAGAAAAATCCATGATCTTGCTTTGATTTCTAGGCATCCTTACTGCATTCTAATTATACATTCATGTTCCTTGTCAAGTTTTGAAACTAACCATGTGATCTAATTGCATTTTCGTGCTATATATGAGATTATACCATAACTGATTTTTAGGGTTTCAGAGTTCTTGAATTGGGGTTTTTCACCCAAGGCAAAATCATGACCCAAGACTAAGGCCACGAAGCTCAACGCGTCTGGACGATTAGAATGGTGTACTCGCGATGAATTTATGATCAATAGAATCCTATTCGCTATTTTTTGATATGGCCTCTATGGCAACGGGTCAAAACCGTTGCTTTTTGGTTTTTATGTTTCAGAAAATAAAAAGAGAACGAAGACGATGATGCGTTGGCAAGCAGTGACTGGCTGTTTCAAATTTGCGCGCGTTCCAAGCACTAACTCCCACTTTCTCTTTTATTAATTGTCGTTTGTTATATATTAAATATGATTCACATGGCTCAGTGGCAGGAACTCATGCGTGCAACCTCCAAGACCTGGGTTCGAGTCCCAGGTCTGTGCAATTTCAATACTATTTTTCCTTAATTAATCCCATGCAGCACAAGCGTCCCAGTATATCATACGCTCACCATCTCAAGCCCCACACGCGTCCATCCCATTCAGATCAAAGGCATAGGGTCAAGGAACACAATAAGCACCAGTCAACGCATCATACATGATCCTGGAAAAGTCAACGAACTTCAAAGATAAATGGGCCAGATTGCCAGGCCTGTACCTCACAATTGGGGCTACCCCCCCCTGGTTTGCATTTTCTTTTCATTTTTTATATCTTATTTTTTAATTGCAATTTTATTTAATTTATCATCTCAATTTAATTAATTTATTTTTTTACAAAATACAAAAAACTTCATTGAAAAATCAGAAAAGGCAAAATATAATATTTATTCATTCTAATTATTTTTTCTTATAAACTAATATGTAAATTATTTAGTTTAATTAGGTTTTTAACTTTAATTCCTTTTAATAAAAAATCCAAAAAAATATAGAATTAGGTTAATTGATAATTTTTATACCTTTTTAATTTTCTCTTTTTTTTATCACAATATTATTTATTTATTTATTTTATTTTTATAATTAAATGTACATAAATAAATTAGATTTAAATTAGGTCAAATTTCAATATTTTCACAATAAACTTAAAAAAACATTAGAATTAGGGTTTAGCATTTCATTTTAATTTTAATTAATTTTTCTTTTTTCTTTTAAATAAAAAACACAAAAATACCAAAAACATTTAATTTTTCATTTTTTATTTTAATTCCTTATTAATTTAATATTTTGCAAAAGGGTCCAACGCCCGTCGCTTTAATTATTTTGTTTCGCACATTTTACTTTGTCGCTTATTATAATTTTGTATCTCTCCCAAAGCCATGTAACAACTTTATTTCTCGCACTTTTATTTTATTGCTTCTTTACTTTCCGTAAAATCGGGTCCGGTTTAATTTTGGCGATGTGGACCCGCGCCATTTGTAATAGCCTTAGATTTATTTTTCGCAAACTTTATAACTGTTAAATGCATGCAAGAATGAATGGCCCTAATTAAAATCAAGCGTAGAACACAACAAACATGACAAGACAAATAACTGAAACATGACACACAATTCGCACACACCACCCCTAGGGTACGCCTCACTGTTGCCTTGCCTCGAAAGGTGATCGTCGAGTAGAGGACGTCTTAGTAAGTCCTCATGATCCGGGAACCTGGCATGAGGGTAGCTTCTAAGGTGTCTTCCCATTGCTCTGGTGATCACCATGTCCCTATAAACTCGAATTGACCCGAACACCTCCGACGGTGGTGCTACCTACCTCTCAATGGTGGGATGGCCCTACCTTTTTAAGGACATTTACACAGACGAATTTCTTAGGGTAGGTAGGTTCTCAAGGATACTTGCTCAAATTTCAAACAAATCAAAACATCTTTTCACTGACACTTTTCAAAAGCTTTCAAAGCGAACTTTTCAAACACTCTGACGTATGAGTCGAATTGAAATTTTTCAAAGAAACTTTTTAAAACCCACATTGAAAAGCAAACAAACATTTTTGAAAACACAATGAGAAAGTACCTAAGAGCCCATGGATAACCATGGATAGAAAGGGTGCTAACACCTTCCCTTTCTATAATCTACCTCCCGAACCGAGAGCAATCTCTTTAAGGAATTTTTCTGTGCTTTTGTCCTTTCCATTTGGAGAAAATAAAAGACGGTGGCGACTCTTGCTTCCGCGACATTTCGCGAACCAGCATTAAACAGTCAGTTCCAGATCCACCGATCACAGTAGCATAACAAGGTCTTTTTGCCATTTAGGCTACACCATCACTTATAGTTAAGGCTACACTGTCACTTGCCATTAAGGCCACATTGTCACTTATGAACATGCATGCAACACTAACATGTTATGACAACAAATACAACGGCACAACACACATCAACAAACCAAGCCAATACATCTCGTTATCACACATCGTTGTTCATACATCATTGCAACATCACTACAACATGAAATATCTTCATATTCATCGTCATATTCGCAATTTCACAAGTACAACAAAACATCAGAATAAAACAAAATCCAGAAAATCATCTCATATTGTGCCCAAATCATTTTTATTGAGTAGAAAATATTTTTAGCTTTTCATAGGTTTGAACGGCGCATCAAACAGACACCCAAGTAAAAAGTTATGAGTTTTCAAAGATTTTCACACATCAACATACAATCTAACACCGACTTACATGTCAATTTCATGATTCAATCATCATTATAATCCACAATTTCATCACATATACAATTCACACCGAACACCAATTTCACATAAAATAAAAATACAATCACATAACCTGACCCTACCATAACCCATCATCATACAATACCTTTAGAGTTAGAACCTCACCCTTACCTTAAGTTTGATGATTCTAAGCTCTCTACCGAAAATTCCAAGCCCTAACTTGTATGCTCTTCTCTTCTCTATGTTCTTCTCTTTTTCCTCTGCTTCTCACTTCTATGTTATATTCCTCGTGTTTTCACTTTTTGTTTTTCTAACCACACACTTTAGACTCCTAAATCTATATTCCCATATTTCCCTTCCTTATTTTTAATTAATTATTTAATCATGGATATTATAAATAACTTTATATATATAGTCATAATTATAATAATAATTCCAATAATGCTCATATTCTCTATTCACTCATGTTCTCTACGCTTTTAGTCATACAACCCCCAACATCTCAACCTCTAATTTCCCAATTGTATCACATCACATCATAAAATATATCAACACCAGCAAATACATCATCTCATCTAATTAATTTTAATTAAGAATAATCCTAATTAAACTGGGGTGTTACAACTCTACCCCACTAAAAAAAAATTTGTCCTCGGTAATTCACTTGACATTAACAACTTCGAATACGACTCCCGCATTCTTCTTTTCAACTCCCATGTCATCCTTAACAACCTTTTGAATACTACTACCTAACATTCCATATCGTCAACCACAATAATTCCACAAGATTCATTGCAACCGGGTTACGAATGCACCCGCTCATCTCACTTCTTGCCCCATCACTCTAGGATATAAAATCTGCCACTTCTTTACACAACAACATCGTCATAAGCACATAAGCATCATCTAATATTGATATCATTGACACATACACCAGTACCATAATGCTATGTTTCACCAGTTGAGCATACAACTCAATACATTTATTAAAATTGAAGTAACACGAATAATATACAAATCCTTCACCTATCACATTCAGTCTGGAATGTCCAATAGTTTTCAATGTCCTCGTAGCTTCGAATGTTTAATCATTGAATTCAATAATTCATACATGTATAACAAGCTACGACGTATCACGCTTCCTCTGCTCCACTCTAATCATCTACTCTAAGTTATTGCCTTCTTTTTTATTTTCATCCACTATTAGATCTATAAGTTTTACATCTATCTTCAGTATCTTTTTAGTATCCACCAGAGAATCAATGTTCACTTTTTGACATCCTCAACCTTCCACTCTACAACATTAGCTTGCATACCAACTTAAGTCTCTGAACTGCTCAATAAGTCCCAACTCTTTGATAGACACTTTTTGTATTAGGTGTCACACAAAATGGTGAACAACTATCATCTCAATAAAACGCCAATTCACTTTACACATCACCAAGCTGGCACGATAAGTATATCCCATACAACATGATTTTGTCTACTATCAACAAGAGATCAACGGTGATCAGTTCCTCAATTTTTCAATAGGTATTAGACAACCATAATGGTGGCATAAATCCTCATTACCCAACCACAATAGTGTCCTTCACCTTGTGCTTAAAGTTACCTGAGCATAATGTCCAAAAATCTCTCTAAGGCTTACAAGCGGTTTTCTTAATTTCCTTCATTTCTACCTCGTCAATGATACATAAATTCCAAAAATCCATTTCATAGTCTCCCTTACGCGCATGCAACACAACACAATTGCTAAGTATATTCTAATGCAGGAAAACTACTACACCAATTGTAATTAAAATCATTTCGTTCTAAAAGAAGTCTTTATCCAGTTAGAAGACTTTGACCACATCAATAAACCCTTACTCTTCCCTTTAATCTCACATTTGGATCTCATCCTAATCACAATCTCAACACTACCATTCCTTCATATGGTTGGTGATAGAACTCCCCAATTTATTCCTAACTCATGTCTACACTTTTCTATCATATCCATGATTCCAATACTTCTTGAATTTATCTTTCCTCTAGCATTACTTCTCATCTCCTCAAAGATTATCGTCATTCTAATAATCCTTAATCGGCATAAGTTGAATCTCTATGCACTTATCTAATACATTCAAATCCTGACCAATGTCAAACATCTCATTCTATTAATTCATTCACTAACAACATATCTCACTTGACCTCATCTCAAGCAAACTATAATAATACCCAGTTAATCCTGAAGAGCTTCTAGTCTCCATAACCAATTTCAGAGCCTCTCCATATAGACCTCTATTTACTTCGAATAGGTTCCATAGATATCTTCATTCAAAATAACAATGTTCAATAAATTCATCTCTTCAAATCATGATCTACATCTTGACATCCTGACATCCTAACATACTTTTCTTCCATTTCGAAACCTAAATATGAATCACGACATTCAACGTTTCCTTTTTCTGACTCAGACTAATCAAGATGTCCTCAATAAATACCGCAAAAAACTGATCTAATTATTCAAATTAACTTCACTGATTTCTAAAAGTTGTCCTCTAACTATCCTCACTCTTCATCTGTATCTGAAGATGATCCGACCCCAATTCAGTTATACTGGGAAAATACTCGCCTACCAGTTGGTCTATTCAGTCCTCAATCATCTGAGTTGGATATGTAACCTTAACCACTACTTTAATCAGTTATCGGTAATCCATATACAATTCCATACTACTTTATTTTTCCTTAAATAATGACACCAAATCTCGCAAAATGATACATTCAGTTTTACAAATCTATTTCTCCACACATCTTCTAATAACTTCTCCAATTCTCCCAAATTTTAAACTAACATCCTGTATGGTGCCATAAGAACAAGTCTGGTACCAAGCACGAGATCAACATCAAATTTCGCCTCTCATCCAACATTATCACGTGACAAATAAATTACTTCCAGTTGTTGGAACCATTTTCAAAACAAGGTTCATCATGTTAGCTCTACAACGCTTCAAACAGAACTTAAATCGGACTTCCGGAACTCAAGTTACAAATTTTTTAAGAATTACAAAAAATCATGCCAGCTTCAGCGGCAACCGGTTGCCCCATAATAGTAATGGGTTAATGCCCTTTTTCTTTCCTCTGCCATGCATTTTTTAATGTGGTAATCGGTTTCCCTAAAATGGTAACTGATTACTGCGTAAGACAATACATCACGTTTTAAAAAATTTCTGTGGTAATCGGTTACCCCATAATGGTAACCGGTTACCTGCGACAGAAGAGCCCAAAACCTCAATTTTCCTGCTACGAGATTCCAATATTTTTCACCAAAAATCAGTTATGTAAACTTGCCAAAACATATTCACATAAAATGCCAAAACATCTTTCAAGACGGCTGCTACGCCAAGGGTCCAACAACGACCTCGCCAACCACAATGGGGTAACCAACAAAGGCAAGACAAGCCAAATCCAGATGCAATATGTGTCTACCATTCTGATAGTCCTTGAAATGATACGAATGACTGTTGGGCATTGAAAAATAAGATTCAGAACTTGATCAACAAAGAGTGCTGGAGTTCACATAAGATGGCCAGACTGAATTCTTCTGCCGTCCCTCAAAGACAAACCATCTGAAGTGACAAGTTCAGACAAATATGCTTTTTGTTCATTTGAATTCTTAATTTGTAATTTTATTTTGATTATTCTAACATTTGTTTCATATCAAACTTTGTTATTTCATGAATGCACTACATATGTTTGTCTTGAATTATTTCATTCGTATCCACTATATTTAAACTGTGTTTTACTTTTTGTGTGATATTCAACTCCTGATCAAAATCTCTAAGCCTTTAGAGGGAGGATGACGAAAGCGATACTATAATCTCTACAGTATGCTTTTGAACAGACCTCGCTGACAATGTATAGGTGTTGTTTCAAATCCCAAACAATGGAGTTATAAGGAAGATAATCCCTAGTCAACCCCTTTAAGCCTAAGAAGTAGGAGTTTTTCTTTTCACACAAATTAAAACCCTTAATCATAACCTGGGGCAGGGTAGTTTTCTCAGTTAATTCAGATGCACGTTCAGTCGCAATCTTCCACTTCATACATAATGAATGGCATCAACGACGTCCTTCTAAATCAGAATATAGTGATGGTTCCGCTTAATCATTAAATCTGACAGTCATTATCTCTCAAAAGAAAAGCCCGCTAAGTCAAAACCTATGAAGGAGACTTAAGAAAAAAATAGGGGCATCCCACTGACTGTAATCACAAAAGAACCAGTTTAGGAAAAAGTAGGGATAACGAAAACAAACAAAAAAGATGTTACTACAAATCCTCGACAAAAAGAAGATTACAAAAATGATTGTCTCTTCAAAATAAACTTTCAGTAGTCGAACCATCACCAGAACATCAAGGACAAGATGCAAAACTCAATCGGGATTTAAACGCACAATTAACCGAGCATAGGACTGAAGAACATCACGAAGAGCGGGTTGGGTACAAATAGAATTTGAGCCTTTATCCTTTGTTTCTTAAAACCGTGAACCAGGCCACGTTATAACCCTTAAAAGTCCTAGCTGAAGCGTGGGTTATTTCGAAAGCATATTATTGCAAAAGGTATCCTGACTCCTATAGGGTTCACTATAAATCTTGAGCTGATATCACACTCTTGCAAAAAAAAATTGTTTTACTAAAAAAATGAATTTTCAAACTTCAAGACAGACATAAGCTTTGCATTCTTAAAATACCATTGTTTGCATATGACTATTTGTTCAACAACAGAGAAATCCGCACGACGAATATTCAATGAATAGAAATCCTCTCAATGAGGAGAATCACCTCAGATGGAAAGACATTCCAGTGATAGGCCCTTCATAATCAAGGGGCATAGCATGGTGTTCAGCTGATCTAGGGCAGTAAAGTCAAGGTTCAAGGAATCTCTCAAAAATGCCAAATAGCCAAGGGCAGGTCTCCATTTGAATCACTTTGGGCATTAGACATGAATTCCAGCAACGAATCATGTACGATCAAGCAAACATCTTCTACCAGTATGGCAACACTTACTACTATGGACAATGACAATTCTCTGCACCTAGTGAACACATACATAGTCGAAAAATACTATGCATGAACAAAGACCCTCTAGGTCGACTGGCCTAGGCAAAAATAAGGGCATCCCGGCGAACCTAAGGTTAGGGAAAAATTAGGGATATACACATGAAAAACTCTGTACACCCGGCAAGTCGAAAACCTGAAAAGGCGGCTTGGGCAAAAAAGGGTATCCCGGTGGACTGAGAACCTAAAAGGGCGGTCCAGGAAAAATTTAGGGATTAAAGCCTAAAACTACGTCCCATCATCTCATCAGTTGTCTATCAGTAGAAGGTTTATTACCCTGATCTGCATTCACCAAGGGCTCCAAGAGTTGGGATAACAGTTAAGCCATCTAAAAAATCCTAGCAGATATTTTCTCCAACAGGTACTGAGGCAGGGGAATTTTACTACAAGGTCACTACCATATTCTTAGCATGCAGCCTAATGATGGCAGGTGTGCTCATATCCTCGGAAGAGCAAGAATCTCCAATTACTGCTCCAACATCTAAGAATTCCCCAGTGAAGTTGCCAAGCTTCTCAGGATTCCCCAATGGATTTCTTCTCAAAACAACAAAACAGGAATTCCCAGCGGAAACATACAGCTATCAGATATAGTTCAGATACACTCCAGATGCGGATGCCATTCTAATACTCATTCAGATTCAACTTTCAGATACAGTTCAGATACGCTCCAGATAGGAGGCCATTCTGATACTCATCCAATACAACTTCCAGATACAGTTCAGATACGCTACAGATACAGATACCATTCTTATACTCATTCCATACAACTTCCAGATATAGTTCAGATACGCTCCAGATACGGATGCCATTCTAATACTCATTCCATATAGCTTTCAGATACAACTCAGATACGCTCCAGATACGGATGCCATTATGATACTCATTCAGATTCATCTTTTAGATACAATTCATATACGCTTCAGATACGAATGTCATTCATATACTCATTAAGATTCATCTTTCAGATACAGTTCAGATACGTTCCAGATACGGATGCCATTTTGATACTCATTCAGATTCAGCTTTCAGATACAGTTCAGATACGCTCCAGATACGGACGCCATTCTAATACCCATTCAACTTTCAGATACAGTTCATATACACTCCAGATGCATATGCCATTATGATACTCATTTAGATTCAACTTTCAGATACAGTTCAGATACGCTCCAGATACGAATGCCATTCTGATACTCATTCAGATTCAGCTTTCAGATACAGTTTAGATATGCTCCAGATACGGATGCCATTCTGATACTCATTCAGATTCAGCTTTCAGATACAGTTCAGATATGCTCCAGATACGGATGCCATTCTGATACTCATTCAGATTCAGCTTTCAGATACAATTCAAATACGCTCTAGATAAGGATGCCATTCTGATACTAATTCAGATTCAACTTTCAAATATAATTCAGATACGCTCTAGATACGGATGCCATTTTGATACTCATTCAGATTCAGCTTTTAGATACACTTCAGATACACTTCAGATATAGATGCCATTCTGATACTCATTCAGATTCAGCTTTCAGATACAGTTCAGGTACGCTTCAGATATAGATGCCATTCTGATACTCATTCAGATACAATTTAGATAAGCTCTAGATACATATGCCATTCTGATACTCATTTAGATTCAGCTTTCAGATACAGTTCAGATACGATCCAGCTACGGATGCCATTATGATACTCATTCAATACATCTTTTCGTTCAGATACAATCACAACATAGATTCATTTTGACACTCCCTCACACAAATGCTAGGTACATTCAGACACAAGTCCATTCTAGTATACTTCTCATGCCATGAGGTACGGAAACAGGGTCATTTTCCTGTCACATCCTCAAGCAGAAGTCGAAGATCCCCAACAGAGTTTTGTTTTAAAATCTCAAGCAGATTATAAAGCCTTATCCCCGAAAGAGCAAAAATATCCAATTGTTTCTCCAAAATTCCCCAGTGAAGTCGCCAAGCTTCTAAAGATTCCCCTACACGATTTCAGCAAAATCCCCAAGCAGTTTAGGGAGTTCACCTTCTGCAACAGAATTTTATAAATCTCAAGTAGTTTATAAAGCCTTATCCCCAATAGAGTTTATTTCTCTAGCTACAGAAATTCATCCCCCAACGATGTTTATTTCTCCAAATTGGTGAAATCTTCCAACAGAACTCTTCCCCCCGGCAAAATTATTCTCAAACAGAGGTTGAAGATCCTCGATAGAGAAAGGGAATCACCAACAAAACTATCTCCATTCATTATCCCTAGCGGAAATAGAAGAATCACTTTCTTCACTCACCAACAGTAGTCCGACATTCAGCTTCCCGATACTCTTCAGCAGTAGTCAGGGATTTATTTTCCCAGACAAAGATACTGCGCAACAACATTACATGTTCATACATCATGGCATGTGCATATAAATACATATATCATAATCTCATTTATTTTGGGATCATCGTGCAATTAATACATCATGACATCACATGAAACTGATTTTACCTTTTAAGGTTAAATTAGCAGACACACAAACACTATTAACTTTTACAGCGGGTCAAAGATTAATGCCCGAAACCAGACGGGGAAACTATATGCACGACCAAGTGGCATGAAATCCCGAAACAGGACGGGTTTACCAACAAAAACATCAGGCCACAGATTAATTCCCGAAACCAGACGGGGAAACTATCTATGTGACTAGCAAAATAAGTTCCAAATTAATACCTGAAACGAGCTAGGACAACTATCTCAAACGATCGATAAAAGCAAGCTCCAAATTAATACATGAAACCATACATGACAGCTATATGTGGACGACTGATTATAGATTAACATCTGAAACCAGACAAGAAAGCTATCTGCATGACCAGACGAAGCAACCTTACATGAGTTCCTTCTCAGCATCCAGATGCAGTCTAACATGGACTCATCCTGAAACGGCCATACACAATCTCTTTCTAGTACATTTCTAGATAATGTATAATTCCAGTATCCTCAACAAGTTACTATGAAGCCTGGATTTCAACCATAAAGCAGCAAACTTTCATCTCTCCATACCAGAGATAACTCCTTAATAGAGCCTTGGACAACTGAAGATCCTAGACTCTATTCCCCACAGAGTTTTCCTCAAGCGGGAGAATAGCAAAAACCTATATTCCCTAGTGGACTCCTCCTCAGGCAGTAGGAACAGGAACCCCCAAAGGGACCATGTGTGAAATTAGCATCTATTTTGGATAGCATCTTTAAGCCCATATTTGACAACTCTCTGTCATCTTCTCTAAATGGCATCTGTAAGCCCATTCCTGCCATCATCAATAATCAGTGTTACTTCATGCGAGTGCAAATTTCTGGGCACTCTAGTGTTCAATCATCTTCCACCTTCAGATCAGGAAAAGCAAACAAGAAAGTCTACATCTTCAGGTTTAAGAAGATTGGACAAGGGAAGCTGTTGTACCCCAAAATTTGCCATCTCATATTTTTCTAAGATTTTTCTCTTACATAAGTGATTACAAACACTTGATTAAAGAAAAAATAAAATTTTTGGAGATAAACAAGGAGTCTTCGATTGGCCTTGGGATAAGGTCTTTCGATTGGCATTTTAACAAGGAGACTTCGATTGGCCTTGTGACAAGGTCTTTTGATTGGCATTTTAACAAGGGTCTTTCGATTTGCATGCCAATAATGCCTTTCGATTGGCATCTGAATAATGTCCTTCGATTGGCACATCAGAATAGTGTCCTTTAATTGGCACATCAGAGTAGTATCCTTCGATTGGCATAATGGCAAGCTTCGATTGGGATTCTAAAACCCTTCGACTAAGCATTGGCCCATCAGCTTCGATTATGAATTTGTTCCCCTTCCGAGCAAGCATTGGTCCAAGTTTCATTCAGATGAGAATCCCCTACAAATGCCCTTCGATCCACAAATAGTGGCCTCCTGCATGTATATTCTGAGTCACTAGGAAATGTCCACTTCATGATTGCTTTGGATTCACTAAGTTAAAAGCTCCTTTCAACTTGCCTTCAATGCATAAGACAAGGACTTCCTTTGTGCTTGCCTTCAATGCACAAGGCCAAGACTCCTCAACACAGTTTCTGCACTATGACACATAATATGGCCCCTTCGAAAGAACATTCCAAAGGTCCAGTCGAAGGATGCACATTGGAGAGTCATTCGAAGAAGGCACAAAGCATGCATGTGGTCCCTTCAAAAGAACTCACACATTGATTCAAAACAAAGAATACACAGAGGGCCCATTCGAAGGGCATTTTGATGGGAGACACATATTGTTGTCTAAAAAGGGGGTCTGGTCGAAGGATGGATCTAGTTGGTCAAAACGAAAGAAAAATATTCAAAGAGGCCTGCTGGCCAAAAGCCAACATACTGCCAGTTTCAAACCAACGTGCACAAGCACATTCGTGCCAAAAGAAGATTCAATTGGACAAGAAAGAGTTTTCGTTTGGGCTAGATGAATAGGGGTTCAAACGAAGAGGCCTCAATGATGAGTTTTGAGCTATTCGAAGAGGGCACAAGGCATACATATGAAAGATACTCAAAGTTTCCATTCGAAGGAGGCAACCAAAGGCCCATTCAAAGGGTACACAAAAGGTCCATTCAAAAGACCCATTCGAAGGGTATATAAGAGGTCCAATCAAAGAGCAACGCTGGAAGGCATTCGTAGGAGCCAAGATGTCCAGGTTCATTCAAATTCAAAAAGGGACAAGAAACCATAACTTTTGCAACATTACAAAACATCATTCATGGCTTCGAAAACACTTGTTTATGGCTATTTAAACCTTTGTTTTCTTGCCCCCTTCATCCCCTCTATATAAAGAACACACTAGTCAGATCAAAGGGGGTTGGACACAACCAGAGAAAGAGTCACACAAAATTGAAAACACATTCTTGGAGGTCTCCTGAAGCTTTTCAAATCATCACCAACCCCTAAGCAAGCGCACATCCAGAAGTGCCAAATCGAAGCAACCCTTAAACAAAGGAACCCACATCCAGAAGCCAAATTGATGCAATCCTCAAACAAGGTTACCCACACCCATCACCACAGATTCATACACCACTGTTTGTAAGAAATATGTAAGGAGTCAAATTCTATATTTTCTTTGCATGTCATAGTCATTCGATTTTCAATCATGATCGAAGGGCCAGGGTGTGGTACCCAGGTCTGTATTTGTTTCCTGTTGTTTCTAACACTTTTTGTAGATCCAACATAAATAAGGCCAGTGCGCATAAAATCGAAGGACATGGGCTTGGCCCCAGGTCATGCTTTCTGTTTTGCTACCATATCTTTGTAGATGCAGCGTCCTCACAAGTGATCCATCAGGCCCTTCCAGCAATGCCCTCTGGATCGAAAGCCATATATTTTCATTGGATCGAAGGGTAGCGCCCTTCACAGAATCAAAAGGAAACATCCCCCCTGGATAGAAAATCCTATCTTTCCCTGGATCAAAAGACAGCGTCCCCTCTGGATCGAAATGTTCTTTTCTCTCTGGATCTAAGGATTCCCCCTTGCTTTTTTATTTTTGTTTTCATTTCTCTATTGACTTCCTTCTTATTCTAACCATTAAATCAAAATCACAAAAAATATTAGGTTAGTGTTTTATTAATCAAACCAACTTTTGTAAATAAATTAATTAATTATTTTAACATTTTCTTGAAATTAAAATTAAATAGACTTAGGTTGTATTTTCTTAAAATAAAACAAAACAAACAAAAATATTTCTTTTCCTTAGGATTTAGACGTCCATTTTTATTTGCTCGCGCGTTTATTTATTTTCGCATTTTTATTATTAATGTACTTGCTCATGGTCTGTAATAGTAACTAGGACTTTACTTTCCACATTTCTCTAATGTACCTATCACAAAGCCATGTAATAGTGTAGATTTAATTTCCGCATTTAAATTCTGGTATATATATTAACTGCTAGTAACTAGGCTTGTATGACAAGACTAATAACAAAATGCTAGCAAACTTAACACAAGATAAATAAACTAAATTAAGTCACATGCATATATGCACCTCTAAGGTACGCCCACATTGGTTGCCTTCAGAAATAAAACAGTCATGTCCCTCGAGACAGGGACGCTTTAGAAAAGACCCATAAATCAAAAAATATAGTCCATCGACGACCCTACAGTTGACTTTCGGTAAATTATGTAGTCCCTAAATAGAAATTGCTAAAGCGTCTCTACATTGTTGCCTTTATGACTGTATGTCCCTTAGAATGTCCCTCAAACATCCAACGATAGAGCTACCTACTTACTAATAGTAGGATAGCACTGTCTAAAGGATAGGAGGAAAAGAACGACCTTTTTCGAGTAAAAAGTAGATAGCTGTTAGAAGTTTGCTCAAAACATTTTCGCACTTACACAAATTCTACTTTTCTAAAACAATTTCAAAATTTTTTGTATACTTTCTCCACTATCCCGAGAAAAATTACAAATTTCGCCATACTAAGGCATTTCAAAACATCTTTTCAAAACACATAAAGCACGAAGGTATATAAAAATGAGAAAACCTTTAAGAGCCCGTAGATAACTACAGATGGAAAGGGTGATAACACCTTCCCTTTCCATAATCTACCCCCCTTACTCATAATATTCTTGAAAAGGTCTTTTTCTGTTCTTTTCACCCTTTCCTTAATTTGGATAAAAGAAAATTCGGTGGCGACTCTTGCTTACCGCAACATTTGCAAACACAAACGTAAAACCAGTATTAAACAGTCGGTTCTGCCACCATATCACACAACCCACTGCAGATAGGACGTGACAACTAAGAAACCTGCATTGACCTGCTTCATAACCTCATCTTTGATCTTTTCAGACATCTCAGGACGCATATGATAAACCTTCTGCTTTATAGGAGGACAATCTTCCTTCATTGGTATTCAGTGAACCACAATGTCAGTATCAAGTCCTGGCATGTCTTCGTACGACCAAGCAAAGATCTCAACATAGTCACGCAACATCTGGATTAATCTCTTTTTGATACTGTCTTTTATGTTAGAACCTATCTTGACTTCTTTCTTGTCCTCTTCAGTACCCAAGTTCACAACCTCGACTGGCTCTTCATATGGTTGTATGGCTCTTTCTTCTTGCATTAACAACCTAGCAAGCTCTCTAGGTTATTCACAATCTTCGTCACCTTCATCCTCGACTTGGTAGATCGGATTTTTGAAGTCATAATTGGAAATAGCAGAGTTGTTATCAATGGGATCCAGGGTGGATATGGATCTGCAATTTGTTGTGTGGGTGTGTGTAAGAACACATAGCTATTTTGAAAGCAATAAAGTAAAATAAATACAAAGAACGCCAAATTTGAATGCAAACGTCTAATGATTTATTAAATGAAAATATGTTGATGAATAATGATAACCTTAACAAATGGATCATTGTGCCCCGGGTAAGGCACAACGCTTAAAGTTATTGTTTAAATTACATAACCAAAAACTTTAAAGTAAGAAAATGGAAAATAACATTTACTCTTGACTAAAGGAGATATGTATAAAGTCTTCAGTCTTCCAATTATTGATCCCACTGCCGGTAGTAGTGAAGATCCAATTGTCTATGTCGCAGTCGCTATCAGCGTCTTCCATAATGTTGACCTAATTGTTATTGATGTAGAATGGCAGTCTTCTCGAATTAGCACGAGCACGACAAACAGCCCTCTGAGCCTGTGAGGTGAAACCCAAACCAAGTTTGTCAGACTTGTAAGGAATATCGGGAAGCTGACCCCAAAGAGTCCCACCAACTTCTTCAACCACATCCTTAACATCTTTCAGAGAAGCCATTTTCTTTGGAATCCTGGTAACCTTAGGAATAGTACGAGCAGCTTTGTTAATAGGGGTTGTCTAAGGAACAACTTCAAAGGTCTGGCATAGAGTCTCGAAGAATTCACCATTTATCTCAACATACTTGAAGGAATTCAAATGGCTCACCATGTATTCTTCTTCGACACAAACTGTAATGATTTTTCCTATCACAGGATACTTCAAATTTTGGTGTAAATTAGAAGTAACAACACCTGTCCCATGAATCTAGGGGCGTCCAAGCAAACAGGAATAAGATAGACGAATGTCCATCACATAGAAAGTAGGGTCAAAGACCTGGGAACCCACTTTGATTGGAATAGCAACCTCTCCATGCACCATTATCTTTGAACCATCAAAAGATCTCACCACAATGACACTAGTGTTGTACCCTTAGATTTTCCCTCTTATTCTCAAAATACTTTCTCGTGCTCCTAAGGTTATCAAGTATTCAAGACTACTCAAGATGATCAGATGAGTCCTCCTCTTAAGTAGTTTCCTATAACTAGGGTTTTGGTTTTCTCAAAGGAAATTGAGCTTTTAATGTCTCAAATAAGTTTCATAGTTCCTCATATGCTTCAAAGAATCCTCATGTCAAGTTTCAAGCCTTGCATCACAAATTTGCTCTGTCAATTGCTCAGATGATTGAAAATCAACTATAATGGGTAAAAAGTCAATTGTGGTCAACATATAGTTAAACTTCAATATTTTTGGTCAACATCAATATTTTGAAGTTACATTCATCATTTTATCAATGTTTGATTATAACTCATCAAGAAAACTTAAGATTCATCAAAGGTCAAAAGTTGCTAAATTAGGGTTTTCTTTAGGAGAAGTCAACTGAACTTTGACCAAGCATAACTTTCACATGCTTCATCATAAAATTATCAATAAAATCAAATTTTAATGAAAATTAAATTCTCTACAACTTTGTCTCTCTAAGTTCAAGGCCCAAAAATGCTTCACTTGAGAGATATGAGCCAAAACATTACATGTCATTTTAAAAGTCAACAAAAAGACACTTTTTGTCAAAGCAACTTACATCAAGATAAATTATTCAAATCGAAAAATGATTTACATGAGAGTTGTAGGGGATATCTTGAGCTTTTTAAAAAGTCAAATATCATCTTCATATGATAAAAATTGAGCAAGTTATGAGTTGCACAAGTCGGGTAATTTTGTGAAATTGCATGAAACCTCAATTGAACAATTTTGGACTTTTGGACTATTGGGTCTAATTTTTGAAGTTCAAAAATGTTCATGACATATTAGGGGACCCCAAAAACCATTATTATATTTTTTATGATTTTTATTTCTTTTATTTGAATTTTTATTCATTAAATTCAAATTAAATCAAATAAATAGTAAGTGAAGGTATAAGGCTTAGAAGGCTTTTGTTTCAAATATTTTGGAGGCCCAAGGGCATGGTGTAAATAGTGTGAATTCATTGTAGAGCAAACATTCATGGTTGGGAATATTTAAACTTATTTTTCAAACAAAATAAAAGATATAATTACAAGAGGTCCAAGGCCATTCTTCTTGACCTAATCTCTTCCTATATATATGCTTATTATCTTCAGACAAAGGACAACAAAAAAACCTTGCAAGAGAACACCCTTCAAGTCTCAATTTTTTGTCAAACTAAAGCAAACTTGAAACCCTATTGCCAGTCCTTCTCAAAGAAAACCAACCGTTCCAATCAATCCCTGAGGTGTTATAGAGTAAGACTTGATCGTTCTTGATGATAAAAAGTGCGTGAAATAAGAATTCCAAGCATGGTCGATTGTCATAATTTTATGAATTTCGTGTTTTAAATTTTATGTTGTTTTGATTGAAACTAACCATGCTAATGTTTTCCAGAGATGTAATAGAACAGGTCTGAACCATCGCATGAGTTCCATGATTCCAGAATCATACATCACCATGTTTATGCCGTTTTGGAATATTTTGATTATATCTCACTGTTTAGGACGTTTTATCCAAAACTAATGCCACCAATGAGTTCACAACCCTCAAATTAGGGGGGTAGGACTCTATTTGATCACTAACACGCTTTGTTTTGTAGGTTTGGAAAACGTACTCACATGAGAAGACGATCGGATCTAGGGCTCCGGCGCTTCTCCGGTCCATCTATTTTGTTTTATATTTATTTGGTTTTATTTTATCAACGGATGAAACAGCCACCCCAGTGGCAAGAACACACGCTAAGGCTTTGGTATATAAGAGCGTGGATTCGATCCCTGCGTTTTGCATCTTTTTTTGTTATTTTCATAATTTCTGCAAGTTTCATATATTATGCACTGCGCCTATTCTCTATCATCAACCAGCACTTGACATGGTGGCAAGCTATACAACTATGAAGCTGGAGGGCGTGGGCTCAACACCCACCCCATGTAGTTTTAACCTTTTTATCTCTTTTTTCTAATTTCTTTTAATTACTAACCCTAATTATTTTTCTTAATCAACCATAAACCTAATTTAATTCTTTTAAAAAACCCTAACAAATTAGGTTTAGTTTTTTTTTAATAAATTAATTTTGACCTTTTTATTTATTTATTAGGTTAATTAGTATTTTCTTAAATAATCAAATTAATTAAACTTTAGTTTTTTTATTAATTAAAATTAATTAGACTTAGGTTTTCTAATTAATATAAAATTAATTAAAAAATCACATTCAAATATTTTTAAACATTTTTTATTTTGCATTTAAATTCCTAGAGAAATTGTATAGGTCGCGCGACTTTTTCTAGTAATAGTTTAAATTTGCCTTTCCACATTTTTTCTATTATGTAACTGGTTACGCGATGAAATAGTCTTGGGTTTAATTTCCGCACTTTATTTTCCTCATCCTTTTTAACGTAATTGCCCCAAAGCCCTATAATAGCTTAGGATTTACTTTCTGTACCTTTACATTTTTGTATATATTATATTGCTAGTAATTAGGCGTGTATGATAAGATCTAAAAACAATTGCTATACAAGATAAATAACTAAACTGAACACACTATTCACACTTGCACATCTAGGGTAACCTCCCTTTGTTGCCTTCGGAAACACGGTCATGTCCTTCAAAAGCAGGGATACTTTGCAAAGTCCCTTCGAATAAAGATCATAATCCCTCGATGACCCTTCAACGTTGCCTACGAAAAATGATCTAGTACCTCTGATAAATTTCTAAAGCATCTCTATATGTTGCCTTCGATGACCATAAGATGACCCTTCACCTGTCCCTTCACATCCAATAGATAGAGCTACCTACCAACTAATGGTATGGATAGAACTATCTCCAAAGGAGAATGAAAATAACAAGAAAGAATTTAATGGGTAATAACTCGTAATTGCTTGCTCACAACCTTTCCAAAACATTTCTCTCAATATACTTTCAAACAAATATTTTCAAAAAAATACTTTGTACGCATTCTTGAGGACTGATACAAGAATCATTATAAAGTTAGCCTTACATTGCCATTCAAAATATTTACAAATCACACACACACAAAGCGATTTTTCAAAAGTCAACTAAGAAATTAAGAGCCCGTAGATAACTACGGATGAAAAGGGTGCTAACACCTTCCCTTTCATAACTTACCCCCCCCCCCCCCCCAAACTCAAAATCTATCAAAGATTTTTCATGTTCTTTTCAGCCTTTACTTATATTGGATAAAAGAAAAGTCGGTGGCGACTCTTGCTAACCGCATATTTGGATAAAACCAAAAAGTCAGTTCTCCCACCGTATTAGAACTAGGTTTTAGCACAATCCCCTCACAGTCAAGTTTGTCTAAAGCAACTTTTGGCAATACTTTCAATGAGGAACCTGTGTCCACAAACACGTGAGATAAGGTAGTTCCCCTACACTCAATAGAGACATGCAGGACCTTATTATGGTTCCTTCCTGCGGGAGTTAAATCAGCATAAAAAAAGCCTAACCCATTATCTGTTGTAAGGTTAGCAACACAATTTTTGAACTGATCAACCGAGATTTCATGTGGTACATGAGAACTTTTTAGGAACTTTACCAAAGCCTGAGAATGGGCCTCAGAGCATAATAAAATGGATAGCATAGATATTTTGGAAGGGGTCTTCCCCAAATGTTCAACAATTTTATAATCACTCTTTCGAATAATCTTCAGTACCTTCTCCATCTCTTGCTTGGAGGTATCTTCAACAGTTATCTCTTTCGGTGCCGATGTCTGGGTAGGTTCAGTTGATTTAGTAGTAGTGATACGAACTGGTGTAGTACCAGCCTTCAGAGAGATCTATAGATAGAAAACCCTTCCACTTTTGGTAACCTTACTAGTCCCAGCAATATTTCCAACGTTGGTGTTGTACCCCAAAATTTGCCCTCCCTTTTCTTCAAGACATTTTCTTAGGTTTTCCAACTACTCAAGGCTTCCAAGGCTTCTCAGGCTTCAAAACATGTCAACTGGTTTTTTTTCTTTCAAGGGTTCATGGTTGCATGTGTTTCAAAAGAGAATCACATTTCTCTTATCCGTTAGTGTTGTACTAGGGTATTGACTTTTGAGTGTGTGACACCTGTTGTGATCAAGATTCATGAAGTATTATCTTATTTTCATCGTACAAGTCATCCTTGCTTAAGGGTTTCTCCCTCATGTTTAGAGGAATTAAGGTTTTTTGAGCTTGTGACGTCATTGGTCAAAATTTAGGTCTATGTGGGCTTGGAGGAGTTCCCTTTCGATCAAGTAATGTTCAGTATATTCGTCATTAATCTTGGTTTGAGAAATTAGGGTTTTGTGTTCATGATTCATTGAGGATCCTTTATTCCGTAAAGCTTCTTCAATATGCCTCTTAATCAAGTGGATTTGTTTGGTTACTTGTTAGTTCAATTTGTGAGTTCGATTGATGAAGTTATGTTGCAAAGTATAGTAAAGATCTTTTGGGCTCATTAGAGTACATTCTTTTGGGCTTATTAGAGTACATTCTTTGGGATTTTTAGAGTGCATTGTTGGGCTTACTTGATATTGAATTGTAAAAAGGCCATTGGAGGGAGTTTTTGTAATTATGTTTTACTACTTAAAAGATGTTAATCTTGACAAGTTTAGAAATAAAGAAATTGAAGACCATTTTCTTTTCTTTCTACCTAAGGCTATTTTCATTTGCTACTTAGAATGATGCGCATTTTTTAGTTTAGAAGTGAGAAAGAATTTTAAGATCATTGTGTTCTTAATTCAAGATTCATATCATCATCAATTTTAATTGTAAATCCTACAAAGGCTACAAGTTTTACAAGGATCAATACAAAGCTTACAAGAAGGTCACTTGGAAACTTCAAAGCATGAATTATTTCAATACAAGTCAAAATTGAAGATTGCCAATTGTAAATTCACAAGAACTTAGTTATTTTATAAGATCTATGGCATAGATGATTGAATTGCAAATTCTAATTTGAATTGATACTATACGAGTTTACAAGATTTTTGGAAGGGACTCTTACATCCAAATACGAACTTTCTCTAAAGTTTGTTACAAACATGATTCAATTCCTAAAGTTTTCTTATCAGAAGTCCTAAGTGTTTCAATGCAAAACTCAAATGGAATTCCTAAATCTAATGAAGTTATCCTTCGGTTGCCAATGAATTAGTCAAAACTTCTTCAAATTTCCCTACAAGCTATTTTATGGCAGACACGACCTTTTCTTCAACTTTGCCTTTCCATCTTCATCCATTCCTCATCTACCACACATGTAACAAAAGAAAAAGAATGGGTTAGCAAACAAGAAAGAAACAAAAACATGAATAAGAAAGATTTCAACAAAGGTTTCACGATTTTATCATTAGGGGTTTTATGAAGGAATCAGAAATATAAGGAATCACATTCAAATCATGTTCACAATCACAACAGCCTCATATTTGTTTGTTTCAAATCAGATTTCAAATGCTAATCATAGCCCCAAACACCTTTACTATAAATCTCAAACAAATTCTCAAAAAGGGACTGGTTTGGTTCACAGTAAAAGTGAAAACTCAAAAAGTAATTTTTTGCACAAGTACAACTTAGTGAAAAAAGCATCACAATCATCACAGTAAATAAAAAAACAGTAAAAAAGAGTTTTACGTCTCAGCTCAACAAAAAGTTGATGAAAAGGATAGTATAAAAAATCAGAATCAGCAAGCCCAACACAGAAATCATGCAGGGCCAGCAAGCAACAGGGACAATTCACAGGGCCAACAAGCAACAGGTATAGTTCACCAAAAAACATAGATAGACAGTCACAGAACACGTAAACCCTAAGGTTATTCTCTTTCATCATTTTCCTCAAAATAAAACCCTTCAAAATCGTTCACAGAAGGGGAAACACACACACATTTCACACGATATATACAGAAACAACCATAAACCAAAAACCCTAGTTTTGTTCATCACTTTCCCTAAACCAAAAATCCCTTCAGAAATCAAAAAAGAGATCCATGTTCAATAAAAATAGCCACAAACCGAAAAACCTTTCTTTTAGAAAATCATCATTTTCCTTAAAATCAATCCATTCAGAATCTGAAAAAGAGGAAGAGGAAGAGAAGTTTAGAGTGATCTCACCCGAAAAATGGTGAAGGAGGTCGAATCCGAGCGCTAGGGTTTCCAAAACCCCCTTCAACATTTACTCGATTTTGCTCAACATCTGCAAAAGTAAGCTACAGATTAGAAAAGAAGAGAACAAGACGAAGTTGTTGATACAAAAAAATCAGAGATCGAAGCTAAGTCGACGTGATCGCCGCTGATTTTCTCCACCTTCCGTCGTTAGGGGCGATTTCTGGCGAGCCCTAGAAGACAGAGAGAGGCGAGAGAACAAAGGGAAGAGAAATATGTTATTTTGACTCTTTTTCTGATTATTATGTTATGTTTTTTTTTTGTTTAAATAAAACTTACCCAGATTTCTAATCAGGCGGTGACACTTGTCACCGCCATCTGGGTTTCTTTGTGATCTCATGCAGGTACACTCACCATAGCTACCTTGCATCCTTACTCAGCATCATTTGATCATCATCAAGCAGCCTAGATCCGCATGACCATGATGTAACCTCCTAAAGCAGTCATACAGGACCCAACAAATCCTCATCTTGGGCCTGGGTGCTCAGTTTCTTTTCAAACCCTCCTGATTGCTTCAGAATTCAGGCCCATTCTATTTTCTCTATTTTCTTTTTGGTATTGTTTTGATTAAAAATTTTCTCTATTAATTAAAAACACCAAGATATTTTGTTATTTTAAATAAATATTTATATTAAAAATTTATATTTAATCTTATTAATTATTTTGTTAATTAATTTTATTAAATAAAAATGATTTAATTTAGTTAGTTATTTAAATTAATTTTATTTCATTTGGGTTGTATTGTTTGTTTATTTAGACTTTTAATCAAACTTTCAATTCGTCATCCTTATTCATAAATTTGTACCCCCATATTATTGTTTTAAATAATTGTTAATTTTAAAATAATTTTTGTTTGACATTATTAATTAAATTATTAATTCATTTTATCAAATGAAAATAGTTTTAAATTAAATAATTATTTAATAGTTTGGACTTGTATTGTTTGATTAAATTATAGATTAGGTGTTTATTTCTTATGTCTCCCCATTCATAAATTTTTATCCTCATTCCCGAAGCATTGTAATAGCGTAGGACATTTAAATTCCACAATTTACCGTTTTTCTTATTATTGTTAGTAATTGGGGTTTGCATGATAAGACTAAAAGCAACCATAACAAAACCCTAATTCAAGACAAATAACTGAATCAAAACACTATTCACATTTGCATCTCTAGGGTTAACCTCACTTGTTGCCTCGGATTAAAACATTCATGTCCCTCGAACGTGGGACGCTTTAGCAAAAGACCCTCGATTAAAATATCATAGTCCCTCGATGAACCTTCGATGTGCCTTCACTAAACGATCTTAGCCACTTACGATAATTGTTGAAGTGTCTTACAAGTTTCCTTCTATGACTGAATGATGACCCACGCCTGTTCCTCACATACAATGATAGGGCTTCCTACTAACTAATGGTAGGATAACACTACCTAAAGGAGGAGGAAAAAAACAAAGACTTTTTGAGTAGGTAGATTGCTCATAATTTCTTGCTCACAAAATAAAACAATTTTCACTCTTCACACTTTCAAAATAAACTATTTTCAATACATTTTCAAAAAAATATTTTGTATACATTCTCAGCGATACGAGAATCATTACAAAATTTCCTTACATTGGAATTTTCAAAACATCTTTCCAAAACACTCCCTTTAAAATATTTTCAAAACAAACATTTTGTATACATTCTCAATGATACGAGAATCATTACAAAATTGCCTCACTTAGACATTTTTCAAAATATTTGCAAACAAACACAAAGCATTTTCAATGTGAGCTAGCAATTAAGATCTTGTAGATAACTACGGATGAAAAGGGTGCTAACACCTTCCCTTTTCATAACCTACCCCCCTAACTCAAGAAAATTCTCAAAAGGTCTTTCCTATTTTTTTCACCCTTTCCTTTATTGGATAAAAGAAAAGTCAGTGGCGACTCTTGCTATCCGCAACATTTGTGATAAAATGCAAAACACCCAAGACAGTTCTCCCACCGTATTACAAAATGGGCGACTCTGTTGGGGATATATACTAAAAGTGGGGTTACCTTAAGAGCTAGATCACCTTTATTGCTTTACTTGTTTGCCTTGTTTGCTTTACATTTTGGTTTATGCTTGGGTTTATTTCTTATATAGATCCTATACCTGGATCCGGGGAATTTTAGGTAAGTAGCAATAGATTGTGGAGACTGTACGTCATAGATCGATATGGTTAAAGTGATGGCTATGTTAGTGTGACACGTTTGTTGGTATCGGTGTCCCTTGAGTTGAATCAAGGAGAATACGGGACCGTTGTGTGGTGTCATAAAGCACTAACTGACCATAGAACCTTATTTGAACAACTTGGCCATTAAAAAGTAGTGATATAGCTGAATTTGGTGCAGACTAAAGTTGGTTAATACTCGATACTACCGATGCGTGATTTTCGCATATATACGAATCACGTCTGAGTAATATAAAAGATTATCGATCCCACAGAGACTAAAGCGTCAATCTATCAAATTCTATTGTCACTATGTTTATCTAAGGCAGATCAAATCAGGGTTTATAGCAGGCAGAGTAGATAAAGTAAAAGATGTCGATTCAGATAAAAGCAACCAGTTTGAATGAAAATCACAATAGTCAGATAATACTCTAAAATGCTTCTAATAGAACTACTTCTGGGGCAATGTTTCCTACTTTGAAAAGAACTAATCTAACAGGAATTGTCTCTTTAGCATATTCATAACCAAGTTTATTCTTTAAATAATGCCTTTTTATTGTCACGGATAAAAGGTGCGTATTGTGTTAAAGTAATAAACCTATTTTTAAGAAATATAGTTTCTTGACTAAGTTGAAAAGTGATTATGACTCAGAACTTCTAACCAAGAGATGATTAGACTTTTAAACATATAAGCGCGTCCAAAAAAGGTTTTGAAATCATTTCTTCTAAAAAGTTAAAGGTTCTTACTTAATTGAACAAAACGCTTTCGCTCTCTTTGAGCAATTATGACTAACCAAGTTTATCAATGGTTGGACGACTTTCGATCTTACCCAAAAGAAAATAAAGTGCAGAAAACTTGTGTTAAAAACTAATACAACCCCTAAAGTATTCCTACAGATGCAATGTTTAGACAGTTACCTTAACCATGATCATTACATTCTAACCCTAAAGGAAATTAGCCAGACATGTAAATAATCTTATTAAAGCAAATCATGTTTAAGCAGAAAGTAAAAAGGTTAAAAGATAAGTAAATGCGATGCGAGAAAATAAACAAAGTAAAGCAAGTGTGATGCGAGAAAATAAACAAAGTAAAGCAAGTGCGAGGATATAAGTGAGGTAAATGTAGAAACTTAAATAGAAACCTGCTACAAACGGAGGGCTTTAAAGCAACTTGAATGGAAGGTAAATTTGATTGAAATAAAGGAAACTTGAATTAAAATGGCGGCAAGATTGTAAAGTGATCCAAACTTGATTACAGACTCAATGACTCGTGCGATAACTCTTCGATGTGAAGAGATTACCGCTTACAATTGGACAATATATGGCTTAAGTTAGTGCAACTAAGATTGGATGAAGAAGAAGAACTGGAATCACTTATATTTATAGGCCTAGGATGATTTTGGAAATCAAAAGAATGCCCCCCAACTTCTTTTGAGCGGGAATCGAATTTGCAAAGGTGGCGCCCGCCATGGAGGTCTGGTGACCGTCATGCTCCAAAAATGAAGAAGTAGTGGAGAACATGGCAATTGGCAGTTGGCTGAAGTTGGTCACCTCATGGCTGACCCTATGGCGGGCGCCATAGTGGAAGCCACAAGTAAAAAAACTCAAAAAATTTGATTTTTAGCTCATTTTTCTTCATTTCTTCAAGCAAGGCTTAGGAAAGACAAAAAAAACTGAAAACAAAACAAAATGAAAACATAACACAAGAAAATAACAATAAAAACCTAATAAACATGTGCAAATCGAGTCAAATATGCACTGCGATTCAATGTTATCAAATTCTCCCACACTTAGACCTTTGCTTGTCTTTAAGCAAAAACTCTATATAGCTCAGCAAAGAGAAATAGTATTATCAAACAATTTGGGCAAAAAGGGCTTCTAAGTTTAAAGCAAGATGTAATGATAGGTACTAGCCAGGTGAACCAAGGGTATCGTGACAACACATTATGCAAGAATACAGACACAAACATTGATCCTATACAAACAGATCCATTCAAAACCATCACACTTTGGCCTAATTTTCAAATCTTTTTAATTCAGGCAATCACATTAAGCCCGTTATCTCGCACATACTCATAGAAGAATTACCGGTTAGTGACTCTAATCTCAAGCATGGGGTTCTGGTACATAAGTTGGTAACCCCTCAAATGACCCAATTATGGTTGTGGGGGATCGAATTGTAACCCGCCCTACTAAGTCCAGCACCAGAAACCTCTGAACCAATCAACAATGAGAAAAAATTATTTTCTTTTATTCTTTTTGCAATTTCTCACAACCCCTTTTTAGGTTAAGTAACTTTGTGAGGGTCACCTATCCCGCAGTTGTAGCATATGAATCATGAAAGCACAACAAAAATAATTTGGATCACTCACATATATTCATCGGTCTCCTACATAGAGCATGCTTAATCCGGAGCTGGCTGCTAGAATAAACGACTAAAGATGAAGGTTAAGGCCATAGCATAAGATTATCAAGATCGGTTCCTATAGTTACGAAGCTTATGGTGTTGAAACAATATCCATTTTTCAAAAGGACTTCCCAAGTCATCTACATCCTATCTTAAACCTGCCTTAAAGCCCAAAAATTTTAAAAGGACACTGTTTTCTTTTGTCAAAAAAATTTGGTAGGGCTAAGAAATGGGGAAAAATAGAAATACATCATACAAATGACTCGGCAAGCACATGAGTTTTATTGAAAACAAACAAAGCAAGGTAAATAAACTGAAAAAGAAATAAAGACTTAAAAATAAAGAAAAGGAAAAGCAATAAAATCTCCTCTTACACTTAAATTAAACATTGTCCCCAATGTTTCGAAATAAAATATGGAAAGAGTAACCTGGATGTATATAGGGGCGGTCACTGGTGCCCTCTCCATCCTGCTAATTCTTAGAGTGACAAGACCTACTGCGACAATGATCGCTCTGGGAAAAAGCTAACTGCTCCACTCTGGATGATAGAGCGGCCTGAGAACTCTGGACCTGTCGAAGGTTCCCTAATAGGGAACCCTGAGTGGCCTCCAAGAGTGTAAAGTGCCTCTCAAAATAACCTTGCTGACGCTGCTGCTCAGTACTGATTGCAAGATGAGATTTCATGATATTATGAAGACACTGATCAGTATGTTGTTGAGAAGTTTGCATGAAGCTCATGTTGTTTGTCGGTTGCTATTGCAATATGGTGAGCATGCCATCTCGCCTCTCCTATCGAGCAAGATGCTCCCGCCAAATCTCCTCAGTGATGTAAAATCCAGGGGAAGCACCTGCAGAATGATGTGAAAAAGATGATGCAGTGTGTGCTGGTGAATCATGGTGGGGGACATATGTGGAACGGGAGACTGGTCTCTCCGTTCATACTCCTCGTCAGTCTCATGTCTGTCCCCAAGAGGAACATTAGGGAGCAATGGTTCTCTAATAGGTGGAGCGGACAAATCATAAGTCCAGTTTCTCTCAAGCAGCACATCAGTCCTCCGGGAGCAAGGTAAAGTGACACTGGGAATAGCCACACCATAGATCATGAGGTTAAAACCTCCATCTTTCCTAACCTTGCATAATTTCATATCTTTCAAAAACTTTAAATTAATTATGCCGTTAGGTAGAGGTACTAAAGTGGCTAACTCAGTGTCCAAGTTCAAAGCCCGAGAAATGGAGGTAATTAATCCTCCAAAAGAAATAACTCCCCCTTTCTCAAAGCGAAAGACAAGTGTGCAATCATAAATGGGACACCATTAATTTTTAAACCAATGAGGCTTCCTTGAAAAAACAAAAGTTCTTTTGCATTGACCTTGTTTGGATTCTCCCGGGTAAAAATAGTACAAGCCAATAAATAACGAAAAACACGAATGGTCGGGTTATGGATCATTGAGGCAAGAATACCCTCAAAAGAGGAAATGGTGGAACTAGAAAATCTAGCCCAAAAGGTAAATTCCTCAATCTTCCCCATGAGGCATGTCCAACAACTCTGCTAAAGCATCGGTAGTGTACTCATATTCAACATTAAACATTATAAATTTTACCGTAACGATCTTGCTACCAGTGTTGGGACTGACAGTATAAATCAATGAACTTAAAAATCTTTGGTTAGCCTCTCATAGGTAGGTTCTCTCCTAGATAAAATATTGTGTAATCCTAAAATGTCTAACATGTGGAAAACACTGTGATAAATTCCTAAAGTGTACAGACAATCAGTATCGATATACCTTGTTCGAGCAATTTCTTGTGTATGCAACTTCTCGGGAATTTTTCTCTGCCTCGACCCCGGCTTTTCATCACGAAGCAAAAATCTATCGAACTTCATTGTTGACATTGTTGGTGAAAGAGGAGAAAAATGGGTTTTCATGGAAAGAAGGTGAAATGGTGGTTTGTGGATTTTTAATGAGGGAAATAAAGTGGTGGAATAGGAAATGTTAGTGGGGTTGTGAATAAATGGGAAAGTTATGAACTTTTAGTGGGTTTTGATGGAGGTTTTGGAGAGGCAAAATGGAGTTTTTAGGGTTGGAAGATGAAAATGGTGGTTTTGGTGGTTCTGCCCCGTAAAAGGTACAGACCCCATGGAGGGCGCCATGAGGGTATGACGGGCGCCATGTGTGCAAAATCTAGATGGGCCAGATTTTGAATTTTTGCTCATGGACCTTGTACTTTTCACAGGGGGGTATGGACAACATCTTTCACATGTTTTTATTCATAATTTGAATCTTGGATGACATAGCTTGATAAAAATCAAAATGAAAATTCATAAAATAAAATAAAATAAAATAAAATACAACAAAATAAAAAAATAAGAGAAAAGTAAATAATGAAAAACATCAACATGCAATATATTTATATATATATGTAGATATGCAATACGATTGTTAGAGATAGATTCATAAAAACGAAAACAAATCCAAGTAGAAATCAAATATAGATAACAATAAGTCTCGAAATAAAAAATAAAGATAAAGCATATAAATAGAATCTCTGTCTCAGATGGGAGGAACACTATCAACACTGGCAGGGGGATCGTCATCAAGGTCAAAGTCAGAGCCTCCTAGGGCTTGTGGGCCTCCTGCTATCTGTCGGTGCAACTCGGAAATTTCCTGGTAAAGAAGGTCGGCCTCTGTCGTATGAGTCAAATCAGAGACCTCATGCTTCAAGGTGAGGTCAATAATCTCCTGTCGAAGTCAAGCCACTTCCATACGCAGCCCAGCTAGCTGCATATGCACATCCAGCTGCTGCAAAGAGAAATTATTAGAAAGTACGGTGAACCTAGGTGAAAGTAGTGCAGGGATGTACTCTGCCATAGGTGGCGATCTAAGTGTATCAATGGTCTCTCGCTAGCCTTCCAAAATGTAGGTCGAATTAGATAGATCATGTACACTGGTCATCATAGGATCTGGCAAAGTGAAGTAGAGTATCGTCTCATTCTTGATCAGGAGCCTAAAGAAGTCTGAGCTGAAGGAGACCCTCTTCATTAATCCACGATCCAAGAAATACTCGATATCCAACATCGTGTATCCACAGTAATGGGTTAAGTGACATAACTTCCTCTCAAGACCCAAAGCAATAGCAATGTGTGTCACCGTCCCTCCCACATGTATGATACTCTCAGAGGGAAGGGAAGTGGTATGCAGATTCCACATCAAGAAGTTACCGCAGGCAATTGGACGTGACTGATTAGCATAAAACAATAATAATACCTCCTCATCACCCACATGGTGGTCAGCATCACTCCTTCCTAAGAATGTATGGGCCAAAATCATTTGAAAATGGTAGAGGGCCGGATTACGGATGATGTTTGACATCATGTGGTCAGAATCATGGCTACTCCCAACAGTGATGTCATCCCAAAAGTTCTCCACATCTCTAGTCATGAAGTAACCCAAGGGTAACTCTGGAATAACATCAGGATAAGTCCGAAAACCTAAAAGATCACTGAACTTCTTGTGGTTGAAAGCATACTCTTCCCCGAACAATCTGAAACTAATGTGGCCATCTGGATCAACATATGGATCATAGTCCAATAAGCTGAGGAACTCTAAAGTGAGGTTTCAGTAAGTCTCGTTCTTGCTATCAACATACTCCTCTCGGTTGATTTGGTGGCATAGGAATCTGACACTAGGCTCCAAGCCTAAGACTTCCAAGAAACCTTCCTCTGGATACTGGGTAGGAGCCATCGAGCGAAGGGACAAGGCCTCATAGTGTTGTTTATGAATCTCATTTCTGAAGATGAAGTGCATGTCATCAAGAGGCGGCATCCTGAAAAGGTATGGTTAGACGATAATGTTGTCCTGAAAAATACAAACATTAAAACTGTTAGTCGAAAAATAGGGAAACATAAGGCGATAAAATTATAAAATAAATAAATAAATAAAAGTAAAGAAAAAGGAAATAAAAAAAGACTCATGGGTTACCTCCCATGTAGCGCTTGTTTAACGTCATTAGCTCGACGAAATAGACTTCATATCTCGGAAATGGGTACTGGAGGGTTGACCAAAGTGTGGTTGGAGTAGTCAATGGGAATGTCACCTCATTTATAAAGCTTGAGTATTTGTCCATTTACTGTGAATGGATTGCAAGAGTTGTTTCTGATTTCCAAGGAACCTGACTTTAAGATCTTAGAAACTTCATAAGGGCCAGTCCATCTGGAGCGTAGCTTACCTGGAAAAAGTATCAACCTGGAGTTAAAAAGGAGAACAGGATCGCCTATGTTGAATTCCTTTTTTATAATCCTTTTGTCATGCCATGCCTTAGTTCTTTCTTTATATATTATGGCATTTTCATAGGCATTACGGCGGAGTTCTTCTAGTTTATGATTTTCGAGGATTCTTTTCTCACCAGCAGCCAAATAATCTAGATTTAAGGTTTATGAATAGACTTTATGTTCTAACTCAAAGGGTAAATGACATGACTTTCCATAGACCAATTGATAGGGGTTAGTTCCAATTGGGGTTTTATAAGCGGTCCTATAGGCCCATAATTCTTCTTGTATCTTTTGAGACCAATCTTTTCTAGATATTGAAACAGTTTTCTCTAGGATCCGTTTAATCTCCCTATTAGATACTTCCACTTGTCCACTAGTTTGTGGATGGTAAGGTGTTTCTACTTTCTGGCTAACTCCATACTTACATAAAAGTTTGTCAAAAATCCTTGATATAAAATGTGATCCACCATCGCTTATGACAAGACGGGGTATTCCAAACCTGGGGAATATGTAATTTTTGAACAGTTTGAGTACTACCCGTGTGTCGTTTGTGGGTGCAGCTATAGCTTAAATCTATTTAGACACGTAGTCAACAACCACTAAGATGTATTTATTTCCTTAGGAGGATGGAAAAGGACCCATAAAATATATACTCCATACATCGAAAAGTTATACTTCTTAAATGTTCCTTAAGTTCATTTCGTCACGTCTTGAGATGTTCCCAGTGCGCTGGCACCGATCTCATTGGACAATGTAAGCATGGACATCACGCCAAAGTATGGTCCAGAAAAGGCCGGCTTTGAGGATTTTAGTGTATGTTTTAGAGGTACTCGTATGTCCACCATAAGGTGCGGAGTGACAATGTTCTATGATATTCCTTACCTCTTCTTTAGGGACACAACGGCGAAAAATACGGTCGGTACCTCTTTTAAACAGAAGTGGTTCATCCCAATAAAAGTGTTTCACATCATTAAAGAACTTCTTTTTTTGGTGATAGCTAAGATCTGGGGGTACTATATCAGCAGCTAAATAATTAACAAAGTCAGCATACCAGGGTACATTACTAACTGCTAGGACTTCCTCATGGATCTCGTAACGATTTAGGTCATCTTCCTCAAAGGTTTCTATTTTGGCTACTAGTTTGTCATAAGCAAAGTCATCATTTATAGGAACTACCTCTAGTTTCAGGTATTCGAGCCTACAAAAGGTGGTCAGCAACTACATTTTTTGTGCCTTTCTTATCTCGAATATCTAGATCAAATTCTTTTAGTAAAAGGATCCATCGGAGTAGCCTAGGTTTAGCATCTTTTTTACTTAATAGGTAGCGGATAGCTGAATGGTCTGTGTAAACTATAATTTTAGCTCCTACTAGATAAGATCAGAATTTATCAATAGCAAACGCTACAGCTAAAAGTTCTTTTTCGTTGGTAGCGTAGTTAAGTTGGGAAGCATCTAGGGTTCTGCTAGCATAGTAAATCACATGCAACTTCTTATCTTTTATTTGACCTAGAATAGCTCCAACAGCATAATCGCTAGCGTCACACATGATTTCAAAAGGTTCGGTCCATTCTGGGGGTTTCATAATAGGTGCAGAAATTAGGGCTTGTTTTAAAAGGTTAAACGCTTCGACACACTTTTCATCGAAAATAAACTCAGCATCTTTCATCAACAGGCCAGTTAAAGGTTTTGTTATTTTAGAGAAATCCTTGATAAAGCATTGGTAAAAACCGGCATGACCAAGAAAAAATCAGACTTCCCTAATGGTCTTGGGTGGCTTAAGGTTTTCTATAACTTCTATTTTGGCTTTATCAACTTCAATACCTTTCTCAGAGACTATGTGTCCTAAAACTATACCTTTGATCACCATGAAATGGAATTTCTCCCAGTTCACTACGAGGTTTACTTCTACGCATATTTTTATAATTTTCTCAAGGTTAACAAGGAAATTTTTAAAATCAAACCCGCATACCGAGAAATCGTCCATAAAAACTTCCATAATTCCATCGAGATAATCTGTGAAGATTGACATCATACAATGTTGGAAAATGGAAGCAGCATTACAGAGTCCAAATGGCATTTGTCTATAGGAAAAAGTTTTGTAAGGGCATGTAAAAGTTATTTTCTCTTGATCTTCAGGATGAATAGGGATTTGGAAAAATCCAGTATATCCATCTAGGTAGAAAAAATAAGAGTGTCTAGCTAAACGTTCAAGCATTTGGTCTATAAAAGGTAAAGGGAAATGATCTTTCCTACTCGCTTTTGTGATCGGTGGAAATAGAACTGACTGTTTTGAAATGCTGGTTCGCGAAATGTCGCGGTAAGCAAGAGTCGCCACCGTCTTTTATGTTCTCCAACAAGGAAAGGACAAAAGCACAACAAAATTCCTTTTCGAGATGTTTCTCGGTTCGGGAGGTAGATTATAGAAAGGGAAGGTGTTAGCACCATTTCTATCCGTGGTTATCCACGGGCTCTTAGGTACTTGCTCACTATGTTTTCAAAAATTGTTTGCTTTTCAAGTGTTTGTGGGTTTTGAAAAAGTTTAGTTTGAAAAACTTCTAGGTAACTCTTGTATCAGTCCTCAAGAGTGTATGAAGTGTTTGTTTGAAAACTTTTTGAAAGTGTAGGTGCGAAAAGTTTGTTTTGTTTTTTGAAAGAGCAAGTACCCAGGAGAAATCTACCTACTCTAAGGAATTAAGTTGTGTAAGAGTCCTTTAGACAGTACTATCCCACTATTGAGAAGTAGGTAGCACCGTCGTTGGAGTTATTCGGGTCAATTCGATTATAGGGACATGTGTGGTCACCAAAGCAATAGTAGGACGCCTTAGCGGTAACCCTAATATCCTAGATCCTTTTTATCCGGGGCAACCATTTCGAGGCAAATGGATCTTTAGACAGGAGGGCGGCCTCTAAAACACCCTATACTTAATGACCACGTCGAGGCAACCAAGTGAGGCGTACCTTAAGAGTGGCATGTGCATGTGTGTCAGGTTTCATGTTAATTGTCTTTGCACAAGTTAAGGTGAGCTACGAGTTAATTTTATTTTTCAGGCAAATCTTGTCATGCATAGTTAACAGTTTAATAATTGTGCGGAAAATAAATTGCGGAAAGTGAATCTACGCTATTACAAGGCGTCGGGTATTTACATCGCCAAAAACATAACCCTTGAAAATAAATTGCGGAAAATAAATAAAGCGATAAAAGTCCTAATTATCTATTACATTCTCGGAGCAGATACATAAATATGATCAAAATAGGAATTAAAAATAAATATGCGCGCGAAAGAATTGAATCGGGAAAAGTCTTAGGGTTTTGACCCTTTTTGAGAGAAGAATGGAATTTTGGTCCTTTTGCAATTAATTCAAATTAAACCTAATTTACTAATTAATTAAATAATTACAAGAAAAAAATATTTTGTGTTTTTTATGTTTTAATGAAAATAAAAATAAAAATAAAAGGAATTAAAAGTTGTCAAAAACCTAATTCTAGATTGATTTTATTTATTGCAAAAATTGTCAAAGTTAACCTAATTAACTAAATTAATTATATTTAGAATTTATTTACAAAAATAATTAAATTAAGGTGAAATTAATAAATAATAATAATAATAAGAAAATATTGTTTTCTGCATTAATTATGAAAATAATTATTTGTTAGTTAATAATAATAATGATAATAATTATAATTAAAAGAAAATAAAAGAAAAGGAAAATAAAAGAAAAGGAAAATAAAAAGAAATAATAAACCAGGGGGGGTGATGGGCCAAATATGGAGGTTTACTTGGCAATTCTGGCCCATTTGTTGGCCAGTCCGTTTGACCTTGGTGATTGCCCAGAGCATGGTTGACTAGGGAGCATGGTGTTCCTCATCCTTTGCCATTGGATCCAGACTTGGGGCCACATGGCACGCTGATGCGTGAGGTGTATGATGAGCCTTCTTGTGAGACCTGCACATGATCATATGAAGAAAAATGCAAACAAATATTTTGGGGGACCTGGGATTCGAACCCAGGTCCCAAAGCTCATTGGGCGTTTGGCCAACCACTCCACCATGCTGCATCAACTGTCAATTGAATAACCAATAAACATAATATATGCAAATTAATTCATGTGTTGCACAAAAGCAAAACACGCGCCTTTTTTCAAACCAACCAACCACGTATCAACACGCAGTCGTCTTCCTCATTTGCCTGTAAAAAGTACAAATAGATAGCGGGGTTTTTTAACCCCCAGAACCTGCAAGCACGAATAATAGTGATTAGGCCTAGGATGAATATAAATATTTCGCGAGCACGGCTTTATGTTCGTCTGGACGCAACGATCTCAACCATAGGTCTTATGAAGCTTAATTTTTCCTGGGCTGTAAAGCCCCAATTCGAGACCTCAAGAACCCTAAAATCCTCCAATGGTAACTTATGATTCTGCGTGTTATAATGCAATTAACCTATGCCATTAGTTTCCTGTGGTCTTTAACAATACAAAACAAGCAAAAAATCACATCAAATGCTTATGAATTATGAGTTTCGATTATGGGAAAGATATGAAAATCGTGGGTCTGTGTAGATTGATTTCTTGAGCTTTGGCGTATGGTTTTGATTGCAATGTGTCCCTGAGAGTTCCAGCAATGTGTTAGAAACAACCAAAGCCTTTGAATTGGCCTGGAAGATTGAAAACAGTTTTCAAGTTTTCTTTGATTTTTTTCAATATGCTTATGGCTTTTCTGCAGCAAATTTCACGTCCATGGCATTAGGTTTAGGTTGTGTACTTATAGTAGAATGGAACTAGGTTAAATCTTGGCCAAGAAATCCATTGCATTGATGTTTCAATATTTGATTGAAAATCAAATATTTTTCAATCTTTTTAATTTGCAAAACTTGCTAAATTTGGAGATTCTTGTCTCCTTGATGTGCACACGAATTGGCCAGCTCCTTTAGGTCATATTTGCTTCAAGAAAAGATTGAAAAACCATATCTTGATATTTCCTACAATTTAAATTAATTAAATGAATTAAAAATCAATTAAAAATCCAATTAATTAATAAAAATAAGAAAATAATTCAATTTAATCTCAATGGGTCGTGCATAGGCCTTGGATAAAGTTTCAAGAAGAAATTTGAGGCCCATTAGCAAAAACAAAGTGTTTTGAGCAAAGTTGACTTTTGCAAATTCACAAAAATGTCCCAACTTCTCCAATGCATATCTTGCTCAATTTTGATCATATGAACATGTTCTTGGACATTTTGGAAAGGTCTTGAAGTCCTCTAACCGATTCCTTTGGTCCCATGGCATTTGGATTTACCAATCTCAAGTTATGGTCTTTGACTTAAAGTGCATTTTTGTTGACTTTTGAAATTGACCTATAATGTAGAAATTGATAACTTTTTGTGAGAGCATGTCTTGGACTTGGAATGTGAAGATGACTTGTAGGAAATGTCATCCCCTTCAAAATGAGCATTGGATGGGATTTTTCTGATGAACCATGAAACAGTTATGCCTTGGTCAAAATACAGTTGACTTTTCTACTATCCAAAAATAGTAACTTTTGCATCCTTGATGATTTTTGAGCCATTCTTGTAGAATCATGATCAAGACTTGATCAAATGATGATTGTGTGCTCAAAATAAGATGTTGACAAAAAATTTTGACTTTTGACTGTAAAACGACCATTTTACCCCTGCAGTTGATTGTGAAGCAAATGGAGCTTTTGACTGTGCAAACTGGCATTGGAGTCTTGAAACTTGGCATGTAGATGCTTGAGGATGTATATGAGCCTATGGGACTTGATTGAGCCATTGAAAACCTCAAATTCCTTGAGAGAACCAAAACCCTAATTTTGACTGGCTTATGAGGCATTTGGACTGTGCGATCCTTGAGAAATCTTGAACCATTTGAAGATGATTCTTGAAAAACCTTGAAGAATATGGGAGGGAAAATTTTGGGGTACAACAGCTTTGTTTAGATTTCTATAATCTATGCACATAGGCCAACCGCCTTCCAAACGCTTGGCTACATGCTCACCTTTTTCGTTTTGCACGACAGTGATGCCTCCCTTTTTGGGTACTACATGTACATGGCTTACCCACCTACTATCTAAGATTTGATAAATGATACCAATTTCTAGTAACTTAAGAACTTCTTGCTTTACAACATCACTCATTATAGGGTTTATCCTTCTTTGGTGCTCTCTAGAGGGTTTAGAATCTTCCTCTTGTAAAATCTGATGCATACATACATACGGACTTATTCCTTTCAGATCAGAAATGTTATACCCTAAGGCTGAGGGATATTTTCGCAAAACTTCTAAGAGTTGGTTTGTTTCAGCTTGGTTTAAAGTAGCACGCACGATAACTGGGCGCTTCATCTCCTCGTCAAGAAACTCATATCTTAGAATCTTGGGTAATTCTTTAAGTTCTAAAGTGGTTTGCTTAGGGCTAGGTATATGATCTAGGGTAAGGGCTAAACATTCATAGAGGTTATCATCAATGTAGGGTTCCATCTTCTCGAATCCATCATCTTCCCATATGGTGGTCGAAGGTAGTTTGATTGATTCGATATGTCCTTCCTTGTTTAATTCTCTTACGCACTCATAAGTAATGTCTATGGCATAACATGTGTCTTCCTAGGAGGATTGGGATATCGTCATCTTCTTTGATGTCCATGACAATAAAGTCGATAGGGATATATAATTGTCCGATTCTAACTGGGATGTCTTCTAATATACCAATGGGATATTTGACAGATATATCGGCTAATTGAAGAGACATCTTAGTAGGTTGCAATTATCCTAAGTTCAATCTTTCACAAATAGCCAGAGGCATTTGGCTAATGCTAGCTCCTAAATCCAGAAACGCCTTATCAATCATATGGTGCCCTAATATACAAGGTATGGAAAAGTTTCCAGGGTCTTTCTCTTTCTTGGCAAATCTGTTTTCAGAGATAGAATTGCATTCTAAGGGTTTGGGGTCGTCAAGTCTCCGTTTGTTGGTCAGGATGTCTTTAAGGAATTTTGCATATGATGGTATTTGGGTGATGGCTTCGGTAAAATGAATCTCTACATTAAGTTTCTCTATTATCTTTAAGAATTTTTTATACTGGTTGTTGATTTTGATTTGCTTTAGTCTCTGCAGATACGGTATCAGAGGTTTGTATGGTGGAGGTGGTACATAATCTTTGTCTCTAGTCTCTTTCTTATCTTGGTCTTTATCCTTTTCGAGTTCCACTGGCTTTTCTACTCCACTTTCCTTAGGGATTTTAGGTTCACTCAAGGTTGGGTTAAAAGGTTCATTGTAAGTAGTCCCACTTTGTAAGGTAATTGCATTGGCTTGACCTCTAGGGTTTGGTTGAGGTTGTCTAGGAAATTTTCCTCCAGGCGTAGTCTGAGGAGCTTGCGTTTGGGCTACTTACGAGATTTGAGTTTCAAGCATCTTGCTATGAGTTACTATCTGGTCAACCTTAGTTCCTAATTGTGTGATCAATTCATTTACCTGATTGTTCTGGTTCATGAATTCTTTGCTTTGTTGAGTTTGGGACGAGATAAAATTTTCCATGATTTTCTTGAGGTTTGGTTTTGGGGGCACAAATTGCATAGGTTGATTTGGTCTTAGAGCTTGAAAACTCGATGGTCTTGGGGGTGCATAGTTTTTGACAGGGTTATTGTTCTTATAGGAGAAGTTTGGGTGATTCCTCCATCCAGGGTTATAAGTGTTCGAAAAGGGGTTTCCTTGTGTGTAGTTGATTTGTTCGATGTCTGTTTCATTCAACAGGTTGTATTCTGCTGATTGGTGTCCTTGGGTTCCACATATCTCGTATCCTTGGGTGACTGCTGCTACAGTGGCTGGGGTATTGAACATATGCTCGACTTTTAGGGCTAGAGCATCTATTTTGGCTTGCATCATGTCCATAGATCTTATCTCATGTATTCCTCCTTGGGGCTCCTTTTTCTCCACTATTGCTCGCTCTATTCCCCATTGGTAATGGTTTTGAGCCATATCTTCAATGAGAGCGCAAGCGTTAGGATAAGGTTTGTTCATCAGGGCTCCATCGACGGCAACGTCGATGGTTATCTTGGTGTTATATTGGAGTCCATTATAGAACGTATGTATGACCAGCCATTGTTCTAGGCCATGGTGGGGGCAAACTCTTAATAATTCCTTATACCTTTCCCAGGCCTCAAACAATGATTCTCCTTGGACTTGAGTAAATCTAGTTATTTGATTTCTAAAAATGGCAGTCTTACTAGGGAAAATATCTGGAAAGGAACACTCTCCTAAGGTCTTCCCATGTTGTTATTGAATTGGCTGGAAGGGAATCTAACCAACAATGGGGTTTATCTCTGAGGGAGAAAGGAAATAGTCTTAAATGAATCGCCTCGGATGTAGCACCGTTTGTTTTAAAGGTATCGGCTAGTTGAATGAAGATTTTCAAATGGTTATTTGGGTTCTCCGTAGCAAGACCCACAAATTGGTTTTGTTGTACTAGTTGTAATAGAGAGGGTTTTAGTTCGAAATAGTTGGCAGGAATAGCAAGGTTTACTATACTAAACTACGTTATTCGTTGGAAGGTTGGGCGAACTTCTTAAGGGGTCTTTGGTCACGACTTTCGGCCATAGCTTTCCTAAATATTTGGAGTATGAGGTGAGTGCAAGCATAACGTTCATGTTCCGCTAAAGGGTTTAATAAACTCCTGGTACTCCAAGCTTTTCGCATTGACCGACTAGTTAAGCCTTAGTATAGACGGTGTAAGAACAGGGTACGAGATTTGACGTAACTGGTCACTGGCAACGGCGCCAAAAACTTGATGCGTGATTTTCGCAAGTATAAGAACCGCGTCAGAGTAATATAAAATATTATCGATCGCACAGAGACCAAAACGTCAATCTATCAAATTCTATTGTCACTATGTTTATCTGAGGAAGATCAAATCAGGGTTTTATAGCAGGCAGAGTAAATAAAGTAAAAGATGTCAATTCAGATAAAAGCAACGGGTTCGAATGCAAATTATAATAGTCAGATAATACTCTAAAATGCTTCTAATAGAACTACTTATGGGGCAATATTTCCTACTTTGAAAAGAAATAATTTAATAGGAACTGTCGCTTTCGCGTATTCAGAACCGAGTTTATTCTTTAAATAATGCCTTTTTATTGTCACAGATAAAAGGTGCGTATTGCCTTAAAGTAATAAACTTATTTTTAAGAAATATAGTTACTTGACTAAGTTGAAAAGTGATTTTGACTCGGAACTTCTAACCAAGAGATGATTAGACTTTTAAACCTATAAATGCGTCCGAAAAAGGTTTTGAAATCATTTCTTCTAAAAAGTTAAAGGTTCTTACTTAATTGAACAAAATGCTTTCGCTCTCTTTGAGCAATTAAGACTAACCAAGTTTATCAATGGTTGGACGTCTTTCGATCTTACCCAAAAGAAAATAAAGTGCAGAAAACTTGTGTTAAAAACCAAAATAGCCCCTAAAGAATTCATATAGATGCAGTGTTTAGACAATTACCTTAACTATGATCATTACATTCTAAACCTAAAGGAAATTAGCCAGACATGGAAATAAACTTATTAAAGCAAATCATGTTTAAGCATAAAGTAAAAAGTTAAAAGATAAGTAAATGTGATTCGAGAAAATAAACAAAGTAAAGCAAGTGTGATTCGAGAAAATAAACATAGTAAAGCAAGTGTGATGCGAGAAAATAAACAAAGTAAAGCAAGTGCGAGGAAATAAGTGCGATAAATGCGGAAACTTAAATAGAAACCTTCTCCAAACGGATGGCTTTAAAGCAACTTGGCTGGAATGTAAATTTGATTGAAATTAACATTTTCTTCTGTTTACCCCACGAGATCCTTGAAAATATTGCACCTGCATATCATGCATCATGTCATAACAGGTTTTCCCCATATAAATTTTCTCATCTTCTTACTGTTTATTTCAGTAAAGATGGCTCTCGAACAGACCGTCAGAAATCTCCAAGTTGAAGATGCTCGGTTCAAAGAAATGTTCCTGAACCTTTCCAAGGGGAAAGAAGAATTGAATGCACTTCTCACTGAGAGCATGACCAAGAAGAATCCTGAAGATAACAAGGATGACCAATTAGAACAATTGCAGGTTGAGATGGTAACAATGAGAATCCAGATGATGGGTCAGATGGCTCATATCCAAAACCTAGCTTGGGGGAAAGAAGAGTTGATAACTCACATCAACAAACTTCATCAAGATGAATACAACCATATGGGACGAACGAATAGAATTTGGGATCAAATCATTAACCAACCTTCGATGAGACAGAAAGTTGGCTTGGTTAAAAATAGGCCTTTCCGGATTTCTACTACATTGCAAGCCCAACAACGTCCTCGCCGACAACAACAGGGGAATCAGTATAAGCAGGATACACCCAAAAGACGATTTACCGAAATCAACATGTCATTGGCTCAAGCATTGTAACACATGTTGAACGCCAAGCTGGTGACATTGAAGGATCCTCCTCAAAAGCCTAATACTTTTTCTTCCCGTCACAATACTAATGTAAGGTGCGCATACCACTCCAACAGTCCTGGGCATGACACTGACAATTGTTAGGCGTTGAAACATAAGATTCAGGACCAGATTGACGAAGGAATATTCGAGTTCATGCAAGATGGTCAGATCGAGTTCTTCTGTTATCCGCCAAATGTCAAGGCTGCAAGGCACACCATCTAAAGTGACAAGTTCAGGCAGAGAAGCTATTTGTTCATTCGATTTTTCGTTTGTATTTTCTCTAGTTAATTCAACAATTTATTTTTATTTCATACTTTTGGTTGTCCTCACTAATGCATTGCATATGTTTGTCTTGAATTAATACATTCGTTTTCACTATACTTAAACTATGATTTTACTTCCTTTTGTGATATTCAACTCTCGATTAAAAGCTATAAGCCTTTAGAGGGAGGATGACGAAATACCGTAATCTCTACAGTATGCTTTTGAATAGACCTTGTTGATGAATTACATGCGTCGTTTCAAATCCTAAACAATGGAGTTATAAGGAAGATAATACCATGTTAACCCCTTTAAGCCTAAGAAGTAGGAGTTTTCTTTTTCATGCAAATTGAAACCTTCAATCGTAACCTGGGGCAGGGTAGTTTCTCAGTTAATTCGAATGTGTATTCAGTTGCAAGCTTTCACTTCATACAGAGCAAATAGCATCGGAGACTTCCTTCCAAATTAAAAGACGGTGATGGTTCCCCGTAAAACAGGATGTCATTATCTTTCAAAAGAAAAGCCTGCTAAGTCAAAACCTATGAAGGAGACTTAAGAAAAAACAGGGGTATCCTATTGACTGTAATCATAAAAGAAACAATTCGGGAAAAAGGTAGGGATAATAAAATTAAAAGAGGTCGCTACAAATCCTCGACAACAGAAAAATGTTACAAAAATGACTGCCTTCTTAAATAAACTTCCATCATCCGAATCGTCACCAAAATATTATTCCAGGCTCAATTGGAATCTAAACGCACAATTAATCGAGTATAAGGTTGAAGAACATCACGGAGAACGGGTTGGGTACAAATAAAATTTGAGCCTTATCATTTGTTTCTTAAACCATGAACCAGGCCACGTTACAACCCTTAAAAGTCCTAGCTGAAGCATGGGTTAGTTCGAAAGCCTACAGTTACAAAAAGGTATCCTGACGCCTGTAAGGCTTGCTATAAATTCGGAGTTGATATCACATTCTTGCAAATTATGTTTTACTAAAAAATGCATTTTTTCAAGACAGACATAAGCTTTGCATTTTTAATACCACTGTTTGCATTTAACTATTTGTTGGGTAGCAGATAAATTCGCACGACGAATATTCAATGAACGGAAATCCTCTCAATGAATGAAATCACTTCAAATGGAAAGACACTTACAATGAAAAACCTTCCATAATCAAGGTGCATAACATGTTATTGTCCAACTCATTTGTGGCAGTCAAGTCGAGATTCAAAGAATCTCTCATGAAGTCCTGAATAACCAGCAAATCTCCATTTGAATCCCTTGAGGGATGTAACATTGATCATGAGTTTCAGCAAAAGCCACTATGAAAATCAAATCTTCGCTATCACCAAATTGCTTGTCTATGTCAGCAGTATCAGTTGGTGTCATTCTGCCGTGACAGTTCTTAGAAAAATATTGAGGAAGGTTAAGACTATCAGGAACTTGGTAATCTATGGTTGATCAATAACTTTAAACATTGGGTGCACCAGACTAACCCCAGGGGCAAGTAGACTCCCGTATACGAAGGATCACATACGACCAAGCAAACATTTTTCTGGTAGTGCTACAAAACTTACTATCATAGATAGTGACAACTCTCCACACTTTTGAATGCGGACATAGTCGGAAGATACTACGCATAAAAGAGACCCTCTAGGTTGACATGCCTAGGAAAAAGTAAGGGCATCCCGATGAACCAAAAAGTTTCGAGCAAAAATTAGGGATATATACATAAAGATGGTACACCCGGCAAGTCGAAAACCTGAAAAGGCAGCTTGGGCAAAAAGGGGTATCCCGGTGGGTTGAGAATCTGAAAAGTCAGTCTGGGAAAAAGTTATAGATTAAAGCGCACAGCTATGTCCTGTTATCTCATCACTTGTCTATCAGTAAAAGACTTATCACTCTTATCAGCATTTACAGAGGACTCTAGGAGATAGGAAATGTTCAATTAATCCATAAATTCCCACAGAACAATCTCCATGGGATTATCCCCACAGAGTCATCTTCACCAGCTCATCTTCAACAAAGATACATTCCCCGACAGGTCTAAAATGCCTTCAAACGGAAAGTGGGGCATCTTCCAGCTAATAACATAGTCATACTCACCAGCAGATCCTCCTAGCGGATAAAGGAGCATGATCTTCTCCCCAATAATATTGCCCACCTACGGAGTTCCAATCAGTACAGTTCATGGAAATTCTCTTCCCCAGCTGAGTTTATTCCTTCAGAACTGAAAAACCCCTGCAGATTTCTCCTCTCTAGCAAAATTAAATTTCTCTTGTGAGTTGCTACAAAACCTGGATCCGGACCAGATATCAGTCAACTTTATCCTCCTTAGACGAGTCGGAAGGTTATTCATCTCTTTTATCCCCAGTCAGGGTATATAAGAATTATCCTCCCCAGTTTGAGTCTACTCCTCAGATGGCTACGGATCACATGCAAAATTCTTCTCCCTGGTGAAATTGCCATTTTCCCCAGAGAGTTGCTAAAAAACCTCGAACCGGATAAGATATCAGTCTACTATATCCTCCCCAGACGAGTCAGAAGGTTATCCATCTCTTTATCCCCAGTCAGGGTATATAAGAATTATCCTCCCCAGATGAGTCAGAAGGTTATCCATCTCTTTTATCCCCAATCAGAGTATATAACAAGTATCCTCCCCAGACGAGTCGGAAGGTTATCCATCTCTTTTATCCCCAATCAGGATATATAAGAATTATCCTTCCCAAACGAGTCCTAAGGTTATCCATCTCTTTTATCCGCAAGCAGGGTAAATAAGAATTATCCTCCCCAGTCGGAAGGTTATCCATCTCTTTTATCCCCAGTCAGGGTATATAATAATTATCTTCCACATACGAGTCAGAAGGTTATCCATCTCTTTTATCCCCAGTCAGGGTATATAAGACATAAACTCCCCAATAGAGCGACGGACGACCAGGGTTCCTAAATTCTACTCCTCAAGTAGGGAGTCATATTCCCCAGCAGAGTTCCCTCAAACAAAAGACAAGAATCCCCAGCGGAAGCATTCTAGACGGGATTGAAGATACACATACTCTTCATCCCCAACAATAGTCAGGGATTTACTTTCTCGGACAGAAATATTGCACGGGTTTACAAATACACTTCAATAACATCTCACATTCATACATCATAGCATATGCATACGAAACGCATATAACACAACCTCATTTATTTTGAGAACATCATTACGCGATGTATTTCATACATCATGACATTGCATACAACTAACTCTTTATCTTTTCAGGAAAGATCAATCAACAGACGAATATCATCAACGATTTTCAAACAGGTCTAAGATTAATTCCTGAAACAAAACGGGGAAATTATCTACGTGACCAGGTAAGAGGTTAATTCTCGAAACAAGACGGGGAAACTACCTCTACGACCAACAAAAATCAGGTTCCAAATTAATTCCAGAAACAAGACGGGGCAACTATCTGGATGACCAGCCACAAATTAATTCCTGAAACAAGACAGGGCAACTATCTGTGAAAAACAGATTTTAGATCGATTCCCAAAAATAGGACGGGGAGACTATCTACATGAATAGGTTCAAGATTAATTCCCGAAACAAGACGGTTCAACTATCTATGTGACCGGGTCAGAGATTAATTCCCAAAATAAGACGGGGAAATTATCTCTATGACCAACAAAAAGCAGGTTCAAGATTAATTCCCAAAACAAGATAGGGCAACTATCTGGATGACCAGCCAGAAATTAATTCCTGAAACAAGACAGGGTAACTATCTATGAAAAACATATTGTAGATCAATTCCTAAAATAGGACGGGGCGACTATTTGCATGAACAAGTCCAATATTAATTCCTGAAACAAGACGAGGAAACTATATACGTGACTAGGTCAGAGATTAATTCTTGAAATAAGACGGGGCAACTATATCTACGACCAACAAAAAGAAGGTTCCAGATTAATTCCCTAAAAAAGACCAGGAAACTATCTGGATGACCAGCCACAAGTTAATTCCTGAAGCAAGATAAGGTAACTATCTGTAAAAAAAGATTATAGATCAATTCTCGAAACAGGACAGGGCGACTATTTACATGAACAGATTGAAGATTAATTCCTGAAACAGGACAGGGAAACTATCTTTCTTTATGGTCAGATAAAGATCAATTCCTGAAACAGGGCGGGGCGACTATCTTTATCACCAATGGTATGAACTCCTGAAACAGTGCGAGTTTACCAATAAAATGTTTGTAGAATAAATCCCGAAACAGGATGGGGTGACTACCTACATGACAAGCAACTACTCAAACACCTTTTCCCAGAGTTTCATTTTGGAAAGCATGGTTCAGATACAGTCGGGTGAAGACTCATTCTGATCCACTTTTAGATACAGTCGGGCTTAGACTAATTCTAATATATTTTTAGATACAATCGGGAGAAGAATCATTTTGATCTACTTCTGGATATAGTCAGTCGTTGACTCATTCTAATACATTTTTCAGATACAGTTGGGTGAAAACTCATTATGATCCACTTCTGGATATAGTCAGGCTTGGACTCATTCTAATACATTTTTCAAATACAGTCGGGCGAAGAGTCATTCTGATCCACTTTTAGATACGGTCGGGATAGACTTATTCTAATACATTTTCCAGATACAGTCAGGAAAATACTCATTCTGATCCATTTCTAGATACATTCAGCCGTAGACTCATTCCTACAAATTGTCCAGATACAGTCGGGTGAAGACTTATTCTAATCCACTTTTAAGATACAGTCGAGCATAGACTCATTCTAATATATTTTTCAGATACAATCGAGCATAAAACATCTGTTGGCTCAGTTTAAATCGACCAAAGATTTATTCTGATACTTCTTCCAATAGACACTTTTTCTGGCTCAAGTTAAATCGACCAAAGATTTATTCTGATACTTCTCTCAGCAGACATTTTCTTTGCTCATATTAAATCGACCAAAGATTTATTTTGATACTTCTCACAGTTAAAGACGGGAAAAAATAACTTCCGACTCAGATTAAATCGACCAAATATTTATTCTGATACTTCTCTCGGTAGACCTTTTCTGGCTCAGATTAAATCGACCAAAGATTTATTCAGATACTTATCTCAGTAGACCTTTTCTATCTCAGATTAAATCGACCAAAGATTTATTCAGATACTTCTTCCAGTTAAAGACAAAAGATTTCTTCTGGCTCAGATTAAATCGACCAAAAATTTATTTTGATACTTCTTCCGGTTAAAGACATAAGATTTCTTCTGGCTCAGATTAAATCAACCAATGATTTATTCTGATACTTCTTCCAGTAGACATTTTCCTGGCTCATATTAAATTGACCAAAGATTTATTCTGATACTTCTTCCAATAGACATTTTCTGGCTCAGATTGAATCGACCAAAGATTTATTATGATATTTCTCCCAGTAGACCTTTCCTGGCTCAGATTAAATCGACCAAATATTTATTCTGATACTTCCCCAGTTTTAGTCAAGTGTAGACTTAGTCTAATTTCTCTATCAACAGTTACTTTGGATGGCATCTATAAGCCCATATCCGACAAATATTCATTACCTCTCCAAGTGGCATCTTTAAGCCCATTCCTGACATAATCAACCAACAACATTACTTCGTGCACAAGCGAGTGCAAATTTCTGGGTCCTTATGTGTTCAATCATCTTCCACCTTCAAGTCATGAATGGCGAACATGCCAATTTAACTCTTTTGGTTCAAGAAGATTGAACAGGGGCAGCTGTTATACCCCAAACTTTTCCCTCACTTTTCTTTAAGACATTTTCTTAGGTTTTCCAACTACTCAAGGCTACCAAGGCTTCTCAGGCTTCAAAACATGTCAACTGATTTTTTTTTTGTTTCAAGGGTTCAGGGTTGCAAGTGTTTCAAAAGAGAATCAAATTTCTCCTATTTGTTGGTGTTGTTGTACTAGGGTTTTGACTTTTAAGTGTGTGACACCTGTTGTGATCAAGATTCATGAAGTAATCCTTGCTCAAGGGTTTCTCCCTCATGTCTAGATGAATTAAGGTTTTTTGAGCTTGGGACGTCATTGGTCAAAATTAGGGTCTATGTGGGCTTGGAGGAGTTCATATTCGATCAAGTAATGTTCAGTATATTCGTCATTAATATTGGTTTGAGAAATTAGGTTTTTGTGTTCATTATTCATTGAGAATCCTTTATTTCGTAAAGCTTCTTCAATATACCTCTTAATCAAGTGGATTTTTTGGTTACTTGTTAGTTCAATTTGTGAGTTCGAATGATGAAGTTATGTTGCAAAGTCTAGTAAAGATCTTTTGGGCTCATTAGAGTATATTCTTTTGGGATTATTAGAGTACATTCTTTGGGCTTTTTAGAGTTCATTGTTGGGCTTACTAGAGATTGAATTTCAAAAAGGCCATTGGAGGGAGTTTTGGTTATTATGTTTTACTACATAAAAGATGTTCATCTTAACAAGTTTGGAAATAAAGAAATTGAAGACCATTTTGTTTTCTTTCTACCCAAGGATATTTACATTTGCTACTTAGAATGTTTCACATTTTTGAGTTTATAAGTGAGAAAGAATTTTAAGATCATTGTGTTCTTAATTCAAGATTCATATCACCATCAATTTTAATTGTAAATCCTACAAAGACTACAAGTTTTACAAGGATCAATACAAAGCTTACAAGAAAGTCACTTGGAAACTTCAAAGCATGAATCATTTCAATACAAGTCAAAATTAAAGATTGCCAATTGTTCAAGATTTGAGTTATTTCACAAGAACTATGGCATAGAAGATTGAATTTCAAATTCTAATTTGAATTGATCCTATACGAGTTTACAATATTTTTGCAAGGGACTCTTACATCCAAATACTAACTTTCTCTAAAGTTTGTTACAAACATGATTCAATTCCTAAAGTTTTCTTATCACAAGTCCTAAGTTTTTACAATGCAAAACTCAAATGCAATTCCTAAATCTAATGAAGTTATCCTTCGGTTGCCAATGAATTAGTCAAAACTTCTTCAAATTTCCCTACAAGCTCTTTTATGGAAGCCACGACCTCTTATTCAACTTTTCCTTTCCATCTTCATGCATTCCTCGTCAACCAAACATGTAAAAAAAGAAAAACAATAGGTTAGAAAACAAGAAAGAAACAAAAACATGAACAAGAAAGCTTTCAACAAAGGTTTCACGATTTCATCATTAGGGGTTTTGTGAAGGAATCAGAAATATAGGGAATCACATTCAAATCATGTTCACAATCACAACTGCCTCATATTAGTTTGTTTCAAATCAGATTTCAAATTCTAATCACATCCCCAAACACCTTTACTACAAATCTCAAACAAATGCTCAAAAAGGGACTAGTTTGGTTCACAGTAAAAGTGAAAACTCAAAAAGAAATTTACTGCACAAGTACAACTCAGTGAAAAAAGCATCACAATCATCACAGTAAATAACAAGACAGTAAAAAAGAGCTTTATGTCTCAGCTCAACAAAAATTTGCTGAAAAGGATAGTACAGAAAATCAGAATCAGCAAGCCCAACACAGAAATCATGTAGGGCCAGCAAGGAACAGGGACAATTCACAGGACCAATAAGAAACAGGGACAATTCACACAAAAACACAGATAGACAGCCGTAGAACACACAAACCCTAAGGTTTTTATCTTTCATCATTTTCCTCAAAATAAAACCCTTCAAAATCGTTCACAGAAGGGGAAAGCACACACATTTCACATAAAATATACAGAAACAACCACAAACCAAAACCCCTAGTTTTGTTCATCACCTTCCCTAAACCAAAAATCCCTTCAGAAATAAAAAAAGAGATCCATGTTCAATAAAAATAGCCACATACCGAAAACCCTTTTTTTAGTAAATTGTCATTTTCCTTAAAATCAATCCCTTCAGAATCTGAAAAATAGGAAGAGGAAGAGAAGTTTAGAGCGGTCTCACCTGAAAAAAAGTGAAGGAGATCGAATCTGAGCACTAGGGTTTCCAAAATCCCCTTCAAGATCTACTAGATTTTGCTCAACATCTGCAAAAATAAGCCAGAGATTAGCAAAGAGAATAACAAGATGAAGCTGTTGATACAAAAAAAAAATCAGAGATCGGAGCTAAGCCCCCGTGATCGCCGCCGCCGGCCGCCGCTAGGGGAGATTTCTAGCGAGCCCTAGAAGACATAGAGATGCGAGAGAACAAAGGGAAGAGAAAGATGTTATTTTGAGTCTTTTTCTGATTATTATGTTATTTTGTTTATTATTTTGTTTTTTTGTTTAAATAAAGCTTACCCAGATTGCTAATCAGGCAGTGACACTTGTCACCACCATTGTAGTTTCTTTGTGATCTCACGCAGGTACACTTGCCATAGCTACCATGCATCCTCACTCAACATCATTTGATCATCATCAAGCAGCCCAAATTCGCGTGACCATGATGAAACCTCTTAAAGCAGCCATACAGGATCCAGCAAATCCTCATCTTGGTCCTAGGCACCCAGTTTCTTTTGACACCTCCCTGTTTGCTTCAGAATTCAGGCCCATTCTATTTTCTCTATTTTCTTTTTGGTATTGTTTTGATTAAATAATTTTATTAATTAAAAGCACCAAGATATTTTGTTGTTTTAAATAAATAATTATATTTAAAAAGTTACATTTAATCTTATTAATTATTTTGTTAATTAATGTTATTAAATAAAAATGATTTAATTTAATTAGTTATTTAAATCAATTTTAATTCATTTGGGTTGTATTGTTTGTTTATTTAGGCTTTTAATCGAACTTTCGATTTGTCATCCTCATTCATAAATTTTTACCCCCATATTATTATTTTAAATAATTATTAATTTTAAAATAATTTTTGTTTGACATTATTAATTAAATTATTAATTAGTTTTATCAAATGAAAAGAGTTTTGAATTAAATAATTATTTAATAGTTTGGACTTGTATTGTTTGATTAGATTATAGCTTATGTGTTTATTTCTTATGTCTCCCCCATTCATAAATTTGTATCCCCATCCCCGAAGCATTGTAATAGCGTAGGACATTTGAATTCTGCAATTTACCGTTTTCCTTATTATTGTTAGTAATTAGAGTTTGCATGACAAGACTAAAAGCAACCATAGCAAAACCCTAATTCAAGACAAATAATTGAATCAAAACACTATTCACACTTGCACCTCTAGGGTTAACCTCACTTGTTGCCTCAGATTAAAACAGTCATATCCCTCGAACATGGGACGCTTTAGCAAAAGACCCTTGATTAAAAGATCGTAATCCCTCGATGACCCTTCAATGTTGCCTTTCATAAACCATCTTAGTCGCTTATCACAATTGCCGAAGCATCTTACAAGTTTCCTTTTATAACTGTACGATGACCACGCCTGTCCCTCACATCCAATGATAGGGCTTCCTACTAACTAATGGTAGGATAACACTACATAAAGGAGGAGGAAAATAACAAAGACTTTTTAAGTAGGTAGATTGCTTGTAATTGCTTGCTCACAAAATAAAATAATTTCCACTCTTCACACTTTCAAAACACTTTCAAAATAAATATTTTGTATACATTCTCAGCGATACGAGAATCATTACAAAATTGCCTTACATTGGCATTTTCAAAACATCTTTCCAAACAAATCCCTTTCAAATATTTTCAAAACAAACATTTTGTATACATTCTCAACGATACGAGAATCATTATAAACCTTAGACATTTTTCAAAATACTTGCAAACATACACAAACACAAAGAATTTTCAAAGTGAGCTAGCAATTAAGAGCCCTTAGATAACTACGGATGAAAAGGGTGCTAACACCTTCCATTTTCATAACCTACCCCCCGAACTCAAGAAAATTCTCAAAAGGTCTTTCCTTTTCTTTTCACCCTTTCCTTTATTGGATAAAAGAAAAGTCGGTGGCGACTCTTGCTGTCTATAACATTTGAGATAAAATATAAAATACCCAAGTCAGTTCTCCCACTGTATTACAGATGGGATTAGTAACTTCAGTACTTTCATCTTTGACAGCCAACAGTTCTTGCTTGACGCCATGGTAGTAGACATCGGCTCCATAATCCCAAGGGATGGCCTTATCAGAGGAATATGGAATTGGCCCCGGTGCGGTAACGATTAGAGGAGCAACCCTAGGCTCGACAGTAATCTTCACAAGACCTTTAGAAGTGATCCTTATAGGAATACAAGAAATTATAGTTACATATACATCTTGGGATATACTCTCCACAAAAGGAGTCTTTTCAAATAGAATTATGTGGTCATCCATTAAACGCTGAATACCTTCTTTCAGTAGGGCATAACCATTGGATTGAGACGCACAGTAGTAGCAGTTTTCAATGCAACCCGAAAATAAAGTGGCTTGCAGCAGCTTTTTCTTAATAATCATCAGAGGAGTAGTCGAGTCATTCACAGCAGAAGCATAAGAAACATAATTAATAACATTAATGTCCTTGTCGTAATTAGGCATAGGTGCAGTGATCACATTAGGAGTCTCAAGAGGGTAAAATTCAATCTCCTTAGAGTCGATCATGTCTTAAATCTTATTCTTCATAGCCCAACAGTTGCTAGTGTCATGCCCAGGACTATTGGACTGATATGCACACCTCGCATTGGGATTGTAACGGGGAGAGGAAGTATTAGGATTCTGAGGAGGATCCTTCAATGTAATTATCTCCGCCTTTAGCATGTGTTGCAATGCTTGAGATAATGGCATGTTGATTCTTGTGAACTGTCTCTTGGGTGTATCCTGCCTACGCTGATTATTTTGTTGTTATTGCATTGGTGCAGGATTAGAGATCAACACTGCCCCTACAGATTAGTTGTAGTCACTCTTCTTATGACCCTTCTGTCTGTACACAACATTGGACTATTTTATACCATTATAATACTTCTTCATAGTATTTGGAGATGTAGCCACCTGAATTTTACCGCTTCTGATTCCATTATCAACATGTTCTCCTATAAATATCAGTTCAGTGAAACTGGCTGAAGAACTTCCAAGTAGATGATTATTGAAAGGACTTGTTAGTATACTCATGAACATGTCAACCAATTCTCTATCTGCCAAAGGAGGTTGAACTCTGCCTGCCAGACCTCTCCATTTATGTGTGTACTCTTTAAAGTCTTCCTCATAACCAATGGACATACTCTGTAGTTGTATGCGGGTTCGTGCCAAATTAGAATTGTATTAATACTATTTATGGAAAGCTGCAACCAAATATTCCCAAGTACGGATATTGGCACCTTTAAGTTGATAATATCATTCCAGTTGTGTTCCAGACAGACTCTCTTAAAAGAAATGCAACACAATTTATTGTCAGCAGTGTGTGGTTGAATTTTCTGAACATAATATCTCAAATGCAGCTTCGGGCAAGAAATGCCATCATACTTGGAAAAGGTAGGAGTTTTGAACTTAGGACAAATGACGACTCCTAAAACCAAATCCAAATATTCAAAGTTAAATCAAGGCACCTTCTAGATCTCCATAGCTTTTAGACGCTCTTCCAGCAGCTTATACTTCTCGTCAGTAGGGAGATATTGTTCATCCAAATAATCCCCTTCCTCTTCATCAGGAAACTTGTCAGAACCAAGGTTGCTTCTTTCAGTTTTAACACTCTTACCGTCTGCATCCTATTTGTCATCTTCGTCTGATGGGATATCAAGATCTTGAGCTCGCTTGATTGGACCTCTGAACTTTCTCCCCGTGTTAAGGGGCCAATTGGTTTCTTTGTGTTCTTCTTCGTTCTGTTGATGACGAGCACCTTCAGTTCTTCTTGTCCCTTGGCTAAGTTTAGGAACATCTCCTGGAGCTGAGCATTTTGAGCCTGGAGTTCTTCGACTGTCTATTCAAGAGCCATTTTTTCTGCTGAAATAAACAACAAGAAGATGAGAAAACCTGTCTTGGAAACCTATTATGCGATGATATGTATGACATGTAGATGCATACGCAATATTTTCAAGGATCTCGTGGGATTTAAGTTTGAAATATTAGAAATTGAATCTGGTTGCAGCTTTGCATGAAGAAATTTGAGTCTTCATCTTTGAACGTCCTTCTATAAGAATTAAGCTCCCCATAACAAGTGGGTTATAGCCTCTGACTGAAGAGAATGTACTTTGATCTGGATGGAATCTAGCTAGAGGAAAATAAATCCCCTTGCTAGAAATCTAGCTTATGATAATCCTGCACCATAAATCCCTAAGATCCTTGAAATGGTTAGTAAAAATGTTATGTTATGACGATGTGATTTTATCATGTTATGTTCATGATTAGCAAACACAAATTAGTCACACAAGACTCTTAGGTTTAAATTCTTGCATGAAGTCTATAGGAAAATACCCTTCCCTATTGAAGTTAAGTTGGCTCAACCTGTCCTAAAATAGTAACCAGGTTTTAGGGATCTCATATAATTGATCGTTCTCGCATGCTTTATTTTAGCACCGCTACTGGGTTGCCACCAAAACATCCCGAGAGTCGAATCTCAATGAGTGTAGCTTCGAGTGTCAACCAACTTTAAAATGCACCAAATTTGACCATCTCACTACTTTCTAATGGAAAAGATGGGTCAATTAAAGTTCTAAAAGTAAGTTAGTTTTAACGACACCAGGAGGAAGCCTAATATTATCCTCGACTGACTCAAGGAGCATCAGTACAACCAAAGTGTCACACTAACTGTAGCCATCATTTCAACCATATTGGTCTATGTCGTACAATCTTTATGATCTATTACTACTTACCTAAGGAATTCCTAGATTCGGGTGTAGGATATTAAAAGCAAATAAACCCAAACAAGCCCTTAAATTAAAGCAAAAAAATAGACAATTGAAGTAAATAACAATGATCTAAACTCCAAGGTAACCCCTCCTTTTTTTTAAGTAACTCCCCAACAGAGACGCCAATTATGTAATACGGTGGGAGAACTGATTTTTTTGGTTTTATCCAAATGTGCGGATAGCAAGAGTCACCACCGAATTTTATTTCTAATATTTAGGAAAGGTGAAAAGAACAAGAAATACCTTTGATAGATTTTGAGTCCAGGGGGTAAGTTATGAAAAGGGAATGTGTTATCACCCTTTTCATTCGTAGTTATCTACAGGCTCTTAATTTCTTAGCTCACTTTAAAAACTTGCTTTGTGTATGTGTGATTTATTTGAAAATATTTTGAAATTGGAAATGTAAGACTAACTTTGTAATGATTCTTGTATCAATCCTCAAGAATGCGTACAAAGTTTTTTGAAAATATTTGTTAGAAAGTGACGTGTGAAAAAAATGTTTTGAAAAAAGTTGTGAGCAAGCAATTAGGAGTTTCTTACCCACTAAAGTATGGTCTTTCTTATTATTTTCCTTCTCTTTGGATATAGTGTGTTGTACCCCAAAATTTGCCCTCCCATATTCTTCAAGATTTGCAAAGAGCATGCTTCAAAATCTCCCAAGGGTTGCACAGTCCAATTGCCCCCTAACAGTCAAAAATTAGGGTTTTGGTTCTGGCAAAGAAATTGAAGTTTTAAAGGGTCCAAACAAGTCCCACATGCCTATAAACATTGTCAAGCATCCTTATGCCAAGTTTCAAGACTTACAGCACAAAATTGCACAGTCAAAAACCCTAATTGCATCACAGTCAACTGTAGGGGCAAAATGGTCATTTGACAGTCAAAAGTCAAAAATTTTTGTCAACATCTTAGTTTGAAGCCACAAACATCATTTGATCAATTCTTGATCATGATTCTCAAGGCATGGCTCAAAAAGTCTCAAGATGCAAAAGTTTCTATTTTTGGACAGTTGAAAAAGTCAACTGCAAATTGACCAGAGCATAACTTCCACATGGTTTATCAGAAAAATTCCATACAAAGCTCATTTTTAAGAGAATGACATTTCCTACAACTCATCTTCACACTTCAAGTCCAAGAAATGCTCTCACAAAAAGTTATCAATCTCAACATTATAGGTCATTTTCAAAAGTCAACAAAAAGGCACTTTAAGTCAAAGACCATAACTTGAGATTGGTAAATCAAAATGACATGGGACCAAAGGCATTGGTTATAGGACTTAAAGACCTTCCCAAAATGTCCAAGAACATGATCAAAGCTTAAAAATTGAGCAAGATATGCCTTATGAAAGTTGGGAAACTTTTGGGAATTTTGAAAAGTCAACTTTGCTTCAAATGCCTCAAAATTGCTAATGGGCCACAATTTCTTCCAAGAATCATCACCCAAAAGTTATGCACGACCCATTGACCCAAAGGGGAGTTATTTTCTTATTTTTAATTAATTAATTGAGTTTATTATCCTATTAATTCATTTAATTAAAATTAAATATAAGAAAAATACTAAAACATGTTTTCCAAATCTTTTTATGCAGCATATTCACTCAATATTTCGTGCACTATTCAATAAGGGAAGATTCAATATGATTGGCAATGATTGGCATCAAAAAGGAATGAAAAAGATTGAAAAAGATCATGGAAAATTACAAATTCAAAAGCATTGAATACATGGATTGTAGGCCAGTTTTTCTAACCTAAATCGTTCACATACATAAGCATAACATAACCCTAAAGCCAAGAACAAGAAAGCTGCACAGGAATTGAGAGAACAAATTTGCATTTTTTCCAAAAAAATTGAACACTGTTTTCATAGATACAAGGTGTTTCAAAGCCAAATAACGATTCCAATACACTCCTGACACATCTAGGAGGCGTTTGCAATTGAAACCAAGCTTCCACGCGCAGAGAAACGTTAGAACGCCATAGCCCTGTTCATGAAAACTTTCATAATCGTATTTTAATTTATATGCATGTTTCATACATTTTAAATGTTGATTTATATTAATATGGACCTTCTGAAGCTCATGATACCATTTAATTGTCCTAACCATGCCTGTAGCGAAATATGCCATTAACGTTTTCTAGGTTTTCAAAAGTTTGAATTTGGGGCTTTCCTCATCTGGAAAAATTAGGCCACGAGACCTGTACCACTGGATTCAGAACCTTCCAACGAATTCAACCAACCATTCGCGCTCAATTTATGTGGATTCCTCTTCTAATAGCTATTATTCGTCATGTCACTTAGTGGGGGTTAAAAACCCCCGCTATCTAATTCATGTTTTTGCAGGAAAACGAAGAAGAAGCATAGGTGTCATCCTGTGGTTGGAACATTCAAAAGCTGGCGCGTTTTTATTTGACCTATACCAATAGTGCTTGTTTCTTTTATATTATTTGTTTGCCAATATTATAACAAAAGCGTTTGAGTGGTTCAGTGGTTGGGTGTACGTTTGGTGAGTGCTGGGACCTGGGTTCGATTCCCAGGCCCCCCTATATATTTCATACTTTTTCTATTAACATGCTTCTATGCAGCTTTCATCCAGTGGTCCACCAAACGCCTTGCCTGCTTGCCTGCCAAGTGTCCCCAGGGATCCATCCAAAGGCCAGAATGTGCTGACTATCATGCACGTTAGTCAACCATGCCCTATGCAATTCCAGAAAGTCCAAAAAGGCCTAAGTTCTTGGGCCAAAATACCGCAAATTAACCTCCAAAAAAGGCCAACACCCCCCACAGTTTGCATTTTCTTTTCCCTTTTTCTTTCTTCTTCTTATTTTAATTGTCTTTCCTTTGTTTTATTTAATTCACAAAAAATATAATTTTCATAATAAAACCAGAAATCATAAAATAAAAAAAATATGTTTTATTTAATATTTAGTTTATTAATAATTTTTGTAAATAAATTCCAATAACCAATTTAGCTTAATTTTAGGTTTAACTTTAATGTTTTTTCCTTGAATAACTAAAATACATAAAAATTAGGTTTTTTATCATTTTTATCCTTTTCTCATTAAATAAATGTTCTTATTCTTATTATTATTAATAATTAATTAATTTTGTAAACAAATATGACATTTAATTAATTAGGGTAAATTAGGTTAAAACTTAAACATTTTTTTAATAATTAAAAACAATTTAGAATTATGGTTTTATTTAACTTTTAATTCCAATTAATTCTCTTTATTTCTATTAAATACAAAAAACATAAAAAATAAGTTCTTTTCTTTATTTAATCATTAGTTAATTTCTTAATTTCAATATTTATTTTCCTTAAAGGGTCCAACGCCCTCGCACCCCCGATCCTAAATTCTTTTCGCGCATTTATTTTTATTTCTTTTATGAATATAATGTATTTGCCCCCAAAGCCTTGTAATAGATAATTAGGACATTTACTTTCCGCACTTTTCTTTTCAAAATCGGGTCTTTGTTAATTTGGCGATGTAGACCCGCGCCTTGTAATAGCGTAGGACTTTTATTTTTCCGCATTTTAATTTCTGCACCTTTAAACTGTTAAAGCACATGAAAGAATGTATGCCCAAATAAAAATCAAAGCGTAGATCACCAAATGCATGACAAGATAAATAATAACTGAAAATGACACACAATTCACACACCACTCATAGGGTACGCCTCACTGTTGCCTTGCCCCTCGAAACATGGTCGTCGAGTAGAGGACGTTTTAGTAAGTCCTCATGTCCATGAACATGGCATGGGGGTAGCTTCTAAGGTGTCCTCCTATTACTCTGGTAACCACACTGTCCCTAACCCTCGAATTGACCCGAACACCTCCAACGGTGGTGCTACCTACCTCTCAATGGTGGGATGGCACTATCTTAAGGACATTTACACAGACTAATTCCTTAGGGTAGGTAGATGACTCGTAGATACTTGCTCTAAATTCAAAACAAATCAAAACTTATTTTCACACCGACACTTTCAAAAAGCTTTCAAACAATTTTCAAACACTCTTGAAGACTGATACAAGAGTCGAACTGAAATTTTAAACGAAACTTTTTCAAACCCACTCACCTTGAAAAGCAAACAAACACTTTTGAAAACACAAATGAGCAAGTATCTAAGAGCCCATGGATAACCATGGATAGAAAGGGTGCTAACACCTTCCCTTTCTATAAATCTACCTCCCGAACCAAGAGCTAATCTCAATAAGGAATTTTTCTGTGCTTTTGTCCTTTCCATATTGGAGAAAATAAAAGACGGTGGCGACTCTTGCTTCTGCGACATTTCGCGAACCAGCGTTAAACAGTCAGTTCCAGATCCACCGATCACATAGTGCTATTTGTACCATTAGTTAGTAGGTAGTTCTATCTATTGTATGTAAAGGACAAGCGTAGGGTCATCGTATGGTCATCGAAGGCAACATGTAAGGATACTTTAGCTATTGTAGCAGAGGGACTATCACTATTTACTCGTATGGACTAGATCATTTTGTAGGCAACTTCGAAGGGTCATCGAGGGACTATGATCTTTATTGAAAAGGGGCATGATTATTTGATCAAGGTACTTTTGCTAAAGTATCCCCACCTTTGAGGGACATGACCAAGTATCGTAAGGCAACGAGAGAGGTTACCCTAGAGGTGAAAGTATGCAAAGTGCGTTAGTTTCAGTTATTTTATCTTGGAAATTATGGTTTTCTAATATTACTTTTAGTCTTGCCATATAAAACCTAGTTACTAGCAGTTGAATATGTACAGAAAAATAAAGTGCAGAAAGTAAAACCTACACTATTACATGGCTTTAGGAGAGATACATAAGTATAAAAAATGCGAGAAAGTAAACCTACACTTTTACACCCTGTGAGCAGTTACATAATTGGGAAAAATGCGAGAAAAGAAATCTATGCTATTACATTAGAGAGTGCGCCCTATACACTTGATCTATGAATTTAAATAGCAAAAGGAAATAAGAAAATGTTTTTTTTTTTAAAGTTTAAAAAGACTTAAGATCTAAGTTAATGTTTTTGATATTTTATAAAAAAAAAAATTTAAGTGATAATAATTAATAAAACCTAAATTCTAATTGATTTTAATATTTAATAAAAAAAGGTTTAGTTAATTAATTAATTAATTAGTAAAAATAAAAATATATAAGAAAAAAATTATTACTAACTAAAACCCAAATCCTAATTTATTAGTATTAAGAAAAAATATGTTAGTTTAATGGGGTGGGTGTTGAACCCATGCCCCCTGGCTTCACAAACTGCACCGCATACCACTAGGCCAAGCGCCTGTTGATGTTTGAGAAAAAGGAATTGAATGATATATATGAAACTTGCGCATTAGTTTGAAAAAATAACAAAAAAAAAATATTACAAGACAGGGATCGAACCCACGCTCTTCACATTACACGCCTTTGTCTCAACCAACTGCGTTGCGATTCAAATCATTAACATAATAGAAAGAAACAAATATATTATAAAACATGTGAGTCGGAGAAGCACCAGAGCCCTAGCTCCGATTGTCTTCTCCGGTTAGGCCAAACAACAACCTGCAAAAATAACACAAGTTAGAGATCAAGAGGGCCCCTATCCCCCTAATTCGACCCTTGCAAATCCAATGGTGGTATTCTTTTTGGCTAGTTCAACTTGTACAGTCATATACGATCAAAATAAAGAAAGATAATGTAATAATGGTGATGGAGTATTCTGGCATCACGGGCCTCATACTAGGGACAAAACCTGAGCTATTTTGTCTCGGGAACATATTGAAATTGTTTGTTTAAATCAAAGCATCGCAAATATTAAAATATGAATTTCACAAAATATGCAAAACTAGTGATTGAATTAGTTCATGTTTTAGGTACATTTGATCATCAAGAATGATCATTACTTACTCTATGATACCTCAGGGATCATTTTGGATGGTTTCCTAGGCTTGAGGATAGCTGAAACTTGAAATCGAGTTCACTCATTCTTTGAAAATTTTCAATCTCACAACCCTTGTTTCTTGCAGCCTTCGCGTGTTCTCTTTTGGTCTGAATATGTAGTGTACTTATAGGAGAAAAGATTAGGTTAAGAGGTGGGCTTTGACATTATTTGAAACATATCTTTAATTTTGTTTTAAAATATGTTGAAATATTGCAAAACTATGAAGATTTGATTCACAAATAGGTGCACACAGTTTGTAGCATGACCTTGGGCTTCCAAAAGATTCAGATCACAAGCCTATTATGCCTTATACATTTATTTAATATTTACTTGATTTAATTTTGAATTTAAATGCTTAAAAATCAAAATAAATGAAATAAAAAATAAAATAATGCATGAATGGACTTAGAGGTCCTCTAAGGTGTTATGAACTTGTTTAGACCTTAAAAAATAGGCCCATTAGTCCAAAAATTCAAGTTTGCTCAAATTGAACTTCATGCATTTTCTAAAAATTACCCAACTTGCATAAATCATATATCACGCAATTTGTATCATATGGAGGTGATCTTTTACTTTTTGGAAATCTTAAGATGTCTACTACAACTTTCATGTTTGTCATTATTTCATTTGAAGCTTTTATCTTGATGTAAAGTTCCTTGACAAAAAGTGTCTTTTTGTAGACTTTTAAAATGACCTATAATGTTTTAATCCATATCTCTCAAATGAAGCATTTTCGGCCTTGAGCTTAGAGAGAAATAATTGTAGAGAATTGAATTTACTTCAAAATGAGCTTTGGTTGAGAATTTTCCTGATGAAGCTTGTGAAAGTTATGCTTAGTCAAAGTTTAGTTGACTTCTCCTTAAGAAAACGCTAATTTAGTAACTTTTGACTTTTAATGAATATTGAATTTTCTTGATGAATCATGATCAACAATTTATCAAATGATGAATTTGACTTCAAAATGTTGATGTTGACCAAAAATCTTGAAGTTTGAATGTAGATTGGTCAAAGTTGACTTTTTGTCCAATATAGTTGATTTTCAATCATCTGAGCAATTGACAGAGTAAACTTGTATTGCAAGGCTTGAAATTTAGCATGAGGATTATTTGAGACATATGAGAAACCATGAAGTCCATTTGAGGCATTAGAAGTCCAATTTATTTTGATAAAATCAAAACCCTAGTTGTAGGTCAACTACTTAGGATGAGGGTTTGTTTGGTCAATCCTTGAGTAGTCTTGAGTGTTTTAGGCCCTCATGTGCATGAGGAGGTATCTTGAATTAATTTGTCTTGAATAATAAGAGGGAAAATTTTGGGGTACAACAAGTATTTTACATCATGTGAGTGCAACTTCTATTTCATAAAAAATGAGGTAATATCATTTCAATTTCTCCTTGAAAGTAAGATTTGCCTTAATGCATGATTAGGTGTTGGTGTCCTAAAATGCTTGATATTATTTCAAATGATGAAAACCATGAATGTTCATTTAAAATAAATTTCTGATTAATAACCATTGTGTGTTCTTAATCCATATTCTTATAATGACTTCATGTATTAATTCTTTCATATTTGTATAAGTTTGTTCTTGTTGTGAAAGCATGTGTTCTTGTTCATTCCTAGTTTCTTGCACTTGTGCTTGAGATATGTCTATGTATGATATTTTTAATATGTGTTTCTTGTTGTCTTGGTTACATGGTATGACAAACGTCTTCATTTTAGTTTTAGTAGTGATATATTCTTGTCGTTATTCAAGGCACATGTGTGTTCGGCATCAGGAGTATCACTATGATGTGTTACTTGATCGTGACACTATAAAAGCAACTAGACATGTTTGTTATTTCCTGATTGTTTATTCTTTGGGAGTTACATTACATTTGTTGTAATTTTGTTTGTCGGTTATTTAAAATTTTACATCATTACATATATATGGGGATATGTGATTGTTGCTCTAATATGCAAAATAGCCTCTGAGGAATATATATGTATTGTTATGGAACCATGTTACTTCTCATGGCTTGCTATCTTTATTTTTTATGTTGTCAAAGGGTTAGAAGCATATGGGAGACAAATTTGGGAAGCACAAAGTCAGGGGAGCCTTCAATAAGTACAAGAAATGCATCGTCGCGAGTTTTGCCATCATAAAAAGGGGGAGTATGTGAGCATAACTTTGTCATTAGATGTTTTGCATGATGTTAAAACTGGGAAAGCTAGCACTTTTGTACATTGGACGGTATCTCTATGTCTTGTGGCACTCCTCTGTATTAGAGGTCTTAAGAATCATTAAAAAGCATTTTGAAACTCATTCGATTCATTAAAAACAAGTTTCTGCATAATTTTCTATTGTATAAGTCGACACATCCGTTTTTCAAGTCGACACATGCAACTCAATTTTGAAGCTTGTAGCCTCTGGAAGGCTCGGGTCGACACATGCATTGCATAGGTCGGCACATACTGAAGCATTTCTTAAATTGCAGAAATTCTTATTTTATGTTTCGATACATAGGATATATAGGTCGACACATTTTTTGTTGTTTTAAAGCCTGTAGCCTCTGACTTGTTTTGTCGATACACACCTTCTTTCAGGTCAACACATACAACTTAAAGGTAATGTATGTGTTGACACATACGATATATAGGTCGACACATACTGATTGTTTTGGTCAATTTTGTAAATATTTTTAATTATGAATAAGTCATTTTGCCCTAACTTTCCATAACTATAAATATATCTCTTATGCATCATTCACAACTTGATGATACCATAAACTTAACCTACATTTTCTTTTCATCTTCAACCTCCAATCTATGGATACACACTAACATTCCATTATAATGATATTTCATTGGGGTTCCATCTAGACAAGGTTTGATAACGCCCGATTAGGTTCTTGTGCAACCGAATATATTGGGTTGAGATTTCTAGGGGTCTGTATCTGAAAAAACTGTGGGTTTGTCTTCCAAGATCATTGATTGATTTGGGAGTTTTCGTGCAAGACAATCAAGAGGTAATTGCAGCCAAGTAAAGTCCTTTTGAGATAAAGAATGCAAGGGATCCTTTAGAGATAAAGAACTCAAAGGAAGTAGAGAGAGAAAGTCAGATTACAAATGAGGTCTTGTGTGGCAATAGTTGAAATTAATGGTGGGTGAAATCTTTAGAGATAAATTACATAAAGGAGTAGTAAGGTCCAGTTACTCAATGTGCATCTATTGTATCTTGGTCTTTCTCAACATCAAAAGGGGAGAAGGGGTTGAATCAACAACAAGCATTGGGTTTATGGAGTCGCTCTTGAACACTTCTCTTGTAATCAACTTTTTTTCATAGTAAGAATTATCCTAATTCCATTAGAATTAGGCGCGAACGTACCCGCACATGAGGACAAAAATGGGGAACTGTGAAGACAAATCCTCGCGTCTCTTTTCTTATTGATTTTACTTGCTTTAATATTCATCAATCAATTTGTTAAATAGTATTGCGTTATCAATTGAATTGTATGAAATTTTCCTGATTGTTTTTTATTTACATCAAGTGTTGATATTGCTTATAATCACTTTTGATTATAAGTGCTTTTGTCTATCAACAAAACTTAAAGGAAAATTATGAAAATTTACTTGCACACCAAGTGTTTGACAAATTGATTTTGTTTGTTATATTGAATATTGTCATTGGAAATAGATTTACTAGTAACTTTTTAGAAACGTTAAATAAGTCATAAAGTGATTCAAGATTATTAATTCAAGTGTCATTCTTATTCCATACACTACTTAATATTAAATTTAAATATCCGATTTTCCAAATACGTATGTAAAGAAGACTTATTTTGAAAAGCTCTTCCGCTCAAACTCTTAGAAACTAATCTTTCAAAACTAGAATTTTATGGAATTTTTAATTAGATATCTATTCACCACCTCTAGACACGTTTTTGTTGTCTAACATTAACAATAATTGGAAAACACATATAATTACGCGGGTCCAGGTGTTGTTATTTAGAGTGTTATTGTAAATGTGTAACTTACAATCACGATTCTCGAACCATTGTAGTATTCAGGAAAGCGCACACGATATCACAATGGCTACTTAACTGAATCATTTTTATATACCTAAAGGTCCCATATTCGATTCTCAGCATTAACATTTATAATTTATATTATTCTAGTCAGCATTCAATATACAACCACAATTAGTGGTTATAACCGCTATCAAAAGTTCAGCTATTTTAAAAAAGGAATTCTCTGCATTTTAAATCATTCTCATATTTTAACTTGTATCTACTTTAACCATATCAAAGAATTAAAAGCAACTTGTATTTCTGATGACAATGCATAAAGAACATAAAAAATATCCTACATTTTGCATCAAAAGGCAAAAGTAATATTTACATCAAACACAAAATACGTTTAGGAACATATAAATTAAACAATAGGATCCTTAAACAGATTGTGGATATACGCTCAACGTTTATGAAGATCTACAAAGTCCTCAATGAGGAATGGAGTTTTATCGTTAAACATCTACATAAAAAAAGAGAAAAAAAGTGAATAGCATGCATGATAATAATTCAATAGTCAACTTACATATGATATATGTAAACATTTTATGACATACATACCTTATCCCATGAATCAACAATGCCAGGAAGGACAATGTTTAACATGTGTTTCATGACATAATACCTACACTCATAACCCCATGGTTGTTTCCTTGTCTATAAATTTAAGCAATAATTACATGAACATAACCACACATGAATGTAAATGAAAAAAATAGATAATCGGGCCACGTACCTTAGAAAAGAGCCATGAGGGCTTTCTTCTAACATTGTGCGTGATATTCATTTGCTACACAACACTTTATATTGAAAATAAGTTAAATATATTATACGATAAACTAATTACAATGTTAAAGAAAATATTAATTTAAAGTCAAAAGTATAAACATACACTTAACAATTAATAATATCTTTCATTTTCTTTTAGAGGTTATAATGTAAGAAACACAATATAGTTATTGTATTTGTCCTAAATGATATTATGATCAATTGCCAATGACCATTTAATAAACACGATCATATATATCATTAGTATTTGCTAAGACAAAACTAAATATATAAGAGATAAACATAAGTTATAAAATTACTTAGTCATTGAGAAATTGTGCTAAGTAATATTCTTTTCCTCCCTCATTTTACCGTCTTTTCATGTACTCTTCAATAGATTTTGGATCATTATATGCCCATCAAATCCAAAATGGATTTAAGATTCCATAAGTACTTGATTTATTTAACTCTATACAAACACGGTGAATGTACCTAAATGGTTAAAGAAAATTGAAAAATTAAGGGAGAAAATACAAAATATGATAATGTTCTATAATGACATGCATATTCAATTATATATTTACGTTCACCAAACTTGTAATATCCCTATGTCCAGCCACTTATATCCAACGAGAAAATGCCTTACATTGTTATGATTATAATAGAAGAACTCTATCAATGGAAAATGTTCTATCCCAAGAGGTTTTGTTTCCTTCATCTTCACAATGCTCAAGTAGAACATAGTGATCTCATTTGCGGTAGGATACATTAACTCATTGCGGTTTTCTGGAGGGGGAAGGGGTTGAACAATTACTTCCATTGGTACTAGGACGACGTACAACACCTCTACTTGGAAAATGATCATCATCGCCACCAATATTATGTTGATCTTCATTATTTGTATATTGTTTGATATTTTCACTTATTCTCTACATCATAATATTCAATTAGAACATAAAACAAAATAAGCACAATATATATCAAATGTTTCCGATAACACTCTAGCATCTCAAATAAAGTACATACGGTATATAACTCTTCTAACTTTTCCATATCTTTCTCCCGTCTTGCCTTCTCCTCTTCTAACATCCTCCTTTGTTCATATAACCACTTCTAGAATTTCTCATTCTTTTCTCTCTGTGCTTGAAATTTCACACTTTCCGTGCTTTTTCTTGCAGAACCAAAGTAACCTCAAGCTGAGACCTTCTCCAACACCATGGACACGCCCACCATGCTTATCTGTTCTGATAGCTTCTACTAGTATATCATGCCGTAGTTCTGGAACAAATGTTCCTTCACATTCCGCCTCAACTGACTTACCTTACACAAAATGAGCAACTTACATATATTGTTACAAAATCATTTAAATAACAAATAACATAAACAAAACAAATCATACTTACAATTTTCTCTGTAACTACTCTTGACGCATCTGAGGTGTACTCTCCACTTGGTATTAATTGATCCCTCTTCTACTTCTCATGTCTTGACGGTGGAGATGGGATGCGATCATCTCATGTTTCTTGATTTTTTTTCAAGCATGATTGTTTTCTCAAGTTTCCTGTAACCCCCACGAGACAACCTACGGGGGGAACATGTTTCTTTTCCATGTTTTGTATTCCTATTGTGCTTTTAGCCTGTTATTCATATAATGAAAAATATATGATTAGTATCTATAACTCATTAGCATAAAATTATCGAATAAATATAACTACTAATAACGTTGAATTTCTCAGAACGACGATCCTTCATAAAAAAATTTCATTGCTTCTTCGATATAAAACTATATCTTATCCATGGACGAGCAAGACCAGGCTTAGGTTTCTTAATGTAGCCTAGCGTGAGCCGTGACTTAAAGCCCCTCCAATAAGTATCGGCATAAGTGATCCACTTTTTTATAACTTTGAGTCACCGGTAAATTCAAAACTCAACTACATTTAAATTAATAAGTATGTATTAGAAGCTAGCTAAAAAGTAAAATCGAATAGATGAAAAATTAAAATTATTACTTTAACGTCTATCCATATGCTATCTTTAATAACACTTGGCACTTGTTTCCAATCATCTATCAATATACAGACTTTGCTAAATGCAAGAAACACAATATAACTCTTAAAAGTAGAGTAATATTAACTATCAACTACTATGTAGAACGAATCAAACACGATTAGCTTTTTCTCACCTGAGTTGTGGACTTTTGTGAATTAGGGCATCATTGTGACATCTACTTGTGATATTTTCATTTGAGTATCATTTGTACAAGTATCATTTGTACAAGAATAATTTGTATGATCATTTTCTTTGTTAGTAGATAAAGAATTTGACAATGTCGACATCTATGTTCAAAAACAACAACAACAACATAAACAACATCAGCAAAAACAACAACAACATCAAGAACATAAACAACAACCACACCATAAACAACAACAACCACTTTTATCAATAACAACAACATTCACAATAATGACAAATGAAGTTTATTGTAGATGCATGAGGGAAAAAATTTATGTACTATAAACGTGATGACTAATCCATGTTTTTTCTCTGATTCTCTACATGCAGCTTCTTCTTCCTCTGAAACGTCTTCATCAAGTGGTTCTAATCCATGTTTAATAAGATCCCAAAGACCTTGAAAAAAATATAACATTCATATGTTTGCACCAATTCTCATAGTTATCATCTTTAAGAATTGAGAGACTTGCTGGAAAATTTTCGTTAGCATAATTCATCTCCATCGTGAATTTCTTCTTCTTCCTCCTCAATCATTCTTGATTGTTTTTCCCTTGAATAACTCAACCGGAGCTCTTGATACCAGATGTTGAAAGTCCACCAAAACCTATGATGAATTTATATCAATCTTGATGAACACGGTTGTTATCACCACACAATAACAATGAATTATATGAAAGAAAGAATGAGAAGACAATTATTTTCTACAGAGTTTCTCTCGACCCACAAACTGTGGAAAACTTCTTATTCACTTGCAACTGAAAATTTTGTAAATACAACTTTACTGACTTAATTACAAATATAGAGGTTACTCCCTCTATTTATAAATTTAGGTTAGCTTGCTCCCTAAGCCAAAATCCAAAATTATGGAAGCCCAAAATACCTATTTTGGAACTAAATCAAATCTATCTATTTTAGACCTAAATCAAATATAAATTTAAAACAAATTTAAATTTTTGTGTAGCCTGCTTTGATCCACAAGTTCTTCGACTGAACAATAGTTTCCATCGAGCAAACTGCTTCGACAACCTCTAACTCTTCGACATACATAGTTTCGACACACAAAACTTATAATTTAATAATTTTGAGATTTAATTTGTTTTCACGTGAAGGTTAAATCCTTTTGATGTTTCTGAAATATTTTTTATTTTTAATTTTATTTTGTAAGAAGGAGAATTTTATTTTTTAAATTTGCGTTTAGGTTTTTTTTTATTTCGTTTTTATTAAAGGGAGTAAACAAAAATTATAGGGGAGATAAACTATTTTTGACAACAAAAAATTATGGGCGGAATAGACTAATGTCGGCTATGAGCACAACTAATATTTTAATAAATAAATAAGTAAGTAAATAAATAAATTGTATAGTAGTATCGACTATCGGTGACACTAATATTTAATAAATATATAAATAATTTATGGCTTGGGAATAAACTTGCGTCGATTCTAATCGGCGCTAGAACTCAATATATAAAAAAATACAGAGGCAACAGTAAATTTTAGGAAGAAATGAAATATTTTTTGCACTAATAAAATTATTGGGTAATATACTAGCGTCGACTAAGACCACCACTATTATGCAATATAGATTGTGAAATTCTGGCTGCAGATACTCAATGTCACGTTCAATGTTATGACACGGTATATGACTTTCTATAAGACAGTAAATACAAAAGCAGTAAAGAACACAGTCAATTGTTTACCCAGTTCAGTGTGCAACAACACCTACTCTGGGGGCTACCAAGCCAGGGGGGAAATCCACTATAGGAGATATTAATTCAGGAATAAACCAACCAGTTTATCTCTTTCACTTAAGACCTACCCAATGCAACTTCAATCTAAGTACAACTTAAACCTGAGTTCCTACTCACTCCCCCTCAATCACAGCAGTGATACATAAAACAATTTGACTAATGAATTGATGAAGACACTCTTCAAAACATACACTTGATTATGCTTCACAGCTTTTTAATCAAGCAACACAAACACTCTTGCTTCACAGCTTTGAGTGATATACAAACCTAACTTGACTTTGCTTCACAGCTTTAGTCAAGAGACATACAAACACTCTTGCTTCAAAGCTTTGAGTGTTACACAACCCTTACAATTAAAACCTATTCCAAGTCACTTATCACAATGATAATTGCTTGGATTACAATAGTTAAAACTATACAACTTCTAAATGATCTTCTGTCAAAAAGGGATGCATTCCAAGACAGCAGCTCTGTTGAATATATAGCAGCTGCATCTTCAGTTAGGGTTTCCATAAAAAGATAGGGTTAAATCCGTTTGACCTTAAGACTAGGTCACAGGACTAGATCAACCAGGTTAAGGTTGAGCTAGGTTAACCCAAAGAAAACGCAGGATTCTGTTCTGGAAAGACTGAGTCATTTTCCTGAAAAAACTCAGAATTAACCAAACTGCATACCTGCTAGTTCAGAACAGGATGTCTTAACATTTGTTATGACATCTGAATTCCTGCTTACTGATTTTGGTAAATGTGATCATTTTGCAAAATGCTCAGATACACACTCATACACATCAGTACCTGTATGACAATATTTTTCTACAAAGGTACCTAATAAACTAGAATGTTATGACATCAGTCATGACATTCATACACCTGGTTTTACCAAAAATGCATGCCAATACCTAAACAACTACAAACTCCCCCTTTGGCAGATTTTTGGCTAAAGCCCCTAAGCAATCAGAGATAGATAGCAGCAGAATAAATATGACTGCAGAAAAATGGAATGTCAAATAAAGTCTACCAAAATATATCTCCCCCTCTTTAGCCACAAATGGGCCAAAGATACATGTTCTTAAAGATTATACAGTCATCCAGAAAAAGTAACACAACAAGACAAAAAAAAACTGAACACACTTTGCAAACTCCACCAGGGACCAGCAACACCAACTCTACCAATCAGCAACTCCACCAACCTTTAAGCACTGTCATCAGACTCAGAGGAGCTAGTTTCTTCAGTATTGAGATGACCTTCAGCTTCTACACCCTCTTCCCTTCTGTTTCCTTCAGCTTCCTCCTTTTCTAACCTGGCAATTAGGTTTTCTAGGGTCTTTTTCCTAGCTTCCAGTTCTTTGCAGGTCTCTTTTAATACAGCTATGACATCAGATGTTTTGGACTGGGTCTTCACAGACGATGTCTCAGCTGATGTTATGACAATATCAGGAGCATGAGATCCCTGAAACAGTTTGTAGTGCAACCCAAGTGCAAGAGCTCTTTTGCAAGCAGTATCTCGTGCCACCAGGATATCAGGGTATTGTGCAAGGATAATTCCACAAAGGAGGGAGGGAAAGGCAATTGGTCCTTTGACAGCATAGCTACCAGCATGTTTTAAAGTTTGTTCAAAAATATACCTGCCATAGTCAAAAGCAGTCTTGGTTCCCACAGCATAAATAAATCTCCCCAATCCTGTGGAGATAGTTGATTTATGGTTTGTAGGGACCCAGTTGGCTGCACCAATCTTGTGCAGGATGGCAAATTTCATGCTAAGTTTGCTGGCATTCAACTTGCCTTTCAAGGGCCAGCACTTCACTTGCCTTGCTGTGATGGTTTGACAAACTTCATTGTCAGTTACTTCTAGATCAGGACAATCCTCATTTGATCTTCCAAGAAATTTGTTAATTTCTGATGGAGAGAAATTAACCCTTCTTCCTCTAACAAAAACACTTTCAAAGTCAGCTGACCTTCCATCAGCACAATCATTAGACAAGTTAACTATGAACTCCTTGACCAGATTTTCATAACACTTGGTAAATTTTATCACTGTCTTCATCAGTCCAGCATTCTTGATCAGGTCCATGATGTCTTTGCACTCCATGGCATCATTGTTGATTTCTCTTTCTAAAGCTATTCTTTTCAAGCAAACATACTTCCATCTGTTTGCATTGTCAGGATGGTGGAAAGAGATGTTGTCTGTTGGGACTTCAGGAACTCTAGCAATTTTGCTGGAGGGCAGTTTCCTTCTGATAGGAATTTCTTCAGCATCAATCTCAAACTCTGATTCCTCATCAGAATCAGAAGATTCAGGTTCTTTTCTCTTCTTTGTAATTGGTTGTCTACCAGTATACACCTGGGCTTTCACCTTCCCTTTGGGCTGACCAGTTTTCACAGATTCTACCCCAGCCTTGCCTTCAGCCTTGGATTTCTTAACAACAGGTTTATCTTTGGACATACATTTTGCATCATTCTAATTACCTTTTCTTTTCATCATTCTCCTAGATATGCTAGGGTTTACATTGGCAATCAGATCATTGTCTGAGTATTCCTCATCCACATCAATGATAAGTGGATCAGCAGTCTTTTCTGAAGGGTTCTGAATGTTGTCATTTTGTGTCATAACATTCTCAGAGACATCTACATTTCCAGAGACATCCATATTTGGGCTTCCTGATTGATTTAAAGGTTCAGAAATCCCCGGTACAGGTTGGTTTCCGCTTAGTATACTAGTAACAAGCCTAGCAATAGCTTGATGAACTTGAACTGATCCTTCTCTATTTGGTACAGAAGAAGAAGGATGAGAAGGATTACCAGAGGCAGCAGCTTGAGCTCTTCCTGCATGTCTAGTTCTCAGCTTTTTGACTTTGGCGGGGTCAGTAGCCATCTCTCTGAGAGGAGTGATCTCAAGAACTTCAGATTCTATGCATGTGGTGATTGCTCGAGAGTCTTGGTCAGATGATGAAGATGATGAAGATGAAGAGGTCGCCTTGGTTGAAGATGATGTTTGAGACATTTTGATTGACTTAGAGCACCAGTAGCAATTTGAGAAAAAACTTTGACTGAGAGACGGGAACAGGTTGCAAAGTCGAGAGAGGTAGGAGGCAAAAGAGAGTCTTTTCAACTTCTTAAAGATTTTGAAAGAATTAGGAAAACATATGATTAACCCACTAAAAATAGACTTAACAAAATTAACTCCTTCAACCCTTGTTTTAAGCAAAATTAATTGCTATAATTTCTCATGTTGGCAAATACCCAACATGCCCCTCAAGTTTTCAAGTTTATTTCCAACAAGAGCCTTGGTAGAAGAATCAGTCAGCTGAAGCTTAATGATACCATGTTCCAGTTTAATTGACTTCTTCTCTACAAAGTCAATGTGCTTGGTCCTGCTATGCTGAATAGGGTTCATGGAAATATTGATTGTATTCAGATTGTCACAATACAATGTCACAACATCTTGTGAGACATTATACTCAGTGAGCATCTGTTTTGTCCAGATATTTTGAGAACAGTTACTACTAGCTGCAACCATTTCAGCACAGAGTTGGGAAGGCATTCTTTTGACATGAATCATAGTTCTGGTTGATTCTTGAATGATCTTATTTTTCTTTTTGTCAACTCCATTTTGATGGTGAGTTATAGGAGAAGAGACTTCACGACTCATTTCTTCTGGGAAATAGAATTTGTTGTTTCCAAAATCCTTGTCATGATTACTTCTGGTTCTGACAACACATCCTTCTTCAAGTTTATTCACCACATCATAGACATGTTCCTTTTTACCAAGCCTTTCAATTTTAAGTTCACCACAAACCCTTCTTTTATCAATCTGTAGTCTTGGAGTCCTTCTGACTGCTTCCATAGAGATAGCTCTTTTCATTCTTCTTAGATGAAGATGACCAAGCTTATGGTGCCACAGTTTCATCTCTTTTTCTTCTTTGTTAATTGGACACATAGTGGAGTTATTAGTGATCTCAGGCTGCCACAAGTAACAGTTATCTTTGGATCTGATTCCTTTCATTACAACTTCTAGTTTTTCATTAATTACTAGACATTCAGATTTTGAGAAGTTGACCTTGAATCCTAGATCACACAATTGACTGATACTAATGAGATTAGCAGTCAGCCCTTTTACCAGCAGTACTTCACTCAGACTTGGAACTTCAGGGCAGTCCAAATTACCAACTCCTTTGATTTCACCTTTAGCACCATCTCCAAAGGTCACATAACTAGTGTTGTGAGGTTTAACATGATTGAGAATGTTCTTTATTCCAGTCATGTGTTTAGAACACCCACTGTCAAAGTACCAGCCTTCCTTTGCAGACACTCTCAGGGAAGTGTGGGCTATCAGGGCAGTAGCCTTTTTCTTCCATTGAGGAGTATGTGGTACCCTTTTTGACTTAGGTTTAACACCTGAGTTTTGATTAGGGTATCCATGCAATTTGAAGCAGAAGGGCTTTATGTGTCCATACCTTCCACAATGATGACATCTCCATCTTTGGTACTTTTTCTTCATATACTTCTGTTTCTGATGTTGAGCGTTATGTTGAGACATATGCTTTGACATTTGTTTAACAGGCCTGATCTTCTTGTCTGTCCTAGATTTCTTGGCTTCCACAAATCCTAGTCCAGATTTGTTTCCCACATTTTGTCCAACTTGAAGAATCTCTTCCAATTTGTCTGTTCCATTAGTCAGCATCTTGACAGATTTGGTCATTTGGATCAGTTGTGAGTTCAGCAACTGAACTTCCCTTTCTAGATGACTTATAGTTTCAAGGTTTGCCCTTTTTTCAGCCTCCAGCTTTATGATGAGTTTTGATTGTTTCTCATTCTGCACACAGACTTCAGTACTTCTGATACACAATTTCTTGTAAGTATCAACCAGTTCTTCAAATGTCACTTCTTCATCACTAGTGTCACTTTCAGAGGTACAGACACCAGTTAGAGCAGTAACTAGTTTGGCAGATTCTTCTTCAGAATTACTTTCTGAATCACAGTCAGACCAAGTAACAGTCATTCCTTTCTTTTGTTTCTTAAGAAAGGTAGGACATTCAGCTCGAATATGCCCATATCCTTCACAACCATGGCATTGAATTCCTCTGCCTTGATTTCCCTTCTCTTCTGACCTTGGTCTTCTGCTGGAACTGTTAATGTCAGAGGGAATGTTATGAACATTAGACCTTGACTTTGGATCTATTCTTTTGATGAGTTTGTTGAACTGTCTTCCAAGCATGGCTATAGCTTCTGAAATATTTTCTTCTCCATCCTCCTTGTTTTCAACATCAGTGTTGGATACAAGTGCTATGCTCTTGTTCTTCTTGTCACCATTTTCAGTGATCCCCATCTCAAAAGTCTGAAGAGACCCAATAAGTTCATCCACTTTCAACTTGCTGATGTCCTGGGCTTCCTCTATGGCAGTTACCTTCATAGCAAATCTTTTAGGCAAGGATCTAAGAATCTTTCTCACCAATTTTTCTTCTGACATCTTTTCTCCCAGTGCTCCTGAGGTGTTGGCAATCTCCAAGATGTTCATGTGAAACTCATGAATGGTTTCATCTTCCATCATTTTTAGATTTTCAAACTTGGTAGTCAACATCTGAAGCCTTGACATTTTCACTTTGGAAGTGCCCTCATGAGTAGTTTTGAGAGTGTCCCAAACTTCCTTGGCCAGTTCATATTGATGTACTAGTCTGAAAATGTTTCTATCAATTCCATTGAACAAGGCATTTAAGGCTTTGGAATTTCCCAGGGCTAACTCATCTTCTTCTTTACTCCAATCTTCCTCAGGATTCAAACTGATTGTCCCATCTTTCTCAGTTATGGTGGGATGGATCCATCCTTTGTCAGCAGCTCTCCAAGCCTTTTTGTCCAGAGATTTTAAGAAGGCAATCATACGAGGTTTCCAGTAGTCATAATTTGTTCCATCCAGAATGGGTGGTCTATTTCCAAAAACTCCTTCTTTGTCCATAGTTCCAGAAAGTGATATACCTAGATCTCACCCAGTAATACAGGCAGGGTGCCTTCTCTGATGCCAATTGAAATTCTGGCTGCAGATACTCAATGTCACGTTCAATGTTATGACACCGTATCTGACTTTCTATAAGACAGTAAATACAAAAGCAGTAAAGAACACAATCAATTGTTTACCCAGTTCAGTGTGCAACAACACCTACTCTGGGGGCTACCAAGCCAGGGAGGAAATCCACTATAGGAGATATTAATTCAGGAATAAACCAACCAGTTTATCTCCTTCACTTAAGACCTACCCAATGCAACTTCAATCTAAGTACAACTTAAACCTGAGTTCCTACTCACTCCCCCTCAATCACAACAGTGATACATAAAACAATTTGACTAATGAATTGATGAAGACACTCTTCAAAACATACACTTGATTATGCTTCACAGCTTTTTAATCAAGCAACACAAACACTCTTGCTTCACAGCTTTGAGTGATATACAAACCTAACTTGACTTTGCTTCACAGCTTTAGTCAAGAGACATACAAACACTCTTGCTTCAAAGCTTTGAGTGTTACACAACCCTTACAATTAAAACCTATTCCAAGTCACTTATCACAATGATAATTGCTTGGATTACAATAGTTAAAACTATACAGCTTCTAAATGATCTTCTGTCAAAAAGGGATGCATTCCAAGACAGCAGCTCTGTTGAATATATAGCAGCTGCATCTTCAGTTAGGGTTTCCACAAAAATCTAGGGTTAAATCCGTTTGACCTTAAGACTAGGTCACAGGACTAGATCAACCAGGTTAGGGTTGAGCTAGGTTAACCCAAAGAAAACGCAGGATTCTATTCTGGAAAGACTGAGTCATTTTCCTGAAAAAACTCAGAATTAACCAAACTACATACCTGTTAGTTCAGAACAGGATGTCTTAACATTTGTTATGACATCTGAATTCCTGTTTACTGATTTTGGTAAATGTGATCATTTTGCAAAATGCTCAGATACACACACATAAACATCAGTACCTGTATGACAATATTTTTCTGCAAAGGTACCTAATAAATCTGTACCTAATAAACTAGAATGGTATGACATCAGTCATGACATTCATACACCTGGTTTTACCAAAAATGCATGCCAATACCTAAACAACTACAAATTGAAAATATAAATGAATTATGTTAGCGTCAGCTTTTGGTGACGTAAAGTTGATGTTATTAGCGTTAGAGTTATGGCCAATGCTAAAATGTTAAGGCTAAAATATATTTTTCTTTTGTAGTGTTCCTCACCCCTCTTTAAAGTTGTCAATCTCATAATAATATTTCCTTAAATCCATTTATAACCACTTTGAGAGCTATTAACTTCTCCATTAAAACAAAAAAAATTTAGTTGTGGATCTTGTTGGTGCAAGGTGATGAAATTGAGGAAGAAGAGAGGAATAAAATGACGGATGCTAATGATTGAAAAGGAATTGAATTAATTAATGAAACCTAGGTACACCTATTTATACACAAAGATAGCAAAAGATAAGAATGACACATAGGCCCTAAAAGTGGATAAATATCCAAATATAGCAAATACTAAATTACCCTTTAATATCATCCCTTAATTTAGTATCTATCAGAAACTAACAACACAAATTTCATTTCTCAAATGAAGAAATTCATTTGTTTTGATTGCCTTCGTCAGAACATCTGCCAACTGTTTCTGGGTGCTACAGTGCAGAGCTTCTAACACTCCTTTCTGTACTTGACTTCTCAGAAAATGATACTTCATCTCAATATGCTTGCTTCTTCCATGCAACACTGAATTCTTGGCAAGATTGATTGCAGACTTGTTATCAATCAACAGCTTCAGAGGTTTCTCTATCTCAATCTTCAAATACTCCAGAAGATTCAGAAGCCAAACAGCTTGACATGCAGCTACAACACCTACAATGTACTCAGCTTCACACGTTGACAAAGCCACAACTGACTGTTTTTGGAACTCCAAGAAATAGGACCTCCCAGAAACTTGAACAAGTAGCCAGAAGTACTTCTTCTGTCAACTCTATCTCCACACCAGTCAGAATCAGAATAACTCACTAATTCTGGTTCTGTCTTTCTTCCAAAAGGAAATAGCACTCCATATTTCAGAGTTCCCTTTGTATACCTCAGAATCCTGACAGCAGCTTGGTAATGAGACCACTTTGGTTTACTCATGAATCTGCTAACCATTCCAACTGCATAGCAAATGTCAGGTCTGGTATTGCACAAATAGCTAAGAGAACCAACCAACTATTTGAAGGTTGTAGCATCCACAGAATTACCATCAGAATCAGAATCCAATTTATGATTGGTTTCTGATGGTGTCACAACAACTTTACAATTCTGCAGCTTGAATCTATTCAGAAGTTCAAGTTCATACTTCAGTTGATGTAGAATAATACCCTTCTTTGAGTACAAAATCTCCATTCCTAAAAAATATACCATATTTCCCAGATCTGTCATCTCAAATTCATTCATCAGAACTTCTTTGAACTTGATTATATCTTCTGGATAACTTCCTGTTAACAATATGTCATCAACATATAGACACACCAGAATAATATTGCCACCAGAATGCTGCATATACGCGCCATATTCCATCTGACATTTCTGAAACTTCTGCCTCTTGAAAAATGAATCAATTTTCATACTCCAAGCTCTAGGCGCTTGTTTTAATCCATACAAGGATTTATGTAACTTGTATACCATCCCTTCTTGATTCTTTTTCACAAATCCAGGAGGTTGTGACACATATACCTCTTCTTGTAATGGACCATTCAGAAATGCAGACTTCACATCCAGATGTATCAAAGGCCAATTTCTGTTTGAAGCTAAAACAATCACCAGTATGATTGTTTCATGTCTAGCTACAGGTGCAAATGCCTCAAAGTAATCTAGCTCGGGTTTCTAAATAAAACCTCTAGCCACTAGTCTTGCTTTGTGTTTTCCAATTGATCCATCTGGCTTAAGCTTCACCTTGAAAACCCATATGACGTTGATGGCTTTCTTCTTTTCTGGAAGCTTTGTCAACTTCCAAGTTTTGTTTCTTTCAATAGCCTCTAGTTCTTCCTTCATGGAATTCAACCATACTTTCTTCTTGAGATCTTCTTCAATACCCACTGGTTCAGAATCTACTAACATGGCACACTGACTTCTCCTTTGGAATCCACTTCAGTGTCATGCAACATGCTAAAATATGGAAACCTACTTGGTATTTATCTGATTCTCTGTGGCTTATGAACTTGTTCTGAAGCTTCTCCAGAACTTGGAACAATGCTAGCTTCTGGACCTTGTTCAGAACTACTTCCTTCAGAATTACCACCTTCAGAGCTACTTCTGGAAGTTTGTCCTCCAGACCCTATGTCTTCAGAGTTTTCCCTTCCAGAAATATAATCACCACCAGATTTTGGATCATCATCAGAATCTGGATCAGAATCAGATCCACTATCAGAATCTCCCTGAGATTCTGACTCATCTTCAGAGTCTTCAGAATCAGATTCATCTTCTGGTTCTGACTCGTCTTCAGAACTATCTGAAGAATCTTCAGAAACTAACTCTGGTGTTGTCGCTACACCAAAATATGATTGAGACTTATTCCAATCCCATGTTTCTGATTCTTTCACAATAATGTCTCTGCTGATTTCAACGTTGTTAATTTCTGGACAATAAAGCTTATAGGCACCTGTACTGTGGTATCCCACCAGTAACATTACTTTGCTTCTATCATCCAGTTTCTGTCTTCTAGCTTTTGGACCGTGTTTGTAACATACAGAACCAAACACCCTCAGATGGCTAATACTTTGCTTATCTCCAGTCCACTTTTCTAAAGGAATAATTTCCTTCAGCTTATTCGCTGGACACCTATTCAGAACATATGCTGATGTGGCAACAACTTCTCCCCATAACATGTGAGGTAGCTTCCTCTCTTTCAGCATATTTCTGGACATATCAAGCAAAGTTATGTTTCTTCTTTCAACAAGACCATTGTTTTAAGGAGTATATGGAGCAGTAACCCCATGTTCTATTCCATTCTACTCACAAAACTTCTGGAACTCTGTAGAGTTATACTCACATCCACCAGTTGTTCTCAGAATCTTCAACTTCTGACCACTCTGCTTCTCAGCCTTCACCTTGAACTTCTGAAACTCAGTAAACACTTCATGCTTGAACTTGATGAGTGTTACCCATGTCTTTCTTGTGAACTCATCCATAAAAGACACAAAATATTTGTTTCCTCCAAGTGAAGTAATGGAAATGGTCCACACACATCAGAATATACTACTCCCAAAGCATGCTTCACTCTGGGGGTTACTTCTGATGCAAATGGAAATCTGGGTTGCTTGCCTTTCATGCATATCTCACATGACTTCTCAGACTTCACAATCTTCTAGATTCCATGTACAAGCTTCTTAGAACTTAGATGCCCTAAGCTTCTATAGTTTAAGTTCCCCAACATCTTGTGCCACAGCTTATTGTTACCTTCATCGCCTTCTGCACTAAGACACTCTGCCTCAACTGTTTCTATATTCACCTTGAATGTTCTGTTGCTTCCCTACTCAGACTTCATAATCAACTTCTGGTTGGAATCATATAACGTTAAGAGGTTGTCCTTCATAACAACTGAGAAACCTTTCTCAATGAGCTGACCCACACTCATCAGATTGCTTTTAATTCCAGGAACATACCAAACATCTTTGATCAAAATGTTTTTTCCATTCCACTCTGACTCTGACATTTCCCGTACCTTCTGCATTAAGATACTTATCATCAGCACATCTGATCTTTGTTCTCCTTATGGAGTCAAAGTCTATCAGCCATTATTTGTTCCCAGTCAAGTGGTTTGAACATTCAGTGTCCATATACCACCAATCTTCTGAACACTTTCCATCAGAATCAGAAGCCATAAATAGCACAGGTTCATCATCAGAATCTCCTCTGGCTATATTTTCTTCTTCTTATTTCCTACCTTTGTTTCTACAATCTCTAGAAAAATGGCCAAACTGTTTACAATAGTAACATTGAACCTTATTCTTGTCATACATTTCCTTTCCCTTATGATATTTATTTTCATCAGAAGTTGAGGTTTCTGACCTCTGAAATTTATCACCACGTCTATTCTTCTTCTGGTCCTTCTTGACCAAAGAAGCCTTCAAAGCATTCTCAACTTCCCTCTATAAAATTCTTTCAGTCAGACGCAACTCATGTGCTTCTAGACTGCTTTGCAATTCTTCTATTCTCATGGTTTCCAGATTTTTTAGAATGTTCAATAGAAACAACAATGTAATCAAACCGAGGAGTAAGCGACCTCAGAATCTTCTCTATGATTACCTGTTCAGAAAGTGTTTCTCCACAACCTTTCATCTCATTAGTGATCAGAATTATTCTGGAGATGTACTCAGAAACTTTCTCACTGTTCTTCATATTGAGATTCTCATATTGCTTTTGCAGGGACTGAAGCTTCACCTTCTTTACTGACGCGTCACAACCGTAACATCTGACCACTATATCCCATGCCTCTTTCGGCGTCTTCGAATCAACAATCTTCTCAAACACACTTTCATCCACACACTGATGGATATAGAATGGAGCTTTCTGATCCCTCTTCCTCGAGGCTCTTTCTGCAGGTCTCTGTTCTTCAGTAGCATCTGCTACAACTGGAACATAACCATCGGTAACAAGATCCAGAACATCTTGAGTACCAAACAACACATGCATCTGTATCATCCATATGTTCCAACTTTTGCCATCAAAAACTGGATGTTTAGTGTTCAAACTACTACCTCCACTCATCTTAAATCTTGCACAAATCTCAGATCTCACTCAGTGTTTCCCAAACTCACAGGATCAGTGTGATTCTGTTCAGATTTTTGTTCAAGATTCAACAGAAATCAAGAACCAAAATCAAACACACAGCTCACTTCAACTCGTGTTTCCCAGAAATTCAGAAGAACCAAGAGCTCTGATACCAATTTGTTGGTGCAAGGTGATGAAATTGAAGAAGAAGAAGAGAGGAATAAAATGATAGCTGCTAATGATTGAAAAGGAATTGAATTAATTAATGAAACCTAGGTACACCTATTTATACACAAAGATAGCAAAAGATAAGAATGACACATAGGCTCTAAAAGTAGATAAACATTCAAATATAGCCAATACTAAATTATCCTTTAATAGATATCAAATATCATTCGAGGTCGAGGAAACTAGCTTAGAAAATCTATTGTGAAATAATCAATGATTGTTGAATCTGAAAGACTTAGGACTCCATACTTAATTAACATTTAACATATTAAAGAGTAATTGGACAACGATCAAAAACATCTCTAAGAATGACCTAATAGAACACGACACCTCAATAGTTTCACCATCCCTTAAAAACCAAAATACAATCAAGTCTGCTAGCTACCCCCCTTGAGTTGGAATCAAGTGAACTTTCTTTCTAAGATAGACAAATTAATTAACTCTATCTAGAAGATAAAATTTCAGAGTTCTAAGATCTCCACAACCAAAAGAACAAGAGGGCTCTCCCACTCCAAAGTTTTCTTCACAACACACCAATTGACACTTTCAAAAATCACTTTCCGAGAACACAAATCAGCCCTCATAACTCTCTTATCAGCCAGAGAATAATTATCGTTGTTGAAAATTATTAATCAAATCTTTATATAAATATAAAATTTAGAAGAAAACAAATAAATCTTTAATAACCATCTAGAGCCTTTTTACATAGATCCTTACTAGACTCATAATCAATTAAGTGAGCTAGTCTAGACGATGACTCGTGAATGTACTTGAGAGACATTCAATAATTATTGTAATATCAGGAATAGTTTCTTACAATTCCATGAAATCACTTACCAAATTTATTTATACATATATTTGATCATATTATTTATTCTTTTTATATTTTATTCTATATGGTACTATAAATATACTATAAAGATATATAATAACGATTCTACTTTTGAAAAGGTTTCTTACTAAAAACTAATTAAAATAAGCAAAGCATACAGTTTTATGCATTATAAAGTGTTAGAACCATTATTTAAGTTATATGCAAACATAAAAAAAAATGACTAAAATTGTCTACTTTGTTTGTATTATGATTCTTATTACATTCGAGTTTCCTCGTAAGGCTTTTATATCCTTTTAGAAAAGTAATTTATCATATTATACATAATCATTTACTGAATTTTACTAACATTCCATTTTTAATTTTTTACACAATAGTATTTCATTATCCATGTTACTCTGACTTTAATTGTCGATGGATTGACTGTCTTCCTAACAAAGTTGGGGAGTGTCATTTTGGAGCGTGTTTTTGCGTTGACAGTAAGTTTACAAACAATTAATTATATTTATAAGACTAGTTTTATTTGTTCTTACTTTAATTAATTTTTTAATTTTTTATATATATATATATATATATATATATATATATATATATATATATATATATATATTATAGTTTTTCAATGTTTAATTTTATAATAATCAGAGTCTTACCATACAGAACATAAAATTTATTCAGTTAAGCTATAGTTAAACATAATTTTATTAAATATTTATCACAATTAAATTGTATTTTAAAGGGGTTTTTATTTATTTTGTCATACTTAAACTACTGTTAATTTATATAAGATTTTTAAAAAAGTTTGAGATGGTAAGTGTTATCACCTTCTTTAGCTTTTGCATATAGAGATGTTTTAGGGTAAATATGAACTAAGTGCTTAATAAGAATTATATATCCATGATTATTGTAAGTTTATTGTGTGCATGACGATGCTCATCTAACTATACATCTAAAACGATGTCTCAACTCTTTTTTTTTTTGTGTTCTCTTCCTCGCATGTGTATATCCAGAGAACTTTCTGTATGATGATTAAAATTAATAGACGGAGCTTAGAATGTTAGAGAGCTGTGAAAAGTCAGTGTGTATCTAGTATTGAGTTAGGTGACGATTTTGTTGGGTGAGTTTGAAGAAGTTGTTGGGAAATATCAATGAAATCAATATTTTAGGACTATAAAAGAGAGAAATTGTTGAAATATTAAATTAGATTACATTAGATTTGATTATATTTAATATTTAATATAATTCAAGTTGTTTTAGTCCAAGCCCAATTAAGGTTGTATATAAATAGTCATAGTGTGTATCATTATTTTGTACAATTGAATAATACAAATCCTTATTTTCTTTATTATTCTCTCTTTCTCTCCTCACCTAAAAGTGTCTCACGCACTAACAAATTGGTATTCAGAGCTTCCGGTTATTGATCTTGATCAAGTTTTCAAGAATTTCACGTCAGAGATCGTGTTTCTAGGGCAAGTGAATCAACCGCAGCAAAGATGGTTAGTGATAACGACATTCTGAATTCTCTTCCAATGCTTGACAGTAAAAATTGGATCCGATAGAAAAAACAGATGCAATCCTTGTTTGGCTTCCAGGAAACTCTAGTAGTGGTTACCGACGGCGTTCCTGCGTTGGCTGCAAATGCAACTGACAAACAGAAAAAAAATCCCACAACGAAGTCAAGAAGAAAGATTGCAAGACTCCTTATTGCATTCAAACGACTGTCAATGCTGCTAATTTCGACAGAATCTCTCATGTTGAAATAACGAAGGAGGCATGGGATATTCTGGTGAAGTATTACGAAGGAGGTGAGAAAGTCAAGGTTGTCAAATTACAAACCTTGCATCGACAATATGAGTTATTGTAGATGGGAGAAGATGAAAAAGTTGTAGAATATGTGTCGAAGGTTCAGAAACTCGTTCATTTCATAAAGGGTTGTAGTGAAACCATTACTGATAAGATGATAATTGAGAAGGTAATGAGAACGTTGACCTCTCACTTTGATCACGTTATCGTAGCTATTCAAGAATCCAACAGTATTGAAACCACTAAAGTGGAAGATTTGGTTGGTTCGATGGAAGCACATGAAATGAGGATTGTTGAAAGAAAAGGAGTTCAGGACTCGATACATGCACTGCAAGCTCAGCCATGGAAAAAGGGTGGTGGTTCCAACAAATTCAAAGGCAAGTTCGACAAGACTCGTGGCAAGAATTCTTGGTCGAATCCCCATAAGAATAAGGTCGAAGATAGATCTTCCGAATTCTCGAAAAGGGGAGGAGACTATCGAAAGGACAAAGAAGATAAGAAAGGTATGCAGTGTTATAACTGTGAAAAGTGGGGACACTTGGCCAAGAATTGTTGGTACAGAAAAGACAAGGGATCGAAAGGAAAGAACGAAGGAGCGAACCTTGCACGCCAAGATTCAGATGATTCTGAAGATGGTATGATGGTTATGGCTGCAGTTGCAGATAACCAAGTTGAATCCAATATCTAGTTTCTCGACTCAGGCTGCTCAAACCACATGACTGGTCGAAAGGAGTGGTTGGAATATTTTGACGTGTCGAAGAAGAGCAAGGTAAAACTTATTGCTAATAGTTCGTTGCAAGAAGAAGGTACTAGCAACATAGTCTTTCAAATGAGTAATGGAGGTAAAGCTATGATCAAAGATGTGCTCTATGTATCTGGAATAAAATGCAACTTGCTAAGTGTTGGACAACTAGTCGAAAAAGGTTTCTCAGTTGTCATGAAAGATGGAGTTTTGAAACTGTTCAACACAAAGAACAATTTGGTCTTAAAATGTCCATTATCGAAGAATATGACATTTAAGACTATGATCAGTTCGACATAAGTTCAATGTTTGAAAACTATTGTCGACCACAAGGATAGTTGGTTATGGCATTTGAGATTTGGACATTTGAATTTTCGATCACTTAATCAACTGATTACTCAAGATATGGTTACTGGTATTCCAAGCCTTGAGATGCCTGAAAAACTTTGTGAAGGTTATTTAGTGGGAAAGCAATCCATAAATTATTTGTTTCAACTATGTCAATGAGATCATCATGCATTCTCGAAGTGATGCATTCAGATGTATGTGGCCCATTCGAAGAACATACAATTGGCATAAACATATATTTTGTTTCATTTGACGATCACTTTAGTCGAAAGTTGTGGATCTATGTGATCAAACGAAAGAACGAAGTATTCGAAATCATTAAGAGATTCAAGATACTTGTCAAAAACCAGAGTGACAAGAAGATCAAAGTTCTGCGAACAAATAGAGGTGGCGAATACACATCCAAGATGTTTGAAGATTTCTGTTCAGAATATGGTGTTGATCATGAGATAACTTCTCCTTACACATATCAACATAATGGAATTGCTGAAAGAAGAAATAGAACCATATTAGATATGGCGAGATGCATGCTGAAGCAAAAGAATTTGCCAAAATCTTTATGGGGAGAAGCTGTTTCGACTGCAATTTATATTTTGAATAGGTGTCTGTTGTACCCCAAAATTTGCCCTCCCATATTCTTCAAAATTTGCCAAGTCAAAACTTCAAAATTCCCCAAGGGTTGCACAGTTCAAGGACCTCCTAAACAGTCAAAACTAGGGTTTTGGTTCTGACAAAGTAAATGAAGTTTCCAAGGGTCCAATCAAGTCCCACATGCCTACAAACATGGTCAAGCATCCTCATACCAAGTTTCAAGACTCACAGCACAAAATTGCACAGTCAAAAACCCTAATTGCACTACAGTCAACTGTAGGGGCAAAATGGTCATTTGACAGTCAAAAGTTCAAATTTTTGGTCAACATCTCATTTTGAAGCCACAAATATCATTTGATCAATGCTTGATCATGATTCTCAAAGCTTGGCTCAAAAAGTCTCAAGATGCAAAAGTTTCCATATTTGGATAGTTGAAAAAGTCAACTGTAACTTGACCAGGGCATAACTTCCACATGGATTATCAGAAAAATTCCATCCAAAGCTCATTTTGAAGAGAAAGACATTTCCTACAACTCCTCTTCACACTTAAAGTCCAAGAAATGCTCTCACAAAAAGTTATCAATTTCAACATTATAGGTCATTTTCAAAAGTCAACAAAAAGGGACTTTAAGTCAAAGGCCATAACTTGATATTGGTAAATCAAAATGACATGGGACCAAAGACATTGGTTAGAGGACTCAAATACCTTTCCAAAATGTCCAAGAACATGAGCAAATCTTAAAAATTGAGCAAGTTATGCCTTGTGGAAGTTGGAAAATTTTTGGATATTTTAAAAAGTCAACTTTGCTTCAAAATGTCCTAAAAATGCTAATGGGCCTCTTTTTCTTCCACAATCCATCATCCAAAACATGTGCACGACCATTTGGCCCAAAGGGAAGTTTTTCATCATTTTTATTTTATTTATTTGAATTTTTAATTGCTAGAAATTCATTTAATTAATTAAAATACATGAAAAATATTAAACCTAAGTTTTTAAATCTCTTTGTGCATGAAATAGTCTCAAGATTTCGTGCATGATCTGATTTAGAAAGAATCCATGTGATTGGACATGATTGGAACCAAAATAGCATGAAAAAGATTGAAAACTTATGGCATGAAAATCAAATATTTTCTCATCAATTCAAGGATTCTTTGGACCAAATTTCCAACCCTAATCATTCACACATATATACTGATGAAAACCCTAGTGTCCATGACCACAAAGCTGCGCAAGAACACCATAACCAAGCTTGAGTTTTTTGACAAAAATTCCAAAAACTGAAAACTATATTCCAGTGCGATTCAAGCCAAAATAACTATTCCATTGTCTTGCTGAGACATCAGGGAAGGTGCCTGGATCAATATCATAGCCTGAAACATCAAGAATTGGTATATCAGAGTCAAACTTTCCACGAAAATATCCATAATCGTATCATGAGTTTTATGCATTTTTCATGTGTTTTCTTTACTGATTTGCACTAATTGGATGATTCTGAAACTAACTGCATACTTTAATTAAATTTTCGTGCCAAATTAGAAGATTCACCATTGAAACAGGTTAGGGTTCTTCAAGCTTTAATTTGGGCATTTACGCATATGGTAAAATTGAGACACCTCAATACCATGGTTGAATTCAGCATGCTTGGACGATCTGAATACATACCTCGCGCCTAATTTATGTGGCCACATGGCCTATTCGCTATTATGGAGAACTGCATATTTTGGGGGGGTTTAAAACCCCCGTTAACCTCTTTTATATTTCAGGAAAAAAATCATTAAGGAAGAAGATGATGAAGTGTAAGGCAGCAATTGGTTGATTTGAAAATTCGCGCTAAAAAAGTCCACTAACGCACGTTTTGATTGATATTATTTGTTGGTTACATTATAAACAAAGCGCGCGTTTGGTTCCACTGGCAAGGCATTTGGTTGGTAATCCCTGGGACCTGGGTTTGAATCCCATGTCCCCCACCCCTTTCCATATTATTTTTCTAAACGCGTTTTTGTGCAGTTTCACTATAAGGGTGCATCATACATCCACAATATCAAGCCTTCCACGTGCTTACCAAGATCAATCCAAGGAGCATGATCTGAAGAACATAATGGACATGAGTCAACGCATATGCAAGCTACCCTGGGAAGTCAACCAGGCCAAAGGTCAATGGGCCAAAGATGCTGGACTTTACCTCCAATATTGGGGACAGACCCCCCATGGTTTGCCTTTCTCATTCTTTTCTCCTATTTTTCTATTTTTGTTTTAATTAGTTTTTTTAATTTAATTCTTTAAACCAATTTATTTTCATAAAAATATAAAAACAATAGAAAAATCAGAAAAGACAAAAAAATTAAATATATTTTATTTAACTAATATTTTTGTAAATAAAGTCTTGTATCAATTAATTAGTTTTTATTCTAGGGTTAATTTTTTAATATCTTTTATTAATAAATCAAAAACTTGTAGAATTAGGTTTTAATAATTTTAATTACTTTTTTTCTTTTATTTTTTTTCCTCACTAATAATTAGTTATTTATTTTTGTAAATACTTGCAATTAATTAATTAGGGTTAATTTTAGGTTAAAGTTTAATGCTTTTCTTAATAAATAAAAAAAGGGACTAGAATTAGGGTTAATTTCTCAATTTCATTTAATTCTCTTATTAAAAATTCATAAATACAAAAATCTCAAAAAACAATTTCTTTTTTTCATTTTAATTTCATTAATTTAATAATCATAATTTAATTTCATTAAAAAGGGTCCAACGCTCTCGCTTCCAATTTTAATTCAATTCGCGCGTTTATTTCTTTTCTTGTAAATATTAATGTAACTCTCCCAAAGCCTTGTAAACTCAGACATTTTCTTTCTCGCACTTTATTTACTTTCTGTCAAATCGGGTCCTGGATTTTTATTTGGCGATGTGGACCCGCGCCTTTGTAATAGTTTAGGAATTTTATCTTTCCGCACTTTTTTAACTGCTAATAAAATGCATGCAAGAATGAATGACAAAAATAAAAACAAACGCATAGATCACTTTGACATGAACAAGACAAAATAACTGAACATGACACACAAAATCACACACCACCCCTAGGGTACGCCTCACTGTTGCCTTGCCTCGAAAGGTGATCGTCGAGTAGAGGATGTCTTAGTAAGTCCTCATGATCTGGGAACCTGGCATGAGGGTAGCTTCTAAGGTATCTTCCCATTGCTCCGGTGATCACCATGTCCCGAACCTCGAATTGACCCGAACACCTCCAACGGTGGTGCTACCTACCTCTCAATGGTGGGATGGCACTACTTTAAAGGACATTTACACAGACGAATTCCTTAGGGTAGGTAGACGACTCTAGATACTTGCTCTAAATTTCAAAACAAATCAAAATACTTTTCACACCGACACATTTTCAAAAAGCTTTCGAAAGCAATTTTTCAAACACTCTTGAGGACCGATACAAGAGTCGAACTGAAATTTTCAAAGAAACTTTTTTAAAACCCACATTGAAAAGCAAACAAACCATTTTGAAAACACAATGAGCAAGTATCTAAGAGCCCATGGATAACCATGGATAGAAAGGGTGCTAACACCTTCCCTTTCTATAATCTACCTCCCGAACCGAGAGCAATCTCTATAAGGAATTTTTCTGTGCTTTTGTCCTTTCCATTTGGAGAAAATAAAAGACGGTGGCGACTCTTGCTTCCGCGACATTTCGCGAACCAGCGTTAAACAGTCAGTTCCAGATCCACCGATCACAGAACTGGCGACTCTGCTGGGGACATAAACTTAAAGTGAGGTGTACCTTAGGGTTAGTTCATAACTGTGTTTTCAATTGTATTGCCTTGTCTGCTTTAAATTTGTGGGTTGCATGGGAGTCACATAGATCCTAACCCGGATCTGGGGATACCCTGTTTAGGTAGCATAAGCTGTGAGGGACCTGTCCGGCGTATACCGACATGGGTGAAGCAGTGGCTACGTTGGTGTGGCGCCTTGGTCTGTACCGATATCCCTCGTGTTGAAACGGGGAGAATATGGGTCTTCCAAGGAGTCATTAAGCACCAACAGACCTTAGAACCTTAAATGACCCAACTTGGCCATTAGAACAGTAGCAGTATGCTACGCCCATTGAGGCTAAACTCTCGTGATGGTTCTGGCTGCAAGAAAAGATTGCGATGCTGGAATTATGATCGATTGAGTGTAGTCAATGATATCGGGATCCTCTAAGAACCCGGTTACTTTGATAGGACAGGTATGAACCAACCAACTGAAAGAGGGTAACACCTAGACCTCATGCTGGCCTAAACTCTAAGGGCTTCTCTTGTGTGACTTGTGTGCCTTCGTACTTGACTATTTGCATGCTTGTTGTCTGACACTTGAGTTTCTTGCAGGTCTTGTTTATAGTCCTTAATTGGGACTCATAACAGGGTTTACTGAGTCTACTTGCAGGGTTTGTTTTTAGTCCTTAATTGGGACTCCTAACAGAGTGTACTGAGTTTCTTGCAGGTTTTGGTTTGCAGTCCTTAATTGGGACTCGTAACAGGGTTTACCTACATTACCCCATGCATAGCATGACATCATACCATTGCATACATCCTAACCCATTTCAAGGATCTCAAAGGCTTGTGATGCAGGTCATGATAAATCAAACATCTAGCAAGGGGCAAAGAGGATTTATTTTCCTCTAGCCAAGGTTGTCAGGGGCTATGACCCACTTGATATGGTGAGCTGTGACACCTGAAGAAAGTTCCCCGAGCCAAGATTGTCAGGGGCTATGACCCACTGGATATAGTGAGCCTTTGACCCTTGAAGAAGGACTCTCAATAACACGCAGTTCCTTCAATCAAGCTACCGGACCCAAGTTCTAAAAAAATTTATTGTTTATCCTGCGAGGTCCTTGAAAACATTACATGCATGTCATACACATCATTGCATAACAGGTACCCTTGTTGCAGGTCACTTACCTTTGTCGCTGTTTATTTCAGCAATGGCTTCCCAACAAGATAACCAGGACCTCCTTGCTCAAGAGACTCGGTTCGGGGAAATCCTCCTGAATCTATCCAAGGGGCAGGAGGAGCTAAGGACACTTCTCATGGGGACCTTTGTCAGGAACAATGCTGAGGATGAAAGGCTGAAACACCTACAAGCTGAGGTGGATGCATTGAAGGTCCAGATGCTGGGGCAGGTGGCTGCCATTCAAGGTTTAGCTCAAAGACAAGATGAGCTCGAGGTTCTCATCAACCAACGGCTTCGGGATAACCAACTGGGGCAAACGTCTAAGGGTAAAAATCCAGTCATCGTTCAACCACCTTTGAGACAATGAGATAAGGGGAGAGCTCCTCAAATGGCTCCAGTGTCACAAATTCAACATCAACCTCACCGGCTTCAGCCAGACAAGTCCAGGAGGCAATTCACCCCACTCAACATGTCGCTGTTTCAAGCTTTACAACGCCTGTTGAGATTGAATTTGATCACATTAAGGGCTCATCCCCAGAACCCCAATACAGCACATCCTACTTATGATCCCAATAAAAGGTGTGCCTACCACTCTGTCTGTCCAGGACATGATACAAATGAGTGTTGGGCTCTGAAAAACAAGATCCAGGACATGATTGATGAAGGGGCATTGGAGTTCACACAAGATGGTCAGGCTGAATTTTTCTACCATCCCTCCAAGGCTCACCATTTGAAGTGACAAGCCCTGAGACTAGAAAACTTTTGTTCATTCGAATGTTCAAGTTGTAATTTTCTTTTGTTCAAACATTTACTCATGTTAAACATTGTTATTTCATTAATGCATCGCATATGTCTGTTCTGAAGCAACATATTCGTATTCACTATATGCAAATTATTTTCATATTTTTTCTGATGATCAACGCTCGATAAATAATTCTAAGCCTCTTGAGGGAGGATGACGAAAACGATACCATAATCTACAGTATGCTTTTGAACAGACCCCGCTGATGAGGTACAGGCATTGTTTCAATCCCTAAACACTGGAGTTATAAGGATGATAATCCCTCGTCAACCCCTCTGAGCAAAAGAAGTAGGAGTTTTTCTTTTCGAAATTTAAAACCCTTAATCATAACCTGGGGCAGGGTAGTCTCTCAGTTAATCCAATGGCATAACGAATGGCACCAAAGAGGTCCTTACAAAGCAAAGAAAGACAGTGATGGTTCCGAATAATCAATAAAGAAAGGCAGTCATTATCTAAAAAATAAAAAACCCATTAAGTCAAAACCCATGAAGGAGACTTACAAAACTGGGGCATCCCGCTGACTGTAATTCCAAAAAAGGAAACAGTTCAGGCAAAAAAGAAAGGGATAACAAAAATCAGACAAGAAATAGGTCTTACAAACCCTCAACAAAAAAGGAATGACTGCCTATTCAAAATAAGTTATCAACATCCGAATCGTCACCGCAAAATCAGAGCAAAGACTCAAACAAGGTCTAACGTATGATCAACTGAGTTTAGGTTTGGAGAACACCACGAAGAGCGGGTGGGTACAAATAATTTGAGCCTTTATCCTTTGTTTCTTAAACCGTGAACCAAGCCACGTTATAACCCTCAAAAGTCCTAGCTGAAGCATGGGTTAGTTCAAAAGCATACTGTTACGAAAGGTATCCTGACTCCTTAAGGCTTACGGTAAAATACGGAGTTGACATCACGTTTTACAAACAATCACTTGTTTTATGAAAAATAATGCATTTTCAAAATCTTCAAGACAGACATAGGCTTTGCATTTTTAACATAACTTTGTTTGCATATGACTTTTTGTTTGAACAGCAGGGAAATTCGCACGATGAATACCTAGTGAACAAAAGCACTTCCAATCAAGGGGCATGGCATGAGCATGGTCCATCATCTGGGGCAATCCAATCAAGATTCGGAGAATCTCTCAAAGGCCAAATAGTCTGGGGCAAATCTCCGCCTGAGTCACTTGGGGCATTTCAACGACGAATCGTGCTCGAGCAGGCACCTTCTGGTGGCATGACAAAACACTTCTTACAGGGGCAACTCCCTACATTCTGAAAGTGTGGATATAGTCGAAAAAAAATACTACGCATAATCAAAGACCCGCTAGGTTGACACACCTAGGCAAAAATAAGGGCTTCCCGGCGAACCAAAAGGGTTCGGGCAAAATGAAGGGATGAAATAAAAAAAATCTGTACACCCGGCAAGTCGAAAACCTGAAAAGGCGGCTTGGGCAAAAATGGGTATCCCGTTGGACTGAAAACCCGAAAGGGCGGTCCAGGCAAAAGTTAGGGATCAAAGCGTACGACTATGTCCTGTCATCCTGTCACCTGCCTACCAGAAGAAGGTTTGTCCATTAACAACTATCAGTACCTCACAGGTCTTCTTCTCCCACCTCAGAAACAGGGGCAATATTGAGTTGTCCAAACGATCTAATTGCTCTGACCACCAAGGTACTAAGATAGGTTCGGCTGAAGAACACAACCAGTATATCTTAACTCCCCAGAGAGTGAGCCAGCAAGTCAGTGCACTATTCCCCAAGCAAAGCTATAACGTCAGCCTTAAGGAAGTTGGGTATCCTCCCGCAGATCTCAACATTCCCCAGCAGTATATATACATTCTTAACAAGCATCCCCGGCAGTCTTGGCCTAAAGATTGTTCCCCGGAGGTATATCAAACATTCAATGGAGTCACTTCCCCGGTACAGTTCAAAACTTCCCCAAGAAAGTCCAATCCAGTTTCCCCAGGAAAGTTGGAATCCATCTCCCCAGCAGCAAGCTTATCCCCAGTAGATTCTGGAAGTTTATCCTCGCAGAGCACGAACGCGTCTCCCGGCTTTATTCAAAGAGTTATTTCCTTACCAGGATATAACTGGGTTATCCTCAGCCAAAAGCCACGGAAAGAGCGTCCCCGACGAAGTCTTCTTATCCCCAGCGAAGTCTATTAACACTTCCAACACAACAATGGTATCCCCAACGAAGTTACCATCAACATTTCAGCACAGTACCTCTCTCCCCACAGAGTATTGCTTCTCAGCAGGGTATAGCTAAAGTAATACTTTTCTCCCCGCATAGTGATCCATTCGCCAAGTTCATTTCCCAACGGAGTCATCTTCTCCTACCGGTATTCTTGCAACTATCATCCCCAGCGGAAGCAAAGATCTATTCTTCAACATCAGCCCAGGAGTGACTTCTCGGCACCCGTCAAGGATTTATCTTCCTAAAGACGAAAACATACATTCATAAACATCGCACTTCCATACATTATAGCATGCATATACGCATCATATCTTATAAATCTCATTTATGTTGAGAACATCATCGCTTGATCCATATCACGCATTGCATATGACTGACCTTTACCTTTCAGGAAAGATTCAGTTAAGTTCTCAACTATATTCCAAGACCTAGACCGGTTCAGTTAAATCGACCCTAAGATTTTACTGTTTCTTATCCAGTCAAAGGCCTTCTCTGGTTCAGTCAGATCGACCCTAAGATCTCCCTGTTTCTTATCCAGTTGAAGATTTCAAGACCTAGACCGGTTCAGTTAAATCGACCCTAAGATTTTCCTATTTCTTATCCAGTCCAAGGCCTTCTCTAGTCCAGCTAAATCGACCCCAAACAGATTTTCCTGATAAAGACTCAGTAGAAGATATCCAAGATTCTCTCAATGATTACTGTTGAGGTTGTAGTCGCCTGTGGTTCTCTCCCCGTTACTGCGGAGGTAGTAATCGCCCCAAGATTCTCTCAGCGTCACTGTTGAAGTAGAAGATATCCAAGATTCTCTCAATGATTACTGTTGAGGTTGTAGTCGCCTGTGGTTCTCTCCCCGTTACTGCGGAGGTAGTAATCGCCCCAAGATTCTCTCAGCGTTACTGTTGAAGTAGAAGTTATCCAAGATTCTCTCAATGATTACTGTTGAGGTTGAAGTCGCCCAAGATTCTCTCAATGATTGCTGTTGAGGTTGTAGTCGCCTATGGTTCTCTCCCCGATACTGCGGAGGTAGTAATCATCCCCAGATTCGCTCAGCGTTACTGTTGAAGTTGAAGTCGTCCAAGATTCTCTCAATGATTGTTGTTGAGGTTGTAGTCGCCTATGGTTCTCTCCCCGATACTGCGGAGGTAGTAATCATCCCCAGATTCGCTCAACGTTACTGTTGAAGTTGAAGTCGTCCAAGATTCTCTCAATGATTGCTGTTGAGGTTGTAGTCGCCTATGGTTCTCTCCCCGATACTGCGGAGGTAGTAATCATCCCCAGATTCGCTCAGCGTTACTGTTGAAGTTGAAGTCGTCCAAGATTCTCTCAATGATTACTGTTGAGGTTGAAGTCGCCCAAGATTCTCTCAATGATTACTGTTGAGGTTGAAGTCTCCCAAGATTCTCTCAATGATTACTGTTGAGGTTGAAGTCGCCTATGATTCTCTCAGCGTTCCTGTTGAGGTAGTAATCGTCCCCAGATTCTCTCAGCGTTCCTGTTAAGGTAATAATCGCCCAAGGTTCTCTCACCGTTCCTGTTGAGGTAGTAACCATCCCTGGTTCATTCATCACCTATTGAAGATCCAGATCCAGCTCCTGTAACCAGTCAGGACACATCTACACCAAGAATTTGAAGACCAGCTCCTGTAACAGGTCAGGTAATCATTTTTCCTTTTGCAGGTACGCAAGTTCTCGCTAAGGAATCTCTTACGCGATCGACAACCTCCCGATGGCATCTATAAGCCCATCCACCTTCCATCATCTCTTAGCATGGCATCTATAAGCCCATCATCCTATCCATAAATCTCCAAATGGCATCTATAAGCCCATTCCCGTCATCACACTGCTACTATGTGAGCGCAAAATTCTGGGCACTCTAGTGTTCAATCATCTTCCACCTTCGGATTACGAAAGGCACGTCAGCCAATCTGCATCCTCAGGTCTAAGAAGATTGAACATGGGCAACTGTTGTACCCCAAAATTTGCCCTCCCATATTCTTCAAAATTTGCCAAGTCAAAACTTCAAAATTCCCCAAGGGTTGCACAGTTCAAGGACCTCCTAAACAGTCAAAACTAGGGTTTTGGTTCTGACAAAGTAAATGAAGTTTCCAAGGGTCCAATCAAGTCCCACATGCCTACAAACATGGTCAAGCATCCTCATACCAAGTTTCAAGACTCACAGCACAAAATTGCACAGTCAAAAACCCTAATTGCACCACAGTCAACTATAGGGGCAAAATGGTCATTTGACAGTCAAAAGTTCAAATTTTTGGTCAACATCTCATTTTGAAGCCACAAACATCATTTTATCAATGCTTGATCATGATTCTCAAAGCTTCGCTCAAAAAGTCTCAAGATGCAAAAGTTTCCATATTTGGACAGTTGAAAAAGTCAACTGTAACTTGACCAGGGCATAACTTCCACATGGATTATCAGAAAAATTCCATCCAAAGCTCATTTTGAAGAGAAAGACATTTCCTACAACTCCTCTTCACACTTCAAGTCCAAGAAATTCTCTCACAAAAAGTTATCAATTTCAACATTATAGGTCATTTTCAAAAGTCAACAAAAAGGGACTTTAAGTCAAAGGCCATAACTTGAGATTGGTAAATAAAAATGACTTGGGACCAAAGACATTGGTTAGAGGACTCAAAGAAATTTCCAAAATGTCCAAGAACATGAGCAAAGCTTAAAAATTGAGCAAGTTATGCCTTGTGGAAGTTGGGAAATTTTTGGATATTTTGAAAAGTCAACTTTGCTTCAAAATGTCCTAAAAATGCTAATGGGCCTCTTTTTCTTCCACAATCCACCATCCAAAACATGTGCACGACCATTTGGCCCAAAAGGAAGTTTTTCATCATTTTTATTTTATTTATTTGAATTTTTAATTGCTAGAAATTCATTTAATTAATTAAAATACATGAAAAATATTAAACCTAAGTTTTTAAATCTCTTTGTGCATGAAATAGTCTCAAGATTTCGTGCATGATCTGATTTAGAAAGAATCCATGTGATTGGACATGATTGGAACCAAAATAGCATGAAAAAGATTGAAAACTTATGGCATGAAAATCAAATATTTTCTCATCAATTCAAGGATTCTTTGGACCAAATTTCCAACCCTAATCATTCACACATATATACTGATGAAAACCCTAGTGTCCATGACCACAAAGCTGCGCAAGAACACCATAACCAAGCTTGAGTTTTTTGACAAAAATTCCAAAAACTGAAAACTATATTCCAGTGCGATTCAAGCCAAAATAACTATTCCATTGTCTTGCTGAGACATCAGGGAAGGTGCCTGGATCAATATCATAGCCTGAAACATCAAGAATTGGTATATCAGAGTCAAACTTTCCACGAAAATATCCATAATCGTATCATGAGTTTTATGCATTTTTCATGTGTTTTCTTTACTGATTTGCACTAATTGGATGATTCTGAAACTAACTGCATACTTTAATTAAATTTTCGTGCCAAATTAGAAGATTCACCATTGAAACAGGTTAGGGTTCTTCAAGCTTTAATTTGGGCGTTTACGCATATGGTAAAATTGAGACACCTCAATACCATGGTTGAATTCAGCATGCTTGGACGATCTGAATACATACCTCGCGCCTAATTTATGTGGCCACATGGCCTATTCGCTATTATGGAGAACTGCATATTTTGGGGGGGTTTAAAACCCCCGTTAACCTCTTTTATATTTCAGGAAAAAAATCATTAAGGAAGAAGATGATGAAGTGTAAGGCAGCAATTGGTTGATTTGAAAATTCGCGCTAAAAAAGTCCACTAACGCACGTTTTGATTGATATTATTTGTTGGTTACATTATAAACAAAGCGCGCGTTTGGTTCCACTGGCAAGGCATTTGGTTGGTAATCCCTGGGACCTGGGTTCGAATCCCAGGTCCCCCACCCCTTTCCATATTATTTTTCTAAACGCGTTTCTGTGCAGTTTCACTATAAGGGTGCATCATACATCCACAATATCAAGCCTTCCACGTGCTTACCAAGATCAATCCAAGGAGCATGATCTGAAGAACATAATGGACATGAGTCAACGCATATGCATGCTACCCTGGGAAGTCAACCAGGCCAAAGGTCAATGGGCCAAAGATGCTGGACTTTACCTCCAATATTGGGGACAGACCCCCCATGGTTTGCCTTTCTCATTCTTTTCTCCTATTTTTCTATTTTTGTTTTAATTAGTTTTTTTAATTTAATTCTTTAAACCAATTTATTTTCATAAAAATATAAAAACAATAGAAAAATCAGAAAAGACAAAAAAATTAAATATATTTTATTTAACTAATATTTTTGTAAATAAAGTCTTGTATCAATTAATTAGTTTTTATTCTAGGGTTAATTTTTTAATATCTTTTATTAATAAATCAAAAACTTGTAGAATTAGGTTTTAATAATTTTAATTACTTTTTTTCTTTTATTTTTTTTTCCTCACTAATAATTAGTTATTTATTTTTGTAAATACTTGCAATTAATTAATTAGGGTTAATTTTAGGTTAAAGTTTAATGCTTTTCTTAATAAATAAAAAAAGGGACTAGAATTAGGGTTAATTTCTCAATTTCATTTAATTCTCTTATTAAAAATTCATAAATACAAAAATCTCAAAAAACAATTTCTTTTTTTCATTTTAATTTCATTAATTTAATAATCATAATTTAATTTCATTAAAAAGGGTCCAACGCTCTCGCTTCCAATTTTAATTCAATTCGCGCGTTTATTTCTTTTCTTGTAAATATTAATGTAACTCTCCCAAAGCCTTGTAAACTCGGACATTTTCTTTCTCGCACTTTATTTACTTTCTGTCAAATCGGGTCCTGGATTTTTATTTGGCGATGTGGACCCGCGCCTTTGTAATAGTTTAGGAATTTTATCTTTCCGCACTTTTTTAACTGCTAATAAAATGCATGCAAGAATGAATGACAAAAATAAAAACAAACGCATAGATCACTTTGACATGAACAAGACAAAATAACTGAACATGACACACAAAATCACACACCACCCCTAGGGTACGCCTCACTGTTGCCTTGCCTCGAAAGGTGATCGTCGAGTAGAGGATGTCTTAGTAAGTCCTCATGATCCGGGAACCTGGCATGAGGGTAGCTTCTAAGGTATCTTCCCATTGCTTCGGTGATCACCATGTCCCGAACCTCGAATTGACCCGAACACCTCCAACGGTGGTGCTACCTACCTCTCAATGGTGGGATGGCACTACTTTAAAGGACATTTACACAGACGAATTCCTTAGGGTAGGTAGACGACTCTAGATACTTGCTCTAAATTTCAAAACAAATCAAAATACTTTTCACACCGACACCTTTTCAAAAAGCTTTCGAAAGCAATTTTTCAAACACTCTTGAGGACCGATACAAGAGTCGAACTGAAATTTTCAAAGAAACTTTTTTAAAACCCACATTGAAAAGCAAACAAACCATTTTGAAAACACAATGAGCAAGTATCTAAGAGCCCATGGATAACCATGGATAGAAAGGGTGCTAACACCTTCCCTTTCTATAATCTACCTCCCGAACCGAGAGCAATCTCTATAAGGAATTTTTCTGTGCTTTTGTCCTTTCCATTTGGAGAAAATAAAAGACGGTGGCGACTCTTGCTTCCGCGACATTTCGCGAACCAGCATTAAACAGTCAGTTCCATATCCACCGATCACAGTGTCCTACTAAGATAATGAAGAACAAGGTTCCTAAAGAAGTGTGGAGTGGAAAACGACCATCAGTAAGTCACTTGAAGGTGTTGGGCTCTATGTGTGACAAGCATGTTTTTGATGCAAGGAGAAGAAAGCATGATGACAAGAGTGAACCTATGATTCTGGTAAGATATCATAAAATTGGTGCATACAGACTATTCAATCCAGTTAATGAGAAGATTGGGTTGAGTCGAGATATTGTGATTAATGAAAATTCTGTCTGGGATTGGAATTCTAGTGATTTAATTAACAAATGATTAATGAACTTTGATTTCGACGAAGAAACTAATGAAGTAGAGGTCGAAGGAATTGTTGAGAATCCAATTGAAGTCGAAGAAGAAGCGGTTGATGACACTCCCGTCACAGTCTAAGTCGAAGAGGTTGTGGATGAAGCAAGCCAAAGACCTCAAAGAAATAGAGTTCTTCCAACAAGACTTCATGATTATGAAGTGATGGGTGATGATGAAATTACACAAGATGGAGAATTAGTTCATTTTTCTTTACTTGCAGGTGCTGAACCAATCAACTATAGCGAAGCTTTAAAGATTAACAAGTGGAAGTTAGATATGGTCGAAGAGTTACATGCAATCGAAAGAAACAACACATGAGAGTTAGTCAAATTTCCAGCACATACAAAAGCTATCAAAGTAAAGTGGGTGTCCAATTTGAAACACAATGCAGATGGGTCAATAGCAAGACATAAAGCAAGATTAGTAGCTCGAGATTTTATTCAAAGAGAAGAACTCGACTACTCTGAAGTATTTTCTCCAGTAGCAAGATTAGAGACTGTTCGACTAGTGGTAGCATTGGCATGCAACCAAGGCTGGTCAACATTTCATCTAGATGTGAAATCAGCATTTCTGAATGGTCCTTTAGACAAATAAGTTTATGTCACACAATCTCCTGTATTTTTGATTCAGAAGGAAGCGAGTAAAGTATATAGGTTTCATAAAGAGCTTTATGGCCTCAAGCAGGCACCTAGGGCATGGAACAACAAGATCGACTCATACTTAGTCGAATTGGGATTTGTCAAATGCAAATCAGAGTATGGTGTCTATGTTCAGGTTATAGCACAAGATATAACAATCATATGCTTGTATGTTGATGACTTATTAGTAACTGGAAATAGTTTGGAGAAATTGTCGAAGTTCAAAGAGCTGATGACGAAGGAATTTTGAAATGTCGGATCTAGGAAAATTGTCTTATTTTCTAGGCATGGAATTTCAAATGTAGAAGCAAGGTATGGTGCTACATCAAAGAAAGTATGTTAAAGAGATACTCAAGAGATTCAGAATGAATGATTCGAATCCTACATCCTCACTTGTCGAACAAAATGTGAAGTTGGAGAAAAATGGAGAGAAAGACAAAGTCGATGCAACTTTGTTCAAGCAAATTATGGGATCTATGAGGTATGTGTGCAACAGTCGACCTGATATAGGTTTTACAGTCGGATTAGTAAGAAGATATATGGGTGAACCAAGAGTGTATCATATGAAGGTTGCAAGAAGAATTCTTCGATATTTGAAGGGTTCAATAAATTGTGGAATACTATTTCGACGAGATTCTGAAGGCAAAGAAGCAATAGTTAATTGTTTTTCAGATGCTAATTGGTGTAGAGATAAGGAAGATCGAACAAGCACAACTGCATATTTCTTTCAAATATTTGGTGCCCCAATCTCATGGTGTTCGAAGAAGCAACCTATGGTGGCATTGTCATCGTGTGAAGCTAAATATATAGCAGGATCCTATGCTGCATGTCAAGCAATTTGGATCAGATCTGTACTTGAAGAAATGACTGTCGAAGTGAAGAAACCTCTAGTATTGTAAATCGACAACAAGTCAGCAATAAATCTGGCGAAGAATCCAGTTATGCATGGAAGAAGTAAACATATTGAAGCAAGGTTTCACTTCTTGAGGGAAAAAGTAAATCAAGGTGAACTTGAAGTTAGGCATTGTGCAAGTGAATCGCAGTTGACCGACATTTTCACCAAAGGATTGAAGATCGACAGATTCCTGAATTTGAGAAAGAAATTAGGAATAGTTCAGATTGACTATTTTTGAGGATGTTCGACAACTTAGATTATGGAGGTGTGTTAAAATATTAAATTAGATTAGATTAGATTTGAATAGATTTAATATTTAATATAATCCAAACTTCTATAGCAGATAAAGTATGGCATCTTTTTAGAGAACATAATTTCACTAATGATCATAAAATGACATTTCCCAATTTTTTTTTCATTTTATATTTAATATGACACAAATTTTGTAATATTAAGGTGCTTTTAAAGAAATAAGGCGATAAACCAACTCTCATTAAAAAGATATTATCTCATGAAAATTAAAAAATAAATAAAATATTTTAGTATTTTTTTGGTAAAATTTTACACTTATTAATTAAAGTGTTGTAATTTTTTAACTATCAAATAATTTGTTTAAAATTTTAATATTTAATATTTTCTTTGCACAATTAAATTAGTTAGAAATATTTATTTAATAATATTATTTAAAAAGTGTGCAATAATAAAAGGTCAAAACAAGAGAAATTAACATAATACTCTAGAATAAACTAAAAAAAGCATATAAACTGATAAATATTCAATTGTATTGAAAAACATATTAATGTGAAGTGAACAAATTTAATAAATATCAATATATTTTATGTATTTGATATTTTTTCAACAATAATTCATATTTTTTTTATTTAATTTGGTGAATCATTATTATGATATTTTTTTAAAAAAAATTGTAAATTTATTTGTAAACAATGAAATTTTTAAAAACATTATTTTAATGATTTGATTTATCTTTTAATTAAAATATTATTTGAATGTTTCAGTTCAGTTTAAATAATTATTGAAATGTTTGAGAAATATAAATTTTCGTTCAAGTGTTTGAATAAAGAAATTTAAAGGTTTTTTTGAGGATATTGTATTTGTGGGGGTGAGATATGATTAAAAAACATAATTGAACAGGAAAAATTAATTATATACCAAATAATATAATTAGTGTTAAAATCATAAATCTATATTCTCACAAGAAAATTATAGTTTTTCTTTCAAACAAGTTAATAAATTTAATCATGAAAATCAAACTCAACACCCTCTGGAACTAGAACACTTTGTGTTAGAAATGATTGACTATAAAGAGAAGTCAATTTAATTTTCTTGAAACTCTTTGTATA